>JAGXOD010000023.1:1442500-2144820 GCA_020368025.1 Brachyhypopomus occidentalis
CTGCAGTGTGGTATGTATTTATGTACAGGTATTTATGTACAGGTCTGCTTCATAAAACTCGTTTTGATAAATCGTTTTCATTTTGATGTATGAATGTCTGACAAGTTTTATGCCTGACCACTAGATGGAGTCGGTCCTGATTCGTGCCTGACCACTAGGTGGCGAGCTTTGGCGTGGTTTGTTTGCTTTAACAGTCATGTCATGTGAAGTTGCCACCAGTAATTGTTTGGCCTATGTTGGACACGTTTTTTTTTCGTATTGAGTCATTCTCCGTGGTTACTCATACTCTACCTGGGTAGCACTTATCCTTAGGTCTGGTTTCACAGCAAATGGAAATTGCCCTGTGGTTATTTTCATATGAGCTTCATGTGAATGATACCTGTTCAAGCTGGGTTTCCCCTTGTTTAAAAATAATTTAAAATCACAACTGAAAGCTTTTGCCTGGAGCACCTGAGTTTCAGAATTCCGTTTGTAGAGGAAGACTTCACCTGGAAGTGTTAGCATGCTTCTGAATTAGTGGGAAGAGGAACTAATTTACATTTGAAGCCAAACTGATCTACACTCTTGGAATTTTACAACCCCATGGAGCAAAATACATTATTTAAACATCTACTTTTTCATCTTTAAACTGGTTCCTTTTCCTACTAATTCAGAAGCATGGTGTGTGTGTGTGTTGCAGAAGCAGCTCAGATGGGTATTGTCTGATTTGGGATTAGTGAGAACAGTTCGCTCTACATTCATGGCACCTCCTTGGAATATACAGATTAAAAGCACTCATCCTCACCTTTTAAGACATTTTGCAGGTGACTGTACTCATTATGAATAGCACTCCAATGAAAGGGGGCAGATGCTGAGATGTATATCAGAATCCGGGTTTTCCACTTTAGCTGCATAATCCGAGTGAAAACAAGATCTTAACCCACCATCGTCATCGTTTGATTTAACACGGTGATCATGTTTACTCGACATGTGCAGTAATATCATTGGATTGTAAATTTTTGTCTCTGTGTGTGTGTGTCTGAGCGTAGTTTGTGTTTTGTATTTTATGGGGCCACGGGTCAGAATTAGGGAATTTTATGGGGCCACGGGTCAGAATTAAGCAATCCAACAGTGACTAAGACTTTCCAGCACTGTTGTTTTGTCACCTTTAGGGTGGGCATTGGGGGAGCAGAGGGGCTGGTTGGTTTTAGTTTATTCAGGCCCAGTCGACGTGTGGGCTACATGATCCAACAGACCTCCTCAAGTCTTCTCTTTCTGTCCGTCAGCTGGTGACGCTCTTTCAGATGTGGGTGGTCCCTCTCTACTTCACCACCAAGCTACACTGGTGGCGGTTCCTGGTGACATGGTTCATCTTCTCCGTGGTCACCGCCTTCATCACGTTCCGTGCCACTCGCAAACCCCTGGAGTGCACCACGCCAAGGTAATGCCACGCTACCTCGCTGGTGTCATCTTAACTGTCATGTGGCGTATCCAGCACACTGCATACAGGAGTGTGGCACAAGTAGTAACCGAAGGTCATTTGGCCACTGAAGCTTTCCTAAGAAATTGAATTGGGGCAAATGATCAGCCTGTCGGGGACACGGTGAGTCATGTCACACGTTTTCCTTGCCCGTGTGTACTGATGTGCTTGTTCGCCATTGTCAACAACAATCTGTTAATGTGTGCTTGCGCTCTCTGTCTAGGTTGGTGTACAAATGGTTCCTCCTCCTGTATAAGCTGAGCTATACCACAGGAATTGTGGGATACGCTGTTGTCATGTTCACCCTCTTTGGTATCAATCTAATATTCAGGTGAGTTGTACCCTCCATGTAAGGTTCATTGTTCATATTCTTCCCAGTTCTCAGTTGTACATTAACTGACATTTACAAGCTCGCCGATGATGGTTCCTGGTAAAGTGCGGTCAGATAACATGTTTGTTAGGCTGAATTTCACAGAGTGCCTGACTTTGGAAGCTATTCTTCCAAGGCCTTTGTTACTTCCAGTTGACTGTGGTTCAATCCCCCATCCCTGCATGCTGTACCAATAAGAGTCCTTAGACTCCTAACACTACATTTGCCTGCCTTGGTCTCGTGATTGAAATCGTAGGTCGCTCTGGATAAGAGCGTCTGCCAAATGTTTAAATGTACGTGGTGTACGTTAAAACGCAACAGAGCGCGGAATGTCAGCTGTAAGGAAGTGGAGAGACCAGAGAGGAATTAACTATTAGAACAACATGACCTTTCACAGTACACAATAAAGCATAGTCATTCAAAACCCTTCCAGCCTTACTTGTGACCCGGACAGACAAAATGAAGCGGGCCATCAGCGTAAAGTTCAGAAGTAGTAAGCTATATGAGTGCCAGATATATGATTCTGAAACACGTCTCTGTAACATGACGAGTCATTAATTGGCCCTTGTGTCGCTTTTGGATTTTAAAGCATTTTTGTGCTTAAATATACACAGTGGGGAAAAAAAAGCTAAACAGAAAAAACGGTCACCAACGAGTCGGTATTATTGAGCCAAGGACAAAATGAGTTGCACGACGTGTCCCGCACACCCCCCCACTTCTCCACCCTTCTCCACTCAGGATAAAGCCCGAAGACTCCATGGATTTCGGGGTGTCCCTGCTCTTTTACGGCCTGTACTATGGCGTCCTGGGCAGGGACTTTGCCGAGATGTGCGCAGACTTCATGGCCTCCACAGTAGGGGTGAGTGGAGCTTTGGCGTCGCGGGTTTCCGGACGTTTCTGGAATGGTTGGCGAGAGAACTATTGCCTGCTTTGACTCTGCCCCCTCCCTTCACCCGACACCCCCCGGCAACCTCTTGCCAGTATTACAGTGCGTCGGGGATGCCCACCAAGCACCTGTCGGACAGCATCTGCGCCGTGTGCGGTCAGGCCATCCTGGTGGACGTGGACGAGGAGGGCATCATGGAGAACACCTACCGCCTCTCCTGCAACCACGTGTATCCTTAAACCCTGGACGAGCAACGGGCGGCTTGGCGGCTTTTCATGTTAAGCGTCCCCGCACGTGGGCTGTTGGGTGCAGGTTTGGGCGGCGTGTGTGGGGGAAACAGCTGGACATGTCAGTCGGCCATTTCTGCTTGCGCCGTTTCCGTTCACACAGCGCCGTGAGTCAGCAAGGTACAAGTACAGTCAGCCAAGTATGCGCCGCATTACATAACTCGTGTCACTGTGGTAACAGTGTTGTATGTTGTGAGGGGTTATTTCATTTATTATAAAAAGAGGAATCTTCCGTTCTTCTCACTTCCTTGTCTACAGAACTGTCGCATACATGAGCTTGTGTGTCATTGTTTCGTATGTGTCTGTGTGTCACCACTGCCATTTGACGTTTCCATGTAAAGGCCAATGCAATGTTTTCACCCAAAATTGGCTGTGTGGGGATTTTCTTTTTGCGTTTCTATTTTTGCATTCTCCACGTTGTGTAGACATGACGTCTTTTCTATTTGGAGCGAATGGCACCTAATGGTGGCAGAACACACACAAGCAATGAAATTTCGATAATTGCCTCATACAGCAGCCATCATCTCAGGCGTAAAACCAATTGCATGTCAGTTATAATGCATTAATTTGTGAAACTAGCTAGCTAGAGTGTGATCTTATTTGTTTTCATTACTGACAAAAATGTCCAAATATCCATGCAGGTTATGACCTACCTGCTGCAAACCCCATATGTTGACACCATAACCATTAAATCAGATGTCCATGTTAACTGACTTAATGGGTTAGTAGCATGAAGTGCATCGAGGTGTGTCTTGACTTAGATTAGATTCAACTTTGTCATTGCTATTGTCACAAGTACACAGCAACGAAATCAAGTTCCTCTGGGGCCACAGAGTACAGCACCGAGATGGGCTGGTGCGTCAGAAACGCACTGCCTTTCGCAGATGGGGGGGGGGGGAAATAGAGAGATAAAATTAGGAGGAAACAAAAAAGTCCCCATAGCACATATAAGCATCAGGTGACACAGACAGTCAAGCAGTGAGAGGCGTGATCATCTAGACGGGGGAGGGGGGAGCCAGAGGCCTGGAAACGGTTTGTGTGTCAGAGTTCGCGGTGGAGAACGAGAGCCATCCTCTGTGTGGGGGAAGGAGCAGGTAACCAAGACGACGACCTTCAGGGAGAATTTTGTTTGGGCCGAATGTAGATAAGCGAGAGTTCAGAATTTAGCAAGGAGCCCGTCCAGTTTGAGCACGAGAAACTCCTCTCAAGTCAGCGGTCTCCCAACTGATCCAGCTTCGCTCGTAGAGCTGTGAGCCCCTCCATGATCGAATCCAGGCTTTTACTAACAGTCACAGTCTGCGTTCCGACAGCTCTACCCATCGCATCAGTCACATTGGGCAATTTCCGTGGCGTCCGATAACTGACCCCACTCTTAATTTCACCGATACACCAGGGCGACGCCTAATCCAATCAGCAGAAACCCAGTGATCCAAGTTCCGAATAGATACGCGTCCTCAACGTCTTCCAGGGAGAGAGGCGCGAGACACAAACCATGCCACGTCCCCCACGAGTCAAGCACATATCCAGCTGAGCGTTCCATCCGGACATGTGGGTTCTCCCGCCCCATGACTCCTCGTGGAAAAAATGGCGTTGGTGGTGTTGAGAGACCACTTAATCAATTCCAATTTTCTTGTTTAAAATTCGATGAGCAGCGTCAGGGTTCTGAGACGAGACGGAGAAGCTAAGCTGAAAACCTGGGAGTGCAGGAGCAAGAGATGTGCGACTGCCTCTCGTGAAAGCCGGAAGAGGGTGCGTTCATGCAGAACCTCGTTTGCCAAGTTTAATCCCAATAGCTGAGTTTGTTCTAGTGGCAACTGATCAGCACAGACGAGTAGGGGACAAACCGTTCTTGAGGCGTTTTGAGGGGTGATTAGTGGATGAGTTTTTGAGGCATTTCACTGGTGGCAGGTGATTGCTAACCAAAGTTAACAATTTCTTAAATTGGTGTATTAGTGATGTAATTCCTTTGGCCTCCCAGCAGATGTATTTTTTTGTTTGTTTATATTTTTGTTTTTCTCTGAGATCCTCTTTTTACCTACGAACAGGTTATCAAATTAAAATCAAATGTGCAGTAAATCAGACAAAATACTATTGTGTACTCAATAAATAGCATGAGGACCTTTATAAGTAGCCTTAAAAGCCTCATAAGCTATTGTTTGTAAATCGTGCAGAGGCATCTTAATTTGGTGTGTTGTTAGTTCCTTGTCTGGGGTCCACACGGGGAGGCAGGATTCCCCTTCTCAGCCGCGGTTCCTCTCAAAGTTTTTACCTCATAATCTCGGGGTGTTTTCCAACACCACTGTTTCCATATTTATGCATTTTTCTCCTTTCTCATTAGAGACAAGTACCTGGATTCTGTCCAAATCTGGTGTCTGTGGTTAAAAATAGTCCTGACCGATTAATTGTACTGTAGTCATTGCGATGTAAAAATGCGCAATAATCACTTTGCAAAAGTGCGATAAGAAAAATACATGTATATAAAACAAATTTTATTTGACCTATCAGACAAAACGTTCACACCATTGTGCCCTCAGTTTGTCACCACCCGTGGGTTGTCATCATCTTCCTGTTTTGTTTTTGTGACCATTGTCGGTCACTGAATGTTACATTCGCTTTCTTCCTGTCTCATTAATGCACTTTTATATTAGTTTTCGTTGATTTTGTTAAACTCTTTCAGCTGGGCACTCCCATTTGCTTCCTCCATTTCTCCTGCACTCGTAAAGCCCCTAACATTCAATTTCAAAGAAAATACTGGGAAAGGAGAAATTTAACCTTAATTTTTATAGTTAACCATTTAACCATTTTTTACATTTTTATTTTATTATTATTCATTGGGTATTCAGGTGCAATTTGTTCAATAAAAGTGTGTTCGGAATAATTTATTTTGTTATTCAAATGATTCATGTTAGGGTTCAAGGTTTGCATGTTAGGGTACCTGTTAAGACAAAGACTGTATAGCTTATATGCACACTTAAATATTTGTTAATTTATCACGTGTCTAATTGTAGTGTTGAACATTATCGCACGTTTTCTTTATATTGTGTTGGCCTAGTTATAAGCTACTACTACTGTTTGTTGTCTAATGTTTCAATCTGTACAGGAAAGAATTAACACTGTATATGTCTTTTCTTTCCACTTAAGCCAGAGCGTTCTTCCCTTAACACTTCCTCCCAGATTCCATGAGTTTTGCATACGAGGATGGTGCATTGTGGGTAAGAAGCAGACGTGTCCATATTGCAAAGAAAAGGTGGACCTCAAAAGGATGTTCAGTAACCCGTATCCTTTGTACGTGTTGGATATGCGTATGCATACACGTGTGTGTAAGTGTACAGCCTCTACCTAACAGTCAAGTGTCACTAGATGGTTATGTCAATTATTTAATTAACCATCAGTGATTTAAAATGTCCAAAATTTAAGTTGGACATAACTGAAATATTTCTTTGTAATGTCTATGCCATTCCTCAGTGATTTGGGCCATTGAGGATAATGCAGGTTTTTGAGGATTGAGGATTATGCAGAATTCATAGTGGTAGTATTGGACTGACTCAGGATTGGTAGGATTTTCAGTTTGGACATTACAATACAGTTCAGTGGAAACCTCTTTGGTTTCTTTTTCATGGAAGCATTAAATATATCAAACTCTTGACCTTACATTCACCGGTATTCAGACCATGTGTTTTGTAGAAGCATGTTGGTTTTATGCTGAAGGTTCTGGTGACTCTGTTGCTTTATATTTTTATGTTCCCGCCTTCTTGTTCAAATAGTTTGTTTTTGCGTAAAGTTTAGTCAGCTCTCTTCCCATCTGTCAGAAACCACAGGCTGAGGCAGTGCTTTCTCTGGAGATTGTCATTCCAACTCAAACACTGTCTCACTGTTGTTACATAAACTGAAAGCAGAAAGTTTATCTCTGACCGCTAGTAGGTTGACTCACTTGGCAATCACTTTGTGGTAAACGCTTGCGCGGTTTCCATATTACTGGACAGTGTTAATTTAACTCTGGTAAGTATGATTACTGATGTTTCCCAAGAGAATGGTCCTTTGGTCTGAGCTGTATTCTGTTAACACAGAATATCCTGTGGTTTTTTTCCCCTTCGTTTTTCATTAATTAGGTGTGCGATGACAATGGTCAGGGCATTAGGGCCCTATAACTGCAGTTCAAATCCCCCAAAAGCCTTCAGATCACACTTTTGTGTTCTAGTTGTAATTATTCTAGTACTTCCCAGACAGTAATTATTTTTTTTTCATTCAAAGTATTCTGTAAAAGACTTTCTGGAAATAACACAGCAACTGGGAAATATCAAGTCATAGAGGTATTGGTATTACACTGTTTTTATTTGAATTTCTTGTCATCTCTCTCGCTGCTTGAAATGCTGTTAGATTTCATCACAGTTTTGTCTGGCTGTACTGGTCATAGTCTGGAAATTTTTTTAAGGCCAGTTCCAAAAATGGCCTTTTCTTGGGGGGGGTTAAAGGACCCAGTTGCTGGTCTGGATGGAATTATAAGAGTTGTGCAGCACAGATCGCTTGGCTCTCTTCCATCTTGTGCGTGTTGGTCTCTTCTCCTTAACCGGAGGTCCTCAGATGGGAGAGGCCTCACGTCATGTACGGCCAGCTGCTCGACTGGCTCCGCTATCTCGTAGCCTGGCAGCCGGTGATAATCGGACTCGTTCAGGGCATCAACTACATCCTGGGGCTGGAGTGACCGCCAGGCCTGACGAAGAGACGCGTGCATTGGGCACACGCTGACACAGCAGGAGGGGGAGGCGTGATTGGCCCTATGGACAACGGGGCAGGGACTTTAATCTCCACTGTGTAATGTACTGTATATAGGCACATCTGGTGCTAATGTGTATTTAAAGGAAAGTTGAATTCTAGCAGTCTGGCATTGGATGTGTCTGTATATAAACCTTTGTGGGCCTAAAGGAAGTGGGGGTGTTGTTTCAGAATTAACTGCTTTCTCATTTTAGCCCCGAAAAAAAAAAAAAACAACATCTCAAGTTCACAAGTCTTAATATTTTTAATCATAATTTGTATTCTTATGAGTCTTTTGTTAACACACATGAATTTAACTGTTTCCTTCACATGTATCACATATGTCCCCTGTCCTCTCCAGTGGAACTCTCAGGTGGCGTCGGCAGTAATTCTCCGTTGTTTCATCTCCTATAATGACCTTCTGTCTTTTCTGTGTTTGTTCAATGAAGAAGGACTTCCATAGGAGTGCACATTATTATGAATAACCCACATGGCGCATCTCTTAAGCTCTAGACCACATGAAGTGGTTTATGGTCTTCGAGTATGTCTCTGGGTCTGGAACGGACTGCGTGCACGACTCTGGCCCAGAATCTTTCGGATAATTTGGGAGGTGTGGTTTGCCCCTCAAAGACCAGTTTGCTAGTGGCCAGTTTCTTTTGAAGTCCTGCGTCATTGTCCGTTTACCAATGTATGTGCGAAGCCCCCAAGGTCTCCTAAGAAATGGTACTTTGGAAAACTATGTTTAATGACTTGAATAACATTTTGTCAAAGCATTTTACGAGAACAGTTCTTTAATTGTCAATGAAGTTCATGTTGTCTAACAATTGTTTTATATAATGAGGGGTTCCCTGTGAATCAGAATCGCAATGGTTTCAGAAAATCATTAAAAGGGTTTGAAAGCATGCCACAGGGAATTTCATATAGGTTTGAGTTTAAAAGTTTTATTTCTGTTTATCATTTTCATTTCTACTTTGAGTTTGTTTGTCATCATTATCCTTTGGAAATCATACAGTATTTTACATCAACCTATTTTATTTAACCAGTTCATTGGACCATCGTATTAATCTATATGATTATAGGTTTTTCAAGTTTTAGTATGACTTATTTGAAATTCCAGTTGCCAGTTTTTCATTTGTGTAATGACGCAATGACTACAGAGGCTGGTATTTCTTTAAATGACGTAAAAGAGCTTCATAAAACAAGCACATCGCACTTCTGTTCCTCTCACATCCAGAAGTACAACCATGACGTTTACGAATGCGCTTACAGGTAAATTCGAAATTGTATTAATTCCTATGTCCATTCATTCGCGAGCTCATTTTAGTAACAAAAAAAACGTTATTTAAAGTTGCTACAATGCCACTGAGATGCAGCTATTTACCCATTCGCTGTCAAAAGAGTCTCTAGATGGAAATCTTTGTAATGTCATATTTTTTTCTCTGTAGGGTCTCTTTTTGTCTACACTTTATCCATTAGGATGTTGCTGTGTTATCCAGCAACTGTTCATTCTTTCTCCGATGGTAGGATAAATTGGTTACAGTCTAATTTCTAAACTGGGTCGTATAGTTTATATGGCTGTATGTTCGGAGTGTTTGCAGCACAAAAACTTTAAAATAGTTATAATTGCCTATGAGATAATTGTAGCATGTGACTTACAGTAGAAAATTATTAGTTGGGTGTTCGGATCTAATTGATATCCTCATGTGGCCCCAAAAAACCTGGCGGCGCACCTGTATATGAGGGAGATAGCGGGCTATTGCTGCTAACAGTTCGTCTTCCTTTTAATACAACACGCTTATCTAGATGTATCTAGTTGTAGCACCCTTTGTAATAAATGGCCCGTTACACATTTTGCACATTTATACACAAAGAAAAAGTGCCAACAGAGGAACGTATGATAGATTTGAAGTCTAAACCATGTACATGGGTAAATCTTTTTTTGTTGTTCTATAGGTTCGCCAGAAATTACAGGTCCTAAGATCATTGCATTAACGCACAGCACGAAAGGTAAGATCTCACCTTCCTTGCCTACTCTTTGTAAAATGTAGGCTACTTCCAACTTATTTGCAGTATTGGATTCTGCCGGGGAGTCGGAATTCGACACAACAACGGCAGGGTTCACACCAACGCCGTGTTCTACGCTCCGTTTTATAGCAGAAGACAAATTCTTGAAATAAATGTTTGTGTTTGAGACTGAAACTACATTCAGAATTCTAACTCATTATGTGATGTGCGAACTCGTAGAGAAACACTACACAATCAGCTGCCAAGTGAAACCTGGATTGCTTAATGACGAGACTATGGTTTACTGGTTGGCTAATGACAGCTTTATAGATGCCGCATTCACGGATGGTAGAGTGAAAACGAATGACACGCGGTAAGAAAACGTGTGCTTTTCACGTCATACGAATAACATACAAATAATGAACAATGGTGCCAATTGTAAACAATAATGGTGGACTAAATATATCCTTTAAACCAAAAACTAAAACTTATTAGTTGAGGAATGGTATTGAGAACATTTTTAGCCACGTTAGCTAACTTCTAAATCTAAAAACTAAACATCGCTGAACATTAGAAACTCTTAGAGTAAAATCAGTTGGTCCGCACGTGTATTAAATGCCGAATGCTTCGTTTCGTTGTGATCTCCTTAGAATCCACAAATCAGATGGATGGTACATCCGCTCTGACTTGGTGTTTTATGAGCATCGCCAGGAAGACCGTTTAATAAAGTTTACCTGTATAGCGTTGAACCCCGCAGGGAAAGACATCAGCTCCACAAAAGTGAGTGTTCTCTCTCCTTCTCTGTCCGATTGTGCCTCTCATTCACACTCTTTCTCTCTGACACGTTTTCTTTGGAATTTTCTTCCTCTTAATCATAGTAAAAGTCCCCCATCCACTCTGCTTTGTAGGGATTTGAGCTAAAGTTCTACAGTTACTACCATAAAGTGGTGTTGACGTGTTCGTTAGTGCGATAATGCTCTGTAACTCACATGGCCTAAACAATTCATTATTTTCTGTAGAAACGTTTTCTTGGTAATAATTGTTTTCTTTTTTTCATTTAGGAACGTTACAAGCATAAAAAGTAAATGATAAAAACATTAAGGGGACGTATGAGGCTTCTTCAAAAGGAAGTGACAATTAAAAAAAAAAAACATTAACGATGTTTTATAAATCCAAAGATCATATATTCTACGCTCTCAACGGTGTGTTCAAACTTGATGACTTGGGTTCAAATTAAAGTGAACCCTGATGCAATTGTGTTTCTTTGGAGCAAGTGTGAATACTGCTTTCGAACTCTGGTGTACATCCAGGATCCTCTGTGTTATGGGGTCTTGATCCACTTCCAAGAGAAATGTGGTGTGGACTTGTTGAAATATAAACACTGTGTGGACCAAATGGACCAAACAAAGGATATGATGTCAAGAGATTTTGAGGACTTCCTAGCACTGTTCTGACTGTTCTGTTTTATACATTTCTAACCTCTTTGTGATTTTTTGTGAACTAGTAAAATACCATGAAATATATACATATACACTTGGGAGACATACTTGCATTCCATTACACATATTACTGGTTAAAAAAAACAGATCTGTACCCCAATCCAAAGGACTACTATGTCATGTGATCACTCTTGTTGTGACAATGACTTGGGTGGAAAGCAATGGCTCAGTGAGCCCTCATGACTGTGGTCACCCCCAGGCCCCTCCCTTTAGTTTTGCTGCTATAGATAAGCCTGCCGGAGCCACATGCTAATCACTGGCACGTGAGCTATGTATGTCTGTTTAAATTGATGGTTGACTAAACTGCTGTTCACATACTCAACCTGCATTTTATATCCTCTTATATCATCTTGCATGCTTCTACCAAAGACAATTCCATATAAGCGCATAGGACATGGTCTGGCTTGCCAGTGGATGTGCCGTTGCCGTGGTTGGATGTGCCATTGCCGCAAGAGGACGCGCCATGCCAACTCCTACCTGAGGCGCAACATCTGCATTGAAGGGACGGTGACTACTCTGCCTGGAATTAGAACTATAACTATACACTGTGTGCACAATTAGGCAAGTCTTATTTTTGTGCTCTCAGTTTATCCAAAATGTCAATAAACCTCAAACATGAATGTTTCAGAAAGTAAAACTGAAGTTTGTGCTTTCTTTGGAGAATATCGGTAAGTGCACAATTATTAGGCCACTATTATTGTGCAGAATTACTATGCAGCTAAATGAAATTTTCACATGTCACTTTTTTATTTTCATCTGTTCAAGTGAGAATTATAAACAATCAACGCAAATCCTTCCAATAAGCATTTCTGACATATAAAAAAAAAGATCAGGCACCAATATAGCCACCCTTCTTCTCAATAACAGTGATAAGCCTTCCATTCATGGAGTCTGTCAGTTTCTTGATCAGTTGACGATCAACTTTTTGTACAGCAGCAACCACAGCCTCCCAGACACTGCTCAGAGAGGTGTACTGTTTTCCTTCACTGTAAATCTCCCATTTAAGAATTGCCCACAAGTTCTCAATTGGCTTCAGGTCAGGTGAGGAAGGGGGACACATTATACATTTTTCATCTTTAATGCCTTTGCTGGCTAGCCATGCAGAGGTGTACTTGGATGCATGTGATGGAGCATTGTCCTGCATAAAAATCATTGTCTTTTTGAAAGATGCAGACTTCTTCCTGTACCACTGCTTAAAGAAACTGTCTTCTAAAAACTGCCAGTAGGCTTGGGAGTTGAGCCCATTTTCAACCCGAAAAGGACAGACCAGCTCATCTTTAATGATACCAGCCCATACCTGTACCCCACCTCCACCTTGTTGGCGACTGACTCAAAGTGGAGCTCATGCCCATTACTGATCCAGCCACGGTCTTATCCATCTGGTCCGTCAAGAGACACTCCCTCATCAGTCCATAAAACCTTTGAAAAATCTGTCTTCAGATATTTCTTGGACCAGTCTAGACACTTCAGCTCATGTGTCTTGTTCAGTGGTGGTCGGGTTTCAGCTGCCTAATAATTGTGCACATAGGGTGTTGATCTCCTTAGGCCACACACTCCCTCATTACACAGACACACATCACCTGCTATGCTTAAATCCATTAAGCACTCAAGTTTATCCAACTTGGAGTTACAAAATATGCCTAAAAATGATCATACAGTCAAAATACTCACTTGCCTAAAAATTGTGCACACAGTGTAGAACTATATTTGAAGTATAAATACGGACTACTGCTAGCGGGCCGCCCAATGGAGGATGGGTTCCCTTTTGAGTCTTGGTCCTCCCAAGGTTTCTTCCTAAATTCCTGCCATCTTAGGGAGTTTTTCCTTGCCACTGTTGCCTCTGGCTTGCTCATTGGGGATCTGGACCCATACGATTGTAAAGCTACTTTGTGACAACATGTGTTGTAAAAAGCGCTATATAAATAAATTTGACTTTGACTATTAAAGTCACGTAAGCTAATGGGTCAAGTATAAAGTATGTAATCAATGTTGATATTGATTACATACTTTATATTGTATAATGCATTATCACTAATAACCATATGAAAAAAACCCTTATGAATGAGATTATTAAAATCACATAATTACAATCTTAATATAACAAAGTACAGTACATTCATAAAAGATATACACCTTTCCATATAATAACAGTAATAAATGAGAAATGAATGAAATGCATAATGTTAAGGAAAAGCGCATACCTACATGAACCTGTAACGAATAGGGCAATGAAACACAGACAGATTTATAGGGGAATACGAAGGTATTAAACCTGGTATAAAGTAAACAGTACGCGAGACGAGAGAACTAGAGAAACGATATAGGAAACCGGACTTAAGCAAAAGTGCACACGAAGGGATCAAGGAACAGATTAACACGAGGCTAAATAAAGTAGATATAGAAACGAGAATGGAATTAACGAAACGGCAACGATGCTAAGGAACGACGCACAACACAAGACTGAGAAATGGGACTGCACAGAAACATAACCGAGAGAACCAGACTAGAACAAAGAATACACACACCGACTCGGAACCAGCGAGGGCTAGGAACACTAAGCAGAATACACGACAGGAGACATTTACTGGAGTAACAGAAACTAATGATAACCGTGACTAGTTACGACATAGCAGAGCATGGAACATGAGTACGCAAACATGAAGAGTCACACACGAGTCTGTGTATAAATACACAGACAATAATCAGATCAAACAAGACACCCAATGACGAGTAGCGAGGGGCACACTAGGGGCGTGGGCACAAAGTAAACACAGACGCACGTGGGAAGACGAAAGTAAAGGAAGTAAAACACAGACACAAGCATGACTGACCGAAGGGGAGGGTACATATGTGACAGAATCCTAAAATAAAATCATTCCGTTACTCTCATGTCCTGGATGCTGCAGTTTTTGTGCTCCGGTCCTGCCCTTTGGTGCAGGTCTGGGGTGATCTGCTAGCGTTAGGCTCTCTGGGAGTATCTGGGGGTTACTGTCACCATAGCGGCCCCCAGCACCGACCCAGTGACGGGGATGGGGCATGGACATAAAGGGCTACACCAGGACAGACACAACATTTGTGGTGCTCCCTCTCTCTAGAAGCCCCTCTACCACTCCCTTCCTCAAATCTACCCCATGCAATCAGTTGCCACAAACTTGAAAACAATGTAGGCATTCACCAAGGCCACTTCTAAAGCTGTCAGTATAAACCACTCCCTTCTCCAACAGTCCAGCATGCCTAAGAATATATATAAATATTATAGAAATGTAGTCATCTGTAATCCAGTTACTGCCTTTTCTGTGACTAACGAAATGCAGTTGCATTTTTGCATATTGATTACGTAAAGCTGTATTCCGTTAGGTTAATAAATTTAGGCTTCTTGCTAGATGCTAGCTAATTTTAGCTAACGAGCCAGATAGTTAGCTAACTATCTGACCTGCAATACTACTTCGGTACAGTCTTACACATGAGGCTCAAATACTAATTCTATCAATTAATTAGTAAAAAAAATAATTTAGTTTAGTGTGTAAATACGCATTTGTGTTGTCCGCAAGATGCACGAGTCGGTCTCGTTTCAGTTACCTTCTCGAGAGCAGCAAGGACTGACTGTCACAAAACATTCAGAAATATCTGAAATGTTCAACACGTGGTCGATTCTGCCCTGCTTTGTAAATATTCTGTAAGTGAGAGAATTTTACATTAGTAACAGACTTCTTTCAATTTATGTCTTGGTTGATCAAAACATAGCCTTCACATAATGCACTATGCTCAAATGGTCTAGTATGCAGATGACCATGTGACATAATCAGGAACTAATCTTTAGTGTTTGTAAAGCTTGAACCTTAAATGATTTTTTGACTTGGTTTCATGTAAATATGGAATGAAATTGGCTCACTTACTATATATGCTTATATTCCTTAAGATGTGCATCACCAGTGTTAGAGCAATTAGGAGTACGAGTTTAAAGCAAACACTGATGTGATGAGCCTTCCTAGACTGGATCTGCAGACTGCATCTGCAGTGAAGAGGACTGATTCCGGAGTGTTTGCAGATGGTGGCTATACAATAAAGTAACACCTCATGTTAGCAAGATATTTTGGATCTTAGAGAAATGTCCCTGTTCTCCTGTAACCACAGCCATAAGGGAGTGGGACAAAAGTTCACATTTTGAAGTTTCTTAATATGTTTCTGTGGAGCTGTTTTGCTCCCGTATTGATTTATGTGCCACAACCAGTACGAATCAGAGACTATGTAATGTAATGTCATTTTAAAGCAAAGCCAGTTTTTAAAACTATAAACATAAACAGTAGGACCGATCCAAAGTTTCCCAGTGGACAATGGACAACAGAATCGAAGTTTGCAATTGCTGACCCAGTCTGCTGACTTAAACTCCATTAAAAAGCCTCTTGGAATTAAGTGAGGTCCACATTTTAAGATCAACAGCTTTTAGCCATCTATGGTCTTATATGATCAATGGTCTTATATTCCTTGCTATATGTCTCATGCTTCATTATAAATAGAATGATGTGTGAAGATATCATGGTGCAAGTAGGTTGTACAAAGAATACCTACTTCCTTTTTTTTATAAAAAGATGAATACCTTTACTGTTTTTAAAAATAGCCATGCCTTTTCCCTAAAATACATTACTTTTATTTCAATTTTAGTCACCAGACACTGCTCATTAATTCAGGAGTTATAGTTTTCCATTGGATTTATAAGATACTGGCAAAATGTTGATGGATAGTTGTCCTAGTTTACAAGGTTGATGTAAACGATTTCACCAGCAGGGGGCAATAAGACACATTACCGCGAAGATGTAAAATTCTTCGCCGTTGTGACGTTAGAGGTGGAGCTGATTATTTGAAACTGGCGGGTACGCTAGGAGGTAACCGCTACAGCAAAGAAAGTGATCCTGTGTTTAGTTTACTTCCTAAAGATATCTGTTCTGTGACAGCACGTAAACATAGATTTTTTTATTGTTTTGTTTGCGTAAATTGTGTCTTACGTCTCGCAAAAAGTTGTTTTGTGCATTGCTGAATTCACAAAGACAAATACATTTCCTCTTTCAGGGATAACAGTCCAGCCAGCCAGCGTCTCTAGTCACGTAAGTAGCTATGCTAACCTAGCTAGCTGCTGGCTAACGAATTTATCCAGCTGGCTAACGAGGTGCGCTGCTAGTTTCTTGCCGATTGTGTCAAATACTGTTTCGCCCTGATGCATGCTTTTTAATAATACGTGTTTCCCACTCATTTTAAATGTATACGAAGATGACTGAGTAACGTTAACAAGCAGTTAACATTACACGTACTAACTAGTTATTTAATTATTACTGGTTAGCTATAGTCCTCATTGTTTGTCTGCTAGCTGTGAATTTATCTTGGGTTGTCTACCCAACTAAATGGTATGTGCGTCGTTGATTGTACACCAACGGTTTTGCATCTTACTGATGTCTCTGACTCAGCATGACCAAAGAGGACGACAAAGTGATTCCAGTCAGAGTTGCGCTTCGCTGTCGGCCACTGATTTCCAAGGAAGTTAGCGAGGGATGTCAAAGCTGTCTTACGTTTGTGCCTGGGGAGCCGCAGGTCAGATACAGCTCCAATTTATTGTACTTAAAATGTATTCGCTAAAGCATTCTCTTTTTTACGTTGCCTTTTTTGTTTATTTGTTTCAGGTGGTGGTCGGCAACGATAAAGCCTTCACGTATGACTACGTATTTGATCCGGCGACAGAACAAGAGGAGGTGTTCAACACGGCCGTTTCACCTTTACTGTGTGGACTCTTCAAAGGTTCGAATAAACTCAGTTCGGCAGCAGAAAGCTGAATTACATCAGAATTGAAGTGGAAGAATAATTCCTTTCCATGTTGCGTGTGATTTAATTCTCAGGTTATAATGCCACTGTGCTAGCCTATGGCCAGACAGGCTCGGGGAAGACTTTCTCTATGGGCGGCACGTATACGTCAGAACAAGAGCATGAGCCTACTGTTGGGGTCATTCCACGTGTTGTCAGGAAGATATTTCAGGAGAAAGCTAAGAGGACAGACACCGAATTTATTATTTCTCTCTCTTATCTTGAGGTAAATGAAATGAAGCCTCTTGAAAGGATTTGTTCTTTACTTTTGTAGCCTGTTTAATTTTTGTAAATATGAAGTGCTACAAAATGGATGAAGTTGTTTTGGTGTCTGTGTTTTGCTTTGCCATTCAGATTTACAATGAAGAGATTTTAGACCTGCTGTGTATCGCAAAGGACAAATCGGTTATTAATATCAGGGAAGACCCAAAGGACGGCATCAAAGTAAGCAAATTTAGCTAGAAAAAAAGATTTTTCAAAAACTTTAAAAAGTAAAAAATTTGTTATGTCATTATTTTCTGTCCGGGTAAACTGTTGTGGTGCTGCAGATCGTAGGCCTGACAGAGAAGGGGGTGTCCAGCGCCATGGAGATGGTGGGCTGCCTGGAGCTGGGCAACTGCTCTCGTACCGTGGGCTCTACGGCCATGAATGCCGCCTCGTCGCGCTCGCACGCCATCTTCACCGTCGTTCTGGAGCAGCGGCGAGGGGCTGACAAGTGAGCTGTGGGCGGGGCCTCGGGGTGGGTGGGATGGCGGTAATGTGCGGGTGGACGCCTGGGAGTAACCGATGTGAATAAGGAAGTTGGGAAACTGCGATGGTGCGAGGAGGAAGAATTGGGAGTGACAGGTGCTTCTTGATTAATACTGGGTGGGTGGGGCTCGCGCCTATGTGCTTTTACAGGAATGACACTGTGATCTCCAAACTGCACCTGGTAGACCTCGCCGGGTCCGAGAGGCAGAAGAAAACCAAGGCAGAGGGCGACCGACTCAAGGAGGGTGAGTTTTGAACCCTCCAACAGCTCCAGGTCGTTCTGCCGGAGATGTGCAATAGGGTCCTCACGCCAACATGACTGCTGTGTTGTCCAGGGATCAGCATCAACAAAGGCCTGCTGTCTCTGGGCAACGTGATCAGCGCCCTCGGCGATGAGAGCAAGAAGGGCACCTTTGTGCCTTACAGAGACTCGAAGCTGACGCGTCTGCTGCAGGGTGAGCGTCTCCACAACTTGCTCCTTTAGCTGGGAAAGGCGCTGCTGCTGAGGTATTGGGTCTCACGATGTCACCGCTGTCCGACGAGCTTCTCTCTGTCCCGCGCCCCTTTCGCAGACTCCCTGGGTGGGAACAGCCACACGCTGATGATCGCTTGCGTCAGCCCCGCCGACTCCAACATCGAGGAGACCATTAACACGCTGCGCTACGCCGACCGTGCCCGTAAGATCAAGAACAAGCCCGTCCTCAACGTGGACCCGCGTGCGGCCGAACTGAAGCGGCTCAAACAGCAGGTGTGGGGCTTCTTGAAGTTCTTACGCTGTGGGGTGGTGGGGGTGGTGGGGCTGGTGGTGCGTGTTCGGGGCAGGCAGATGGGGAAAGGTGTGTTTTCCGGATGCGGTGTTCGAAACGGGCAGTCGGTATTTTGGGAAGCCCTGTGCATCCACAGGTCCGGGTGCGAGGGTGTCGGAGCTCCGCCTATCAATCGCTCCGCTTTCTGCTGCAGGTGCAAGAGCTTCAGGTGATGCTGCTGCACGCGCGGGGAGGAGTTGCCCCTGTCCTCTCTGGGTAGGTTGTTTTTGCTCGCGCCGTGGCAGGGGGAGGGCAGACGTGACTGGATGCGTTCCCTGACTGCTCTGCTGTTGCTCCCGGCCCTGCAGGTCCGAGCCGGCTGAGAACGTGGCCAAGATCCTGGAGCACAACCGCAGCCTGCAAGAGGAGAACAGCAAGCTGAGCCGCGAGCTTAGCGAGGCCGTGGGCCAGACCGCCCTCATGTGCGAGAGGATCATCATGGTGGGTGGTTTCACGGACGCCTGCTCGGCCGCCGCCGTGGTTCGGTGCTAGTTGGACGTGCCGTCTTGTCTTGTGGCAATGTGCTCCAGCGCAACGGAGCTGAAATACACAACGGTTTTGTAACGCAACTGTTTCTCGCCGTTCCTAGACGGAGCAAGCCAACGAGAAACTGCAGGGCAAGCTGGAGGAACTGAGGGAGCACGCCGCGTAAGTCCCAGGGGTAACAATCGTCACCATAGCAAGATGCGGCCATCTCAGGTGGTGGTAGGTGGTCAACGCGGCTGTGTTCAGTGCTGGCCGCCTTACACATCTTCTGCACAGGTGCAAAGTGGACCTTCAGAAGGTGGTTGAGACCCTGGAAGACCAGGAGCTGAAGGAGAACGTGGAGGTTATCCGCACCCTTCAGCACCTCATCCTGGAACTTCAGGTGAGGGTCGCCAAGCTCTTGTCCTACAACTCTGACCATTGACCTTTGAGACTTTTGTGACTTTGACTCGTCTTGTGCGTCCTTCTCCGCAGAACGAGAGCGTGGGAATAGCCGCCACTATAGACGCCATGACATCGGGTCATTCCGTGTCCCTGGAGGCCGATGTGGAAGGCACTGGCAGCCCGGCCGGCTGCTCACCCCTGGTACGGCTCCCACAGTGCCGCACTGAATACGCCTACTGCCAGGGCCATTTTGGAACCTTCTGTTCTCTTACAGACCAGCGGCACAGACCCCCAAAGCAAAGACTCCTCTGAGGCCTACACTACCCAGCATGCTCTCCGGCAGGCTCAACTGTCCAAGGAGCTGATTGAGCTCAATAAGGTCCTGGCGTTGAAGGAAGCTTTTGTCAAGAAAATGTGCCAGAATGACAGTCACTTGGAGCCCATACAAACAGAACATCAGGTATGGTTGCTTTTATTCTTTTTTTTGTTTTTGTTTTTGTTTTTAAAAAAATGTTACAGAGATTATTGCCTGCATTCAATATTGGCAGTTTCAAACCATAAAATTTATTTTTGCATTTCAAAAAAGTAACATTGCATTAACATTTGCACTACTAAGTTCCAATACAGAACCTCCCTGACAATCTTTTGATAGAGATTTTCAATTACTTTTAAAATCACAGTTGAGTTAATCATAGTGCTATGGAGAATTGATTGAAATTCTTGGTAACAGTATGAACATTTATCGTGGTGATGTTACCTGCATTAAAAAAAATAAATAAATAAAAAATAAAAAAAATCTTTTGGCTGGAATGGGCAGCACTGGTTTGGGCAGGTGGGTCCCTCTCTCTATTACTGTGGTATTAGCAGAGGCTGACAGGTCTCCTCCCCCTCAGGAGAACATCAGGAGCCTGCAGGCCGAGGTAGGATCCCTGCAGAAGGAGAAGGAGGAACTCATCCTGGCCCTGCACACTGCTAAGAAAGACGTCAACCAGGCAAAGTGAGTCCCCGCCCTCAAACTTTCCCCGCCTTCATTTGAGATGAATCGAGCCGTGGTTTACTCGCCTTATGCCGCCTCCCCCTGTTCACACGCCTCCCCTCCCCCGCCCAATGCAGGCTGAGTGAGCAGCGCAGGAAGAGGCTACAGGAGCTGGAGGCCCAGATGTCTGAGCTTAAGAAGAAGCTCCAGGAGCAGTCCAAACTGCTTAAGCTCAAAGAGTCGTCTGTGCGCAGCGTAGCCAAGCTCAACCAGGAGATCCAGGTGTGTGTGTGTGTGTGTGTGTGTGTGTGTGTGTGTGTGTGTGTGTGTGTGTGTGTGTGTGTGTGTGTGTGTGTGTGTGTGTGTGTGTGTGTGTGTGTGTGTGTGTGTGTGTGTGTGTGTGTGTGTGTGTGTGTGTGGCACATTGACACGGCCCGCGCCACCCTTCCTAGAGGCGAGGTTAAGGCGCCTGGTTTCCTGCGGGCTCGTGCAGTGTTCGTTTTCAGGCTTGTGTTCCAGTCGCTGCTGTGTAGCATTGTGCTTGCTTAGTGCATGTTTACCGCTGAGGTAGATGTGTAGTGAGACGTGGAAGTCAAAGGTTCATTGAGTCATTGACTGCTCACGTTTTGAGGTGTACTTCCGTGCCAGAGCAGTTTTATCTCGAATAATATTGTCTGTGTGTGTGTGTGTAGGCTATGAAGGCCCAGCGGGTGCAGCTGATGAGGCAGATGAAGGAAGACTCTGAGAAGTTCCGCCTGTGGAAGCAGAAGAAGGATAAAGAGGTCCTCCAGCTTAAAGAGAAGGTGGGAATTTCCCCCCAATGCTCCAGAAACAACTGCCGAGCTCTTTCAGGCAGACCGAAGGTTCCCTGTAGACTGCCGACCATGTGCGTGCACGTTTACATCACGTATTGTATAGGAATCATAATTCTCCCCCCTGATTTTTCCGTCTCGTAGGATCGCAAACGGCAGTACGAAATGCTGAAGCTGGAACGAGATTTCCAGAAGCAGGCCAACGTGCTACGCCGCAAGACGGAGGAGGTGACCGGCGACCTGACGTCGAACACGACCGACGGGGACTTTTTTTTTTCCAATGGGTTCGCTCCGTTTGCCTGACGCGTACAGTAATCGAGTTTGCTTGTTCGACCTCAGGCTGCCGCGGCCAACAAGCGCTTGAAGGACGCCCTTCAGAAGAGGAGCGAGGTGGCCGAGAAGCGCAAAGACGTCCATCAGCGTGGCATGGAGGGCATCGCCAGCCGGGTCAAGGTATGCGCTGCTGTCGGCGCAGCGGGGGGGGGCGGTAAGCGTGCGTTTGGAAGCTGCGGCGGCGGCGTGAAGACGTTTTTCCTTTTCCTGCACATTTTAGTCATGGCTGCTGAATGAGGTGGAGGTGCTGGTGAGCACGGAGGAGGCACGCCGGCACCTACAGGACCTGCTGGAGGATCGCAAGATCCTGGCTGAGGAGATCTCGCAGCTCCGGCAGCAGATGGAGTCCGGGGAGAAGCCCGTGGCTAAAGTCCGGGTGAGCGCCACCATCCGGCACACCTTTACGCTCCAAACCCACATGTAGCTTTTGGTGTTCATTTGTGTCATGTTAAAGGTGATCCGCATAGTGAACTCGCGGGAAACGGTTTAGTTGGGCGAATACTCTGCAGGAAGGTTTTGCGGCCTGTTCGGGCTGGGGTGAGTTTAGCACTTGTGAACTTGGTGAAATTGCGTGACAAAAGTTTAAAGTGGGAGAGAACTAAAAGGACCGAAATCGAGAACTGTGATTCAAAATGCGTGACGAATTGTGAGCGTTTTTTTTAATGTGTGGTAACTCAAATCCTGACTCTCGCCGGTCACGTGTTGATGTACGGGATGTCCCTGACGGTTCGTGTCACTCCTGCTCTCCGCAGCGTCGCACCCTGACCATCTCTGAGCTGGAGGGCAAGGCTGACCTGGAGGCCTCCATCAGCAAACAGGTGGAGAACCTGGAGACGGAGATGGACCTCAGGTCAGCCACGCGCAGAACCTAGCGTCCGTTAAACTAACCCCAAGTCACCATCACCTTTGACCCTGCTATCATTTTCCCCTTGAGTGTGTGTGGGAATGCTCTCTACATATCGGACTTTCGCGTTTCATGCGGGTTCTCGCACACGCAGGAGTGCTCAAATAGCGGACCTGCAGCAGAAGGTTCTGGACGCTGATAACGAGGGACGTGTGAAGCAGCGCTGGGACTCCATCACCACTCTTGTGGAAGCAAAGAGTGCCTTGAAAATCCTCATGACTGAGGTGAGGCCTTCTGGTCCGCACGCACGCCATCTTTACACGTCTTTACATGCACAAACGGCACCTAGATTATAATCTTATACTCTGTCATAATAAGACGTGTGACATTCTACAGATAATAAAACCTCTAAACTAAAAAAAACATGCTACTGACGTGTGTGAAATTCGTTCGTTCTATTGCTCACACGGTTCTGCTATGTACTGACGTTCTTCATACCACTCGCGTTAAATGAACAGGTCGGAATGTCGGCCACGATGCGTTATGAGTGTAAAAGCAACACTTGTCCAAAATATTCCCTGATTTAAATGGCCATTTTTATTGCATGACAAGTAGTTGAACGCAGAACCTCGGTTGCTTATCTTTCTGAGGTTAACACGAAGTGCCCTAGGAGCACGACGCCCACTGCTTCTCGGTATTGGTCGATTCTCGAGATGTGTTTCTTGGCATCGGATCGGTGGCCAAAAAAGGGTATCCATGCAACCCTGTTAAACATCATGTCACAGTGTCTGCTTACAGTGAATACAGCCATAACTGGGATTCTTGAGTGGTACAAATCGGGCGGTACAATATACAGCACAGGCACCCGAGTGTTTCTGAGGCTGGTTGACATTGACGAGCTGTCATTCTAAATGGCATTTTTGAAGTCTAGGAAATGACTAGTTCCCCAATGAGGAACAAAGTCCCAAATGATTATGTTCCCCTCGTTGATCGTTATCGTTTCCAAAGAAGTTTGCAATGTAAAATTGTGTGTGCTGTTTAAATATGTCTTGCTGTTAATGTCAAGTCACAGTATAGTAGCTATTCATGCAGAAGTCGTGCTAACTCCAAAAAGAGTTCACAAATTGTTTCTCGCAGTGGAACTATTTCGATGACCATATAAGGCGATATCTGACACACAAATTGCAAGCTGTCTTGCGTTTGTTAGTTTATCTGTATCATTTCTGTATATAAAATATATATATTTATTTTTAAAGATAATTTCTAGTCTTAAAACTTGTCATCGGTATCCAATGGCTACACTGGCTTTGACCACATCGCGCCAAGCAGAATTCTGAACCCAACGATTCCCGAGCACTGACTAATGCAACGGACGCGTATCCGCAGGTCATAACTTCCAAGACGGCAAACGCCAAGCTGGAGAGCGACCTGAAGCAGGAGCGCGGCAGCCACATGGACCTGCAGAAGGTGCTGTGCGACGAGAGGAAACTAATGTCCGCCATGGACATGGAGCACCAGAGCCACCTGGTGGAGCTGGAGCAGCAGCACCAGGAGAAGGTATGGAGGCCACCATATAAAGATCTTGGAGAACATCTCCCAGCGTAACCTGTTCAGCTGCGCACCAACTGATGCACATCCGCCTCACGGGCAGGGGGGGGTGGCCGTTCCATTTCTGTGGCGGCCAAATCTCCAACGGTTAGAAATGTCGATGCATGTTTCAAACGACGCATGTGCAAATTAATTTCATCGTCTCTGTATGTTGCTGAAACGTGCTGAGCTCTAAGAGTTCGTCTGGTAAGGAGTTGGTAATGAGTGTGTGCGTTCATGCGTTTGTTCGTTTCCTAACTGTTCCTCCTGGCTTGGCCCGTTAGGTGCTCTATCTCCTCAGCCAGCTCCAGAGCAAACCTGTGGCAGAGGAGCAGGAGAACAAGCAGGAGCTGTCAAAGAGGGAGAGGGAGCTGCTGCAGCGCCTGAAGTTCCAGGTAGAATCCAACACCATGACCACACACTCATTTACCTGACCAGCTCTTCGTGGACAAGAAGTCATGGAGCATTAGACGGTAACATTATAGAACAGTCTGTTCACATTCAAGATGTGCAATTTTTCAACAGGAGGAGGAGATTAAGAAGATGCAAGAACTTGCCGAGCAAAACCAGAAACTCGCCGAAGAAAATGAACAGTACAAGCAGGTAGATCAAACCAAACTGTGCACTTGCACCGATGGAGCTCCCCCTTACGGTTCCCAGATGTTACTTGATGGCCGTCCCTCCAGATTTACACACCGCTCGTTCTGACTCAACAGAAATTGCTCCTGGCTCAGCTGACCGTCTCAAAGAAAGTGAATTCGACTGTCGCCGTGTCCCCAGACACGTCGTTTGAATACGTCCCTCCGAAGGTGAGGCGCCAACTCTGCTTCACGCTGCACCATTACCCGTCTAGGAACACTGCTGCGGTTTGTAACCTCGGTATGGAGCCAGAAATTCAGGCCTGTCGGCGTTGTTCCGCGGGAGTGCGATTGAACGGTCTGACGTGTCTGTCGTTCGTTTGCCGTCGCCTGGCCTCTTACCACGTACAGAGTGGGTAACGCATGTACCGTCCCGCCCGTTGTGCCGACGTCTTAATTTGGAAGGCAGCTGCACAACATGTTGAGGTAAAAACACTGGTGTCCTAGATTTTTTTTAATGCTGTCTACTTGCCAGCTTGCCTCTGGGTGCTTTGACAGAAAGCATAACTTCTATCAGTCGGCCCTGTGTCTGATGGCACCTCCACATCTAAACGACCACGTTGTGGCAGTTTGTGCCAATATGCAATAAACAATAAACCTGCTTCACTCACAATTATTGTTCGCTCGTATAAATTCAAAGTTAGCGTTAGGTTCATAGTGGCATGCAGTATTCCACTATGCCTGTGTAGACCGTTCTTTAATTCCTGTTGTACGATGCCCCTTCCTACAGCCCAAAGCCAAAAGATTCTCCACGGCGCGAGTCCCTCTGCAGGAGCCCACCATTGACCTGGATGAGCTGGTGTCCTCGTCCGACTCTGAAGAGGAGGAGTGGCAACCAGAGAAGAAGGAGAAAAACCATCGAGGCTCCAAGAAGTCCAAAATGACTGGGGTGAGGACATCTGGCCGAGGCGTCATGGCTGTATTAACCAATCAGAAACCATCCACTGAAAAGAAGCAGCTAAGTGCTGCACTTTAATTTCAGTTGCTTAGTCAGCTTTTTCCCCCTCTCAGTGACTCTCAGCTTTTCTTGCCCCATGTCACCCATACAGTGCGCTTGTAAGGGTCGCTGCATCAACAAACTGTGCAGCTGCCGTAAAGGGAGGATGACTTGCGGGGAGAATTGCCTCTGTGACCACGACAGGTGTCGCAACATGGAGAGTCGGGACGCCGCGGTGAGCAGGACCGGCCGCACTCGCTCCTCGAGGCGCTTCGTTTCTTCGCGCGAGGCTTCTGCTAGATTTCTTGCATAGATCTCGTCTTCTTCTGCCTTCCAGGACATCACGGAAGTAAACGTGTCCAAAGAGTCCGTGGCTATCCCTGAAGACCCCACGGCTGTAAGCCCTCGAGATGCCACCTTCTTCAGACCTCCTTGTGTGCCGCCAACCAAGAAGGTAAAGCATTTTAGACTGAAGGTGGAGTCTTTGTATTGTACCCCATCGACACCAAACCAAGGAGCATAAAAGATCTGTGATTTTTTTTTTCCCCCCCCCTCCCTCCCTTCCCTGTAACGTGTCAGGAAATTGGAGACATGAGCCACCTGTCTTCCGTTTTGAAGCTGGAGAAGAAGCCCGTCCCGGCCGACAGCGACGATGACGATGGCGAGGAGCCTGGCATGCCCAGCTTCCTGAGGAAGAGCAAGCGCGGACTCAGTAACTTCAAGAACAGCTTCTTCTCCGGCTGCACTCCTGTCCGCGAGGAATCCTGAGGCTGAGGCGGCTCTAGCTCTTTTATCTGTTTGTTTCGTCTTTTTTTTATGTGTATTCTTCTTTTTTTACAACATCTGTCAAATAAAGTTTGTCAGTGTTCTTTCAGCATAGCTCCGTAGGGTCGAGTTATATGGATTCTGACTGTCGGCCATTCTGTAGCACACGATGGATCCTAATGCACTGTTAACTGGTTTGATTAATTAGAATCAGAGACTTTTATGGACTTTTTTTTTTTTAACGGTGTGGAAGTAGAAAGAATTCTGTGAATTCTTTTTAATGACCATAGATCTTTTCTTACAGATCAAAAGTAGCTTGACTTTCTATCATTGAATGTCCTGTAATTCTATTTAGCGGTGTATCCTCTTTTGACTCGGAAATAAATAAATAAATGATCAACTAACACCAGCACTGGTTCTAAAACGGCATGTCTTTATAAGAACAGTGCTATAGGTATTTGTGAACGTACTTACACTAATTTTACTGAACGCTGAGTGACCACCCGATCCTTGCGAACACTGGTATAGCACACACTCCTTAGTCACAAGGTTTACATGAAAACACCAACTTTAACCTACATCTCTGTAATAAAACGTTTCAGTATTGTTAAACACAAATGCTTCAGTCTCAGAAGAGCAACTTTAGAAAAACATTTGCAGTGTCCTGAAGTAGTAAAGCCCTGATTATGTTGGATATGTTTGTGGCTCTTAGAAATATTGTTAGCCTCCACTGTTTAGATTTATTTTCAATGTGCAAGTAAGAGACAAAATTAAGAGATTTTTTTAAAATTAAGAGTTTAGAAATGCAGTCAGACTTAAGACCTTAGGGAAAATAAGAGTCTGAAATGAACTAAAGGCCTGTTTTTAGACGAAGCAACTCGTACAAATGGATTGCAACATAATTGCAAATGTGACTGTAACTCACTCATGGTTAGCGAGCAGGAAATTCTTCACAAGGTGGCGCTACTGGTTCTCCAGGCACTTTTATGTGCTTGGGCATGGCTGGCTGCTGGGACCAGTAAGATGTCACAGTGGTGCTTTGCATCACTGTCACGCTGTGGTCTTGTCTTTGTATTTGTGGTTGCTGAGAAGAGGAATGGACACTGCTTCGAAATGGTAGATAAGTGCTTAATATCACAGAGTAGTTGAGGCTTTTTCTCTTGAATAAATGAATTGCAAAGAGCCATTATATCCGCTTGGCAATAGATCTGTAGTGTTAAGTGAGACATTGAGATATTGCGTATGGGATCGATTTGAACTCACCTGTCTAAAATACCTAATTGCTTTCACTTAAGCATTTGCATAAGGTGGGGGGGTTACAATAAATAAAATGTCCAGGAAGTTCCAGTTGTATTTGATTTCTTACAGCTGCATTAATAAAATTATTGCATATGACTTTGGCAGTGCTTGCATGAAAAACACTATACAAAACAATCACTCATACAATAAAAGATTAATGCAGTGAAACAGTGTTTGGAAGGTGGTGCTAGATACTAAGCATTTCCACCTGCTGCAACTCCACTGACCTTAAACACAGAAACGTGAGACATCTCTGTCCACATATAGAATGGGCAGGTACCATCAACATTACACCCTCAACAGAACCCTGGTGTTATACATACACCCTCAGCATAACCCTGGTGTTGTACATACACCCTCAACAGAACCCTGGTGTTGTACATACACCCTCAACATAACCCTGGTGTTATACATATACCCTCAGCATAACCCTGGTGTTGTACATACACCCTCAACAGAACCCTGGTGTTGTACATACACCCTCAAAAGAACCCTGGTGTTGTACATACACCCTCAACAGAACCCTGGTGTGTGGGGAAAGACAAAGCAACCAATGAACATTTTAGGGGGAAATGTGTAAAAGCCAAAAGAGATGGCAGACACCCATCACCAAAATTATCATAAAATAAAAAACACACACAGTAGGATATGTAATTTATTTATTTATTTTTGTTAACATAGTCACATCTAATCAAACCCCCTATGGAGTTGAATGGAGCGGTAGCATGTATATCACGGAGTAGATGTTTCACATCCTCCATGGTGCCATCTCTGTGAACATTTCTATGACCTCACTGCGGTTTATTTGCATGTGCTGCTGAATGGCGAGGAGGATTAGGTCAGAGAGTCTGCCTTCCCTACAGAGACTCCTGAGCCTGCTTTGAAAATGACCTTTCCACTGAAGCTGCTGTCATGGACGGCTTCCTCTGCCTCTGGATTTGGGGAGCTTGTCCAGTTGGCACTCACCGCTAGAGAGTGAGAGGGCAGTATGATTGTGCCAGTTGGACTTCCAGTGATGCTCCCCTGGAACCTCCTGATGAGTTCTGCAGTCAAGGTATAAATAAATGCATAGTGCACGTTCGTCCTGTGGTGTGACTCCACTGAGTCAAACTCATCACTCACTCGTGCTGTGTTGGAAAACGCACTGGCACATTCACTTTCCCGGCCAGGCACTACAGTAAGTAACGGAGTCTCTGTTGAGAGTCTCTGACTTCTCTGACGCACCTTGAAATATCTCAGCAAACTTCTCCTCAAGTACTTCTGTGTGAAGTACACCATCAATTAGCTTGTATGCTGTCTCATTGATCGTGCGAATTCTAGCTTGAAGACCCTTCAAAGTCCTGGCCACACATATTTTTCAGTCCACTGCTTTTGGAACGAGCACCCCTCAGCATTTTGGCGAAAAACCATATCCGATTGACAGGGCCCTACACTGCAGCATATAGCAATGTAGCTCTCATCGCACCTGATGTTAAACACTTCAACATGGGATGGAGCTGTAAGATATGGCATGGTGGCTTTCCTCCACATAGCCATCCTGTAATGTTATGGGAGGTGCTGTCTCTTTTCTTGACTCATCTCCTCAGGCAGCGCTGTTTCAGTTGCTGCCCCTGAACATGACTCAGTCCCCACCCCACTGTCCATCCTCATGTGTGATGGGCTCCTCTGGACCATGTACTGATACTGATACATGTCCCTCATTTGCTGTACTGCTTTACTGCCTAATCCAGTATATAAGAGAGCTGCTACCCTGAACCACTCGCCATGGTTCCATTACTTTCTGCTTTTGTAACCTTTCTTTTCTCAGCATTGTGCAGCAAAGTTTGTAAATGAGATACATTTATGTCTAATAATAATTAAGAGTTGACGACTACAGAATCTCCATAAAGGGGAGAACACAGTATACATCATTTTACTGTTTTCTGACAAAGTTGAAGCATTGCACTGTTTGTGGTCATGCTTTTCCCCCTTCAGGCTTTCACGTCAAAATAAGTACGATTTTAAATTAAACAAAACTAGTGAACTTATCATTTTTAAAATAGTAAATTTGTCTTTAAATTCTCTGTCTGTCTGCTGCACCCCCGTCATTAAACACGACAAACGTCAGTCAACAGCTGGACAAGGCTTTAAAATCACGTATTTCATGACTCATGAGTACAAATCGTAGACTATGCGATATGCATGGATGCTCCTGGTATGAAAAGGCAAGCGTTTTCAGCGGGTGGGACGCATAAATGCCCCCACCTCCCCTTTTTGTTTTTTAAAGGAAACGCCGGGCCAGGTGCCACGTTTTCAGCGGCGCCATAATGTTAAGTGTCGTGGTTAATTTTGCACCAAACAACGTCAGGGCTTGCACAAACACTGTCATTACCTGTCTGTCTGATGTTGCGGGTCATATGAGAAGTGGGTAGCAGCGGTCTGGCCTGGCGCTCAGCACTGCGTGCTAACGGGAGGGGGAGAAGGGAGGGGCAAGGCGCCGCGGATCAGATCGGGGCAGAATTCTCACAGGAATTCAAATAAATGCCCGTCAGATCTCAAAACACGTTGAGAAAGGGAGGGTAATATTTATTTTTAAATATTGATGAAAGAAGAAAAAAATTGGGCAAAAAAATGAGAATTGGGATGAGAAAAAAATGGGCACTTTTCTCATCCAGGGCAAAAGGACATGTGATTGAGTACCACCAGGGGTCTATCTGTGCACGTGCCTGTGTGATGGTATATAGATCAAGATGTGTGCAGTTTTTTTTAGTGTTCTGTTTCCTTTCGAGTTTGACGCTCTAGTCAAGCGTCAACATGCGGCTTGAACGTACATATCCTTTGTGGATGTCCTAACTCGGTGACGCATGTGCATCAGTCCTAGCGTATACCCTTAAAACTCTGTCCCTCTCAGATTGCATCGAGCGGCCCTGTGCCAGTGCTATATTTGAGAACATGCGACCTCTGCTGCAGAATCGACGATACGCTGCAAGAATCTAAAATTGGGATGAAAGAATCTGGTCCCGTCAACATTGCTTATATCTGTAGGGATCATACATTTACCCATGCTTGTATGGCTAATGTATCCTACCGAGGCAGGCCATCGGTCGGTCTATGTCATACCGATTGAGAAGGCTGGTCTAATGCGGACGCCGCAGACGGTTGCACGGTAAGAGCGTGGGGACTTGTGGCCGTTAAAGCTACCGTCGAAATGATTTCCATTATACTTCCATTATTGTATACAAATAGGAAATTATTCCAGATGGCACTTTAGCAGTCTTGTGAGATTTACTGTTATGTGCTAGAATTTTACAACTTTATTTTAACACGTATCCTACGTTGAATTTCAAACAACATTGTCCTGAACTACATGATAGACGAGCATATGTATTGTTTAAATGCAGACACACCGGTGTACAAACAATAGGCCTACTGGAAAAAATATCCATTTTATTTCAGTATTGGTTTGTGGAAGGCTTTTATGGGGTGGTGCGTCGTACAGAGCATAAATTAAGACATCTCATTTTACAGTTTAAAAGGGAATTTAGCCTATAGGAAGGTACCACACAGGACACAAGTTAGGGATTATTTTATTTTGCCCGATGCTTAGTCGGAAGTAAAGCAACGTTTTAATTTCCCATTCTCTTTTTTTAATTACACAAAAATACGCAGTGTGTTTACTAAAGAAGAAAACTGAATGACAAAATTACTAAGTAATCAAACCAAAACAAGTAAAATAACGCATGCACTCTGGTACTTTAGAGGCGTTGCGATTAGGTGTTCCCAAAACACTGTTCAATCTGGTAAAATTAGACACGTGCTCCCTTTATATGATTGAGAGAGATTTAATTTGATTTGATTAAAACGAAGATTCGCATCTCCGTAAACTTTTGGAAACACGCTTAGTGTATGCCTCCGTCCATATATCATTTTATTATTCAAATACATCATCCACATTATCCAAAATAAACATCTCCTGTGTGCATTTAATATTACATTAATCATCCGCGTGACAAAATAAGATATTTACCACCACATTAGCGCCGACAGTTCGTCCACAGCCCTTTTCTCTCTAGCCTGCTGTGCTCTGCCTGGAACTGAAATAACGCGAGACTGACCTCTTAAAGGGGCAACCAGAATGTAAAACTCTTTAAGTGTCTGCAACATGTACACATATTCTCTCACACGACTACAGGAATAAACTTTTTTAATTGCCGTGTGCATATCATGAATAAGTCGTGGTTCAGTATTTCTGTATCGAGACTCTTTCGTGTTTACACCACAGCACACTGCTACGAAGGTAGTTTCCTTACGAAGCAGCCACAGACACCGCAACCTGATTGATATCCTACTTCTACTAATTAAACCACTAACCTTTGTGTAAACCGTAGATCCTAAATTTAAATTCGCTAGCTAACGAAAACAATGTATATTGGCATTACACCGGGCGACAGTAAGTCTTAGAGTTGCACGTTCTTTCACAGTATAATCATGTCTTGGGTGAACTGTTGTACTGGCATTGTCGGAGATTAAATACATTTGAAACATTTTTGACTCCCAAACTGAACTAGCATGGTGCGTGTCTTCTGAAGCGACACATGAAACCGAAGTACAACTGTAACGACGCCTGTTACAAAGTTTGTGCTGAAGCCTGCCGGTCCCCTCACATGATTACTGGTTAGTTCTGCATTTCATAGATTTAAATCCTGAAAGGTACACACACATAATATGGCTTTTGATATAGGTACAGCTGTTGGGTGTTATAGCGAAACATTTTTTTTTTCAAAAAACAAAATATATAAACCTACTATGAGAACTTATAGTTTGAGTAAGATGTAGTCTGTACATGTTAGGCCTATGAAACATTTGTGAACCATGCTCAATATGTCCATGTTAAGTCATTATTGTGAATTTGCTTATCATTTGTAAGTAAACACCATCCCATTTCTCTATATTTAGCTAGTGATATTAATATTCAATCTCACTATATCATGGTGCCACTTCATTTCATATCACAAGGAAATTGGATGTAGCCCAAAAAATTAACATGCGTGTTTGAACCATGGAGACCGTTTCTTAAAATGCCAGGAGTGTTTAGAATAACTGGATACATATTGGGTTTGCAAGGTCTGCTGAAATCTCTTGGGTAAAGATTGCTGTATTAGGCTAATATTGCATTTGTTTATGTTATGATAAGCATATGTGTAGAGTAGAATGCCACTTGGAGTACTGCAAAAAGGAAAAAATAATGTTCCCGGTATGTTTTGTTTTTCTGTGTAGGAGTTAAATTAGTAAACACATTAAGGTTTGGACATGATCAAGTAGATTGGAGCTTGGATCCAGTAAAACATGGTAAATGGTAATTTATGTTATTTGACTGTTATAGTCAAATAACATTCAAATTATATTGCATGATATCAATTCCTTTGTGTTCATTAGCATAAATACTGTCCTTGAAAATACAGCTTTCCTTTAAAAAAAGTGTCTTGTGGTGACAAACAGCAAATCTCTGCAATGGAGAATATGCATGTAGCTACTAATACCTGCACTTTTCCTTTATGCTAAATGTATGACTGCTGGCAGTTCAGGACAACCATTAGTAATGTTTAGAAGCATATGGTGTATGACAGTGAGTACCAAGAAGTTTGCTCAACTGATTCAGATCACATCACGATATCCCATTCAGATAACATTATGAAGCAAATTTGACATGTATATGCAGAAAGGAGCAGTTTTGGTCAGGCTTAATCGGACCATGTTAACTGCCTCTATGTAATTTTCAATCTGTAATGGTTTGATGCAAGAGGGGGTCTGCCGGTGGGTTCTACCCTACAGAAATTTCACGAGTATCACGAAAGTAAGAAAACATCCATATAAAATGAAATGAGTGTTATCCTTTTCTCCCATTCCTGAAGAACTTTCACCAAAACATCTGGCTAAATGCTAGCACAATCAACAATTCCGCCTTTAAGATGAACACCACTCTGTATCTTGGCAAATTATACATTCACCTTATATGGGTTTTCCCTTTCTTTTGAGACACCGAACAAGTTTTGTTATTGCTTGAAATTGAGAGATTTCGGGTTTAGGCCAGTCGGTTGCAAGCCACTGTAAGCCTTGTAATGTCATTAAATTATTATAAGCCTTGACAGTATCTTTGCAGCTGTCACTTGTTCTTTGTTGTTCCATAATGAGTGAATTGCCTGCCTATCAACCAAAAAAGTTAGTTTAATCACACATGCTATTTTTGTATGTCATCCAATACTATGTAAAAAATAAAGTACAGTATTAATTAAGATGTTTACAGTGGCTTGGATTCATGTCCACCCGTAATTTACACATTTACCGTGTATCCCTTTTTGGCTTTATGAATTTGCTCCCTCTGGCAAATGTTCACCTGCACACATATAAAGTAATAGATTATACTGTAAAGTATGTTAATGAAAGGGGTGAGGCTGGTCTGCACATTCTCACCTGGTGTGGAGACTAAATCTGTATTCCTACTTTTCACTCACAGTCTGTTCAGCTGAGCTCATGTTGGAGAAGCACTACAGTCATCCATTTAAAACACTGACTCAGACAATGAGGATGGTCTTGGAAGTGATATAAATGGAACTTTAACTTTAAAACTTTTTTAAAGGTTTGAGCAAATTCCTTTGACCCTGCCGTCGGCATATCCGGAGAATGGCTTAAGTGTAGTCTCTATCAATGGATGCTACATAACTGCTTTGATATTTATAATGGCAGCACCCAATCGCAGAGGTTACATTTTTATGTAATTTTGTAATGTTTGTTTTCCCTGTCTGTTTTCTGAAAAGATGCATTACATTGTCAATGAGCTGTTGAAAGTAGAAAGGAGAATTGGTATATACTGGGAACAATAAAGAGAAGTTTACTTCCTAAGTTTTGTCTCTCATACTAATGTGTAAGCAGAATCTGTGCACCCCCTCTTAAAAAGGTTATTTTAAAGTTATTCTCACACAAAAGAAATACATAATTTTTAGTAGACACTCCCGTCCATCAGATGGGAAAGAGTACATTCTTTTTCATGTTAGCTTGACGAATGATGACATCTGTGAAAAAAGACATTATGCTACTTTGGGTAGTTCAGTGAATAGAGAATACGCTAGGACATCCTCCGTGTTCAGTCGCTGGTGCTGAGAGCACAGATTTCGGTGCTCCCGGGTAGGCTAAATGCTAGCGCTAGGTGGTACGAAGTAGTCAGGGCTGAAACGTGCCTTTTCCGGCTACTTATGTATATGTTCTTTTCCCACTAGGATGAAGGTGGGCAAGAATATACCACAAATGGATTTATATAATTCATCTTTGGAGATACGAGATTTGGTCTTCAACGAAGAAACGGCTCCGTGAGAAGATTCAGACCACATACCAAATTTTTCACGTAGCCGAGATTGAAGAATACAGGTTTGACAACCCACGAGAGTACGTACGATACGTAGGAATTGATCGTAAAATACGTCCAGGATTCTATTTTGGCGTGGAAGAAGTGAATACGGGTCTGGCGGCTTTGGATGATCGCATAGCAGGACCTTTTTGACTGCGACCAGGCTAATGTCTGTTTCTGTGAATGGAATACTGAACAAGGCTGGGAGAATCCGGTGACTTCTGATGTTCGGAATGTTGTGCAGCTCAAAAATGTGTCCTAATAAACGGATGACAACATTAAAGCCAATCGACAGAAAACTTTCAAGTTTGCTTTTCACAGGGGGGTTACAGTAAAATCCGTAGGTAACGGGTTACTGCGCACTGGGGAGGGCCAGTGTTCACCGATGTGCTGTGGTTGTTAAAATGACTCGCATCTCACTGACGCTGTCAGAAAACCCAAACTGCAGTGCCTAAAAGCCATTCTAACTGCGTGGACTTGTTATTCGAAGCTCGACCTGTGGGGAGCTGGCTGTCTCTTCATAATCAAGGTCGGATGCAAGTAAACAACTGACAAATATTATCCGGGGCGTTGTGTCTTGTTCATGAGACGTATGGGTCCTGCGTACTCAAGCCCCCGACTCCCACACAGGAAGAGCTGAATCTGCTGTTAGGGTGCAGTGCGGTGGCTTGCGTCGGCTGCTCGGTCCACATCTGCCTAGCTCTTGTGCTTGTATATTTGGATGTCTGCATGTTTTGACGGAGAGCCGTACGAATTCATGCAGTTGGCATCTGAACGAGGGCCTGTAACTCTGAGAAATATCTTGGATCCATCGAACCATTTGATTTGCAGAGGTTCACAGCTGGCTGTCTCCTTAAGAACATTGCGTAAGGCTGCAGCGTACGATACGTCTTTTTGAAGGCACAGCTCGGGTGACATTGCAGTCTCTTCTCTGTATTCCCCACCCTCGAGGTTGGAGTTTACAACGTAAGCTACTCTGGGTATTACGTTTGTCAAAAGAGGGAAGGTGGAGCATTGTCCGTCGTACGTCCTGACGCAGTGGGATTTTTACGTCTGGTCGGCGTTTCCCCCCGCCCTTCCCGCGGTGACGGTGATGGGTCGGAAGCGGTGTGTCGGTGCAGATTGTTCGAAGATGGCGGCCGGGTGCTGCGGGGTGAAGAAGCAGAAGTTGTCGGGATCCCCTGGGTCGGGGGGTCCCGGCGGGGCGGGGAGCGGGGTAGCCGGGACCGGACATTGTGGATCGGACTTGGGAATAGGATCCTCATCGACTGTAGTGGCCGGGAACGTGAATCGAGTGAACGGCCTGGGGGGTCCTGGGGGTAGTAGCAGCAGCAATACCAGTGCTCTGTCCCCAACTCCAGGAGGCTACAACTCAACTGGCCTCTCCCCGAATCTCAGTCCAGGACCTGGCTCGGGAAGTGGGGCCAGGAAGATGGTAGTTTCGGCGGAGATGTGTTGCTTCTGTTTCGACGTGCTTTATTGCCATCTATATGGATACCAGCCTCCCCGAACACCCAGGTTTACAAACGACCCCTAGTAAGTAGCAAGATGGTTAGCTAGCTAGCAGGCTAACGAGCTAGCTAGTGATGTCCCTCTTTGTCAGCCAAAAGATCTCTCACTTGGATAGCTAGGATAACTACATTAACATTATCGACAAACGTTGTCTATTCGCTTGTCCTATGTATTGAGATTGGTGCAAATTATAAATTTGACTCGAATATCAAATGATCTGATGTATATTCTTCGCATAAACTTTATACTTTTGTATTCGATTATAGCTACCCTGGCTATTGCAAATATTCTCCGTTAGCTTATTAGCTGGCTATCTTTGCCGAAAAAAAATGGACAAACTCCATATTCTGGTAAACATGAAAATTTTGTTTTATTTGATAAAACCACTGTCATCTTGCAGAGCCCGATGTGTTACTAGCTAGCTTGTTGGTAGAATGAATCATTAGCCACATTAGCTAGTTAGCAATCTTAAAATATTTTAGCAAGATGGCAAGCTAGCTAACTTGGTCCAATTTTTAATCGAAATACCATAACACAGTTGCTTGTATTATGAACTATTAGAATGGACTTTTAAAAGTTGTCATTGTCAATTAGCTAGCTACAGATAGAGTGAAAGAGTTCCACTTATTAGCTAACACAGGTAGCTGTATATCCAAGTGTCTTTGTTGTATTCCCGTCCATGTCTACTAGCTAGCTAGTGTTTTGTATCTACTGAATTAGAATGCAAACGCTTTAGCTAGCTATATAGTCAGTCTACGTTCTCTAGCTAGCCTCACACAGACTCACAGAGATAACGTGTCAGTGACTTTAGATAACGTCGCGGTTGCTGGGAACTAACGTTAGTGAGCTAGCTAACTTGCTCATATTAAGTAACACTAGCTGTTTCAGTCGTACTGTAAGACGGCTGCAAACGACAAGTTAGCTAGCTAAGCTTCTTGTTTTGTTTAACATTTAGTCATTCATTGTTAACTCTCTCGGAATAAGACCAGATATGTAGCTAACTAGGCGATACGGCTTCACATAACCTCAATTTCCCAATGAGCTTCCCTGTTCCCATTCATTCACACTTCATTCACTGACTGAAGTGGGTAGGCTAAGAAGCTAATGTAGGTAGCTTTAATTAACAAAGCCGACGTTGTTTACTCTTAACAGGAACACACACCGTTTAAAGGCGACAGTCCAGTTACCGTGACTGACCTGAACGCGGTCTCACACGTCCAGTGACCGCCAGTCATAGTTAACATTACGCTCACCTGACACAAACCTAATCATGCGATTATCGATTATGTAGATAGTGTATTGTGTCACGGCTCGCGCGCGTTAGCCGTTTCGCGGAGTTGCCCATCGGTGCCTTAGTAACAGATTTCATCGGTAGACGTTAAGTCGGGCGGTGCTCGTTCGGTTCGGTCTTACACGTTTTTCTGTACAATTAAGAGAACTTGTAGTGTGCTCTTCGACCTGGTGCAGGTCCTGACTGCTGTTCTTCGGAATACAGCATGATATTTCCTGCCCTTATAAATGTGATGTCTGTGAAAGACATGTTTTTGTCAACCGTCACTATTGTACTTTTTTTCTAAAATGAATGTTAACAAATTGCAGTAGTGTAATCCTTTATAGTGTAAGAGTTTACTTTGTTGTTTCTTAATGTGCTGTTAAAGCAAAAAAGGACAAATTATGCCAAAACCCTTTTTAAAAACATAAGAAGTGAGACAACCTTAATTTTGAGTAATTGAAAATCCTGTTTTGTGTTTCTTACGAAATCTTTGTTTTCAAAATCTTTTGAGCTCAAAACAATATTTGGCTGAAGATGGAACACTCCAGTTTGTTTCAGAATTGGATTCTGTTCAATTTGTTTTTTCTTGCAAGTTGTATGCATTCTCATTTAGTTTGATGGTTGTCGTCACACTGGTGGTTCCACTTGTTTGTGTGCTGCTAGAATTGAACCTGGACAGTCCAACATAAAATTATCCAACATTAGGATATGGAAATAATTAGGAGGGGTAATGGAGATTATTTTGGTTTTTGTCACAGTTGGAGTGTAGGATGATGCATCTTGAGATGTCTCCAGGACTCCAGTGACCTTAGTTGGAGAACTGTTATTTCAAGCTCATCTCGATGAAAACACCATCACACTGTTTTCCATCTGTGTCAGCATTTTAGAGAGTGACATGTTTTAGTCCTGTACTCTGGTAAGAAAAATTGATAAGCAAGTTAGATTTTTTTGTACACTTTTCTATTATTACTGTTTTATGCCTTTAAACAATTTTTGTCAGCTGTGTTGACATAATTTAAGAACTTATCCAGGGTGCCAATGTCTCTTTGATGATCGGTGGAAATGATGAGAGATGGTACAGACTATATTGTAGGTGAAGTCGTCTTGCTCTCTTATATACACATGTATGTGTGCACACACAGGGTCACACACAAACTCATTTTTAGTGCCATATGCGAGAGGAAGTATGAAGCCATTGGCTGGAAGCAAGTCATGTGAGCCTCATGTCTCAGTTTACACGCACAGGGATTTCTTGAATTAGCTCTCTATTTATAGTCGACTAAATGGAAGATGGGAGCTGCAGGTCTACAAAAGGTAGTTTTCTCTCAATTCCCATACTTCACTTTTTATTAGGTTTGTTGTACTAACTGAATTTTAGCAGTGGGACATGGCTTCTGCAGAAGCCTGCTCTTTTACCAGATGCTGTGGGGCTGTGTGGAGTAATGGGAGATGTGTCAGGGCTATGCTCTCTGCTTCCTCATACAGGCTCATTTTCTCGGGCTTTGTGAGGCAGAGTGCCTAAAACGAGTCGTTTGTTCACGGAAAGTTTTCTGTTGTTTCCCCAGGCACCAGGCCTCTAACTGGGCACAAAAGGAAGAAAATGTGAAACCTCCCCAGCTTGTGTTAATTAAAAGGCTTGAGTGAGAGATAGTCAGCAGAAAAGCATTTTTGGAAGAGCTGCCCTCCTCCTCATGGGCGTGGGCGTACTGTCCTGTTTGGCTGAAGTTCACGCACACCACAGGTGCTCACAGACTAGAGGCGAAGTGAAGACCATTAGATTTTGGAGCCTTTGACGTCAAAATGCTGCCAGACTTGTCAAAAGACCATATGACACAGATCAGAAGATTAAAATAGAGTAGAAAATTAACAGATAAGGTGCCTTAATTCTGAATGTTGACGATGGGCATGTTGATATCAGCATTACGAATGTTCAGCCATTCAGTGTAAGATAATCCGCAGCTTGCTTCCAAGGTTATTGGAACATATATATATATATATATATAATGCAAAATCAAATTTTGTGGTTTTCTAAGCTTTCATGATGGTTAGTTCTAAATTTATTTGAGAGTAGATAAATTCTCAAATAAATTATTCCAGAATCTACACAAGCATGTGATGCCATTAGCGTTTTACAGCGCAGCACTTAGCCAGATTAGTTTATTGTGGGAATTAATTAAATGATCCACTTTACTTACAAGGTGGCACGAAAACTAAGCGTAGTTAAGTTACAGCAAAAAAGCAAATTTCGAAACTGTTGAGCGAGCTCTTAACTGGTGGGGTTTAGGGCGGGTCTCGGCCATTGAAGACATTGCAAGTGCGGGATAGCATTTTGCTATTTGCTGTTTGGAAGTTGATACTGTGTGAACGCATGCCTTAGGACAGGAAACTAAGATCCAGACTATAACTTGATTACCAGAGATGTCGAGCCTGAGACCTCATACTCCATTTGTGGTAACAGCTAAGCATATGGATGTGGATTTTAAAGATCTTTATAATATTGCATCTAAGCTCTTTATACTAGAGCGTCACCAGAGTATATACTGGTGAAAAATTGGTAGTGTCAGTCTATATGGGATGGGGGTGTCGCACCATTTGAGTTTTCTGTTGTAATTCAAAAGTTGTGAATAAGGATTATACCACCATGGGTTTTCTGTGCTTTATCAGTGCCGCTGGTCGTCTTCATCTCTTGAATGCAGCCTGCTTGTGAAACCTCCCCAGAGCTTATGTTTGTGGTGTCATGGAACAAGTGGTGTCCAAAATGGCTGTGATTTTCAATGCCAATCTTGGATCGGCTTAATGTGTCCACTGTTCCTGTATTTAAGGGTCAGGAGAAATGACTGAAGCTGGAAAAGGGGGCTGAAAAATTCAAATATGGCCTTGAAACCATGTTTGGATTCAAAACTCTGAATGAAGGAGCAGATGGGTAGGTTTGGATTCGTGCTGTTGTAATGTGATGTTTTTTTTTTTTTATTTAGTTGATGGTGCTGGCAACTTGTACTTCATTGATTCTTATACACCCCAGAATTTCAAAGGTTTTCAAAGAATTTATATAGTTTGTTATTTAGAAAAAATGGGGTTGGGGGACGTGTTGGAAAAGCCGCGTTTTCAAACAGCCTTATCGTAGGCAGTGTTTTCAGCATAATGCAGAAGGCCTACCGTTTTATTTATCAGTTTGAAAATCAGAAAGACGCTCGGCATCTTTGAACAGATGTCGGCTGTCTGTACCTGCTGACCAGGTAACAGATTGTGTTGTGAAGCTCTTTTTCAGGAGCGAGCAATTACTGATGTATATCAGCCAATTAAAATGCAGTGCTTGGCTTACCGTACCTTAAGGAGTGTGATTCATGCGCCGTGACGGAGATTTCCTGCTGGCCTTACTAGCTTTAAATTTGATCAGTAGAGATTGGGGAAGCATAATCGAAGCCATGCATTCGCAGGTGAAAGCCAGAATGGCTATGATTGCTTCGTCGCAGGCACGCTACTTTTCTTGGGACGTAGCAGCCCTACGAGTCATCTCGCATCGCCTCCAAATGCACTCCCACTCCTTAAACTTAAGTGTTTCACTTAAGTGTGTTATAGATCAGTAGGTTGAACCCTGAGCGTTCCCATCGAAGGAGGCGATTTGTTTTGCGTCTCCCGGTCGACTGCTTCCTGATCAGCACGTGGTGTGTACTCTTTGTGGATAGCGAACTGATACTGGATAATACTGGTGTTGTCTGCCATTTCACTGGAGCTGTATAGGTCTTTTAAAGTAGGTGGATGTAGAATTTTGTAAGTCACATTGTCATTGGATGCCACTGCTGTCTTATCAGTTGATACTTTTCAACCTTCCAGGCAAAGGCATTTAGACAAGCGGTTATTCGTGTTACACAGTTGATGCTCATAACAGAACAATTACATTGACTAGGGTAAGACCAGTTTTGTGTTGCATGGATGCTAGAGTTTTAATAATTGGGGAAGTATGTTAGCAATGTGTTTGGCCAAAATAATTTCCCCACGCTCGTAAAGTAGCGAGTGCAGCAGGAACAGCAAGTTCCATCCAAAGTGCTTGTGCACGTCCAGACACTCGTTCCCGAGCTCCTTCTACCAGCCACCATGAGTTCTCAAGGCTGAAGAACGTGTAGGTAAATCTTTTATGTTTACACAAGGGCAGAGTGGCAACAGCTCACTGCTCGTGGGCTGGTGATTGGTTGGTTGGCCTCAGGTTGAGGCTTCTGGGTTGAACATTTACGGTCTGTATCTACCCAGACTTCTGCGGTTACTGTGGATACTTGCATGTTAGGAATAACTAACCCATTTAGTCTAAATTGAGCAGGTTCATCACCTTAACCATGGAAATAAACAATCTTTCCCACTGAAATATTTTAATAGAGGGATAAGAAAAATCCACTCATCCATATGCAGATATGGAACACGGTGTAATTAAAACATCTACTACATATTTATCAGACGCTAATATCAAGCCCGGAGTGATGCCAAGTGATACTATGTATACACAATGTGAACTACAGCTTGAGAGTAGGCATAGCTGGCATTTCTGGTGGAACAGTTTACTGTGTCTTGGTCATTACCTTCATTGCTGAAGAATCTGGAGGTCACTGGGTGAGTTTTACTTGGTGGTTATTGAGGCTGAAAGTAAGCAGCACTGGTGTGGTTTACACCCAAAGCAAGAGAAACGTGAGAAAGCCGTTGGGCTTGTTCGATCCATATCTGGGCCCAAATTCTGCCAGCATAGTCGCTGCACCTCCATCTCCACCTCCCGCGCTACGCACGTGTTGGCGAACGCATCTCGGTAATTGCTCTGTAATTGGAATGACTGTAAAGGCTTTTCAGTTTGCTTCTGGACACTAGTGAACAAAGGGGGGGAAAAAATGTGCGTGTTTCTCTGCTTATCACAAAAGTGCAGCGATCTCTGTAGTTTGAGTTCCAGTTGTATCTTTGGAGCGAGAGACCTGGGTGTGTGCAGGAACGTCCCTGTTGGTGGAGCAGCATAATAAAGTGCATTAGGCAGGTTCAGTCGATGCCCTGAAAAAAACAGACCTTTTCAGTATATATATATATATATATATATATATATATATATATATATATATAATGTGTGTGTGTGTATGTGAATATAAGGATTAAATTAATTGCAGGTGACCGAGCTGGCGACTGTTTTGCCTCCTGTTTTGTGTGGATCATAATGGATGAGGATTATTATATATGGCCAGTGGGGTAGTGATGAATGTCTTTTTTTTTTTTTTTTTTTTTTTGTTATTACCAAAGGGGGCGATTCTTATAAGGCTGTGCAGGCAGCATGGGCACTTTGGAATGCAAGCAAGGCACAGTCCAAGTCGCAGGATGTTCTGAGACGCGCGGAGCCGTCTCTGGCATGGCGATCCTGCACAGGCGCGCGCGCACCCGCCTGGTGTTGGCGCCAAACGGAGAAGACCGAGGACCAGTTGGAAGAATGGAAGGGGTTTGCAGAAGGCGGACCCCACCAAGGCTTAGGCGCCGTGATTGGCCGACGCTCCACTCGCCCTGGCTGCGGCGCACTCTGCCTCCGTGATTGGCTGATCTCGACGGCATCCTGCCGAAGCGTATGCCCACTGCGGGGCAGGCCTCGGGAGGAATTACCGTCGCACCGAAGCAGAGCGGCGTCTTAATGTGACGAGGCGCATGCTAGAAGGCGGAGCTGAATTACGGCTGCTTAGGTTGGATTCCCACCCCCCCCCCTCCCCTTTCCCCCCCTCTTTCCTAACAGGAAGTGCTCCCTTCCTCCCGTAGACGCTGAAAGTGCAGACGCGTCTCCCTTGCATTCGGTGTCTCTCTTTCTTTTGCGTCACATGACAGCGCGAATGCTTGCGCAGATGCGTTCCGCGAGATCCGTTGGAAAAAAGAGAGAATTGATCGCGCCCTGTGGAGTGTCGGCTCAGCTGAAATAACAGACCCGTTGACCTCTCCCACAAGCCCCGCCTCCCCTTTTCTCAAACGTCGCCTTCTGGTGGAGTTGGCGCAACCTCGTGACAAGCTGTGCTCTGCAGCTGAAATTTCAGGAGCTTCGTGGAAGGGTCAACGGGTTGTTTGCAGTAAAGACCTCAGAGCTGTTTGCCGTCTGCGTGCAAGTTTACCATTCGTGCCCATGCCCTTGTTCCCCAGTAAATTTATGGCCTTGCTGCTTCTAATGGTCCCAGAAGCTGTTGTTTCTCTTGGTTGCCAAGGGCTTGCTGCATGAGATTAGGAGCTATTAATCTTAAAGAAACCATCCTTGGCCCCTTTGCTCTAGTTCAAATGGGTTGTGTGTGCGTTAGATGGGTGTTGGGGGGAGGTGGGGGGGGGTGGTATGTGTGGGTGGAGCATTGTGTCGGGGGACCGTGACCCTGAAGGCAGTACTCCGCCCGGTTTGACACTGAAACAGCTGCCGCTTCGCAGAACGTTGGGCCGGAAGCTTCCGGATAGGCCTGTGCAAGGTGGCTGATGACATTTGTCGATGGGCATGGGAAGACTCTCCGCAGCTCGAGCCCGGCATGATGCGTCTGATGAAAAACGACAGAGGCCATAAAATGTAATGTGTGTTCTCTCTCTGGACTCATCCACGCTCCACTAAATATTTATGAACCTCACAACAAGGGCAAGACAGAGGCGCAGCGGCTAATAATAGAAGCGTTTGCTGTCTTTGAGTTCCTTAACGTGTCTGCTATCAGAAACAAAGGAGCAACGATGTTGATCTTTTCTTGCGTTTTCATGAGACAAATTGATTTCTGCCACATTACATGGACTGTTTTCTAGTCTGTTAACGAATTCGTCTTTGTTGGCTGCAGTCCAAGACCTCTCATTCGAAATCAGTGGATATTGGGTCTTCATCACCACCATCATAGTTGTCATAGATATCACTTTAGTGTGATTGCATAACTTCCCAAAGTGTGTGTGTGAGGAGACCAATAAATGATGCCAGTGTTCTGTGCCGAGTGTGTGAAGGGTCTCTTGCCAAACAATGGGGTTATAAACCCCAGCTTCTCTTGGAGGAATCCATGCCTCTTGAATGTTTCTCAACATGTCATCACTTTTGCTCGACACTTTGACAGTTTACCGAGCCTTTGTAGGCGAGTTCAACCCCCATCTTCCCCAATACGTCTCGACTCCAATTTACGAAAACGACCAAAATATCATGAATCGACGAAACGAAGTGAAACCGCTGTGCCCACGTGACCCGTTTCCCCCGCTGCAACTGCCTTTCGTCACGCGTCTTCCCTTTTGCCCTTGTCTCGTGTGTCGTTTGGGTTTTAGATAATCGATCAGACCAACTGGCCTCTGACCTGTGTGGACGGGGGTTCTCCGCCTGTGGGCGTTGAGCGCACGACACTTGGTCTCTGCGTCTGCCTTCAGCTCCAGCTGCTGCAGAACGCCACGTCTCCTCCCCGCCGTGCAGCGCGGCTCCGCGGTCGGAGGAAAAGCCCTCCAGCTGGGCCAGTTTAGGATTTTGTACTTTGGGGTTCGCTCTGTGTGTGTGTGTGTGTGTGTGTGTGTGTGTGTGTGTGTGTGTGTGTGTGTGTGTGTGTGTGTGTGTGTGTGTGTGTGTGTGTGTGTACACATGTGTACCTGGTTTTTGAGTGCCTGTGTGCGCGTGTGTGTGGCATCATCCCCGAGTACATGCTGTACTCCACAGAGCAGCTGCCTCCACTACTTAGATTGAGTTGAGCTCCATTCGTTCAAGCTCAGAACATGTGTAGCTTGTCTGGGCGCTGTGGAACTAGATGCTGTAGTGTGTCGAGGTCCTCGGGTGGGGTGGGGGGGGGTGGTGGGTGTTTCTCTTGTGTACTACACTGCACATTTCCCGACCTGCCATCTTTAACCCCACTACGCTGTAATTACTCCCTGGAATGACCGAATGAATGTTAATCACTGTAATAATCAAATGCTAATTATTGTCTTCGATTAATACAGAAATGGCGTTGATCATAACATAAATGGCACCAAGTTGATGCTTCAGGACAGACATGGATACAGTCAATCCGATGTGGATAGCCATTCCGCACCCTAATGCCTGTTCTTCCCTTCCTCTCTCTTTCCAACAGCCCACTGTTTGTCACTTGGAAAATAGGCCGGGACAAGCGGTTGAGGGGTTGTATAGGTACATTTTCTGCCATGAACCTGCACTCAGGACTCAGGGAGTACACCCTTACCAGGTAAGCCCCCGTCTCCGACTGAAGTCTGCAACCTTGCGCTGCTAGCTAGCTGTTCGATGTTTGAAATGTTTTTTGTTTCTTTCTCTCTTTGAAAAGAAAATCGCGGCTTTTGATTTTGTAACTGCTATATGTTAAAATGACAGTTGTGATCTTGTTAGACGAGTACCTTTCTGATTTAATTGAGGTACCTTGCTACGGCAGTTCAAACAGGCTAGCGGTTTTCTTCCCAATTTCTCGAATTTATTCACAGCCATGTTTAGTGTGTGTGACAGACAGACAGACAGAGACTGTAATGACACCTCTTGCCTCCACTGATTGTTATCATGGCTGACATTGCAGACTAGTAGCCATGCAGTATATTGGAAAGCTCCCACACACTCTGAAGAAAGCGTTCCAGCCTTTGGCCGTCTAGATTCCTCGTATCCCCCAAAGTGTCTGCCTGCTTCTGCAGGTGCAGGCACTCAAATCAATAGGTCTACTTAGGTTGCAAGTTTTTTGTGCATTTGCCAATGTCTAACCAGCACTGGTTTGTTAATGTTCAGACAAAATTGTGCTATGGTATGGTTGGAAATGGGGTTGGATAGTGGAGGAGCTTCCATCACAGAGACCTGGGCTCAATCTGAAATGGCATACTTAAGCAGAACGCACTTTCAATGCAGTACGTTCTGCTCAACCGTTAAAGAAGTATGTTCTTTCAGTAGGCGACTGGGCAGTATGCATACAACCTCAGACATACTACAACTACGTCCGCCATTTTAACTGTCATATGACATATGACGTCACACGATCATAGGTAAATGCTCCAGTTGAATCATGGGATACGACTGTGTTTCAATCGCATACTTCAAAATGGCTCCCGATTCAGTAAGCCATCCGGGTACCTTTCACTTACTGCTTAATGCATACTATGTATTGAGGTATACTACCTTTTTATTGCGTACTGTTTTGGCGTACTGTATAGGAGGGAAGTGCGCCATTTCAGATGGGGCCCTGGGCTTGGGTTCTGCTGAAACGCTGCTAGCGCTCGCTGCCAAGCTCCTGCTTTCCATCCGTCCCATTAACTCGGAAGCAATCTATATCCTTCACGATGGCGTCGTTAACCTTCCAGCCACTCAGTGCAGCTTATGAATCGAACTTAATATTCAGGCAGTATGTCAGCTCTGTTGTTTTGTGCGCGTGAAGAGGCCGCAGCACACTGCCAGGGCCAGCGGTCTTTAGAGGACCGGGAATCGTTTTGAGTGTCGTTTCTTACATAGGGGCCCCTATTGTGTTTCATTTATTTATTTTTATCCCTTTAATACTGGACAGCAGTGTGCTGTCTTGGAATTAGTTCGTTTCGGAACGACGCTGGTTTTTTTCTCGGAGCCGCGCTTTTGTGGTCTGGTTTTTGCCCTTTGTCTTTTCTCTTTGCCTTGTTTTTGTTGATGTGTGTATATATAATTCACTGGCCATTGTACATGTGTGTTTAATAGGTTGTGCAGTTACAGACTGTACAGGATGTACAAATTAGACTCGCTTCACCTCAGTGAACATTCTACTGTGGTATTTTTACAGCATGCTCTACATTATTGTTGAGATTGTCTGTCTTTTTTTTTTTTTTTTTTTTTTTTTTTTTTTTGTTTTGCATATTTTGTTTCGAAAACTAGGCTGAAAAGAGTTTGATGCTTTAGTTATTTCATTAAGTCGTCAAAGCCCTCTGCAGTCTGCAGCAAAGCTGAGCGGCTGGATTGAATTGGCACCGTCATGCGAAGTTTAGCCACATGGCTGAGAGAGATGGGGTTGAGCTACCCTCAAAAACTAGGACAAAAACATCCGAAGGACAAATAGCCGCGCACTGCAGCAGACTGCCCGCTAACCGCCTACCAGCCGTTCCAGCACGGGGGCCGAGCTGCGGCTGTTTTCAAGCCAACGCCTGAATTTACACGCTAACCGGTAGTTTTGGCTCACGTTAAACACGCGTGCACGTGTGTGCGGGCGCGTGCTTGACTGAGAGAAATGTAGCATTTAGCCGTGTAAACGTCATTAGCGTCTTCCCGAGGCAGTGTGCTTAATCAGGTTAAAGAGGGAAGCAGAACTTCCGCGGGTAGCATTGATGCTGGGGGGGGACCCAGTCTCCGCCAGAAAAACGTTCCGTTATGCATCGAGAAACATTAAGCACGAGGCAGCCCATAATCGAAGCAGTTTAAACCCGAACATTTTTAAGGGTCTTTTTTAGCTGAACTTGTTTTTGATGACTGAGATCTTTTATGGAAAAAAAAGAAGTAAACTGGGCTACAGACAGGAGGCTAGACTTAGGGAAACGCAGTCCTGAGCATCCAGACGGCTGATGTGCCCATCCGCTCCTGCGCCCCGTCCGCAGTTTCAGATCCCCTTCGTTGCTTGGCGGGTTCTGATCCCAGGGCCACTGCCACCTGAGCATTACTTGGGTGGTGAACCACTCTGCACCAGTGGTGACATTGACACGTTAGTGGGGTTGTAGTGGGGGGTGTGAGTGCATCAGCCACTGCAGTGTTGCAGGGTTGTTGTTTTTTTTTTTTTTTTTTAAACGCCATAGCTTTGCCGAGAGCCGTCTGCCAGCCAAGAATCTCAAGCGGTCCTGTGATGAGAAACAGACCAATGGTGAAGACTTGGAGAATGGCTAACACAACCTAATGCCTGGGGTTAGATGGGCTTAGTCTGTAGTAAAGTCTGTAGTAAAGCTGTAAAGACGCACATCCTTTTTGGTTTGATTCTGAGGTCAGGCTTCAGTTCGTTTCTTCCAGTTTTTTCCCCCCATTTTTAATTGCTAAATGTTTCTAATGAATCTAATGAAATGGGTAAATGTTTATTAGAGCAGGCTAATGATAACCTGTATATGTTGTATATCTATCTGTCTCTGTCTAATTCCTATATCTGTCTATCTATCTACATGTACATACATTCATACAGTACTGGGCAAATGTTAAGTTAGGTGTGGGGAAAAAATCTAAATCAAATCAGTATTTGGTGTGATCACCCTTTGCCTTCAAGTATGCATCAATTCGTCTTGGTGCTTTTGCATGCAGTTTTTGAAGGAACTTTACAGGCGGCTTGTTCCAAACATCTCGGAGAACTAACCGCAGATCATCTTAACCACAGATGTGGTTGCAGGCTTGATCGTTCTGTCTCTCTTCATGTAATTCCAGACGGACTTGCTGTTGAGATCAGGGCTCTGTGGGGGCCATATCATCACTTCCGGGACTCCTTGTTCTTTATTATTATATTTAGATGGATCTTAACACACTTGCTGTGTGTTTGGTATCGTTGTCCTGCATCAGAACAGATTTGGAGCCAATCATATGCCTCCTTGACGGTATTACGTGATGGATAAGTATCCGTCTGTGTTTGTCAGAGTTGAGCACGCCGTTAATCCTGACCAAGTCCTCAACTCCACTTGACGAAACGCAGCCCTAAACTTGCAAGGAACCTCCACCATGTTTCACTTGGCTGACCAAGTTCATCATGCTGTTTTATCCTGTGGCGGTAGAGCACTTTCAGCAGGGCGGTGTACCGTACCACAAGGGTCGTGTAGTCATGGATTGGTTTCCAGGAACCAAAGATTCCTTTGCCATTCTCAATCACCAGATCTTAGTCCCATAGAGCATCTCTGGGATGAGGTAGACCAGTGTTTCTGAGCAAGTCAGTACATCCATGTTATTTGCCGCAACTGCGAGAAACTGTCCTGCAGGACGTTGTTATGTCCAGATGGGCCAAGATTCCTCTCGGCAAACAATCTATGCCATGATTAATTGCTGCAGTTCTGAAGGCCAAAATGGGTCTAACATGCTACTAGGCGAGTTTCTCTAATGAAGTGGCTATTCGGAATGTACATGTGTGTGTATGATGGTCCTCTACCTGAAACCCATTTCTACAGTTTTCAGTATTTACCTATATATAATATAATACTTTCTCTACCAGCATTTTTTTTTCAAAAATCCCCTCAATCTGTAGTCTGCATTATTGTGCATTTTGTAAATTTACCATCTGTGTGTGATTGCAGGGTTGAAGCAACACATTGAGACAGTAATGTTACCCATGACTGGTTATCAGTCTTCTGGAGTATTGCCCAGTTTGCTTGTTATTTTGTGCTTATGCTTTTTAGGATCACATTAACATGGTGGCCATTTCTGTGCTGTATCACAACTGGAGAACAACTGTAGCATGTTCTTGTTCTTTAACACACTTTGTTCGCCAGAGGATCGACTTAAAATGGAAGTGTGTCGTTTAAAATGAAGGAAATTTACATCGCATCTCTGACATTTTACCAAAGGCAATTGTAAACCCACAATCTACGCAAGTGGCTTGTTTTTAAACTAGCCTTAAATACATTTTAAGTGTGTCTGGCTTCTGTTGTCTAAATTCAGCACTACACAACAGGCACGTTTTTATAGAACTTGCTACAAACGGCTTTTGGTTTGTGTGTGCATATAGGGCATTGGATATGACCAAATTCATATCTCAGTATGGGTAATTTTATTTCCACATAATGATCCATTTCACGATATAGCATATTTTCTGTAAATGCATTTTATAAAGTTACCATGTGGATAGACATAGTTCTTATTGCATTGAATTGTATGCTTGACAAATAAAAGGTTCTTATTCAGATTTGATTCTTTTTTTTGGTTTTTACTCATATAGCGGGCCGCCCAATGGAGGATGGGTTCCCTTTTGAGTCTTGGTCCTCCCAAGGTTTCTTCCTAAATTCCTGCCATCTTAGGGAGTTTTTCCTTGCCACTGTCGCCTCTGGCTTGCTCATTAGGGATCTGGACCCATACGATTGTAAAGCTGCTTGTGTTGTAAAAAGCGCTATATAAGTAAATTTGACTTTGACTATTAAAGTCACGTAAGCTTTGACTTCATAAGACCATTTTAACATATAAAGTATGTAAAGGTGGTTTGAAAAGAAATGCTACAGTTCAATTTTTTAAAGATTTATTAAAAAGAATATGGGAGTATTATTAAAACAAGTAAATAAAATATGACTTTGGCAACCTAATAAATGATAACATATCGTCCAATCGCGTGGCCCTGCCCGGCGGTTGTCGGGGTGCTTCCATGCACAGGCCACGGAATGCGCTGCGTTCCTCACACTCTTCCGTCGTTACGACGACTCCTCTTGGCTCATATAGACCGATGGGGCCATTTTAATTTCACTCTTTACAGTCTCTGACGGTTTAACTGGGACAAGAAAGTCCCTCATCCTGCCCGTGTAGTTCAATGTGAAAGACTCATTTTGCTCTCCTGTCCAGTATCTGCTCTGTTGGCATTGCGGATTCAGATGTCGTCCGAAAGCAGGATCTCCCCATCACTCTCAAGTAGGTTGACGGCACTTCTGAGGCTTCGCCGATGGATCGGGAAGCCCTTTCTTTTCGACTCCTTGTCGAAGAACAGAGTGCCATTATACATATTACATGACCTGAGGAATTCCTGTTCTTCACTCGCACATGGTGTCAGCAGGCGAGCTTTGGCACCTCCACGCCTCCGGGGTGCCTGCCAATGGCGGAGCGGCGCGGCAGGCCTCCGCGGTGACAGCAGGAGGGTGGCGTCTGTCGTCCGATTGGCCTGCGAAGGCTGCGCATCATTTTATCTGCCGTGAAGCAAACATCAAGACGGAGGGGCGAGTGGGGGGGGGGGGGGTGTGGGCAGCGAAACTCTGAGGAGGAAGAATAGACCGCCGCCGCACTCTGAGCCCGGCGGCCAGCGGCACTAGCGCGTTACCGTGGATTCCCTTGCAGAGGCCGGCTGTTTTGGCTTTGATGACTGTTCCCCTACCCACCAATGCTCTTCAGCTTTATTAATCATGTGAAGAAGTGGCCCAAACCGTCTCTTCAGAGGCCAGCGGTTAGTCAGGTGGACAGGAAAAGGTGGCATTAATAGTAGGAGGGGAGGGCTTGTGAAGCTGAGCTGCTGCTCTTGCACATAGACATCTGGAATGCTGGGTTTCATTGGCTGCAAGTTTAAGCCCTTGGACGTCTCCTATTGGCTGTCGCTGTTGCTAGGATGATTCCACTTCAGGCCCTATAGGCTAGGTCATGCACTAAACCCCCTCCCCCCCCAACCCAAACAAAGCTTTGCTGTCTCAGTAAAGCTCGGTTCATGGAGGTCATTAACTTCATAAAAGGTGTTTTCAATTTATTGCTTCATTTAAGACAATTAGATAATCTGACGATGTTAATTTCTTTTGTTGTCATTGTCGTCATGAAAGAGAACTCTGAAAGAGTTATTGTTTCTTTGTTGGGTGGGAATTTTACGGTGTTTCATTTCAAAGAATGAATCACTCGGTGTTGTTTATCTACCAGTGTTTTCTCCTGCCCATCCGCTCCCGTGCCCCAGATCCCCTCTACCCCGTTCGTTGCTTGGCGGGTTCTGATCCCAGGGCCACTGCCAGCTGAGCATTACTTGGGTGGTGAACCACTCTGCACCAGTGGTGACATTGACACGTTAGTGGGGTTGTAGTGGGGGGTGTGAGTGCATCAGCCACTGCAGTGTTGCAGGGTTTTTTTTTTTTTTTTACACGCCGTTGCTTTGCCGAAAGCCGTCGGCCAGCCAAGAATCTCAAGCGGTCCTGTGATGAGAAACAGACCACTGATGAAGACTTGATTTACTCTTGCTGTGTAAATGAAATGAATGGAAAATGGTTAAAACCTTCGAAAGCTTTGACGGATCAATAAAATCCTGTTTTCTTAGTAACCACCTACCATAGAAGCATGTGTGGCTTGTCTACGGGACATATGCCTACGTTTTCCACTGACCTCACATTTTTCAGCCTTGATGTAATAAGGGATTAGGGACCCTCATCACAGTGCAGCCATTGTAACAACCCAGACGTTGTCTTCTCGTTACCCACCTAATTATAAAGCAACAAAGGAGTTGGGTTAGCCTCAAATATTTGATGCAAATCTACTTTGGGTCTTCCGGCCCTTTCGCTGAGGTTAAAACCACCTCAACACATATTATTTATTTAATGACTGCCTCTGTCGGCGCATATCTGTGAGGCGCAGGTGGTTAGCGTGCTCAAAGCTTCTCTTGCATTTCCAGAGAAACCACTACAGGATTTGTAGAGCATTGTGTTGTGTACGGACAGACCCAGACGCCGTAGCCTCGGATGTGCTGCGTGTCACAGGCATGTTTACGTGTTAATGCCAAGATGCTGGTTGGGTCGCGATTTCAATCTCCGCATCTCCAAAAAGGCAGCTGGTCAGGCCTCATTGTTATTCTTCTTAAATGCCAGAGCATAGCTGGATGGTTCCTACTAGCATGTGAACGTCCTTTCAGTCAGCAGTCAGTTTTCCACATAACTGTCAGTTTTCCGCATAACTGTTTGGTTTTATGGCCCTGAAACAGTGGTCAATACACCAATTGGGAAGTCACCCTAATCCGCTTTATTGCTTCTGAGAGAGAAAATGAGATGATGACGCAAAGTGGGGGGGAAAAAAAATCTTGACTTAGGCTAGTTGTAATGGAGTAAAATGTTAGGACATTTCTTTGGCTTATGTTCAGAACTCATAAGCATCCGTCATTTTTTTCCCCCATAACTACAGATTCAAGTATAACCACTTAAACAGCATTTTGTGTAAAAGCGAACGCCTAAAGGCTTGAAGGTTTTCCTTCAGGTCACCGATACTCGTCGCGCGGGGAATAGGAGACGCCTGTACGTAATCTCCCTATGGATTGAGCACGCATGCTTTAGCTCCGTTAATTTGCATCAGCGGACAACGGTCATGTCTGTGGCACACGTAGTGTCCCCGTTTACGCCGTTTCGTCCTCTGAATTGTTTAGCTGCTCACACTGTGACAACTGTGTTCCTAGGAAATATTTCTGATGCCTCTTCCAAGCTCCATGCTCGAGTGGGTGTTTGGGGGGAGAGGGAGGGTGGGGGGGTGCGGTTTGGGGCTCGGAGCCTGATATTTTCTGTGCGAGGATTGTTGAGTTCAGCTGTGGCCGGTCAGGTTGCAGCCACTTCAGTCCATTTTGTGAAAGCTAGAGTGTCTGCCAAATTTAGTCCCGGCTTGATTCCTCAACACGGTTCTTTTATACACAGGGGAGCATTAGAATACCAGACAACTCGTAATGACATCTTCCTGACTGGTAATGAAACGGAGTCGTCGCCCTCGTCGCCCACAGCCCTCCTTCGTGATGTCACGGTGCTCGCGACCTGGTTTCACTCTAGAGTTCCTATCGAAAACCGGCTAATGTAGGGTGTTGCGGCTGGCTTCTCCTCGGCAATGGCCGTCGTGTTCCCCCAAGCTCTTCTCCACTTGCGGTATCACCTGTTGTCACGCGACTGCCGGCTTTTGTGCGAGTAGGCGTTCGTATGCTCTGCCGTGTTGAGCGTCTTGTATTAGTCGGCTTTGCCAAGCTGTAGTCAGCCTGCCTGTAGTCAGCCTGCCGCGTGTGAAGGGGTGTCCTTAGCAGAGGCTGCAAGTCTCCAGTTGTGATGGAGAATATACTTCTAATTTCCCATTTAAGGAGAGTCTTGGGGAGAGCCTGACTTGTTAAGTCTCATTTTTGTTACAGACTTAACATAAATGAGCATAGTTTGCTGTCTTCAGTGGCCTTTGGTTGAAAGTGTACTGTCAGTTGGATAGAAGTGTTAATGTTTAGTGGAAAAATATGAACCGGTGTTCACCATAATCCGGAAAAAGATTCACCATGCGTCCCAGCACAAAAATATGGATTCTGCTTCACTTCCTGCCTTTTGTGTAAATATTAGCTATTGTTGGGTACTAAAACGACACCAAATTAATACCAATGCCTGAAATGTGAAGGAAAAAATGCCGACGTTTTCTGTACTCCGTATGAAATGTACACCGTACATTATTTTTATTTGTGGCCGTAATCTTTTTTGGTTTTTGTAACCAACTGAAACAGCTGACAAATCCATAGCTTGGGATAAAAATATTCCTCCAGTCATATCGCATTGGATGAAATGCTGTAGGCTGCGGGATGCTAAATTACATGGAGCTCTTATGCTTTTATACAAAAAAAGTACTATTTTAGTGTTGGTATTAAAGGAACAGTACATGTGTCAGTGCTGCACAATTTCAGATGCTTCCAAGCCAAACTTCAAGAGGAATACATGGATCTGGAATTGAAACAAAGCTGTGTTCCTGATGTCTGAACAGACGTGTTGACTTGGTAAATGTTTGGCTGGTGTGTTCAGTTGTCTTCACCCATCCCTTACATCCGGCCCTTATTTGATACGCGGTTAAACAAACGTTTCTCTTCATGCACGTTTCCTCTGTGAACTATCACGCGCCGGTGGACCTGAAATTGCCTGAAACATGTGGAACATCGGCCCAAGCCCACACACTTAACATTCAGAGGTTTTGAATGACTTGGCTCGGAGGACTTGGCACTGCTTGTGGAGTCCAGACTGGTTGTCCGTCATCCACCACGAGGGCGTTCGCCATGCACGTTTGTTGCTGGTGAACAATGATGATTCACTGCTCAGGGCCAATCGTCGTGTCCCAAATCCCATACTTGCCAAACAGATGCAATGTAATGTGACTACATTAGTCATTATTCGATGCTTCGTCATTTCATTGTCGTCCCGGTGCATATCCCCGTGTGGTCCCGTGTCCTTTATAGTGTGCTTGGTCTTTGTTGATCACACCTCTTTTCTGAATTTGGACTTTGGCTCAATACTCTGAATGTTTGTTTAAATGTCGTTCCGGGGACCTTGTGAAATGGTCCTGCTTAACTTCCTTTTGCAGCCCAGATGCAACTTATTGTGCAAGCGTAGTTACCTTTGGCCGAGACCAGCTCGACATGACCTTTCCCTGAGCTGCGCTCTCGGGAAGAATGGGGTCATAATATCGGTGGCCTGTCCGCCACCTCGACACTCTCTCTGTTTCGATGGGGCAGGGTATTCTTACTGACGCCCGTTTAACATGGCCGGCCAAAATGAAAATCGTACGCATCTGAGGAACGGAGTCGGCCAGTGTGCCTTAGTCCTGCTGCTTAGTTCAACTGCTCACTCCTCCAAATCGCCAGCGCTTGTGCTTTTTTTTTTTTTTTTTTTTTTTTGTTCTTTGTCAGATCTACGAAGCGACCGGAGCGTGAAATAGACCCGTGTTCGCTTTCCCCCACAGTAATGAGCCTCGGATGTGATAACTTATGAAGAGCCTTCGAGAGGCTGATTCCCTGCTGCTCTGTGGCGTGCTGAGTCAGGGTCCTGGCCCTGGTTTATTGGTCACAACAGAATCGATAAGCTCCTCCCCCTTTTCCATCCAATCCTCATGCTCCACTGCGAGACGAGCCAAGCCTAATTGAGACGTGCCTTATACTGGAGAGACACAAGCACACGTCTCTATCGATGCTCGCCCTCTCTCTGTCTCTCACCTACACTCCATAGATGGTGCCTGTTCTACAGTGAGGGCTCATTTGGTGGGTGATGAAAGCCGCGGCTACAGTCCGCTAGGCTGCTTCAGGTCTCCATCGTTCATCCGTCCTCGCCCCGCTGGAGCAAAACAATCCACTCAGACCTGAGCTGGGCTCTTCCTGCGGTGTGCGGAGAGATATGTATAGAACATTAGCTATTTAAAAGCTAAACTCTGACTTGGTTAGGGTTTCCCCAACAGGTGTGCTAGGTCAGGTGAAACCTGTAAATAACTTGATGCAAGTTGATCTGTGGTCATTTGAGTAATGACGGCTAGAAGACATTGGTCTTAACTTGGGTACCTGATCACCATTAGTTAAAGTAGCACTAAGCAATATTTATGATCAGAACATTTTAAACACTATTAAAGTGGCTGTTATAAAGTAACTTGTGTTTCAGTTTAAATTTGGTTGTATGATGAACCATTTTTAAATGCGTAGCTAGCAAAGAGAAACAGTCTGCACTCAGATTAACATAATGTCTTGGCTAGCTAGCTCTGCTCACTGCATTAGTGCGGTATTTCAAAGTTTAACGTGTCTTAGCGAACACTGTGACCTTTTTTATCATAAGGACTGATCTGGCTGCTTATTATTAAGCAAGTCACCAAAAGCAACTATAAATGAGATTTGATGGATTTTGTTGAGAAAGCAGAGAAAAGCAGCTTGGGCTAATGTGCAAGTCATTAGCTGCTGCCATTAGCTAATTATCATTTAGGCCTAGTTGTTCAAATGAAGGTTTCAGTCTGATGTCAGTGTATGCTAAAGCACAGATGGACTTCATGACTGAAGGCAGAATGTAGAGTTGTGATGTAAACGATGTTGTTTAAAGCCCACCTCAGCTTTTGCGGCAGTTGAGATGCTCTGCTACACCTGAAATGTCCATACAGAATGCAAAGAACAATGATCTTAATCATGATCGTTCCCTCCACTAAGTTTGATCAGTCAGGCACTGACAGTTTGTCACCACCTTGAGTGCGTCTGATGTCTGACTTCCTAGACATAACCATCACTTTCGTCCCCTCATATTTCTGAGCAAATTCCCGCCGGCTAGATAATTAGGTTTTAATAGGTCTCGCTCTCGTTTTGATTTGTATCTGCTTCGTCTGTGTGGAATATTGTAGCGTTTTTCTATGTATAATGTCTGCACGTGTGGTTGGGATCTCTGCCCATGGCCGTCTGAGTTTCTGATGATTCTTTGAGTCGTTCTTCACTTCAGTGCCACTGGTACTGCTATCTGAAGCGAACTCTGCCCGTGTATGCCTCTCACCATTTGGGCTAATTCCTGCTTGTACTCTGTGGCAATGCAGACGTCTCTGAGGGGGCTGGAGTCACCCGGGCTCATGTAAGCTGAGCTGACCTGTGATTGGGCCACAGGGTCTCGACCCCAAACCCCCGGAACCGCCACTGACATTTTAAAGAACAGAGACCTGAGGTGCAACTTGGAATCCTCACCCTGGTGCGAGGAGAGGCACGTGGAGATGCCGGATCGGCTGACGGGGGCGTGGGCATGTGTGTGTGCGCGTGTGAGCGTGTACGAAGGGCAAAGAAATACACAGCAACACTGTTCGAAATGCTACTTTACTAGAAACACTAGAAAAGGTTATAGTCTAAGCTTTTTTGGGTGGGGGGGGGGGTAAGCCATCCTCTTGCTTGTCAGAAGTTCTTTCGGTCGGTTCTTGTCTCCGACTGCTACTGCCCACTCCAAACCCAGCAGAGACACTTGAGCCGTTAAAAACAGCAGCACTGCCGTGTCCAAGACATGCATCCGCTTGACACCCACCAGCGATGGACGGCGTAGAGGGGCGGCTGACCCGTGTTGTCATGCCAATGACCTGCCTGCTGTCTGTGGCTGCGCACACTCAAAATGCACTTTTTAGACGAGCGGAGCCCAGCGAATGTAACGTGGGCGTTTCCATGAAATAAAAGAGGTGGAGACATTTTCATGTGTGTATGTACTATAGTTGGAGTGTGCGTGCGCACCCGCGTTGGAGCTAAAGGAAGACCCATGAAGCTCCGAGATCCGTTGACTCCTAGTCCATCAGTGGAGGAAGTCTGGATCTGCTAAGCCTCGTAAAGTCATTTTCATCTGGACGCGCCAGTTCCTAGCTAGGCATTTAACCGTTTTCTAAGCTTGTAGGAATTGTTTCTCGACAATTTATAGCATGGGATATACGTTGTTTTAGAGTTTCCCTGAGAGTGTTTTAGAGTGTTCAAAATCCATTTATAGCTTCTGAACATGAAACTAAATGAGTGTGTAACTGTTTGAACTATACCCTTCCTCATGTAGTAATTCTCCCAGCATCTTTGTAAAAGTCGAAATTTAGTATGAAACCCATATCAGGTTGCGGCTATATTTAAAGTGTACGTCTTGGTATGTTCTTCTGCAGAGCCATGTTGGAGTGACTATTTCTTTGTGTTTTTCTTTTTGGGATCTTTTTCTGCATAATCCACGTGTGCGCTTCTAAAACTGTTCACGCAGAAGCAGGAATAGGAGACCTGCTTTCGGCGGTGGTGAGGTTGCTGTATTGGTGGGTCCGGCTTGCGCAAATAACCGCGCGAGAGATACGCAGGGCGTCGGATAGCTCTGCCAATTTGTGACACATGGAATAACTCCGCTGATAGCACCATGGCTCACCATTTAACATTTCACATTACGTTTTCACCTAAAAAAAAAAAATCGAAAACTTTAAACGCTTCTTTAGGTCTCTTGAAAGCCTTTCTGTTAAAATGCTCAAGCGCTGACCTCTGTGGACAAAACCAGCCAGACCAGTTAACCACGCTCACTCTGTGCTTCAGACTGGAAAGGTCTTTACCAGCTGTCTCGCGCAGCCGTCCAGCAGAGCGTCCCCCAGGGAGTGGAAGAACATTCCCTTTTGTTGGTGAGATTTGCGTGGCTCTGTCTCAAATGTCCCCCCCCCCCCTTCCCTTGTGCCCTCCTCAGTGCCCTTAAAGACAGTCGCTTTCCCCCGATGACGAGGGACGAGCTGCCGCGCCTCTTCTGCTCAGTGTCTCTGCTCACCAACTTCGAGGACGTTGGCGATTACCTAGACTGGGAGGTAAGAGCCGACTCCAGCACGTGCCTCACACGCCGTTACCTCAGCATTCACCACAGGCGCGTCTCAGTCGGCCTTTTCACAACATGCCTAGATGAATCTCCTTTCCCTTTCCAGTCTTATGCTCACGTGACTGCTCCCGGAAGGTTTATGACCCCCCTCACCCCACACACACACACACATCCCCCGATTCATGTTTGATTCATGTTTGCAATTATGCTTAGGGGAAGTTGGTATTGCGAGATCGGCGGGTATTTTGCCTTCTCCGGCGTGCCGAGATTGCAGACTCTCTTTCCTCAGAAGCACATTCCTTGGTTTGACGTTCTCGCTGTGTGTAAGCGGTGCAACGTGCATTTTAGTAGGTCCAAAGCCATTACGAAAGCGCCGTCGATGGAGAAGATGGTACGAGCCACCTCCTCTGCGATTAGGAGGAGTGGGTGTGGAGTCCACACAACCCCCCCCCCCCCCGGGTGATCTGAGGAGGTGCCCCTGCTGGGTTTCCCCGACGCCCATGCAGTCATGTGGTTTAGTCGGAGCGCCGGTCTGAGGCCAGAGTGTCTGTACAGGCGACAGGAAGCGGTGCGGATGGCCACAGCGTTTTTTTTTTCCTGCTAGAGCTGCCGTGTTTTGCGCCGGCACTACCACGTGTCCGCGGTAATTGGCTGAAATAGCCCCTTGAGCGTATCAGAAACGCCCACCTCATGCCTGAACCACAGTCTCTGTGTTAGTGTAAATAAGACCCAGCAGGCATTTGTTGACCTACATGGAAGCAAGATGGCACCTAATTGGAGATTCCTTGCACTCGGGTCAAAGCGGTTTGTCTTTGAGCTCCCGGAGCAGCCCAGGCGGAGGGGCGGTGTTTTTTGATGACTTCGCTGCAGCTTCCATCTGCGCTCTCGCCCTCCCTTTCCCGGGGCTCTTGCTCCTCCTCCTCTCGCGTGTGCAGCTGGCCGCCACATCCCAGGAGTGGCGGCTGTGTCGTGTTGTCTGCTCACCTCCGCGCTGCCCCCGCAGATCGACCCCAGACATCACACCGACGGCTGTCACACTGCGCAGACGCAAACGTCATCGCCGCCGGCCGTCCGTCGCCCGACCCGCACAAAAAACCAGCCCCCTCTCCTCCCGGCGGTGAAGGCCGATGACGCGCATTCGCGCACAGTCGGGCCGTGAGGCACAAAGGGAACAATCTCGACCCCATTGCCCTCATTGTTACCCCCCCAGGCCCACTGCTGTGCTCACATCCTGCCTCTGTATTCATGCCGCCGTGTTCCTTCGCTCCTCTCTCGCCGCGCCCAGCGCCACGCCGCCTCAGAAACAGCACCTCGCAGGACGCCCCTCGACATTTTGCCTTTTTGACCGCCCCACGATCTGCTCTTCTGACGTCGGTGGCTTTTTGTGCCTGTGAGAACAGAAATGACTGCCTCCCCAGACCCTTATTTGGTGAGGTCACTCTGAGAGCTCCCCAGTCATTCAGGACACTCACATACTCAAGTGCGTGCGACTTTCACACACGGTCTCATGCGTCATAAGCTGTTTTACTAACCCTGCACAATGTCATGATAAGTGCTCACCAGATCATTTTTACGTTGGATACTTTTTTTTTTTTTTTTTTTTTTCCCCCTTCCCCTTGAGATCCCCAAACGTACATCTGCTGGATGTATAATTTCACAGTACATTGCGTTTCAGACTTTGTGTCAACTGGAGCAGGTGGGGTTTTTCATCTGGTACTTTCAGCAGTAAAGAAAAGTACCAGGTCATGATTTCCTCCCCCCCTACTGGTCTAGTATGACTGTACTACGTTCCCGGTGTAAACTCTTTCAGTCACGAGCTCCGTTACGACAATACAAACATAAAACAATACAAGAGGCATTTATGAAGCACCTCAGAAGCTTTTAGGTAACCAACGCTAACATCTTCATCATTATGCTTGGAATTCCGGGGAAGATGCTTCGGGAATGTGATGTTTGTTTGACGTAACCTCGTTCCTAACATTAAGTGCTGGGATGGGGACGTGATTGTTCTTCAGTACCTTCTCTCTCCCCCTGTCCCCCGCAGGTGGGTGTTCACGGCATTAGGATAGAATTTTTCAATGAAAAAGGATCAAAGCGCACCGCCACCTACCTGCCAGAGGTTGCGAAGGAGCAAGGTGAGAAGATGGCAGCTCGTACCAGCCAACATGAGCAGAGTGAAGGAGGCAGCGGGCCAATCGGTGGCCTGACCCCGCCTCTGCTCACAAGACCTGAATATGTATATACTACACTAGGCCTTGTACACCACACTGTGCACCACAGATTTTGTCATCTAAGATTGCAAGCATGAAAGGAAAATTGTGTGTGTGTGTGGAGGGGAGGGGGTGTTGATGTCATGTAGTAAGACAGTAAGACGTAGTAAGACAGTATGTGCTTTTCTTCTGCTGAAACTCCTCCCTTTAAACTGTGACTCCTCCCTTTTAACTGAGACTCCTCCTGTGATTGGTATGTGGTGTATTACATCACAATGAACACATTAAAATTGTTACTAAGGCATCAATGGGTCCTGGATAATCCAAAATGGATAGAAATTTAATTAGGGGGAAAAATGTTTTCTCTTCTCTCTTTTTGGGTGTACAGGATGGGACCACATTCAGACCATAGATTCCTTACTTCGAAAGGGAGGTTACAAAGCCCCCATCACAAACGACTTCAGGAAGACCATCAAGTTGACCAGGTAAGAGAATTTTTATTTAAGGCACCTTTGAATGGCTTCATAAATGTAATTTGCGTAAAAGAACGCAAAAAAAATAATAAAAAATGTTAGGTTGCTTGTGTAGCAACATCATTTTGCTTGGAGAGGCCAAATGTTGGCTAAGTTTCAAGGTGTAGAAGGTTGGACCTATTGAAGGCAATGGAAGCTTTCTAAAGTACACGATCACCTTAGAGAGTCTTCTGGGGAGGTGGCTTTAAAAAGCTGGAATTCCTTGGCACAGGAGGACCACAGTGTTATAACTGAAGAGTGACCGCCTACCAGATCTCCAGCTTTCTAAGCCACTAAAGACCAGTGAAGGCAAAACGTGGGAAGCTCTTCAAATGTTGAAGTGTGGGGCCAGGAGTTATTTGAAATTTTAAAAAGAACTTTTTGTCAAAAGACCTGCAGATAGGGATGTTTTTTTTGGAAGCTATGAATTTTCTTTAATTTTGATATCAATGAAAATTGCCTTGCTGTCCTCAAAACAGAATAACATAACAGTTGAGCAGGTGGTAAGCTAACAGAGGTGCCAAGAGGATCTCACCAGCTCTATCGGGAAGTCAACACTGGCATTGCTGCAGTGGTGGAATACTAATCAGGCCACACCCTTTACAGTATTGTAGCACGAATATTCATCTCCTCTCAAAAGAAGACCGACATGCCATTAGCGCTCCTGTATAAAAAAAAAACAACCCTCGATGCATTAATCTATGGAAAAAGTCAATAAAATAAGAAAAGTTTTAAATTATTGTTTTAAATTATTTAAAGACCGCTCACACACTGTCTTGCCTGTCGAGGAGATGCCATGCTGATCCAAAGGTGTCAGCCGGTGCCCACGGAGACGAAGGACTTCAGCGCGGTGATGGGTCTGCCTCAGCACACCTACTCAACCTCAGAGCACTGATGAGGGGAGTCAGGTGTGTCGCGCAGGCTAATTGCCAAACCTGTGCTGCAGTCTGCCGCTCCTGAAGCGCAGTTTGACACCTCTGTTCTAATCGCGTAGATGGAGAGGGGTAAACGATGGTACACGGTGGAACGTCGTTAAACCATTTGATCTTAGGTTTGTCGCAGAGCTTATCCATCCTAGTAGTTCTCGTTTGACGCTATAATGATAGCAGGGCAGTTCTCAGAACCTTTTTTTGTGCATGTGGCACTTCTGCAACCCACAGTTCCTGTACCTCAAACATAAGAGAGCTAACACAGGCCCCCCAAATCTGTCTGAAGAATAGGCTTTGACATCAATCCTGCCGAATCGCTTGAATTCCTAACCGGCTCATTTGTGTGGGGCTCATCTGCGTCGTCTGTGGGGTTCTTCTCCCGTCTTGTTCCACGCCAACTCATCCTCGTGACTTGGAGCTCCTCGCGTTCATATGGGACCACGTGGCCGTCGACCTGCGTCAGCAGCCCTTTTAAATCTCTTGGGGAGTCTTGGCGAGCCACATGGAGCATTTATCACCACCCAGGACCTTCTCCGGGTTCACCGTGCCTGCCGTGAGAGAGGCGCTCCGATCTGGACCACTTTGGGGGGGGGAACTGGGATCCAAATCCGCGATTTCCGCTGCCGACCCGTTTGACTTTGCACGATGCTCTGACTAACCGGGGCCTCGAGAGCAACAGAGCAAACGGAAGAAAAGGAGCTTGCTGAGCCCGACCGGACACGGGGGCTCCGACACAAAGAACGCAGCTGCATGGCTGTACCTGCCGAGCTGATGGCTTTGCCCCTAGTAGCGCCGGGTATTCACTTTCCCTGCACTCGCTGTCGGGGGTTCTGCGCTCGCACTTTGCTGAAACTGCAGTATGTTGAACTTTGCTTTTGGTTTCGAGACTAAGCCCCGCCCATTTCTGCCTTTCCTTTTTTTTTCCCCCGTCCCTGTCTTTTCAGGTACCGTAGCGAAAAGATGACCATGAGCTACGCGGAGTACATCGCCCATCGCCAGCATCACCACTACCAGAATGGCATCGGGCACCCTCTCCCCCCCTACAACCATTATTCCTGACAGCGAGCCGCATGACCAGTCACTGGACCTCTCCGCGGACCTCTTCCCGGGAGAGCCCGCCCCCTCGTGGTCTAGCTATCTCTACTACTGTACCATTTTATGATGATAGTTTCCGTTGCCATGCTAACAGTCTCCAAGATGGTGGCATGGCAGCGGGTGGTAAAGAAGCATCACGATTATGACGTGAAAAAAAAATACAACTCATTTATTTTCTCCTTTTTATCCTTTCTATTAATTTAGTTTTTGCAGCATATATACCAATCTATAACCCGTTTTAAATTTTTTTTTTAAATTAAAGTGAATAAAGACGTACTACTCTTTTTCCCCCCCCCTCCCCAATTTTTTTCCCCCCCCAATAGTCCTAATCAGGTTTTTGAGTCTGTGGATGGAAATAAGTTGTATTTATGAGGGGCTTGTCTTGCTAATAGCATCTCGCTCTAAGTTTATGTACATTGAGGTTTAAAACTGGCAAACGCGATGTGATTTCTGTCCTAGATCCGATCCCGCTGAATCATGAATCGTTAGCAGCTTGTTAGCTGCTGGAACCGACTCCGTTTCTCAGCTCTTCATTGGCCGTGGAAGCCAGCGCACCAGCTGATTGGCTGAGCCTTTGCTCAAATGCAGGATCAGGTTGTGTCTTGCCTAGGCGACCGTTCACGCCAGGTCAATTCATAAGCTAATGCTAATAATCCGTGAAGGGCCATTAGCTGAGCGTCCGTTAGTAGGTCCCTGTTGTCGGCATGTCCAGGAACTACCAGTCTGAAACAGGGCAGAAATCATGCAGTGTTCACTTGACATAATTTTTTCTGTTTTTGTTTAGCTTGCTTTTTAAATTTTTTCTCATTAGTTGCTTTTATGTGTGTAAATCATGTAGAAAACCGCAGTTTACAGGATTCTCTACTCTGTGTGATTCCTCTGTAGTATCCTCTGACTGTTGGGGGATGATTTTTGAAATTGTTAATCGTTGTTGTGGGTTTAGGGTCGTCATGCTGTGTAGCTGAAGTTAGCCAAAGACAGACTAGCTTACGACTGGTTGCTCCGTGTGGTGATAGATGTGCGTTAGTGTGTGTGCACAAAGTTGTCAAAAGAAACTGCTAAATACAATTTTTGGAAGCCTTTGGAAAAGCCAAAATATTTTCCACAGTGCTAGAGAGAGCCACTCTGCACATTGATGGTGTTTTGTGTCATTATATTGAATCGAATGGCTCAGATAGAACAGTCATTTTTTTCCCCTTTATTTCTTTGTGTTGGAGGAGTAAGGACATGAGGTGTTTGTAGAGGTGTTCGTTCCTGTTAGGAAACAACCATTTTTCTTCATTTGACTGGTTCCTCAAGCAGTTACTAGTGTTGGTGTTTGGTGCGTGAGGTTGCGAGTTCCCGACGTCTTTTGTTCGGTGTTTGAGGTCAGACCTGCGTCTGTGGAGACAAAAGCTTGGAGTTGGCGTTTGGGGTTCAGGGCTGGGCGGTCTCTCTGACGCTCACCGTCGATAATCCCAATCCTCCCACGACTGTTTTCTGTCACACGGGGAACCTTTTGTGCGGGACTTGGTTCAAACAAACAGGGACAAACTAAAAAATTAATAAAGATAAAAGCCATATTCTCTTTTTTAATGCATGCTTTTTGAGGATGGATATTTAGTTGCTTTTTTTTTTTATTATTTGTTTCCCTTTCCAAAACTGGGAACGTGTTTTACTCAAGAGTGGCGGTCCTCGCTCCTCAAGGCTGTTGTTGAGACTCGGTCCTGTGTGTTTATTGTACTATGGAGGATATCTGCTCCAGTCCCATGGACTGGACATGGCCTGATCAGTCTCTGGACGCAGACCCCCCCCGCGACTCCGCGTACGTCCCGTCAGCCCTGGGACGTACGTGCCAAGCTGCCGTGACACCTCGTCATGCTTGGCCCGAGCAATGTTTACATCCTGCATCCACCACAGGTTCACGCCTGTCCTGTCCTCACGTCTGGCTTATGCTCAAGTCTGCCACATGTGAATCGTTCTGGCGGCCGCGTTGTAGCCGCGCGGCTTCGTGTTTTAATGATCGCGTTTCTCAGCTCGGCCCTGAAGTTTTGGACGCGGGTCCCCGTTTGAAACCACGTCTGGTCTCCAGGTGTTTAGTTAGTGTGTCTTATGTAGATTAGAATAAAGAATAGATATTTACTGACAGAGTTGATCAGGGTGCAAGGGGAGAGGTTTCCTTCCACAGATATTTCAGAACTTTATTTAAAAGGTTTGTGTGTGATATAATCTAGCTTGAAGATTTAGGCACAGGTGGTCTCCTCGTTCCCTAAACTTGCACGCCTGTTCTCAGATGCAGCTATACAGGACAATGCTGTGGAGGGACGTTTTGTATGAAGGGGAGGTTGACAAGCTCTCTAGGAAGATTTTTTTCTCTCTCTTCATTTTCATATGCAAAATGTTAAGGGCTTTCAGTGTTCCATCCACAGTCATCCTTGAAAGTTAAAGACAAAAACAAAACACACACAAAAAAAACCCCACCCTTGTTTCAGTTGTGTTGCCTTAAAAATGGTTTGAAACAGACATGGACCAGCAAAATGTTTCCCTGAACTGTTATGCTGACTGTGCCGTCATGGTTGAATCGCGAACGTCTTCCTTCGTCCATCACCTTCGCATGACGACCCTGTCTTTTTAATGTATCATTACTTCTTTTTTTTTTCCCGTTTTGTTTTCTTGTCAGCAGGGTGCTCGGCTGTTTACACGACTGTCGAGCTGTGACAAAGGCCCCTCCTTTTAGAGGCCCTTGCGTGTCCCAGCTGTGACTGTTTCCTGTATGATCATTCACAATATTATGGAGGACGCACACACAAAAAAAAAAACCCAACCCCAAAACAAACCCCATTACGGCACTGACGTGGCCAAATGTCCCGAACTGAACGCGTTGTAGACCAGGTGGGTCAGAAGCTGGTCTCACCCTTAGCTCACCCCCTTTGGCTGAATGGTCAGGCCACCATTTTCTGGTCCATAGTCAAATACAGCACAAACTGAACCTCCTTTTTGTTTTTTTTTTTCTTTTTCTTTTTTTTTTTCTTTCTTTTTCCTGCTGCAAAACCAAGTACACCACGTCTTTTGCATACATGAAGGAACTAATGTACACACATCTGCAATACATTTGTTGCATGTATGTATAGAAGACCTCCTGTTGAACCATGGCATGCTCGTTTCACTAGAGACTCTACGTACAAGAGGGGAAAAAAAAAGACAATATAAAATGGTGCTACTGGACCTCATTGATGGGGGGGTGGTCGCAGTTTAATGTGACCGGTCATGCGGACTCATTGATCATATCAGACTTATTCTTATCCTTGATATATGCAGATCTGTTTTACAGGTGTTTTGTTTTTCGTTGTTCCTACCAGTGTAACAAATTGAAAATCTCCTGCAGGTTTGAAAGGACAAGGAGTCACGAGTCTAATCCCATCCTTCCCTCATGGCCTGGGGGACCAGGCATACGCTTCTCACCCCAGCTGGCGTACGGTAGACAGGACGGAAGTGCACACTCGCTTTATAATCGGGCTGGGCTTCCTGCCCTTGAGGCTCCCACTACACCCCCCTATACATCTGTAACGCAGGTATTTATGGGTGCGGTGTCTGGCGTTCTGTGCTAGCTCTGTAAACCCCCGTTAGTCGTCTCTCTAATGTGGCCAAAAGAGAAAAGGGGAAAAGATGAAGCCTTCATTTGTGCTCGACGCATCTCGGGGCATCTAGACAGATGCCAGTCGTAGGATGGGCGAATAGGCTTCGCCATAAATTGAACCCCCCCCCCCTCCCTTCAAATCCATGCTGCTTATCTCACAGTACCGTCAGACCCAGCCAAACCTTCGCCACACTTCGTTAAGAGTCGGAAGTGGGCGGGGGGATTTCTCGTAAATTCCCGCTCAAGTTGTGATATCAGTCGGTGTATTTATACTTGAAGGCTTGTGCCGAGCATCAGTCCACTTTGAGAATGCAACTTGGGGGGGGGGGGGAACGTAGGTTAGCTTGTGTGACCCCATCGTTTGGGGGGGCCAAGACGAGTTGCAGGTCCGTCGCACGTTCTGCCCCTGTGCAGACAGCCGTATCCCTCGTCTGCTCGTAATTGACACAATCGAGATCAAGCGTTTAGGAATTTTCAAAGCGATTTCAGTCCGAGCAGAGACTTTTGGTTTTAACACGCACGCAAAGGTTAAGTTACCACCGTGCTCTCATCCCGTATTTGTGTGGAAACGTGTGTGGAAACGCTCCCGTTACCTTTTGTGTGTTCGACTGAACCAAAGATGCCTCCAGCCATGTTCAAATGCTGCTCTTCAGACCTGCCTTCCTGTCCTTCCAAAAAACATCCCTGCAAGAGAAATGTCTTTTCTGTGTTCGTTACATTAAAAAAAAACAAACAAAAAACTGTTTCTAACTTTGTTTTGGGGTTTTAGCAACCTAAGATCAATGAATTTTCATTGTAGCCGTCTTTGATACCTTGCTTGGGTGTTGATGACTGTAATACTAGGTTGCACCTTTTATTTTTTCATTGTTTTATTTTTATTATTGTCTATTTGTTTTTGTTTTTTTTTTATGAAAACCCCATAGCGTGCCTCTTAGATTCATGGGTTTCTTAATGTGTTTTTTCCTAAGACCAGCAGTTCAGCAGTTATACTTTATATAAAGATGCATTGATCCTTATTTTTAAATGCCATTAAAAAAAAAAAAGATGCTCTTTTCTTTACTCTGGACCCAGTAGCAGCACTGGTATACAATCGCACTGATAGATAAAGAAAAAAAAACGTATTATAATAATAATAATAATGACATGAATAAGAACTACAATAAACTTGTGTTTGAAAACATTTTGTAAGAAAATACACTTAAAGAAAAAAGTAAACAAAATGACTGTTTTTGTACCTCAAAGTTGATTCTTTTCAAAAAAAAAATATTTTGGATCTAGTTTCTAAATGATTTAGTGGTTTTCTATGTTCTGGAACTTTGAGCTGAGTTTTGGACGTGCAACACACTGATTGGCCATTTGTGCAGCATCAGCACAGTGGGCGGGGGTTGCCTGGTGTAGCCCCTCCTACCCACCGTTTTTCTTTTACTCGTTTCTATTTTGGGTTTGGATTCTTTCTGCTTTAGTAACTTGAAATTGTGGAAATATAATGACCTTGGGAAAACTAGTCCTCCCCCTGTAGAACTAGACCCTCCTGTCCTTCCTATTGAATTTGCTGTTAGTGTGATGAGACTTGAAACGGGCATTTATTAAGACTGATAGTATGGCTCAAAAAAAAAGAAGAAAAGAAACCAATAAACCGAGTAATAAATAAATAAAAAAAACTAGAAAAATGTCAAAATCAACAAAAAATGTGTGTGGGGGGGATCTTATACATAGATGGGTTATCAGTGGGTATGTGAGCTATGGCTGTGGCGATGATAATGTAGTTTTAAACATTGTTATTACCTTTTAAATCATTTATCCAATAAAAATTCTGAAAGAACAAGTACTGAATCACATGGTTCTTTGTTGTTGTTTGTCAAATTAAATCCAGACTTGGACTTTGTGGCTTGAAGATTTCGATTGCCTTTAAAAAAGTGTGGTCTCCATATTGGATAATAGCATTCATAGACTAAACTACAGCAAGAATAAACTTCTGAGCTGGACATATTCGTGCATTTACAACATTTCTCAAAGGAAATAATGGACAACTAGGGGAAGAACTTTATTTTAACACATACAATATATACATCACCAAAAATATGTACAAAAATGACATTTCATAAAATTCCCTTTCAGTCAATAATTTCAGTGTTTCAATATCCAGACAGTTCCACCCCTTGGAGACGAGACCATCTAGATTCTGCTAGCACCCGTTGAGATTCAGCACAACCAATTCAGATTCAGAGAATCAGTACGACCAATCAGGACTGTTTATCAGAGCGCTCCATCTGAGAGGATCAGACTCCATAGCTGCACCAATCTGACAGCTGGTGGAAACCTTAAATGGTACTATTTTGCGAAAACCAAATTCCCCACACGGGCAGACGTGACCAGTTCGTAAACCCCAAGACTTCTTTCTCTTACTGCGAAGATGACAAACTAGACGCTTGTCAGCGTGATTTAAAAAAAAAAAAGCAGATACAAAGGAAACAAAAGTTCTTGGTTCTTGATGTAGTTCTCTAAAAGGTGATGGCGTTTTCACAGTTAAAAAAAAAATCATTACAATCAAACTATTTACGTCATTACAATTCGTAGGGTGTGGCAACTACCTATATGGATATTTCACACAAAAGTTAAATGTTCCTTCAATGTACATGTAATGATATGTAATGTTCAAAGGCTTCAAACGTAGAAAATAAAAAGAAAAAAAAAAGAAATGAAACTCTAGCTAGACTCTTACAAGAATACTATAATACTTATATGAACATTGCAGTGCCCAAAAAGTTGCCCCAACAGACAATAAGAAAAAAAAAAATGAGTCCCTATGGAAAAAATCTACTTTCCCTTAAAATCGATTATGGATCCCAGCTACATCTGAGCAGCTGTTGCCTTCATCAGTTAGACTGTTCAGAACCCAGCTCAACCCTACAGTCCTATTCATTCGCTTACGTCAATGGAGAGTGTGAAATATGTGACTCATAATTAGTAGTAACAATGAGCTCGGCTCAGTCATCCTGCAAGCTGAGTATTTACATGCCAGGTACGTAGCAGAAGGCCTGACAGAACTTGTATCTCTGACGCAAAACACAACATCGTCACATAGATGCTTTCTACACGTTAACCGTGATGGCACGCGCCGAATGTCTTAAGTACGAACACTTGAGAATGACGACGTTTTTCAGCACGGGAATGAACAGCGCGCCTCGAGACGAATACGGTGTAGGTGGCCGGGACAGGTGTTCCCATTAACCGCGACATTTCTGGGTTGGCCCCCACATTACTGGTGAATGTAACCAAAGAAGGCAACTTGAGAAGAAGTGTCACTGTGAGTTACCAGAACCTCCGTTTTCGAAAAACAAAAAAAAAAAAAAAAAGAAAAAAAAGCCTCCCACGGAAAGAAGCAAGGCAAGTTTCACGTGGCTTATGACTCAGCAAAAGGAGACTGACCTGTTCTTTCAACAGTTCGATATAACACTGACCTACAGCTCCTCCTTAGGGGAAATGGGAGCTTTCACTGACACATTTGTCATAATGAGAAACACATAAAACAACAACAAAAAAAAACAAACAAACCCTGGAGGTGCATGAGAAACGATATGAGCCCGGGGTTCCGGATGCGGCCCTGGGGGAAAGGGGCCCTGGTGAGTCCCCTGGGGGGGGTCAATCCACTTTCTTGCTGCGCAGGCGCGCTGCGTCCAGCAGGTGGCGCATGGCGGGCGCTGTGTGGTGTGAGAGCACGGTCAGCGCTTTGCCGTGCACCAGCGTGAGCAGGGTTTGGTGGCCCGTGGCCCACACCCGGTACCAGGGCCCGTAGAATGGGTCCGACACGGCCGGGCACAGCATGTTGTTCAGGTTCACTTCAGTCACCTGGGCAAAGGAACGGATGAGGTCACAATCTTGACGCCATGGCGACGGCGCAAAAAGACAGACGGCGTGTGGGAGGGGCCGTCTGCTGCGACGGAACATGTGAATATGCACAAGGGTGAGACGCCGGTTTGGAGAGCTTGTGTGTATGTGTGTGTGTGATCAGAGACTAAATTACACGCCATACTACAGTTACTGTTAGTCAACAGTATGCTTTGACATGAATGAGGTGTGTAATGTCAAGATTATAGGTAAAACATTTTGACCTTTGAATTTGAACTTCTGGGCCAAGAATATGAAATAAGTTTCTTATGAAATAAGATATGTACAAATCTCGAGAGAGCGATTGCATAAATTTCGTGGGAAGGCAGTCGTGCATAGTAGACCAGCAGTGTTAGAAATATAGAAAAATGTAAACTCAATCATGGTACCCAACCCACTTGATCTGCATATGGGGGAGAAGAGAGAGATCAAGTGTGTGTGTGTGTGTGTGTCTTACCATTCCTAGGCCTTGCAGAAACACAAAATGGTAGAGGAAGAGGATGCCTGTAGATAACAGTGCCCACCATATGTCACTCAGTGGCTCTGGTTTGTACACACCTGAAAGCAAGTAAGGAAAATCTTCAGAAATACACACCTCCTCCACATATCTGTGCATCTCACAAAAAAAATCAGTGTGCGTGTGTGTGTGTGTGTGTGTGCTAGCTGCTAACATTAGCGGTCATTCTCCCTGCATGGGTGCGTGTAACAGGCAGAGGGCGCTGCACTCTAGTGGAGACGGGTGGAGTCGCACGACTGCAGGGCCCTGCTGGGTGTGTGCGGACGGGCCGGCTGATGGAGCGATGAATGGGCACATTGTTGCCCGTATGCAAATGGGTGCGTGTGCACCCAGTCGGCCGAGAGCAGTTCACACTGCATTTATACAGCGAGGACCCTTCGTCATAGACTCACGATGAGCTCTCAAACTTCAGAGCCCAGACCCCCCCCACCATCTCTCTTCTTGTAACAACACATCACCACTCTCTTCTCTTTCTTTCTTTCTTCCTTCCTTCCTTTCCAAGCTAACCATCCCCCTCTACCACTGCTGTTGCATGACCAGAGCCTTCCTCCTCACGGACACACACACACACACACACACACACACACACACACACAATGCTGTCCTCTTACAGAAGCTCTGCTCATTTTACTTGTTTTCACTGTTCCCGTTACACTTCTGATATGATGAAGGCGTGATCTGATTGATGATGCTGCACAGTGCAACAAATCAACTCCCTGACCCCGTCTATATGAATAAAATGCCTGGGTCTGAAAAGCCCCAATTTACAACAGTGCTTCAGAACGTGTGCTTTGCCACTGAATCTTTCATCCTCTCCTTTCCAACTCACCCCACTTTGCGCTCTCCGTAATCCCACGAAGCCATGCAGGCGTGTTGACACTTGCTTCGATATTTACATGCCAAACTGAAACCGTGCTTGGGTGCAATGGCCACAAACCAACACTAGATGGCAGCGTTGCATCATCCCATATTTTTTGTTGTTTGTTTTTTTTTTGTTTTTTCCTCCTTCCTTTGGTTCTTGTGCTCAAACCATTTCCTTCACCGACTTGTCTAAGCAAGCCAGCACACGAGCCGATGTGTGTGTGGTTTTACTTGGCCTCTGAATACAGGCATCTGAACAGGGTTGCGGACAAGACGGCGTGGTCTGCGTGCGTGCGTGTGTGTGCATTCGCGGCCTCCCGACGCCTCTGGCTGTCATGTGGTGGGTTGGTTTCGCTCACCTCCTTTCCGGAACAGGTAGACGGGCACGAGGTAGAGCATGGAGTGCTGGATGTAGTAGATCTCCTTCTCGAAGGGGAGCTGTGAACGACAAGGCCCATTTCGGCTCAGAAAAAAATGTAAAAAAAATCCTGACCGAGATTCCCAACAGCACTACTGTGATCTGGAGGGATCAAAGCAATGCTTTCTCTCGTTAAATCTTATGATCTGGTGACGGTTTGCTGCAACTTCCAATGTAAGAGCTTACAAGGTAGGTTTATAAAGGCAAGAACGTGGCAGCTTGTTTACTGGTTTAAGCACGTAAACAGAAATGCACACAATCTACAAACTTAACAATCTACAAACTTAACATAGACACAATCACTTACAATCAAAATAATGCTGCATTAGACACTGCAATATTATACACATTACTCATACCAGACATAGCATTTATCTCCTTCATATCAGTTAATATCATATCAGGACATATAAAACTGTTCTGCTAAATATTAAGCTCTTCTCTGCTGCAGGGTTAACAGCAGCAAAAACATACCAATCTGTGAAACAGGGGAGGGGATGCTACATGCGTGTGTTCAAACCATGCCTGCACTGTGAAGACGACAACATAGAGAAAGGCTTAAAGCTAGAACTGCTCCACCCCCCCCCCCCCGAATAACACCCACCCACCCGTATAACACGCACACTCAGTAGCACTAAAAATGGAACGGGGCCTACATTGTTCATCTGTTCATGTCCATACTGTACTGGTTGATGCCACAGCCACGCCCACCCACGTACACGGCAGGTGATGTAGTGTAGCCCCATTAAAGGGGATGGAAGGGAACAAACCTTTTTCTGCAGTTTTTTAGACATTTGAGTATCTGGAGTGGTGGTGTTGGCTACGCTATCACTATGGTTGTGTGTGTGTGTGTGTCTTAGAGGACTGAAGAGCGGAGTTTATTTTTAATGGAAGCTGGAGATGTGGAGATGTGTGCTAACCACAGTGCCCCTCAATGCTTTTCTAACCTGGGTCAGTAAAACTCAGCACTGGCAACTAAACATCCACTAAAACAGAGATAAATACTGACTTATCCACAGCAAAAACCTCAAATGAGAGAAACTTAAGTATTTAAAAAATAATAAATGTTATGTTTCATTGGCCATTTAGCACCAGCTAACGCTAACTTACGTAATACGTTCTTGAATACGTGTGTGATATTAACCAAACTTGACCCAAACGTCTGTGCAGGTTTGTTCACATTGGTTCTGTCCATGTTGAGGTGGGATGCCAACTTCATGGCAATCACATACATGTATGAACTAAAGTAGCACAAATGAACAATTCTATTGTACCAACGACTGAGGCCGGTTGGGTTAAAATGTAAGACATACAGGGTGCCAACTTCATACAGGCCAATAGATGTTCTACAACATTATCAACGTACTTGCTGCAGGATCCACAATATTAGCGCTGTTAGTATTTTAGCCGACTGTAAAACGAACACGGGAAGAACGTGAGAGTAAAAATGAGAGAATTGGGGCAGATGTCTGAAGAACGTTTATTGCTTGCCGATTTGACGAGATTGTTCGGATCTTGCCGTGAATCGTCGGGCCCCTTTAGCCTCGCGCCACATCCCGCACGTTTGCTGGACGGCTGTCGAGGCTCCAGCAGCGTTTCACTCAGGTAACCAGGGGTTAGCGCGACGCGAATGGGCGGTGAGAAGTCCGCAGCCAGAGGCGGGGGTTTCGGACCCCCTACCATCAATATTCCTCTCAAACCTGCGCTCTCTTCACAACAAAACTGAAGAGATACTCCTACTCAACCGGACCAACAAGGACTTCGCGAACGCTTCTGCCCTCTGCTTTACGGAAACCTGGGCTTCCGACCTGATCCCGGATAGCGCTTGCTGCACATCCCGGCTTCCAGCTGCATCGAGCGGACAGAGACGCAGAGCTAAGCGGCAAGAGCAAAGGAGGAGGAATCTGCTTCTACCTTAGCGAGCGCTGGAGTACAGACAACAAGGTACTGCTACGCTCATGCTCCCCTCATCTGGAATCTTTCTTCATCAAATGCAGACCGTTCTACTCTCCCAGGGAGTTCGGCTCCTTCATCCTGGCCGGCGTGTACATCGTGCCGAGCGCACGCGGCGGCGACGCAAGAAACAGCTGGCTGAACAGGTATTAAAAATTGAGAGAGAGAACCCGGACTCCCTGCTCATCATTATGGGGACTTCAACAGCGCGAAACTCACGAACGAACTGCCCAATACAGACAGCGCGTCACCTGCGCTACGAGAGAGGAAAACATTCTTGATCACTGTTACACCGCTATTAAAGGCGCCTATCACGCGATCACACGAGCAGCCCTCGGGCACTCGATCACCACCTTGTTCATCTCATCCCGAAATACAGGCAAAACCTTAAAACCAATAAGCCTGTCATTACAACAGTGAAGAGGTGGACCAGTGGAGACATTGAGAAGCTCCAGGACTGCTTGAATCCACAAACTGGAGTGTGTTCGAAGAGACGGCAGACGGACTAGGCAGTACACGGACATCGTGGCGTCATACATCAGTTTCTGTGAGGACTGCTGTACATCACACAAGAAATACAGCAATGACAAGCCATGGTTCTCTGCTGAACTCAGGCAGCTTCGGCGGGAGAAGGAGGCGGCATTTAGGAGTGGGGACAGGACTGTTTTCAAAATGGCCAAATACAGACTGGAGAAAGGGATTAAAGCAGCAAAGCACAGATACTCTGAACAGCTGAAAAGCCACATTGCTGCTAATGGCCCATCTTCAGCCTGGACAGCCCTGGAGCAGATCACCAATCACAAGGTGAGAAAGACCCCACTCCTGATTAACGACCGCCGGCTCACCAACGACCTGAATGAATTCTACTGCAGATTTGAGCCATCAAAGGACAATCTTCAGGCTGTCTGCCCCATTCAGTCAACCTCCCCCCCCACCCTGGCTCTCTCACCTCTGCCCCCTGCACACTTCTCCATCAATCTGGAAGATGTTCAAAGGCTCTTCAGTAGACAGAAGGTGAGGAAAGCTCCAGGGCCTGACTCAGTCTCTCCATCCACCCTAAAGCACTGCAGTAACCAGTTAGCACCAGTCTTCACCAAGATCTTCAACAGATCACTGGAACTCTGCTCTGTTCCGCCTGTTTCAAAACCTCCACCATCATTCCAATTCCCAAGAAATCCACCATCTCCGGACTTAATGACTACAGACCAGTAGCCCTGACTTCCATAGTCATGAAGGTCTTTGAGCGCTTGGTCCTATCCCACCTGAAAGCCATTACAGGCCCTCTGCTAGACCCTCTGCAGTTCGCATACAGAGCTAACAGATCTGTCGAGGATGCAGTTAACTTGGCCCTGCACGTCACGCTGCAGCATCTCGACAGTCCTGGAACCTCACGCTAGAGTTCTGTTTGTGGACTTCAGCTCGGCATTTAACACAGTGATGCCGCAGCTCCTGGGAACCAAGCTGTCCCAGCTGTCAGTGCCAGATTCCATGTGCAGGTGGATTGTGGACTTTCTAACAGACAGGAGACAGCAGGTGCGGCTAGGAAAACACTCATCGGACCTCCGGACCCTCAGCACTGGAGTGCCGCAAGGCTGCGTGCTCTCACCCCTACTCTTCAGTCTCTACACCAACGACTGTGTCTCCAGGGAACCAACTGTGAAGATCCTAAAGTTTGCTGACGATCTCACTGTGGTAGGCCTCATAACTAATGGTGATGAGTCTGCCTACAGACAGGAAGTCGAACAGTTGGTCTCCTGGTGCAGCAGCAACCACCTGCTGCTCAACACACAGAAGACTGTAGAGATGGAGGTTGACTTCAGACGCAGCCCCCACTACCTTCCCCCCCTCAGCATCAATGGCTCTGCAGTTTCCACTGTGGAATCACTCAAGTTCCTGGGTACCATCATATCCAAGGACCTGAAGTGGGAGAGGAACACGGTCTCCATAGCAAAGAAAGCCCAGCAAAGAATTTTCTTCTTGAGACAGCTGAAGAAATTCAACCTGCCACAGTCTCTGATGATCCAGTTCTACAGAGCCATCATCGAATCCATCTTCACATCCTCGATCACCATCTGGTTTGGTTCCTCCACCTCACAGGAACGAGCCAAACTGCAGCGCATCATCAGGACAGCAGAGAGGATCATCGGATGTAACCTGCCAACGCTTCAGGACATCTACACCAGCAGGGTGAGGAAGCGTGCTGGCAAAATCAGAGCTGACCCCTCTCATCATGGACATCACATCTTCAAAACCCTCCCCTCTGGTAAAAGACTTAGGTCCATCAGAACCAGCACAACACGACATGCCAACAGCTTCTTCCCCAGAGCTGTAGCTCTCCTCAACCACATTGCTCACCACAGTGACATCCTGCACCTCAACTGAACTGTATTTCTGATCGCTAAACTCAATATGTACAGAACTCACTGCACTGACCAACACTGCTGCCCACTTTCTGTATAGTAAGTTATTGTAAGTTATTGTAATAGTAAATTGTAAATAATATCTACAGCCACTTATTCACATATACATAATATTCATATATATATATATATATATATATACATATAGATAACAAATACACACAGGCTCTTATACATACCCAATACATATTTATTGTATCTCATATTTCTACTGTGTTATTGTAACAGTCTTGTGTGCTTGTGTATGTCATACATGTGAGCTCTCACCAAGAAAAGTTCCTCGTATGTGCAACATACTTGGCGAAATAAAAAGTGATTCTGATTCTGATCTGATTCAGAGCAAGCCCAGACTTCGGGCTAAACCTAGCGCTAAGTTTCACCCGCGCGGGGTGTGAACAGATAGCAGGTCGCAACGCTACGTTTCCTCTCAGGGTTTTCGTGCCAGACAGCGGCGACGGCGGCAGCGCGAGGCCGTACTTGCGTGACACACCCCGCGGCAGAACTGGAGGGGTGAGCGGTGGTTTATTATCGTTTCAAGGGACCTGTGTAATTTTCGAGTCTGTTAAGGACATTTAAAAGAAATTGTGCAGGTTATTTTCACATACAAAATCCATTCTAAAATAAATTAGGAAAAAAAAAAAAAAGAACTCCACTTCAGTTGAAAGACCTACAGAATGGAGGACACATCAGGTCTCAGATCCTCAGAGGCAGTGGAACCTTTCGTACGAGTTTGAACAAAACCCTCCGCTGACCTGTAACATGGTGAACGATGCTCGTCGCCTACTGACCAGGAGGACGAGGGCTGGAGGGTGGAGGTCCCCATGCGGGTGCGCCTCCATCTCCGATCGTTGGCCTGTGGAGGCCACAGCCACAGCGTGGCTGACAGCAGAGCTTAAAGACCATCTTAACCTGCTCTCTGGAGGAAGCTAGTCCGTCTCTTGGTTGCCGGCGAGGGCGCCAAGGGGAACCGGAGAGAAGTTTGCGGAGCTTCGTTCGTCTGGATCGCACGCTCCATGGACGCCATACTCACACTGACCGGAGATTCGGAGTTTCTGATCCTTCGCTCAGGCACAGAGTCAGAGCTTCAGGCTAGTGCCATAAGCAGATGCGAACAAAGTGGGAAGACATGTCTGCTGTCACTGTGGCCCTGAACGTGCTATGCCCCCCCCCAAATCTGGCCCTGAGGCAGGACTGTACCACCATGTTCCATAGATGGAACTTGTGAGATTGGGAGGTCTGCAGATATTCAGCAGTACATCCAAGGTTTTATGTACGCAAATGGATTCTTTTCTCACCAATCGCTTACTATCAATTCAAATGCACTGGTGGTGATGCGGGGTGGCCGTGTTCTCCACCAACCCCACCATTCCAGTGATGACGGCCGTTTCTCACCTCCCTGTAGGCTGTTGCGGACGCACCAGATGGACACAAACTGCAGAGAGAACCTTAAAACGCACGAGTTTAGATATTTTATATTCTTCAAGTGTCCATATAAAACGTAGAGACACCTAACGGTCATTTGCGCGACTGCCTCTACACTTTGCATATGTCCAAGATTGGCATTTTCAGAGCTGTAATATGGATAACTGATTGAAGCTACGTCTTGGCAGTACAAGGCCATTAATTGTGGTATAATCCATTAAACAGAAGAGGGTAATAAAAGTTTGTCTTCTGTGACGGAGGACTAACAATATGTTGAATTGGAACGACACCTGAAGGCAAATATCTGAAACGCAGTGGTGTGCAGTCAGGAATTCCTAGCCGTTCGCAGAAAAAAGAGGGTGGAAAAAAGATGATAAAATAATGTACTTATTTCCAAAATAAAAGCATCAACCTATTCATAGGATACACTTCTTACTACTGGTTACTATGAGATTTCTGTTCGCTATTACTATGGGATTACCATTTGCATTTCTATCAGAGTGGATAGACTTTCTGCTGTGTAAGTGCCAACACGCTCCTTCTGAGGAGATCAGAGGTCAGGAAATCTGACAGTAGGCAACCAGCTCTGAATGGCAACCATGAGTGAGACACACTGTAGCGTACCCGAGTAACCTTTTTCAATGCCACCCTTCAATGAAAATCTCACTCCATTTCATCAAGGTCAGCCAACTCCATTTGTATAAATCTTAACCAGAAAGGGGGGAAAAAATGTTTTGTACAACGTTTCTGCAAGATAAACTGTGGGAGGTATGCCTGGCTGACAGCTAGCCTTCAGCATACGCACCACGTTCGTCCTCCGAAAGTTGTACTGGGAGGAAGTGTTAACCACAGAAAGGTTGCCTAATCTTGGTGAAAAAGTAAAATGGTCTGCGTTCACGACCTTCTACATTTCCTCGCTTAAGGACATCATGCAATTAGATGAAAGGTTACTCCGATGCTTTCTGAACGGACACCCCAATCTTGCTACCGTAAGGCAAAAATGTATTCAATTTACTTCCTTTTTTGTGTTACGGAAGAAATAAAGGCAAAAACCCATTCAGGTAACTGCGCATATTGTACAAACAATGCGGACAAGTAAATAATTAAACAACTCAATAAAGGCCCTCAGAAGTCAAATGCAGCCAAGGTCTTTGAAATTGGCATTAGGCAAACAGGAAATCATTTGGGCACGCTGCCACCAACAAGCATGCACGTCTGTCTTCAGCTTTAACGAAGCGAGGCTGCCCGAAGACGTGGACGTGAAAGACGTGGACGAGAAGACCCCCACGCGTCATTTTCAGATTTTCAGATCGCACAAGCCTGGACCGTGACCTCATGAATTAGGCAAAAACAAAAACAAAAAAAAACAAATGAATTTATGTTGGGGAGCGATTCCTCTTCAGAAAGAGGAACTGACCGATGCTACTGCTGCCGCTCTGCGCTGGGTGTGGGGCTGAGGTCAGCTGCAGAAGGGATCGTTGTGGTAATGTTTTGAGTCGGGCGTGGGAAGTAAACACGCTTTCATCCTGATCCCATCATAAGTAATGTGTCCCTCCCACACACCCGACACACCCGAAGCAATACAAGGAGCCGAACAGACTATAATAAGATATTGTATTCTATTATTTCTTTCTCTCTTTTATTTTTTTTGCTCATTACCTCCTACACGCAGACTGAAAGACGTTAAGAAAATAATGCGCTAGGCTGTCTGAATTATGTCTCACTGTGTGAAGGAGAGGCTGAAGCCAGGTCGTGATGAGGGTGGGGCCGAGGCGAGGGCAGGGTCGTGATGAGGGCGGGGCCGAGGCGAGAGGACCAATGAGAGGGACGACACAGGGTTTAAAAAAAAAAAAAAAAAAAACACCCTCAAATTTTCACTGATGACACGCCGCGTCTGCTCAGTAAAGGTTAAACATTCTCCATGTTGACTTATAATTATGACTTGCATAAATATTATTAACCAATAAGAGCATGACATGCCACACCTTTTACCAATCTGTGTTTTTCTATTTGGATGTCCACAAAATATCACAGGGCAAAGGGACTAGGGTAGGGACTGAATTCCTTTTGAGGCGTTTCTAGTTCCTTAGAGTAATCCTTTATACTCACTTCTCAGTAACCAAATTCTGACTCACACTTTTATAAGCTCTTATACATGATGTATTATATATCACACCCTTCGTTTTGCTCAAGGAAGCAAGTCTGCAAAAGTTCCATTGTAAATATACAGGATTTACAGTGTTTGAAGAGAACAGAGACTGGGCTCCCCCCGCTACCCTGGCATATGTTCAGGTGTCTTCTTCCCTCCTCCGGCGCCAATCCCTTCCCTCACATTCTGAGGGATTAATCTCACATTTGTCTCTGAACGGCCCGTTCGTTTGGACAGAAGCAGCAGTAGGTGGTCCTCTGTCCTGGCAGGACTGACCGAAGGGGATTAGCGAAGACGCATTTCTCTCCTCCTGTCCCCCCCCCCGACATCTGCTTATGTTTACCTCCTCCGGCTCACGTTACAGCTCTACCTGGAAACCGGCACGAGGTCCAGGGAGAAACCCTAGCAGAAGAGTGAGCAGCGGCCATCTCCAAAAACCACCAAGAGAGAATGCCACGCTGGAACCCCAAAGAGCCGCCACCTGACCGAAACCTCAATGGCTCCGACCGGGACGCATAGTGACCGTAATGGCATTGCGCTGTCGGCTCTTGGAGGCGCTTTGGACTCATTTCATAGCGGGACGGAGAAGAACCATAATGGTGAGCTCTGATGTTTGTGCATGAACCTCTCGACAGCTCGTACGGGGCGCCGGATGAACGACACGAAGGGGTTTTGCGCTCACCAATCTGGTGTTGACCACTGGGAAGAGCAGAGCCAGCAGGGCGCCGTTCAGCATGTGCACCTGAAGCCTGCAGGACGTAGAGAGAGAGAGAGAAAAACACAACGTTCACCAACACATTCGCCCACAGACGCCCCCCCCCCCTTCACCGTGGTGGGCAATCATTAGCCTGAGGGAACATTCTACACAGTCATCTGCTGACCCCTGTGCCAAAGGCCGCGTCGCGACCAGAATCCATCCCAGATTTACTGCCATGCTGCTAATTGCACGCAATTACACAGGAAGCTTTTACCCCCCTCAAACCCACAAGTATTGCAGCATATACGTGTATATTATATATATATATATATATGCAGAGATACAGAGAGAGACGGAGATAGAGTCAGAGTGGTTTTCAGGACCACAATACAATACCTTTTTGACGCAAAGCCAAGACCTATTTTGGTCAGCCCCTGCCACACAGAACCGTGGTGCCCAGTGAAAAATGGTGTGAACACAAGCAGGCGTCTAATGTCATTGTTTACGGGGCTCGCTCTGTAAACCGAGCCATAAGGCCGATGTCGTCGCAAAATAAGGAAGCACAGTCGGGGCCTTAGCACAGACATGCGATACTTGAGCAACATCGACTCCACCACCGTTTGTCCGTCACAGCTACAGAGGGAGCTACATAACTGGAGTTCCCAAGCGGTAGACCCATAGGTGTGTCCTGTTAATTTAGCGTATATATAATCGCCATTTCAGAGACCTCAGCCAAACAGTTAGGCAAGCTTGCCGAACCAAAATGCCATGACTACCTTACAGGTTTCAATGTAGAGCCAATACTTAGTATATATATATATATATATATATATATATATATATTAGTATATATAAGTTCTATAACTTAGAAAAATGAAAAAACGTAAGAGTAGAAAAAAAAAAAAAAAAAGTGCGCTTGCCATCACAGCACAAATTCTTTCTAGGGCAGTCCTGCCCTAATCTGTCTAGAAAGTCCTGTATCAAAAAAAAATTGCACGAATACAAATTTCTATACTCCCAATTTTAGGAATACACGTTGCTTCTTTTTTATTTCTTTCACACCTTTCAGAATTACATCAGATTATACAACGACAATTTATTTCATCATGAAAACACTCCATCCTAAGCTTAAAGCGTTTCATTCTGCTCACTTGCTTGTATGCACCAGCCTTTTCACACAGCTCGTGGACCACAATCTCTCATCGTTGGGCTGGACCGGAGCTCGTCTGTGCAATTCACCCACGACTTGGTCCAGGTGGATTCAGACCTGGCATCCTCAGTCCCCACGGCAGGGATGTAGCTGGGCACTCAGCTGGGGCGTATGCCAAGGCTGCTCTCCATGTCAGGGGCTTCCTCTTGGAACGAGGGCCAGAAATAAGGGAGGTGAGGGGGGGGGGGTGGGGTCCCCCACAAGGCAGTCTGGTGGATGTTCAAGTGTTCACACTTCACCTCTTTTGACAGTTAGATATTCCCAAGTTTACAGCTGTTCTCTGCAACGCATCCCAAAATAAAGAATATGCTTTCTCTTCGCTGAAACTCGTTGTACTTGTGTCAGAATCTGGATATACACCAGGCTCTTCATCAGACACTAGTCAGAAGAGAAGCAAATGTGTCAGATTACTCTGCTGCAATGTCGCCGTCGTCATCAACCCCTTTAAAGCCTGTTCTCAGATCGGCGTCTTCGTTTTGCCCCATCCCTATTCACCTGGAGCCACGCAAAGCATACTGATCCCTGACCTGCTCGGCACTCTGCACGGTGTCACGCCCGCGAAGCCTCGCCCTCCCGAGAGGAATCTCTCTGCCGCGCCTCACGCCAAGCAGGGCAAAGGAAAATGAACGGGGAGGCAACAGGTTGGGTTCCTCTGCTGAGACGCCCCTCCTGCACACCACGAGGTTCATTCCAAACAGCCAGGGGACGCACACAACACAGCTTCTTTGTAAAGGTGCAACATTTCACAACCATTTTTCATTATTTATTGCACAACATGTTCTCTCTCTCTGTCTGTCTCTTTGCAGAAGGCTTTGATCTAATTACACTTGGAAAGGAGGCAAAAGAAACATTAAACCATCTAAAACAGGCAAATGCTCTGTCATTGGTGATTTAGAGAAGGAGCAAAAGAAAAAGAGAAAGAGAGCAAGAGAGAGAGAAAGACGGAGAGAGAGAGAGAGAGAGACGGTGTGAAGGAGGGCGAGAGAGGATAAAAGAACAAGCAATCATCATAAACAACCAACATCCTGAGGGCTTCCCTCTGGAGACACTAATGATGTTCCTGAGAGGACCGAGTGCTTCCTTCCGCTCAGACTAAAAGCGCTTTGTCATGCGAGTGCACAAACACTCCCAGCCGCGCTCAAGACTAGCATTGCTACGCTAGCGCCGTTCCTGGAAGTGGACAGGGCTACTGAAGAAGCGCGTTCGATCAAACAGCACAGAGGCGTCTCGGGCCGTTTGAGATGCGGCCCCATACCTATCGAACGTTTAAGCGCCGCCATTTCCGTCTTCGGTCGGTCTCGCTGGTGCTCCCACGCTGACTCCACCCCGAGGCTCTCTGTCTTGGGTGGCGCAGACAGGTGACTGAATGCATCAAAATCACGGGCATTGTTTTGTTTGTTTGTTTGTTCACAGTCATTCCATGTCATGATGCCACGACGAGCAGATGACAATGCTCGCTCCGATGTCATTCATGTCTGCCTTTCTAAAGCAGCACATTTGAAACGTACCCGCGTCAACAGGAGTCTCCTCTGAGGCGATCAAAAGCGATACATCAGGAACACCCAGTGCCGCCCTAGCCACGCGCTACTCACGAATCCTAAGCGAATACTCTAGAACCCTCGTTCCACAGCGAACAACCTGCTTACACACAAGGCAGCCTTGTGTTAAAAGGGCTACTTATTACAAAACAAAAGTCATCAGACACACGCTACTCACATTTACAGCAATTGGAAAACACTATGGACCAGAGCAGCCAGCACATTTGATGGTATGACAGCGCGTGTGTGCTCTGGGAACCGAGCCCACCCCCCCTGGTGTTTCCAGGTGTCCTACCAAGCGAGCCGATTGGCCAAAGTGCTGGCAGGTGGGCGGGCAGACAGCTATATCAACATTTACTTTGAGCATTTCTTTTCAGTTTTGATTCGGTAAACGGCGAATCTTAAAGCACTCGTTACTCACCTAAAAATGACCATGGCCGTTTTCCCAGGTGGACATGCCAGTAGGAAGATCTGTGGTGGACAACATGAAGACAGAAAGGACAAAATTACTGGACAATCCTGAATTCCAAGAGAAGTCTATTCAGTTTAGTTTTTGATGGCAGATTAATACACACGCGGAAACAGAATTAACGGCAGACGTATACGGTATGGAGGAGGTCAGAATCTCATTTTAGGAGGAGGTCAGAATCTCATTTTGAAAATGAGTTATGGTGTAATTCACTGTATCTAATGAAATGAAGGCCAAGACAGTGCCAGATAACACAAGTAGGCTAGGTACGGTCTTGAAGTACGGAGCTGAAGTCACTTGGAACAGCATATGCCAGCCATGTGTGAGAGCCAGTGGGCAGTCAGCAACACCACACCATTCTCTTGGCACTGACGTCGTATAATTAGCCAGGTCACTCGAGCACATTGTCCCCCTGTAATTCCCGTGGATGAGAAACGGGTGGGACACAAACAGGGCTGGCGTGGATGAGTTTTTGTTCGTGATTTTTCCGATATACGTAATATGTATTTTTCATCACTTGATGGTTGCTGTGTGAATACATGGGCCCATAGTCAGGAAAACCGTAGTCACTTATAGTCACAGTAGTCTCAGAAAACCATGGTCACTGACCTTCATGGGGAATTCTTTAATGGCAAACAAAAATACAATCTCAAAAAATCTTGTTAAGTTCCAGGACTGTATATTTTAGGGGATATTTAAAAGAAAAACACCACACACACAAAAACAACCACCTCTCACACTCACACTCCAAATAAAAACCAAAACAAAACACACACACAACCCTGAGACCAGCAGAACTGGATCGTCCAGTCATATGCATCCAGTGAAATGTGTACACGACTTGCTTCCCTGTAGGCTACAATTTTCTGCACCTCATTACCTGGAAGTGGACATGGGCAGGCAGCCACTGACAACTGCTACAAACCAACACAGGCAGACTGAATAGAGCACTTACACATACACACACACACTCACCCCAATACACTAATGAATAAGGCATTCATCGGTACTATCTCGTAGTTCTCAGTGGTCAAACACCAGTGCTCTCCCCCAGTCTTCCTGATACGATACTGGGGCTTTACTATGGCTCCAGTGTCAGCACAGGGCGGTCTGGCTGGAGGCCAGAGAGTTTCGGCGGCACTCAGTGTGCTGCACTGACAGGGCTAATCAGGGTGTATGTGTGTTTGGGGGGGGGGTAAAGGAATGTCTACAGCAGATGTCATTTGTCCTAGGAAGGGCCCACCGGGAAACAGCACAGGCGCGTCACACCCTCTCACAGTCAGGCCTGAGGGGGATGAATGAAATTCACTGGCAACAGGCAGCCGTCAGGATGAATGCTAGTAGGGTTTCGAGTTTAGCAATGATTCTAACCCCCCCCTCCCCCAAAACAAGTCAGTCTCAAGTGCTCACCAGTGTAAAGGATATATTTTCCAAATCAGTTTTCAAATGTTAATCGCGACGTGTTAATCATGATATGCTCCGTGCAGTCAAGTCCTTGATGTTTTTAAGCATTACGCAGCTGTAACACACAGAGGATGTTAATCAAGGCATCAAAGCAACATTCCTTAGGACGTGTCATGACATGCAAGAATTTCCGCAGGAGATTTGACGGGAGCCCTCGTTTATATTATATCGTTTGTTTGCATTTCAATACCCTTTATTTTGGCCTGCGGGTCACAACTTCTGCATTTTACCACAAGTCACCTGAAACAAAACAATGCTATCCATGTACTCCGTTGTGAAACGGGAACAAAATATCACTTAGGATACGGCCGACGGCGTTTTCGCCAAGGAAAACAAGATAAAGTGTCATGGCGACTAGGATACGCGACACAGAAGTGCTTTTAGACTGCCGGATGGATGAAGAACGTAAATGAGCGGTAACCTTTCAAGCAGAACGTTTCTGGTTAACCGTGTGTGTTTGCTGCGGCGTTGGAGTGTCTTAGAAAACCAGAGGCTTAAAGGCCGCGAAGGTGTGACATCAGGCCAGGGGCAGGGTAGGCTACAGCACAACACGAGCCCGTCAATAATTAAAAGCAGCGAGGCTCTTGGCACACAGCTAGTTTTTGAAGAGCAATCCGTGTGAAGGAACAAACCGACGATACACTCTCGTGTACCAGAGCTGCAGTGTTCATTATGTTATTGTACTTATTAACAGACACTTACTCTAAAGGTGCGACGGCAACCGGTTTCTCGTGATTAGCCGATTACTTGAGAAGCACTATAAAAAAGTTAACTTCGTTCATTAGAAATGATTACAACACTCAAATGTTTTAATTTTGGAACCCAAAATAAAAACTCAGACTCGGAATATAACAATGCATAGCCTAACACTGAAATCCCCAGTCTACAGGGGTCTGTTCACCGACAGCAGTAAGTGGCAAAGGTGAGGGGATCTGAGGCTCGTTGGGAGCTGAGGAGGGAGGGACGTTTATTATTAACTTTGCAGCGGTAGCAGAGTCTAAAACAGTTCTGCACTGTACCGAAAACTTCAAATCTACATCGAGGAGAAATAGCAAATCGTGGTGAAATTCACAGTGCACTGAATAAGGAACTGAAATCGATTGACTTCGTTGTGATTTCAGAAAGCTGCAACACTGCTGCCAACCACATATAGGGGTGTAGTACAGGAAATTTGATGTTGGACTGTGGGGCCAAACATCAAGACTCTAGCAAGTGTGGAATATTAATCACTGTATCAAGATTTCTTTTAAAAAGGTGCCATGACTCAGAGTGCATTCCTGTTCTTATAGACCCTGATCCATTCCAGGTCTTTGGTCTGTCCAAGGTCCTGGTATGAGCCAAGTACATGAAGGTGAAACAGCTCTTAATTACCTCAACAAGGTGAGCTAGAAGATGGAACAGAACAAAGACCTGGTCAGGGTTAAGAGTAGTTGAGGACTGCACTGACAGATACATCACAGGCTTCCTTAATGTGTTGGGTACTGAGGCTGATGCAACGGAAACTCGAACTACAGTATTATAACTACAGTGACTACATAGTATTCAGCCAAATGTCATCCATACTTTGTTGAGGACCTTAAAACGGCCACAAATGCTTGTTCATCCCATGAGGGTAATGCTGTAATAAAAAAAAAAAACAATGACATCTGACCGTTATTAATGACAAACTGCCAATATTCTTTAAAAAAATATATATCCATGGATTGTTCAGATCCACAGATAGCAAGAACGAGTGTGAGTCAGTGTGACGATGACAGACATGTAATGTACATTAATGATTTTAACACATACCCACACACACACACACTATATACATAGACGTTAAGGATACCAGGTACCATGTATTCCCGGAATTCAGGCCAAATCTACCACTGGTACTTTGTGCTTATATTTTTCTTGACCATGCAGAACACAATACAAACAAATACTTGTCCAGTCAGGTATATGAACTTTGATCATTCAGCAAGATTGATAAAGACCAGATCTAATGTGCCATGAAAACAAAACAAAACAAAAAAAACAAAACAAAACCTTTATCTGCCACTGATGCAGAACTGTTCGGCCTTTTCATCTGAACTGATGACGGACGCCATATTCTCTCTGCAACAGCACCAAGTCTTTAAGCCCTGACCAGACACGGAGCGGTCGCACTGGTGTCCAGGTGGCGGAGGGGCCGGTGGCGTCCGGGACTGGGGCTGCCCCCGTGTGCCCCGCACCCAACACTGGCACGCTGCCCCTCCACCGTTGTTAAGATGGCTCATGGAACAAAACCCGAATTCACATGTAAAGCACAAATGCAAAAGCGGAGGTACAGGCCTGAAACCTGACAGGAGTGAAACCTGCAGCTCCGCCCTCTTTACCACAACATTACAGGCATTGAATCCTTATAAACAAACAAACTAATACATTTATATCAGCCAGTTAATTTTTGATGAGCATTACGGGAGGAAGGAGAATGTCCTCCCTACACGCTTGGTCCGTTCGGTGTGGAGGTGATCCGTGACTGTGGTGATTCATCAGATGGAAATTTCCCTTTAGTTTGTATCGGTAAACACCAAAATACATGCCTAACAACCGTGTCCGGCACTAGCTTGTTCGTTTAGCGTTTATGATGTGGAATGAACACGTGTCCAGTATGCTCTCGTATGACATTTTCTTTTAAAATGAAGGAAATCTTTCTTTTAAAATGAAGGAAATCTACCAGCTAACGGTCTTGTAGCATCATTCATATGTATGAACTTTATTAGTCAGCAATGCTGCGATTATGTGGCTTAGCATGTGAAGAATCATTGTTTGGCATGGGAAGGAGAGAGGGAGGGAGTGAGTGATGGGCAAAGAGGGGTAAAGAGAGAAATCCTAATATAACTCATGAAATGCAGACCCGGATTTTAACAGTACCATGGCAGCTTCGATTATCGAGCCACTGATGAATGCTGTGTTTGTCTGTGTGTCTAGATAGCACTACACTGCAAGTGCGTATGCAACAGTAGAGTAAGATTCAACAGGAATTCCTAATGTAAAAGGGGTTAGAGAGAAACTGAGAAAGCAATTGCTATTACTAACGATGCTATTACTTACTAATCCTGTGTGATAGGATATCTTAGAAGCTTTTTTTTTTTTAAATGAAAACGGTTTTTGAATATGAACCAAGATCAGCCCATACATTGTAAGCCTGAACTTGCAACAAATGAAAAAATTTTGAATATAACTGCAGTAACTGCAGGACAAGGACTAGTATGTTCAGTTCAGAGGTTTTTGTCAAGAAAAGTGCAATAGGAAATGCACTTCTTATGGTACCCTTTACATGACCACGCATGAAACCATGAATTAAAAAATTAATCCATTCATCAATTTATTAATGCATGGAAAACGGTCACTCAGTGGCAGACAGAGAATGCTAGCCTATCAACGCATCTCGCTGGCTCTGCCTTCAAAGGCATGAAATCAATAGCCGGCTAGAGGCAATACAACAAACAAAAGTACATAAACGATTGGCTGTGTACACTGTGGCATTTACACTGTGTTTGAATAACTTGGGCCTATCTCCCTTATCATTCCCTTGGTCAATATTCAATATTAGATTTATACAGTAAAGATCTTTCAAGGTGACGTAAAAAGTCAGACATTTTTACAATGCTCTGATATCATAGCACACACTATCATAGAAATGAATGGCTTCTCATTGCTGTGTATGCGTTTGCTCATAGGCCGGACTACAGCCAATCCCCTGAAACAGACCAGACCACACAACACCGAATGCAGAATTGTTTACATAAAACTCCCTCCACCATCTGAGCCTTGATAAGCTAATTAATTTGTTACATATAACATGTTATTCAATACAAGATACAACTTGAGGCCATACTTTAATACTTGCACAGGACACTCCAGATATACAAACGTAAATGCCAAAACTATTGCTAACAAACTGCACACTTTATCGTCATCATCTTCATCATGCACATTATTGTGTGCTCCGACATCACACTACGTGTTCACACAGGCTGACAAATAGCAAGTGTGCAATGTGTTGTGATGCGTTCTAATTTACTTTTCCGGCTAAGTAAGTGTCTTCTACCTCACACAGACCAGTATTTAAACAGAAATTAGACATTTGACACCACTATCTGGAAGAGAACAGATCAAGAAGATGCATGCATTCATATTTGTAGATCACAAACAGAAACGCTTTTAATGGCTGGCAAGCCATTTACACCATGTCTTCTTCTGCACCACGTTCCTTTTGAGAGACAGTCATGCCACACCCAATGATTAATATTATCTCTAAAATGGACACAGTGCAATATAACTTACATTTTCACCTATGTACTTGATGTAGTTTCTTGTATATTTTTTGCATCAAACTAACAAGTCAACTGCACAAATGTATTTGTCTTGTCATCTCCAAATTAGTATGATAGTGCTAGCAACAGGTCAGATAAAAAATAAAAACTAACATCCTGTGGGACTTTGGAGGCAGCAGACAGGTACAGGGGGCCAAGCGGATCGCGGCTTTGACTGTCGCAGAGGCAAAAACTCGGGTGTGGGAAGAGTTTGGTGAGACCATGGAAAGTGACTGACGGCTCCGAGGAGGTTCTGGCAAACCGTCAGGCAACTCGGTTCCCGACCAACACTGTATACAGTGAGGCTGGGGATCTGCTGACCTCGACTGGGGATGTCATTAGGCGGTGGAAGGAATACTTCGAGGATCTTCTCAATCCCACCACCACGTCTTCCATAGAGGAAGCAGAACCAGAGGACTCGGACGGGGTTTGCCCATCACTAGGCTGAGGTGACCAGGGTAGTTGTGAAACTCCTTGGCAGCAAGGCTCCGGGGTTCCGCCCTGAGTTCCTTAAGGCTCTGGATGTTGTGGGACTGTCTTGGTTGACACGCTTTGCAACATCGCGTGTACATCGGGGGCAGTGCCTCTGGATTGGCAAACCGGGTGGTGGTTCCCCTTTTTAAGAAAGGAGACCGGAGAGTGTGCTCCAACTATCGGGGATCACACTTCTCAGCCTCCCGGTAAGGTCTATGCAGGGGTTCTGGAGAAGAGAGTCCGCTCGATAGTCGAATCTCAGTCACAAAAGGAACAATGTGGGTTCCGGCCTGGTCGTGGAACACTGGACCAACTTTTCACCCTTGCGAGGGTCCTAGAGGGTGCATGGGAGTTTGCCCAACCAGTCCACATGTGCTTTGTGGATTTGGAAAAGGCATTCGACCGTGTCCCTCGGGGGATTCCTCTGGGGGTGCTCCGGGAGTATAGGGTACGGGGCCCGTTGATACGGGCTATCCAGTCCCTGTACAAACGGAGCAGGAGTTTGGTTCGCATGGCCGGCAGTAAGTCAGACTGGTTTCCGGTGGGAGTTGGACTCCGCCAAGGCTGCCCTTTGTCACCGATTCTGTTCATAACTTTTATGGACAGAATTTTCGGCGTAGCCAAGTGGTGGAGGGGGTTCGGTTTGGTGGCCTCAGGATTCCACGCCTTCTCTTTGCAGATGATGTGGTCCTGTTGGCATCATCGGGCCGAGACCTACAGCTCGCTGGATCAGTTTGCAGCCGAGTGCGAGACGGCTGGGATGAGAATCAGCACCTCTAAAACTGAGACCATGGTACTCAGTCGGACAAGGGTGGAGTGCCCCTCTGGGTCGGGAGTGAGTCCTTGCCTCAAGTGGAGGAGTTTAAGTATCTCGGTTCTTGTTCACGAGTGAGGGAAGGATGGAACGAGAGATTGACAGGCGGATTGGTGCTGCGGTTGCAGTATTGCGGTCGCTGTACCGACCGTTTGGTGAAGAGAGAGCTGAGCCAAAAAGGCAAAGCTCTCAATTTACTGGTCAATCTAATGTTCCGACTCTTACCTATGGTCACGAGCTTTGGGTAGTGACCGAAAGAATGAGATCGCGAATACAAGCGGCCGAAATGAGTTTTCTTCGCAGGGTGTCTGGGCTCTCCCTTAGAGATAAGGTACGGAGCACAGTCATCCGGGGAGGGGCTCGAGTAGAGTCACTGCTCCTCCACGTAGAGAGGAGCCAGCTGAGGTGGTTCGGGCATCTGGTTCGGATGACTAAAAAACTAACATGTTTTTTTAAAAAGAAACATTAAAACGTATAAAGGTTTATTTCATTTTTGTGTTCTTCTAATATGGCACTGCACAATGTTCAAAGGTTTCCCCATTTACGTTAACGTTTACTAGTTTCTGCAAAGCTGATTTGTGATAATGTCTACTGCAAGACGTGATATACTAATAAAACTGGAATGTATATATATCTTATATTAAAATAAACTTTTTCAATCAATAGCTGACTAGAGGCGATGCGACAAAGTACATAAAGTCTTGGCTGTATTGTTGTAGATCAATATCAATTTCATTTAGATCATTTAGAGTGTAACTACCAATTCTCGGTATAAGCACAGAACTGCTTGCCCTACAAATGGTTCATGACAGGTATGTTATGATAAGATGTATGTAAGATAAGATATTTATGTTATGTTTCTTTGAATGTGAGCCCAGCTCAAATATTAATTCTGTTACAGGATACATTTTGGAGGGAGAAATGTACTGTTTTAAATATCACGTACCTGCACCATGGTGACAACATGGCAGGGATTCAGAAGGTAGATCACCGTCTTGGTAGCAAACTTGAACCCAACCTCGATGCCAAATGTCATGCACAGTGCCACAAGCAACAGGTTCTTCCCCATACTATCCTCTCTTTGCCTCCGTCCATCTTTCACCGCTTCCTTGTATTCTTTAGAAATGTTTATTTTCCTGAGTGCCAAAACCACCTCCACGATGGATATTAAAATGATGATGAACGTTTCACATAGTCGTTGCTGTGGAGTAATAAAGGCGGCGCAGTCGGGGCCTCCGTTGCCCTCAAATTTGGGGTCCACCCCGCCATACACCCAGTCCAGCAAACTGTAGATATTATATCGAGACATGTTCCTCTTCTCGTATTGGAAAAGGTACGAACAAGACGGAATAAAGGACAGTACACTGACTTCTTGTCGAAACATGAACTGCAACGTTTCGCCCCAACACAAACGTCTTCAAAATAAGGACACTAGAGCTGAAGAGCTAAATCTCACCGGAGTAACAATTTTGACATGTAACGGTAAACTGGATTTAGCTAGCTGGTTAAATGAAGACTGGTGAGATGTTGCGCGTACAATTTCAAAACGATGAGCAACAGACGAGTACAAATCAATGATATCCACTAAATTCTGGATTATTTATCTGATGCGCGGACTTCGTTCACGATACACCAACCTCTTATCATTTCAGCGATAAAATGTGAGCAAGAACGGTTCCAGGAACCAAAGATCCTATATGGCAGGTTAACATAGATTAATATATATATAGAATCAGATCACGACAAAAGCTCAATTACAAAACGCTAACCTAGCCAGACAGCTACACAGATAACTAGCTATTTAGCTAGGTCCCTCAGCGCTAGTGGTGGAGGAGAAAGATGCATACCAGCATTAAATCTTCACAGGTAATACAATCTCAACCTAGTCCTTTCAAAAATTATTACGGGCTGTTAACAACCACCCATTACAGATGCCAAGACCCCCTTATAATATTCAACAGCTACCCGACTGAGGTAACCCTACCTAGCATGAGGAACATTTGTGGAGAAACCTCCCCAAACTATGAACAACACCACACAGCTAGCAAAACAAATTACAAATTTAAGAGACTTGGTGGTTGAACTGCAGGGCGCCGCGCTAAAACTGTTCGCTAGCTCCCGTCAGACTCCGATATCTGAGATATCTTAAAACGTCCCCTAAGCACATGTGCTCTGTAGCATTTCAGTCCTCTCACGTCGCCCAGTTCACCAGAGGCCCCTTCCCTCCGTCGAAATCTGCCCACCACAACACGATTTCGTTACGGTCAGTTCCCCCAAAATCCATTTTTATTTGCATGCTGGTGAGCAACGCCGCTTCCTGGGTTGGATGAGGCGACTATAATGATTCCGCCCTTTCTGCGGGCGCTCGCTGTTAACTCGTTCATTACTGCCCTTCACAACGGGGTGTGCTGAGGAAGAAATAAACGCTACCTTTTATATTTAGCTAAAATCATGATCTCTAACGCCATAAGGCTCAACTATTACACCACGCGAATTAACCGTGCAAATGCAGTTTATTACTGGAATATAAAATGTGTTTATTTTGGCCTTCCGTTGTTGCATTCTCATGAAGAAAATGTTGGACATCGAAAAAACATATTTTTTTCCCATCTTGATATGCCCTTCAATAAGCGGTTTGATTCAAATGAGTGTGCGCTTGAAAAAACTAACGCGACCTCTTCTGGTGACTTTAATTCGCCTTTTACACGAAACGTAGGTGTGGCCAAAAACCGGTATAAATAGGTTTATAACACAAATTTCACACATAACATCCGTTTAAATTAAGATGCCAAAGGGATAGCGCCAAACACACAGTTAGCATATGCATTGAGGCTCATTTCCGAGTTAGCCTATCAGTAATAAAGCATAAAAAATATAGTTTGCAACATTTGGAAGGTCATTTGTATGCCATTTTTAAATAGATAAAAATATTTTTAAATAGATATATTTCTTCTGTATATTTATTTTTGTGAATTGCTTCCAAAACTATGATTTTCCACCGCATGGAGTAAATACACCGGACTATGTTTACACTATATACAAGACAGCACCTGACCATGTTTACACTGTATACAAGACAGCACCCAACCATGTTTACACTATATACAAGACAGCACCCGACCATGTTTACGCTAATATCTACTCTATATACAAGACAGCACCTGACCATGTTTACACTAAACATCTACACTGTATACAAGACATCACCCAACCATGTTTACACTATATACAAGACAGCACCCGACCATGTTTACGCTAATATCTACTCTATATACAAGACAGCACCTGATCATGTTTACACTAAACATCTACACTGTATACAAGACAGCACCCAACCATGTTTACACTATATACAAGACAGCACCCGACCATGTTTACGCTAATATCTACTCTATATACAAGACAGTATCTGACCATGTTTACACTAATATCTACATTATATACAAGAGAGCACCTAACCATGTTTACGCCAACTTTATTATGTTACATTATCATGTTTTATTAGGTTACATTATTATGTTGCACTACTATGCTGCCAGTGCAACCCAGTGTGCTTTATGATATGATATACTATCACTATCCTTTGTGCTTACTGTTCTGAAGACCTGGGACTCTAGGCTAGAGGGCTTCCCTGAGGTCTCTTTCAAGAGGAGTAGGAGTGCGGTATGGAAATAGGGGAGCCCTCTAGCATCGCAGACAGATGTGGGAAAGCCCTTCAGTGTCTCTGGCTCTGACATGGAGGTGGAGAAGGAAAGCTCTGTGCCTGTGGGCTGTCCCAGGAACCGCCCAGAGTCCAGCACACACCATTCCAGAGTCCAGCACACGTCACTCTAGAGCCAGCAAGCACCATCCAGAGTCCACCTGCCCAGAGTCCAGCTCGCATAGCTCCAGAGCCACGAAATGCCGCCCAGAGTCAAGCACACATCATTCCAGATCCAGCACTTCCGCGTCCTCCAGATCCAGCACCTAGAGTCCAGCACATCTTCTAGGTGACTCCAAGGATCCACATGTGCTCCAGTCCCTGCAGGCCAGCACCCCAGAAGAAGCTCTGGGTTCCCGGCGTGGCTGCCTTGTCCCTCCCTTGTGATTGTCCCTGTCTTCATCGCTCTCTGTGTTCACCGTCTTTTTGTCCATTCCAGTGTTGCCTTTTGTGTCTTTGCCCCTTCCCCTCACTGTATCTGTCTTTGTCTCTGTCACTGTGTCGGTCTCTGTTTTTGTCCCTTGTGTGTCTTCGCCTGTCATTCCGGGGAGGGTGTCATGGGCGTGGCACATTGGTGGGTCTCCCCGGAGCGATGACTCTTGGGGTTGTTCTGGTTGCCGCTGTTCTTGTGCTGATACGATAGTTGCCCCAGACTCCTTCCATGGACTTCTGTGTGTCTGTTTCACCTGTCTCTTGTCTCATTAGCGTTTTGTGTTGCACCTGGGTGTTGTTAGCATCTATGTATACAAATGTGTATGTCTTCTCTTGTCGTGTGTCAGTCTTTGTTTAGACAAAGTCCCACCAGTGTTTGTAAAATACATTTCTAAATAAGTTTGTAAAATAAATACTGAAAATAAAACTCGGCATCATACCTTATCCTACCGTATGCAAATGTACATATAAATGTACAGTTAGGGTTAGGGTTAGGGTTAGGGTTGTGTAGAAATAAGTGTAAGTGTAGAAATATTTAAAGTGTATTTTCATAACACATTAGCAAAATTCCTTTGATCATAAATCAAACACAAACAAAAAACAAGCTATATATATATATATATATATATATATATATATATATATATATATAATATTTTTCATTATTTGGTATGCAAGTTTTGATTAAAGGTGTTTGTTTTGAATATTAATTTAATATTATTTAATATTATTGTGAATATTATTTGAATCTAAAAAAAGGAAATTAATGTCAAAATACCTGAATTTAGATTCATTATGCTTGAAAGAATTTGGTTTAATAGAACTAAAATCTTTAAATTCAGATATTGAAAATATCAGATGAAAATCAATTATTAAAAATTATTTGAGTAGCTTACAAACCAAGCTAAAATAAGGTTACAAATTCAATCTGTAGGAAATGTATGATTGAAATTTAGACTGTAAAAATGCAGCTTGTGGATATTTAGGCCAAATTATGGGAAGCTCATGACAATCAAATAATGCTGGACCTCATGGAACTCTCTTCTGACCAATTACAGCACATATCAGAGGTCAAACATTTGCAAGTATCCTGTAACAAAGGTGCATTATGGTGTAAGCATGGTATACTGGGATGTGTCTCAGCAGAAAGCAATAGATAACAGAGATATAGATAGAAGGGGTACAATTTGTCATTTCTTCAACCACACTAATTATATAGTCTAAACGGACCCCAGTAGAAGCTTATAGATGCATTTATGTGGGGTTCAAAAACTAGTGATGAATTAAATAAGAAGCCAAGATTTCAAACCACTTGACAGGGTTTAATACATACACCATCTGCTCACTAGAAAAGTTGGGGGTTATGGATACAATGGTTTTGGGACCTATCAATAAAACCTCTACAACAAAAGATTTTATTCAGTAATGCACATTTTATTATTCAATAAAAATGTATTGGATGCTTAATTTAAAAAATGTCCATTTAGTACTGTAGTGTAATGTACTGTTTATGGGCATACATTTGTATGCAGGTTGTGTGGAGATGCCAAAAAATGCAGTAAAGCAACAGCTTTATAGTCCTATTCCTCAAGTTAGCAAATGAATATGAACTCAAAGTTTTAATCACGATTTAAAAACACTTGCTTAATTACTTACTTTTATTCCCTAAACCTTGGATTGATTTGCAACAGAAAACAAGTTCTCATCATTTTTTAAGCATGTTTATGTTGTGAGTTTGAGAGAAAAAATCTGATTAAACCTTGTCAAATGTTCTGTTTCCTGCCTTTCCAAACACTGAATGATGCGTTCTTGTCTGTCCTGAATAGGAAGAATTTGTTAAAGATCAACTCTAAGATTTCTATGAGGAGGTGAATTGAAATGGTAAATGATCATATTACTTTTTGCTGGTAAAGTACATAAATGATTATATAAGTGTCTTTGCTTAATTAAATGAATTAGGAAATCTGGAAATGTCTTTTTGATGGAAAACATTTGTCAATAGGATATCTGTAAAGGCCAGAACATAATAAAAGCATAGCATGTAAACAAATAACTGCAGTTTGCTTAGATACGTTACATAGAGATATTAAAAAGTAATATGAAATTAAAATGTAAAAATAATTGTAAAAATTGTAGTAAAGTACACAAAACCTTTCCAGAGAAAGTATATATATGTATGTATTTAAGATATATAAACACATATACACACAGTATATATATATATATATATATATATATATATATATATATATATATATACAGTACTGTGCAAAAGTTTTAGGCTGGTGTGGAAAAAATGATACACTGTACACATATATACACTGTGTGTATGCATGTATATATATATATATATATACTATATATATACTATATATAAATATATATAAATATATATATACTATACTAAATATATTATACTATACTTTATACTTTATATAAAAAGTATAAAGTATATTATACTTTACACTTTTTGTATACTTTCATCAAAGAGTGATGCTTCAGAATGAATTAAGACATTAGCTGTCACACTGTCATTACCCTCAAGACACTTTCATACACAGTGTAATATTGCCATCTTGTGCCTAAAGAGCTCATCCAGTTGTGTTGTACGTTTAGATCTTGCTCACTGGCATCATGCAACTTCTAATGCCATGACCATTTCTGACCCACTGATCAGTCTGGCCAAAAGCTTCAAACTACTGAACATTAAGTATAGTTTTGGTACATGCTGTTCTGACGTCTGCCTGGAAAGTTGAATTGAGTAACTCACGACAGTCAGCAGTGCGGAGTCATGGTTATGAATGCAACAATGAGAAAAGCATATTTGATGGTATAAAGTGCCTGCAGGTTGAGTTGTTGCACAATCTCACTCATAAATTCCTTCAGTCGTTTCTTCTGTCTTCCCAGAAAATACCACCAAACAGAGATGATGTGCAGCTGCCATGTGAACCAGTGCACAGGATTCCCAGGCACAGGAGTTCACATCACTGCTGGCAGAGGACACGTTCAGCCCCTCACGAGCCGCCAGTGTGTCGGCGGCTTGGTTTTGTCAAGGATCCACAACTGTGTTAAGCAGGCACATGCCACCACTCAGGGCACTAACCATGGGAATCTTATTATGCAAAGCAGGTTGCGTGTCAAGCATGCGGAGATCTCCACTCGCATGACTTTGCCCTCCACTGGGAGAGCGTTACAAAGTAGCTCCACGGCTTGCTCACCTCAGACGCATTAGAAAAGACGCAAGGTGTGACACACGCATCTTGTTTTGCAGTAGTTGCCGTGGTGTATGGAGAGGAATGTTGCCCCACTCGCCTTTGGCTCTGACATAAAGACAGAACCAGATACACCCCACACACTATTTTAGGGCCCATTGACGGTAAACACAGGGGCATGCCAAAAGGTCAGCTTGGGTGCTGAAATGACCAGAGGTTTCATGGAAGTGATGCAGTGCTTGTTTGTTAGATAAGATTCTTAATTTCCTTATTATGTTACAATATCAGTCCATAGGTTTTCAGGAGTATGCTCTACAGTGATCACCAATAAAGAAGTATATATTTCTTTTTAAGAACTTAAGTTATATATTTGTTAATATATATTTAAAATTCTTTTACATAGATCATTGAAAGAAGAACAATTACTTTGCAGTTCTGGGGAAAATAGCCTGATATATTTTGCAAGGATGAACCTTTTAAGTCTGTCGCTATTTTTATTTATTTATTTATTTTTGTTATTACCAAATGTTTCACTTTCTTAACCACAGATGCAATCAAGAAAAAAACACAGCACACCAGATCACAACACCACGCAGCTCTGATTTGGCTCACCTAAAATGCTAATGCCTGCATCCATCAGTGTAACTGCATCTGAAGCTGAAAAGTTAAAAAGGAGGATCAAGAATCTGAAGAGATACTGAACCAAGATCTAGGCACTGGTCACTGTCCTGACCAGAAGCTGTTCCTTTTTCCCAGTAAGTAGATCATTTCTTGACTAAACCATCAGTTCAGTTGAACACTGATGTTTATCAAAGCATTTACTGGCACATTATCAACATGGGTGGGGAGAATACAATGAATAATTTCCCACAAGCATGATAACACCATGATTCTGAATCTTTGTTTAAACTGGATAGGAACTGGACTAAAGTACATTCTCTCCCTTTTTTTGGTCCACTATCTTCACAGATCCAAATTCATTTAATTACATTTTAAAAATCTGACTGATCTAATTAAACAAAATCTAATGTAATTAAATCTAATCTAATCTAATTAAACACTGACACTGCAGAGAATACACCGATTTGTAGATCTTCTCTGGGTTTATTGTAGATGTTCTTAAATAACACACTCATTGCACAGTGGGAAAAGACATTTTTACAAGAAGTCTTTAGATTGTGCATGCACGAGATGAGAACATATGTGTGTGGAAGCAAAAAATCACTTTCACTTCATTTAATATGACCTGCTGGTGAGACAATTCTCTGGAAACATTTAAATCAGCTGATACAATAATCCGTTGCAAGTGAACATCACTGCTGATGATCTAAGAAGCTCACATCACTTAGGCAACATCAAAGACAATGCACAAGTAAACAAAAAAAAAGCCCCGCCCACCAGTGGGGACGATGGGTAGTCACAAGTATTATGCTGACTTCCTGTACACCAAACTTTCAAACTTTCCCTCTTTGAGATGACAGGTTTATATATGATTCACCAGGATTTTTATGCAAATTCTTGATCATAATGAATGACATCACTGCCAAACCTACTGAAGGTCATCTGAGGAACAAGAACATGAGGAACATGAGATGATGTAATGCTGTAAGGGGAAAGCAGGGAAAACATCTACATTCAGTGCAAGAGAACTTCTTCACTTGTCTCCCAAAATCTGACCATAAAAGTTCCACTAAATAACCACACACACACACACACACACACACACACACACACACACACAAACACACAAACATGTATCATCTTCATGTTCTATTAGGGAATTTTCTTTTTTCTTTTTGCATAATTCACATTACTTTAAACATTTTTCTTTTAATACTTTTCTTTTAAGTAAGGTTTTATTAGTGCATTAGAAATAGCAAACAAATCCAATATTAACAAATAAATATAATTAATAAGCAAAATAATAAAAAAATAAACAATACTTTTAGCAATTCTCTACACTAATAATGGAACATATGTTACTTTGTCATGAATTAGAAGATTTCAAAAACAATTGTATACTGTAGAACAATTGTATATTGTAAATATCTAATCAGAGGATTAAAATGATCATGATAAAATAGATTTCACTGATCTCCTTCAAAATACCAAAATACATTGCTCATCAAATTTATTTTCTATTATATACTCAATAAATCATTATCACTAATTTAAATCATATTATTTTTTGAGAAAACATAATAAGCCTAATATGCTAAAAAATACAAACGAAACGTATTTCCTAATTTTAGAAAGAGTTTAGTTTCCAATGGAAAATATTTTAAACAAATATTTATATAAAAAAAATAAATATTTCAAATATTTAAATATTTGATATATTTGAATATTTAGAAACAGTAAACAAACCAATGGCACTGTTTTAAAATTTAGAGTAACATTACACCACTTTGTTGGAGAATAATCTGTGAGAAAAGTGAGAAAGTCAGCTAAATTGACATCATTTTGTGTTGTAAATGACCTTTAAATACATAAATAATAATAATTATATAAAATGTTCTAGTTGCACCAATGGAAATCTAAAGAGAATATAAATGTTTGTTTACTTCAGACCTTTTGCTTAGTGCTCATAACTAAGAGGAATTACGGTAAAAGTTTATATATGTGTTTTTACAACAAAACTGCTGTATTAACCCCTCTCTATAACTGCATAAGGTGCTCCTAAGGATAATTTAGCTGAGCTGGGTGATCGGAGCTTCATGATCTGTTGAGGGACTGTCCCCTTAAAAGGTGACTAACATGTATAATTCCCAGACAGGTGAGGGGAGAGACCCAGGGGAAATCTAAAAAGGACGGTTGATAAAGCCGTAGCCTGCAACTTGCCGTCATACATTCAAAAACACGCAAATAGGAACGTGAAGGTCTACCGTACCAGCAGAGCACTTCTACAGAGACTCTTTAGCGACCGAGGAAGTTGCTTTTTTTCGGATTCTTAGAATTCAGGCTCGAGTAAAGCGGGAGGAAGGATGTGGAGCAATAGACAGTTTGCGTGAAATGCCGAGCGAGGAGTTCAGTGGAAAGGAGTTTGAACGGCCGGCAGGTTTCCGAGTCAAGAAGCTGCTCTGTGCAAGAATGGCTTCATTGGAGATGTGCATTGTTTTGGGAGCGATGGACCTGTAACTACTAATTAGAATCACTGAGCAGACCAAAGATATGCAGTAAGTGTTATTTCACGAACAAAAGGAAGACGATTTATTATACATTATCTTAATCTAGTTTTCAAGTTTTTATAAAACTAACTAATTTTTAAGACCAATTGTAACTTAATATTAAAAAAGAAAGATGCATTTTGGATACTGTTATATATAATGATAGCCTTATACCAATATTATATACAAATCTTCCATTTAGCTCAGTAGAATCCAAACCTTAAACCTTAATTTATTGAGGATTTGAGTTAGGCTAAGTTTAATTGAATTCAATAAATTCAAATTCTCTTGGAAACAAAGATTTTATTTCCTGGGGGCTGTCGGAAAAAAAGTACTTTTTTTTAACCTCAGCCCAGTTTCTCATTTTTAGCAACAAAGCAAAAGACACACCTTTGAAACAGAAGTCTGGACGTATTTTGAGTTCAGGTCAGTTCATAATCGGCAAGTGTGGACGTTTTGGGGAAATAACCGTTTAAAGCGCGTGCATAATAAGGCCATGGTATTCCCCCTAACAAACTCACAAGTAGTTTCACTTTTATTGGTGCTCTTTCATATCAAGAGCGCACAGGAATGACATCAACCACTGAGGACCATGTGTCAGACAGAATGTTTAACTGCTTTATTTATTTGTTTGTTTGTATATTTATTAATTTGTTTTTAATCTTTCTGTAAAATACTGATTGCAGTCTGAAGACGTTTGAAATGAAGGATGTAATGCAGAAAAGGGTGCAGTTAAAAGAAAAAAAAGGAAAAATGTTTTCAAAAAAGCATGATATTGTACATTTTTGACAGAAGAGTATTAGGTTAAAGTTTAAAAATGTATAAAGTGAACAATCACCTGGACACTGGTGATGTAAGAAGAGACTCTCTGCTTTGGCTCTGGTGTCCATTGCTTACCCGGTACTCAGTGTAGGGTCTGTTGATATCAAGATACAGCTACATCTGATTACTGGGTCAGTGATGACATCATATACATCAGTTTTGACTGTTTTGTGTCTTTGTGAATGGCATTTTCTCCATTCTGGCCCAATAAAATAATTACATGGTTTTCTGGTACTTTTGAACTTGCGCATTCTTTTATTTTGTAGTTTCTGTTTCCTGTCTCTTTATCCTGTGTCTGTTTCAGCCTAGGTTTTGGAACTAAGCCATGGAACGATAAAATTAGAAAGATAAAGCCTATTTTAAGGACAAAAATAAAGAGGCCTGATTGCTAATGAGTTAAATAGGCTTCTGTGCTATATTCAGAGAAATGTGATGAGACACAATATTTAGAAATGTTATCTTTTCAATTCACATTTATGATATGGCGTACCTTTTTATATTTTACAATACACTTTCTCCCTATTATATCAGGTCAATATAATCACTGCCATTATTGGCATGATTACTAAAAAGAATAAACTTAATTAGATATAAACTGTCGGATAAGGTTTATAAATATTTGACCATAGTACATGACATCAACAATAATTAGTACTAGAGGACTTTTATTTTGGAATATCATAAATTAGTAGCAGTAAAAAAAAAAAGGGGGGGGGGGGGTGTCACGTGATCAAAAAATGCCCCACCGATTATCGTCCGGGTAGAAACCCCAAATAAAAAATGGCAGAGACAAAGACAGGTAAGATTTCACTGTCTAGCTAGATTCTATATTTTCCATTTTATATAACAACCTGCCATTGTAAGGGTAGTCCGAATTATACCTCTTTAAACGCATGTAAATAGCTCATACATGGGGATATACGTAACAGCTGTCTCACCTTATGGATTAATTTATTTCTCAATGTTGTCCTTCAGAGTATAGAGTTTTATTTAGCAAGAAAGTAACTAGCTAGTTATTAGCTAGCTGAGGAAGAGCAATGCTTACTGTCATCGTCATGCGAGTGAGCTCACTAAACACTATCGCATAAAGTACCACTTTTTACTAAACTACACGCTATGGTTACAAGAAATATAAAATATCATGAAAACTACTAACGTTAATTACCTTGGTCATCAATTAAACCAATTTGACGAAGCTGAACACAGCTAATGGTTGCAAAATATTAAGCTAGCTAGCTAGCTGGGTTACACGCAGCTGTAAAGCGAAACCTAACATGATGCTGAAGATTTTTTTAAAATGAACTTAATTGTTACATTTACATTTTATACATTACTTCGGCCCATAGCTAACTTGTTAGTCATTTTGCTGACACCGATGCAACGACAGCGAATTAGCTAGCATGACTAGCATAATTGGCTAACTAGCTGTCTTGACACGAGTTCTTTTGCATTTACTGAGGCCAGTGCTTAAACTTTGAATAAAACGAATTTTTATTATTTTCCTCTTTTGAAGTATGGACGCATCATTTTGTGACTAAGCATAATGGCGTTTGTCATTTTCATATTGGCTACATGTGCAGTGCAGTACATGCATCGAGATAAGACAAATTTGCATGTCAAGAGGCGTAGACACTATTGAGTACTGGCAAGGAGCAAGGTTCGTCATGCAGGGATGATCGTCTGTGAAATTTGGTAACTGAAAAACATCTACACCCAGTTAGAATGACAAAAGGAACTCCATTTGTTCTGGACGAACAATTAGCTGTGGTCTATCTCACTGTTTTAAGCTCTTAGGACGGTTTAAATAATTAATCTGTCGGGTGGAAACCAACACCGACACCCGTCTTTTGGCTGCAGTTCTAGTACTATTTTCGGTGTGTGGGGTAGTTGTAGCCAGTGAGCAAAGGCTGTTGTGGGCCAAGGTCATTCCCAAGGGATGAACTTGGGCACTCTCCCATGTAAGTTATAAATGTGTTTACAGTGTGAGGGTGGTTAAGGACAATTTACAGACCTCCAGAAGAATCCCATTCATGTACAATGTATTTTAGAGGTAAAGGTAGTGTTTTAATTCTTAACATAACTGGAAAGAAGCCCTTGACTATGTAACCTTGAATCTCAGCACTTCTATTTTGAAGGAATCATTACCGAACTTTGTCAGTGTCAGGATATGTGGGGAAAATATTCAGTCTCAAAATATGTTGGTGGAACACATTGCATATAGTTTAAGTAAGTTAATCAGTACATTTATTTGAATGGGCAGAGAATTAGCCATATGTTATCCGCATATGTTTTTTGATGACTGCTTCTGTTTTAACAGACGGTGAAGCCTTTGTAATGGACTTGGCAGAGCATGTCAAGAAACAGAGATGGTGGAACAAAATGTTTGGCAATAATTCTGGGCCGGCTGCTGAGAAGTACTCGGTAGCCACTCAACTTGCTATTGGCGGAGTGACTGGCTGGTGTGTGGTAACAATACGAAACCCTGACACAACAAGAAGCTGCCGCAGCCACAACATTGTAGTCTGAATATGCTGTGTGTTCATCTTCTAGGTGTGCAGGGTATTTGTTTCAGAAAGTTGGGAAGCTGGCAGCATCAGCAGTAGGCGGCGGCTTCTTTCTGCTGCAGGTGATGTAATGTAGGCTCTTCACTCAGCCCCCCCACCCCGGTCCGGGTTTGCCCCGTCGGCCCTCTGACGCGCACTCGTTTTGCCCTCCTAGATCGCTAATCACACAGGATACATCAAAGTGGACTGGAAGAGAGTGGAGCGAGATGTGAACAAGGCCAAGAAGCAGCTGAAGCTGAACGCGGAGAAGCCGTCTAAAGAAGTTAGGACGAAAGTGGACGAGGTAAAGTGACGTGGCCGTGCTTGCATTCCAGTGTGTAGCGCACTCTCATCTGGGGCTTGGACACTGCGTAGCCTGTATTCCCAGGCCCTGAAGTTCAGAGGAATGTACAACACTGAGTAAACAACAGCATGATCCTGCTCAACAGGATGAGGTTACAGCTACATAAAGCTGTGCTGAACTTTTTACTTGCTGTTCCTTCTACTTCCTCTATTATGCTGTACCGTGCAGTATTTTGTAGCCCTTCTTGTGTGGTCACCATGTCCAAACATTACTAGCTCATCAACAATACGCACCCCAGTCCATAATGTGTGCACTACACATCTTCCTTTTCTTTTGTAAAGGTGCAGTCATTTGTGAAGAAGAACATCGTGCTGACAGGCGGGTTTGCCGGAGGGTTCCTACTTGGCCTGGCATCATAAATACCGCCTCCTCAACTTTATGTGTACTCTCAGTTTAGAATAAAACGGATGCCAACTTCCTGCATGCAACAGAACTTGGCATTTAAATGACCGGCACTGCAACTTTTGTTCCACTGAATACTCTTGTGTTATGGACTGTAATTGTTACATCTTGTTTTCATTAGCAAACACAGCCAAATGTTAAACTGTTCCATAAGCTGTCTTTTTATGTATATTGCTTTTAGATTTTAATTAACTTTCCCTTTTGATTTCTTTTTACAATTTGTTCAGACCATTTTGCAATATATTTTGTGGTATGACATAAATCTCAATACCGAAGGTATGTATATATACACACGGCTCCCTGAAAACTGGCATAAATATTTTACGGCAAGTGTTAAAGAATCTTTCCTCACACTGAAGCTCAAAATATGGATCTCATTAGTTTTAAAAAGCTACAAAGTAGGTTTCAATGAAGACCTGTATTTTCTTATTTATTAAGTAAATATTTGAAGTAAATGGGCAATCATTTTTGTCAACTGATTTCCTTATTTTTTCTCAACCATTTCATTTAGACTGATTTCATTTCAGCGTAGAATAATGCTAAACACACCAAATTAAACAAAGAAAACATTTAAACCTCATCACCTACAACCCAAGTTCCTCAGTATCCTAGAGCAAGGGTGCCCAATTGTCTTGCAGAACCAAGGTCCAACCCAGTAGAATTCAGTGTTGTAATGCATATGCTAAATCACTCGATGAGTTGAATTTGATGTATTAGAACAGGTTTAAAATCTATCCGTGTTGGACCATGGTCCTGTAGTTGTGTGACCTTGGCCTAGAGGATATCATACGTATTCCATTATTTTTGGGGGGGGTTATGGGGGGGGGGGGACTGCTTATAGTCATGATGATCTTGTTAAGTCTCATGGTCATGACCTTTACACTCATGCTTCATGTAACATACTGTGATGCTGAAGGTTAAGTGAAACGGGATGATGTAATTTTTGAGTTTGCTTTAAAGGTATGTAACCATGAAACAGGATTTGTCATCAGTAAAACAGGATATGGAGTAAGGTCAAGTAATGCGGTGAAACGTTCAAAGACAGATGAGGGGTGTACATATTTTGTTTGATTTTATTTAAATCCAAATGTAAGTGGATTTTAAAAACAATTTAAGTAGGCTCAGATGATCTCAGAATTCGTGCAGTAGTTAAGCATCCACAAATGGGAATCCGGACATATGTGCTCAGATAATAGCCAGCGTCGCTATTTTGAAGGAGGTCACGTTTTATCCTCTGTCGTATGTTCTTTTGAAAAGCCGGAGCAGCATACAGATTTCATTCCGACGTGGGCTTCGCAACATTTGCGCATCGCACGAATAACTTCCTCGCACCGACTTTCAATATATCTGTTGGCTGTTTAAAAAACAAGACAAAATGCTAACTGTTACTGATGAGATGAGCGTAACTGAGACTTAAGTTTGTTGTCAAACGAGTATTACCTTGTAAGCATTTCTGTATCGCACAAGCTTGCTTCTGACAAGGATCCTTTTGAGACATTTGTTTTTGCAGAAAGATACAGCTAGATACCACTTGATGACATTTTTTGCAATAAAAGGAGCCCAGCCTTCCTGAATGTAGCATAAGATATAAATAAACTGACGTCACTGAAGACTAGTGCACGTCTTATTTTCTTCCGACCTGAAAATGAGTGACCATTTAATTGCGTTAAAGCTGTAAAGCGTTCTCTTTGCAAACATATTATTAATAAAATAAACATAATAAGAAATGGCTGTATTTATTTAAATACATACGTTTTTTTTTATAAAATAAACGCTCAGAGCTATTGAAAATTCTTGATTTCAGTTGTCCACCGGAAGTACATGATAACACACTTTGCTGATACGGAAATACCGCACACGGATAAACATCCATTTATGTCAGAGGTAGTTCTGATTTGGTGAATTCATTTTTACCATCATGGCAGTAAGTGCAGTGCATTTAGAGTCGGATGCCTTTCTGGTGTGTATGAATCATGCCCTAAGCACAGAGAAAGAAGAGGTAATGGGACTGTGTATTGGCGAGGTAAGATCTTTTACCGATTCAGTTTTTGTGATGTAGTATAATAATCTTTAACTTACCTTCAGTGAAACAGTAACCTGCACTTTTGGCGTTACTTATTTATTTGTGTACTGATGGCTATTTAAACGATCATCTTTCTAGGTTGACACAAATCGTATTGTCCACATTCACTCTGTCATTATTCTACGTCGATCAGACAAGAGGAAGGATCGCGTCGAGATTTCTCCAGAGCAACTGTCTGCAGCTTCGACTGAAGCCGAGATATCCTTTTATTACAGTTTTGTGACATGGCAATAAAAAAATGAATCTCACTGTCTTCCACAGTCTTAAAGTATACCTGGGCCAGTTATTTCACTTTTAAATGAAATATTCTATAATTGAAATGCACCGCAGCGTTTTATTTCTTAACACAACCCACAGGTTAGCTGAAATGACCGGGCGTCCAGTGAGGGTTGTGGGCTGGTACCACTCCCATCCACACATAACCGTGTGGCCGTCACATGTCGGTTAGTTTGATAAACCCTATTGTGGAATTAATTGTAATCTACACAATACGGACACAATTCTAAATGGCTTTTGTATTTACTATGTGTATTGTAACATATCTAAATATATTGGTAAGCTCTTTATGTAGTATAGTTAAAGATCAAGCTCAAATTTGACCAAATTGTTGGGTCATGTCATAATTCATGATTTATCCCCACACACAGTCTATTCACTTAGTAACGCTCACACATCGCATAAACAAACAAACAGTGATTATGTGGCGCTGCTGCCTTGTTCCGTGTCTTGGTTCATGGTGTGGTACATATCGGTTTTTGTTCGTTTGTTTCATTCGCAAAAGAATTATCATGTCAGCCATTAACTGTTAATGTTATTTCTTTATCCATGCGTCTGTACACACCTTCATTATTAAGATAAGGTGTTATTTTGTTTGTTATACTGTACAGATGTGAGGACCCAAGCGATGTACCAGATGATGGATCAGGGTTTTGTTGGACTCATCTTTTCTTGCTTTATAGAAGATAAGAACACAAAGGTGAGAAAAACATGCGAGTTGTATATAAACCAGTGTAAACACTTTTGAAAACAAAATCTACTAGATTGTACAGTGATGACGTGTCAGTTATTTTGATAAGGGCTTTATGTTCCTGAATGAAAAGCTCACTCCTGTAGCGTCTGTAAATATTTGAATAGATTTGAATGACTTTATTGTGTATGGCTTTCTTTTAGACAGGCAGAGTTCTCTATACCTGTTTTCAATCAGTTCAAGCCCAGAAAGGCTCAGAGTAAGTAAGGATCATATACCACGTGTTATTGATTATTAAAAAAAATGGTTTCCATGTAATTCCTTCTTACTTGATTTATTACTAAAGCAAAACTTTGACTTCTAAACTTTTTGAATTCTAAATCAGTTATTACTAAGTGCTTCACAGTCCGCAAAAATCCGGTAAATGTTGATGAATTTTAAGGCTTTATTGCTTGAACAGACTAAACAACATAGTCCCAATTCACAACCAGGTATGAGAGGATTGAGATCCCGATCCACGTGGTTCCACACGAGGCCATTGGCAAAGTGTGCTTGGAATCCGCCGTGGAGCTCCCGAGAATCCTCTGCCAGGAGGAGCAGGACACGTACAGGAGGATCCACAGGTGCGGGACACCTGTTTTCTTTCCCTGCAGTGCGGGAGAATTGAATGTCATTTGAAATCAGAAGGGGGCGCCGTGTTGATGTTGCAGGCTTAGTGACTCAGAACGCTATGAAGGGTTCCTTTTCGAACAAGGTCTTTCCTTAAGACCTACCACGTGGAATTGGAACAGAATGGGCACATTGAGTCTCTCTTCTTTTTTTTTCCTCTTGCAGTTTAACTCATTTGGATCCCATCACAAAGATACACAATGGATCAGGTACATGCACCATTTATTGTATACTTGTTACAAATAGTCAGTATAAACAAAAAAAATATCATACAAATATACATGTAATATAGCTGCGGGTAAGTCAGAAAGTGAGCCTGACTGTGTTGTGTGTGTGTGTGTGTGTGTGTGTGTGTGTGTGTGGGGCACAGTGTTCACGAAAAACCTGTGCAGCCAGATGTCAGCTGTCAGTGGGCCCCTGCTACAGTGGCTGGAGGACCGACTGGAGCAGAACAAACAGAGCATCATCGAGCTGGAGAAGGAGAAGGAGAGACTAACCCAAGAGCTGGCTTCCTTATGAAAACAACAACCACCGAACATACGGCGCGGAGGACGTCGGCTTTGGCCACCCCGCCGCTCTGCCGCGTGTCCTTTTATCCCGAAGTCGCTGTTGCCACAGAAACAGCGGCCTTCCCGCCACATCCGCCATTCGAAGATCAATAAGCGAAGGGTAAAGACAGAGAGGCGTAAGAGGGGAGGTGAAATGCGAGGGTGAGGAACTAGCGCGCCGACTCCCTGTTCCAACGCCTCGCCTGCAGGGGGATCGTAGCGTGAGGCCGCTCTCTCCTCTGTGACCACATCGCCTTTTTTGGTGTTACGCACCCACGGCATTCATTCTCTGAGCTCTGTTTCGGGTTTTTTTTGTGCCACAGTACGATTAACGGTAACGCCCACCTTCAGATAGTGGGGCTTTCTCATTGAAGTTCCAATTAGAAATTGCTACAAGTGTGATTGGTAGTGGTGCTGCACCAGAACGTCCCTCTTGGCGTGGGACAGAGGAGTCTGTAAAATGCGCAGCTGTAGGTCAAAGGTACCTCAGCAGTTCCTGACTGGGAAAGCCATAAAAAAGCATTTAATATGTTAAATGCACTTACTAGACAACGGTAAATGTGACAAAATTTGGCCTCATAAAGTTGGTTTCTTAAAAAAAAATGCTTCACAATTTTTAGTTTGATTTAGTTAATAGTTCATTTTTCACCTTCACCTCCTCATGAATGGGTTATACAGAAGTGGTGCTTCTTTTTTTGGAGTCGGGGTTGAGGTTTGAATGTACAAAAATGCCAGATAATGTGATCAAATAAAATGATGAATCTAAACAGTACTCTGGCGTCTCCTAAAGAACTCCCCCCATGTATAATTATTTTCTTTCATTTCAGTTAGGCATTTTCAAAACGAATCTGTTAATGTGAATGCGCAAATGAAATCTGCCACTTTTTAAGCTGCAAGATGTTGAGTATTGTAGAGTATCTTTAGGAGGAACAGTGGTGACGGTCCTCGAAAGGTTGCTCTCCTTCGCCAGTCAGCTGTGCTCTAAGGGATCTTTAGTCCCTGCACATTCCACAGCTAGGGTTCGAACCTGAATCCCAGTGGCTTTGAAGTTCCTTTACAGAAGAGCAGCCGTGGAGAATGTCATACACATTGCTGCTGTTTACAAAGGAATGTGTGGATTCAGACTTGAATTTAGAGACAACAGTTCTTGCTCGTTTCCTTGAACTGCTGTGGTGGAGATGTTACAGTGAAACGGTGGCATTGTACACTAATAGGAGCGCTACATAATTTAAAAGCAAATTGTGCAGCCTGAGTTTCTTCATCATGCGAAAATGGGAGGACGTCTCACTGTTCCTCACAGCTTTTGACTTGAGGATTTATTTTATTAGTTATGGTAACTGTGAACGTTAAGCTTGCCTGATGCTTTTGGAAATAAACCCAGTAGAACACAACTCTGCTCCATAAAGCAACTCAAATCTGCTGTCCGCATTTGTGAGAAAGGATGGCAGTCTGAAAAAGAGTAACCTAACGGGTTGGTAGTCGGGTTTGGTCATTCCACCTTCTTTGTTCGCTGTGGTGCGGATGGTAGAAGCACATGGATAATTAATCTATTTCTATATGTGGAGTTGGAGTTAGTAAAGTATAGATGGAAGGAGGATCTAAGGTAATTAGGTAACAAGAATAAGTTTGGATTTCTTTACTCGAATGGACGTCTGCAGATGGCGTATAACAACGAAATAAAAGAAGTGTACTAAAACAGGTAAAATATTAATTCACCCCTTGGATGACCACATCATAATTCTTTTTTGTGACTTTCATTTCACTTTTAATATGCATCCACAAATCACATTCATATTACAGTATGGTCACGAGTGTATATGATTCACCATGAGGATCTTCACTATCCATATATTGTAATCCCGGCATGGCTCCGTGCTTTGCATTAGCTTTGCAAAACACCTTTGTATTGATGTAATACATTTCCCAAGCAGTTGGAAGAAGGGGGACATTTTTCTTGGGAAAGGAGGCGTAGGTGACAGGTTGATCACGGTAAAGTGCTGCGCTCGGCCCTGGTGCTTGCGGCACTAGACAGCGTAATTCACCCTGTCTCTCCCATCGGCCCAGTCAAGGTTATTCCCTTTGACAAACCTTTGTTTCGTTGGCTGGGAGTTTGAAAGGAACCTCTGCAGGTATCGTAAGTTTTAACCTCTTCCACATTACCAAAGGCAGCCTAATAGTGATCATGAAATGCCTCGTGACAGTATATATATATGATACGTATATTAAATCTAAATGACTTTTGCAATGTTTTTTTCAGGAGAGAGCCTAAAATTCTTTGATATATATAAGATATGGAAATCATACTTAGAAATAGCCACGTAAATTATCCATAGCTTAAATGTTGTACATAAATATTTCAAATGTAGCAAAGCTTTTGTTGCCCAAAAGAATCGTGTACCTTGGCTGTGGCTAATACAGTAATGAACATAATGAAATTACATAATGAAAACAATACTGATGCGGAACAGTACAATTTCAGAACTATTATGTTTCTTTCCACAGGGGGGCAGTAAAAGCTCACGTTGATGCACTACAAACTCGTCCCTGGACTTTGCTCTGATGCGGGTATCCCCCACCCCGTCTCCTAAACAACATCGTACGACAAAACAAAACAAAAGTTATATATATATTGTAAATGTTTCAGATAAGGGTCATGGGTGCACAACAACCTCCCACACCATGGCCATCAAGGACTTCAGGATTTGTTCTCTGGAAGGGAACACTAAACAATCCATGTCACAGGCTCCAGAGGACATCTTTAACAAAAACCCTCTAAAAGCATAGAGCCCACTTCTTGATGGACCAGCAAATGATGGGCGATAAAAGTTAGGCTGTTTTGTATCAAGGCATCAGCCGATCCCACTGAGCTGATTTACACGCGCACATCCTATGGATGTGAGGGAGCAGACAGGTTAATACTGCAAGAGCTTATAGAGGGGCGGGAGAGGGAGAGAGAGAGAGGGAGAACGAGGGAGTGGGACAGTGAAGGAGAGAGGGAGAGAGAAATTTATTTTAGAGTGAGATGAGAGGCCTCTCTCTCTCTCTCTCCCGTGCATCAGCCTACTGTTTATTATGCCTGGCACGAGGCACCTTTTATTGAGTGCGAAGGGGACCGGAATGGAATGTGTAACCCTCTATAAATCTGTGTGTGTGTGTGTGTGTGTGTGGGTGTGTGACTGAATGTGAGTGTTTTTTCTTCTGTTGCGTCTGTTAACGGGGAAGCTAGGGAGGCGAAGAGAGTGGGAGAATGAAGCGAGTGAAGTGTGTGTTTCTGCGTAACAGAGGCTAGTGTGTTTGTGTGTAATCGAAGGCAGTGAGGGTCAAGGGCTTGCTCCCAGGATGCATTGCTGGCAGGGGGCCTGACGACTTGACGAACAGTGACGTCCCAGAGGCCGCCGGTGTTTAATTACCACCTCGGAAATACATGGAAGAACTTTTAGGCTCATACAATACAAACGAACACACTCTCTGTCCTTCCCCTAAATGCCCTTTGTAGATTGCAAGGGGCGAACAAATGAATCTGGACACTGGACAAGACAGAAAGAAAAGATGTGTTCTTTTGTCCGCAGTATCCTTTCGAGGAATGTTCTGTGATTTTTGACCCCAGAAAGTCAAGTTTACACCCTATACAAGACTAACAGCCTTGTCTTCTCTATCTCAGCCTTCTGCTTCCTGTGTCATTCACCTCTAAGCAAGTGATCAGACCTGAACAATAGGTCACTGCTACCATCATGGAGGTGACATAATGCATGACAAGACCCAAGGTTGAGCTTAAAGTTTCGACATTCGATCTGCAAAGTCTATAGAGTGGAGCGAGCCGACGTTGAGCAGTGCTGCACATTTATTGTGTGTTCTTGATGCTGCGCACATGCAGGTTAAGATTGGGTTTATGGGACCATACATCAAGTTTCATATGGTTTACATTTTTTTTTTTTTACAAATGGTGTTTCTAAATTATTACCCCTAAAAACTAGTGTAGTTTGAAATGGGGCCTTTCAGCCCCCCTACAAGCCTCCCGGAGTCACTCCATCAAAGCTGCCGGCATCCTGCTGACCCCCCACCCATTGCCGCAGATTCAGGAGTATTTACGCCTTTGATTCCTCTCCGAGATTTATTTGCTCCATTACGACGAGGAGTTCTCATTGCGTGCAAGGGGTCGTAACCGCGTCGCCGCTAACTCCAGGCAATCGCCGACGGCGGCGACACGCTCCCGCCCCGATTTTTATACATCCCAGGACGCGTTTAATAACGTCTGCCGCCACCTCAAATCACAGCATGGGCGGATGCGAGAAAAGGAGAAGGAGAGAAAGATGGAGGTGGGCATGGGCGGCACACAAGAGCGCCGGCCGTGCAGGTGAGGCGGGAAGGGCCAGGGAGGGATTTGAAAATCCACTGCAATGCACTCTGGGAATTCGCGACGCCAGCGTGGCTGGGCGCATCTGACGCTTTCGGTGGTCTGCGTACCCAAAACGTGGTTGCTTGCCCGTTCTGCGCAAACGCGCTAATGCTGGCTTCCTGCTTCCCGCTCAGTCATCTGCTCGGGTAAAGCGAGACCAGAGAGGGTCTCCGTCACGCTGGCGACGGCGCCTTTGGTTCCTGACTGGAGACGGACGCGGAGACGGACGCGGCCCGGGGAACGGGGACAGGTGCAGGCCGTAGATAGAACACAGTGTTGGAGGGCCTCCCTAAGGGTGGTGGAGCAGGATGGGGACAGGTGGGAGGAGTGCGGGCGGGTGGTGGAGAGGTGGAGAGGCACGGTGCCACCACGAAGCTCTTGGCAGACGACCCTGGCCTGGCGCTCTGTTCACCTGGCTCCGCCTCCTGCTGCTCGGCATACGCTGGCCATAAAGGACTCAACAGAGTTCAGTGGGGACTAAATATGTCCACTGATGTAGGGCAATAGGTAATCTTAAAATAATACAAAAAAATCCCCCTAACAACCCTCACCATGCCAACAAACAAACAAATCGACAAACAAACCGACAACAAAAATATCGCATTCACGCTCGAGTGGCAAAGAACGTTTCGATGGCAGATGTGCTTTGTTGCAGTTCAACACTGATCCTGAGTCAGATCTGGGAGGCTATACATTCCAAGCTGAAGACTATGAAAGATATCTTATATGCACACAGTGTGTCTCCTTACAAGACATCTGGCCTGTGGCGTCGAATCTTAACTGCAAAGAAATCTCAGGCATTGCAGCTGGGGCACTTCAGTTTCAACATGTTCTGTGTTCTTCGAATTCTATGACACTTGTTAACACCGCCCACAACTGAAAGTGTGGATACTTGATATCATGATCTAAAATGAACAGATAACAAACTATACATATGTAGGGCCCTGTGTCTTCAAATTGTAGCAATTTGAAACAATTAGCTAGATAACTAGCTAGCAACAAGCGTTAACACAACACTGAATCAACAGTTAGCTAGCCAGCACTGTCAGCTAGCTGCTGCTAATAAAGTCGTTGTCTTCAATATAGAAAAATAAGGAATGCTATATTTCATTCTTTTACATTTGGCTAACTTTTGGTATTTTTTCCTGCTGCCACAGATATACAATAGCATTATTTAACTATAATCATATAAGAATGTAGATTTGACTGTATATAGAAAATACAGCTCTTATTATGTAATTCATTACAAGATAAAATAAAAACAGGGAGAGTTATGAGATGCTGAATTACATTAATAGTGTAGCTGTTTGTTTTTAGTACAAGTTCATGCTTTAATGTAATAAACAGTGTGGTAACTCTAGTCACTTCCTCTGCTAGACATTCTCACTATCAGATATCATATGCAAGTTGTCAGCTGTCACAGTGTTAGTCAAATGCATCCATTTAAGTGGTATATGGTAATTTACAAATTCTATTATTATTACTGATAAAAACATTTATCAACATAACAACAACAATTAACATTTAAAAAACTATTTTAATGCAAAGTAGTTGGAGCAATAGCCATTAATTATTCTTTTTTATTTATTTATTTTTATTTTATAACAATGGTGTTTTGAACAGAGTTATGGGAATGTTTCCCCTGAGAATGATCACTGAGCTGTCTTTGTAACAGGTTTTTGACAACTGCCTTTATTAACATTTGGCATTTTGGTCTTTTTTGGTCTTACTTGAACAAAATACCACAAAATATTTAGTTGCAAAGAAGACATCTGAGACTGGCCTATAAGCATTTTGCCTGGACATGTGTGATGCTGCCTTCAATTTGGGCCCAAAATAGTACTTTAAAAGTTGTGTACTGCCTTTCAAATGAACAGAGATGCTATCTCTGAGCAAATGCTAGCCCTGAAAATGCTACATAGCTATCAGCTACCTCCCTAATGGAACACGGGGATCAAACCATTTCACTTCACTCTTTCGACTTTCGACAGCTGAGTCAGGGCAAGAAGAAGAAGCAGACGAGGAAGGAGAAGGAGAGGGAGAAGGAGAAGGAGAGAGAGAAGGATAACTGAATCTACTTCAATCCACATCAGTATACCTTGGTGGGCCACCATGCCTTGATTGCCTCTTCTCAGAGGCATTGTGTATCTCCCTGCCTATTTCTGTATCTGGCACAGCATTAGTAACACGCCAAAAAAAAAATGTATTGCTTGTTGTGGTATGAGAGAACTTAACCACCTCATAAGCCACAAGCTGCTGTATAAATGGGAGACAGGCAGCACTGGGCTTCTTGCTTACCTTCCCATGGCTGTGGCTCTAAAATGTGATCATAGGGTCGGTCTGATCGCATTGCCTAAAAACGTAGTGAGGCAGGATCTGGGTCTGTGTGGCTGCAAACCTCTTTCCCTGTCGGATCCATTGAGAAGGCGAGGCGTCTGGCTTTGGGGCTGCCTGCGTTCTAACCCTTGTTTTGTTCTGTGATGTTCTAGAGATTTAGAGCTACTCAGCTGGGCTTATCATATTACTGAGTGTGAACACCTCATTAACAAAGAAACAACAGTAACAAACCCCCAGTATTATCTAAACCCTATATGGGTGCCATTGCAAAGAAGAATGCAGACTGGATTCGCATACGCTAGGCCTTTACAGATGGGTAATGAAGCCAAAGTGAATAGTTTTATTTACACGCAAAGCGTCACTGGAGTTGGATGTCCGACAAAGGAACTGCTTCCTGACAGGTGAAAATGGGTGCCACTGTGAATTTATTACACTAGGATGTGACCAGTAAGTAGGTTGAAGCATATAGGTCATCGTGACAGGAGCTCCTTAGCCTGGTTATTCATTGGCATACCACTCTCAGATGCTTTCAGTTTGTGTGCTGGACAGAGAGCAGCACTAAACGACACTTGTCCGTTTGAGAACTTTACAAAAATCCAGGTGCATTCTATCATCACAAACAAGTGACCAGCATTTTGCATTCATCAGAATGCAAAATCAAAACTATAAACTAATTCCAGTCCATAAATATCATTATAAGAACTGTGCATTTGTGCAGTGTTTATTTAGTAAAAGGCCCAGTGTTTCTTTGATTACTCATGCACAAAATGCTGTCACGTATTTTTTGCTATTGATCATTTGTCTGCTCCTTTATTACTTTACTAACATGATTTTTTCCCTATTAGCCTACGTGACTTTTCCCAAAATACCAAATGCAAAGCATACTACATATTTAGTATTGATTAGTATTGATTTTCTATTAGTGTGCTGATGCCTGGTGTTCCCTTTGCAAGATGCGGCATTCCATCACAAATGAAAGTGGTGTTCAAAGACCTCCCCTGCCAGGGTTGGTCACAACTAGTGCAGACACCTGCGTAGAGCTATAAGCAATGCTTTCAAGTGCTGACGTATTCAAGTGATGTTTTCCTGAAAATTACTGCAGGGGTGACGGGTTAATTTCTTGCTCTTTTTTGCATTCTGTTGGTTTGTTAATGGGATTTTGACGTCTACTTAATGTTGATGGGAATCTCAAAATTACGACTTATTTGTAGACAAACGAAATCAATGCAGATTTGTATGGTTGCAAGATAACACTTCAGGAAGACTGACAAGTATGACCATTAAAACACAAAACACTTTGGTATTTTGCTTCTCTAGGTCTCCGTGTTTGGCAGTGTGTTCAGCGCTAGCCGAGAGGAGCGAAGTGGCATCATAAAAATGAATATTAGAGCGCGCGGGCGGTAAGATTGTCTGGAAGGCTATTCTCGGGTTCAGTGGTTCATTTGATAGAGGCTTTACCAAGCGAATAAATAAAAGATGTTCTGCTGTATCGGGCGCTTTCCGACAAATTAAAAGCAATACAGCGGAACGGAAGCGTCCTGAGCAGTCCGTCTGCTCCTGTGGCGATGGAGCCAGACAAGGAGCGGCTAACGGATGGCGCGGGGCCGGACCGCCGCCTCCTGCTCGGCCGAGTATGTAGGATAAGACACAGTCCAGACCAGCAAGCTAATGTCGCTAATTACGTATTACAGTGAGTAGGAGCCTGTTAGCATTGCGCTCCTTACCGTTCGTGATTAGCTTCCGTTTTTGTTAGCCACGACAACGCTTTTGAAGGCGCGTTCACTTTAAGAAAGGCTGGGTTATTTACTTTTTGGTAGATTATTGATGGGTGCATTTGCCTGGCTGTATAATTGGAGCGCATTCTCGGTAATAGCAGTAATATATCAATAGCACTGGCTGTAATACATTAGGTGCTGGAGATGTAGCATAGCATGTTTACTGTACCTCCCAAAGACCCTTGCATAAATGTACAATTAAATTAAACGTGGTCTTGCTTTAAACATATTTACTAGTTAGGCAGTTCTTTTTAAGATCTTGTCATTCAGTAGGCTATAAGTTACTTCTCTTTAAAGACTACGACGGTTAATAATTTTGTAGCTAACTCCCCTAAAGCAACGCTTTCCCTCAGGGACACACACAGACGGAGCATTGGAAGGACTGTTTCAGTCTTTTGCCTTGCTTCGTCTTTGATTTTACTGTTAGCCTTCGAACACACTGTACACCAATTTGAATCATCTCAGTCCTTGCATGCTTCAGTTTTAACCTTGAAGGATCAATGAAGGGATGCCCAAGGATACGCCACGTTCCGCATATTACCCACAACTGCAGATTAGCGGCACGTAACGGGAAACCGAACATAAATCTGTATTAGAAGCGCACAGTTGCTTGACAATCCCAGCACAATAACATGTTTTGTTTAAATGTCTTCAAGCCTTGAATAGGTAATTGAAATCAATATATTACTGAATTCCATCACTTCCCTCCCTTTTTCTGTAAGCCAGTCCCTACTGACAGTGTGGTGGCTTCAAAAAAACAAACTGTTTTGTCAAATTGCTTCTGACAGGAGTTTTGGATTGCTAGGAGGCTGAATGCGAAAAGTTGGAAAGAGTCACTGGGAAACAGATCAGATGCTACCCAACTCCCCCCCCAACTTACCCAAACACACACACACACACACACACACACACACACACACACACACACACACACACACACACACACACACATCCTGCAGTCTTGGGGATGTCTGTTGAGCCAATTGTGTTTTTTTCCCCTCAACTCCTCACCACCCCTCTGATCTGAACTCCTGCAAGCAGTGCTCCTGCCGTCTGCCAGTCCTTATCTAACCACCCCAGTTTGTGTGAGATCCATCCCCCCAAACCCAAATGCACAACACTCCCTGCACACACCCACCACCACCAAAACGTGTGATGAGGCAGCCCAGCGGGAGAAGGGGCTGGTACCGTCTGTGGGCTGTTATGCTTCCCATGCTACTGAGACAGTCTCCCTGTAGTGTTCCTTCTGAGAATAAGGGACGTTTGTCAAGCAGACGATTCTGAGGGAAATGGAGACACAAACTTATTTGGATAGGGGAGATGTGACTTTATGAGGAGCACCAATGCTGAGCAAAGCTGTGATTCTCTGTTTTAACACCCCGTGCATGTAATGTGAACATGAAGTGGCGTGTCGACTTGTGGGAGTGGTTTTGCATGTCCATATGTAACCTTCATGTTCAGTGTGTCATCGTGCTTGGAAGAGAATGCATATTTGTGTGTGTGTGTGTATGAGCAGCGATGAGAGGTCTGTTTCTAGTTATACCACAACACGCTGCAATCTGTTATCTGCGTGCTCGTCCACGTTGAACAGAGCTCATGGGTGTACAGGGGTGGGGGTTCTGAAGAAGCTCAGTTCTGAACATAAATTCAGTAGTGAGTAGTGATGAAAGGCCTGCCCATGTGATGCTTTCAGTGACATCGTCCCAAAGCCGCTCACACAAACGCCACTGACTGCTGAACTCTGATACATTCCCAACGGCTCCAGCAGGAGAGAAAAGCAGGGAAATGGCAGGGGTCATGTGGAGGGCTGCACAGACACACACACACACACACACACACAATTATGAACCAAACTGTAATGCAAACAGACCAACTTAATAGTGAGCCAGTGCCATAAGTAAGCCTGAAGCTTGGCACTGGTATGGGAAATGAGCCTACAGCAGTTTCTGAACAGTGTGCCCCAGTGACTGATTCAAGATCAGTTTAGTTGTTTGCATGTGCGCTCATGTGAAATGGCACACTAGAACTAGAACACGAGCTCTGTCATTCGTGATATATTTAATGTCTATTCTTGGGAACTATGTGAGTCAAGTTCATGACAGGTCTCATTATAAACGTCTGGCCTCAGGAGTTTTCTTTGGACATTTTGACATGTAAGAGTAGAACAATAAACCACTTACCTTTTCACGGATTTCACATTTCCTTTTCATTTTAAAACTGCTGCAATCAAAAGAATTTGCCATACTTAGCCAGCAAAGGAGACCCACCTCTTCCTTTCAGTGCCACTTCTCCACCCAAATGTTTCTCTAAAGTCAGTCCCCACAAAGAACATGCGTGATTAGTGCATAGACTCCCCTTTTATGTACTGAGACCTTCACTCAGGGGGGTGAACGTCTGTTCTGGCTGCCACGGCAGGGAGTGTGGTCTGGTGGTCAGAGCGGGTCTGTATGGGTCAGTATGGGTCTGGTTGTCAGAGTGGGTCTGTATGGGTCAGTATGGGTCTGGTGGTCAGAGCGGGTCTGTATGGGTCAGTATGGGTCTGGTGGTCAGAGTGGGTCTGTATGGGTCAGTATGGGTCTGGTGGTCAGAGCGGGTCTGTTTGGGTCAGTATGGGTCTGGTGGTCAGAGCGGGTCTGTATGGGTCAGTATGGGTCTGGTGGTCAGAGCGGGTCTGTATGGGTCAGTATGGGTCTGGTGGTCAGAGCGGGTCTGTATGGGTCAGTATGGGTCTGGTGGTCAGACTGGGTCTGTATGGGTCAGTATGGGTCTGGTGGTCAGAGCGGGTCTGTATGGGTCAGTATGGGTCTGGTGGTCAGACTGGGTCTGTATGGGTCAGTATGGGTCTGGTGGTCAGAGCGGGTCTGTATGGGTCAGTATGGGTCTGGTGGTCAGAGTGGGTCTGTTTGGGTCAGTATGGGTCTGGTGGTCAGAGTGGGTCTGTATGGGTCAGTATGGGTCTGGTGGTCAGAGTGGGTCTGTATGGGTCAGTATGGGTCTGGTGGTCAGAGCGGGTCTGTTTGGGTCAGTATGGGTCTGGTTGTCAGAGCATGCATTTGCTGGGTTTGAGGGCAGGTGTGGTCGCTGCCCTCCCCCCTGCCTTTGCTACAAATGTTCTCAGAAGTGGGATGTGCACACATGTAAAATAATTGGCAGAGAGGACCATTTTCTTTTCAAAACATCTTCTGGTTGGTTAATACAGCCAAGCAAGTCGACTCTCAATTGGCCAGATATCCCTCAAGTCTGGAGCTACTCAAAGATAACTGTATACATCTAAAACTCACCAACCAATTGATGCACCTATGTGCACCGAGTGGTTTTAGCACTTTGCAGTTCACTTTGCATTTGCTGTGTCTGTTTCATCTGATTTCAATATTGTCTACCTGTTTTTCTGTTTCTGCTTTTGGCTTGTCCTATGATTTATTCGCCTGCCTGTTTTTGACCCCTACCTGCTCGAATGGCGCTGAGTTGTGGATTTGCACTGATAAACAACACTGCAAATGCAGCCTTCTGCCTCCTAATCGTTATATAAATAGAAGTCATTTAGTCACTTAGATGGATGAAAGAACAAAACATCTCCAAAAAAATGTGTCTGAATTGCTTAGCTCATGAAGAAAAAGCATTTTCCAAAGTGAACTAAAAATGACTGTGGGTTCTCTGCCATGTCACAAAGTTCTTCAGACAGAACAAAAAAATGAAGGTTGAATTGAACACTGAAGACAATACTTCACTCCTGAATTTCTACCAGGAAGTAGTTGAATGCATAGAAAATGTAGCTTTAACTTACGCCCATATACCACGGTTTGGAAGTCAAATATGAAACAGAGTGTTGTTAATAAATTGTTCCCAGACTCACTGCTGTGGTCCACATGGTCTGTACCTTTTCCCTTGTTTGTCGCGTCTCTATCTAACACGTCGTGCAAGGTATATATCGAGCCCGTCCAAATGTTTGGAGATCTGCAGAATACCGCAGAAGCTCTGAGGAGTGAGGCCAAGGGAACACTGGAGTATCGGTGTATTCTCTGATGCGTACCTCCACCATTCATGTCTCTGCTAGCTCGGTGTAGTTGGCCTGATGTGCCACACTGCTCGGTTGCCTAGGGCAGTTGGAAAGAGCACTGAGCAAGAGGGATGGCAGCCTCTTTCTGACACTTCAGCGCCTAGGAAACACTCGCGGTGCTGACATAGTTTTCAGTAATGAAGCTAAGCTAAAATAATGACACATGGCATTCATTTATACATGGGCGCGCTAGAACACTGCTTATTATTCATGAGGGGGAACATGTCTGGTGGGTGTTCAACTTCCTCCTGGACATCTGACTCATAGAGCAGTAGCCGTTAGCGAGAGAGAGAGATAGAAAAAAAAAAACGCGTGGTCTTGCGTAGCCAGCGCATTAAAGGACAGCCAAAGGCCAGTAGGACCTTTACATCACTCGGGGCATCATGGGAAATGTGACTGTGACCTCTACTGATGCACAATTTGGGAGATGTCCCCAGATCATGTCACTATTAACGCTAGCTCTAGCTGATAGCATTGCTAAGAGCGAAGCTTAGCCCTGGCTTGAGCCAGCTGCTAGATGGGGTGTGTGTGTGTGTGTGTGTGTGTGTCCACCATCCTTTGGCAACATATTAGGAAGTCGGGGTCCCTATGAGCAGACACTGATTCAGGCCACAACCGACCCCAGCGCCCCAGGGTGCTACCACTATTCAATCTGACTTCAGCCTTCATTATGCAACAAAAATGCAATTCTGAAAGGTCTCACCCACACTCCATGGTCTGTGTAATCATACGGGTGAGCGTAGCTACCTTGAAAGCTTTTTAGCTAATAATATAGGTTAGAATTGAGCTTAAATCAAGAATAAGGTACTAAGAAATATTAGACACTGGAATGCTTTTTTCGATTAAGGACTAAAAGGCATAAGAGTGTTTAAGTAGGAAACTTGCAAAAAGTGTAATATTACTAGTGTGTAGTACTATAAATGCATATTGACTATTAATCAGTGATGTTGCTTGTGAAAGGCCAGTAGATATGACACCATAAACAACTATTACTGTTACACTATTACACTACTGTACTATTACACTATTATGCTATTACACTACTGCACTATTACACTATCACTGTACAGGGTGCAGTTGTGCTCCAAATTACTGTTACCGACCCACCTCACCTGAATCACCCCACCTCACATGATTATGTCAGTGTGCTTGGAACGTTAATGCTCTGCCTGTGATTTGCCACCCATACTAGCTCATTTCAGCAAACACAAGTGGTATAATGCAAGCTCAGGCCGGTAGCGTCATTTATGATTGGCACAAACAAATTAGGATTTTGGAATTTGCCCATGATTCCTGTAGACGGTCGTATTTCTGCACGTCATCTCCCCAAATCAGTAATTCTCATGGCCAGTGGGTTACATGATTCGCCAGAAGATGTTGCTGTTGCTGTGTGCAGTATTTGTTCAGCATATCCCCTGGTTACCCCCCCCCGCCCCCCACGCGCCTGTCGCTGTGATGAAATAGAGAACAGAATGAAAGTAAGAGAATGTGGTGCGTGCAGAGTTCCTTCCATTACTTTCCCCGGACGTTTGCTGACTGTTTGCTTTATTTGCTTGAATAGTGGGAGTGGAGATTGGGGAAATGTGAGAATGGTGAGAATTGGGTGCTTGGAAGTGTCTCAGGAGAGCTTACATCAATTCTGGCGAAGGAGATGGAATCTGGGCAGAAAAGCTGACCGGCTTTCTGTAATGTGGGGTAAAGAGATCACCCTCTTCCTTCACAGAGGGAAAACTGCTGTTACGTCGCAGATGTATCATGTTAGTGTGAATAGCACAAAAGCTCTGACACAAACCAATTTACTTGTGTAGAGCTTCAGAGACAAGGACGTGAGATTACAGTATGATCTAGATAAGAATGTTCTTTGCAAAAGGCTATGTCTTTGTCCTGATCAACAAAAGGTGGAAATATAGATCCGTCCAGCAAAGATATTGAAACTTTTCAGGTAAGTTATGAGTTAAAATAGTTTCTCAAGAAAAAAAATATCAAAACATCAAAAGATCTCAATCATATAAAATGTATTTATATATAGAAAAAAAGCTCCCTGTGAATGTATCTTAACTGCAGAATCTCTGTCTCTCTCTTTCTCTCTGTCTTTCTTACATGCACACACATCTTCACAACCTAAATAAAAAGCTCTAAAGTACAAAAGGGAACACTGCACTCTTTAACTTGCAGATAAAGTGAAAATGTCATCTGCCTACTTTAAGGATCAAAAACATTCTGACAAATTAAGACATTCTCACAGACACTTCGGGAGCAGCCAGCAATACAGATTTCACAGAGAATCACGATGATGTGCAAATCTTTAAGCCATTATTTCCCACCAGAATGCTCAGATATATTCTCAGAACTGTGCCCCGTGGGACCCTAACAAATATTATCTGAGCCAAATGCTTTCTTATCTTTGCCGAGGGGCGAATTCATGTGACATCTGGACACCAAGCGGCCAAGTGATTGGCAAGTCAAGCCTGGCACGCCAAGGCTGACCAGGACGGGAGCTGTGGGCTTGAGCAGAGCCACAGAGCGGGAACGGCGCTAGCGCAAAGGGCCACCGCGGGTGATTTCCTGCTCGGGAAACATTTTGGGGCTCCTTAGTCGAGCGTCAGCCATGCATGCAGAGCAGGCGGCGAGTGTGTGTGTGTGTGTGTGTGGAGGGGATGCCCACTCATGTGTACAACTCCTGAGGGAGGTGAGGAGCAGGAGGAAAAGGAGGCGGTGATGGGAAGCCAGGAGAGGACTCGCGCTGAGGGGCGTGTAACAAATACAGCGATGCTGGAGTGATTCCAAATGTGACAGTGTGATCTCCCACCCAGGAGAGCTGTGTCATTAACACACCCTTCCCCTTCCGAAACGCACTGCCTAAGTGTAATCTGCATCACCAAAAGCCCCAACAACGAGCTAATGATCCGACGAGAAAGTAATAATGAGCCCAACGGTTATGACGTCTCTCTGTTTTGGCTCCTCTGTAAGTGGGTATGGAAGTTGGAGTTTGCGGATCTGTTTTGCAGAGAGTTCAGTATTTGGAGTATCCAGTTTGGGGGGGGGGTGATGTTAGTTAAATGCAGTAGAACGAAAGAACAAAAATGACCACCACATTTAGGGCGGGAGTAGAGCATATGATGAAACTCAACAGTGTGCCATAATCAGAATGCAGGAAGGTTCATGAGGAACAGATCCAGACCTATCTGTACAGGCAGTTATACAACGACAGCATCATGGTGGCGTAGGACAACATTTCCCTCTATTCTTTGTTGCAGTTCTTCACACATGAGAGACATTAACAGTAAATATCATGAACTCAGTCACTGCTGTTATTTACTTCATCCAGATTCAGGATTAGGCTCCTCCTCCTCTGCGTTCCCATTCCTGCTCGCCAAGGGCATCTGCACAGCTGTGGTAATTTGCTCCACGAGAGACTCATGTCTTGTCCACAGGACATCTGAGGTTTCCGCTCCACAAATAATCCAAGGTTTACCGTCTCTTGACAGTTGCAACAAGCACAACCATAGTGTGGAAAAGACAAATGGCATGAACTATTTCTCTCTCTCTCTCTCTCTCCCTCCCTCTCTCTACCATCTCTAATGGTTCAGAACATCAGCTTTCCCCATCAATCAAACAGAGACCACATCAAACTTGGCCAGAAATCCAATGTCTCAACTGAGTGATGTGTTGGGACGAACTGGCAGGATGTACAAGGCTGCCTTGGTTCTTTTTGAAACCAATTCCTCATAGCCTAAAGTGCTCAAAAGGCATCATGAATGTAGAATGTGATAATCACAAAGAAAAAACGAACAAGGACAAACAGTTAGCACCAATCTCTCTGCCAAAATTGGGGACCCCATGAAAGAAAAGTGCTGGCTATCACTCTCAGCAGATAATGCTCTACCAGTGATCGCACTTTCAGATGCAAACTTCAAAATAATTGGGTGGTTAAATGGCTGTAAGAGCATGCAAGCAAGGAAGCAGCAACTTCAAACTATTTGTCATCCACTACTTTGGCCAGTCCTGCTGAAGAAACATACTCCAGGCCCTGAGGGACCAATCAGAAATGTGGAGAGGTACTATGTCAGAAGTGCAATAGAGAATTAACTGCAAGACTGCAAGATAAAGCCAGTGGTACTTTCTCCTTCCCCAAACCCCCCAAAACATGGAGAAATATCAGCCTATCTGATTTAACAAGGACCATTTCTCATACCACCGGTGATCATCTGTAACCAAGCTAGGCAGCACTAAAGATGTGTCAACGGTAGTGGACGAAAGTTAGCTGGAGGCCACCGATAACATATTCCTCACTCGGTGTTGTCGAGAGACCCCATTTCATTTCGAACCACGACTTCTCCCTTCGCTTTCCAGGCCTGGGCCGGACTGAGGACCTGTCGCAGTGTTAAACGGGTTGTCATGTGCCACCCTGCAGGATCTCACCTCGCTCAGCGCTGACACAGCGGCTGGAGCGCAGGAGGTAAAACCCAGGGTCACCGTGTCTCGCATGAGGGGAACCCGCCATAGGTCGGTCCCGGCCTGGGGATCTGCCACTCCTCCAGTGGATTTCCAACAGGGATCTTGTCCAGGGCAGATCAAAGCAAGGAGGCAATCTGGTGCTGGGTTTTTGGAAGATAATGGTAAAGGTTATGGTGCCTGTACTGCACTGTGATACTCTCTGTATTATTAAGTGCATGAGTACCGACACAGAATGCTGTTAACATGATGAACGCACTAATATCACTGTTCGCTAATGTTCACAGGCCGATAATAGGCACTAATGGTAATTATACTTTTTCATCCACCAAAATGTGAAATGTATGTGCATCATGTAAGTATATCTTGTTCTATTCGGGCTCTAAAAAAGACAGCAGAATTTTCAAGGAGGAGATTTCAATTTTTTTGCTAGATGAACCAGCTTTTAAGTTTGGCCTTAGGTTATGTGATGTGGACTCCATAATCAGTTCTGGTCGTTATGGAGGTGGTAATGTTGTTAATTATGTTCAGGCTTATTTTATTTATGTTCAGTGGTTGGCATCTCAATGTACACTGAAGGTCTCAAAGCTTTTTAAAGAGAGAGAGAGAGAGAGAGAGAGAGAGAATTCCAGTGAAGTACAAGGTTTCAGCCAGAGGTCCTTCAGCTCTGTGAGTGCTGATGAAGGATCTCTGTCTGAAACCTCCTGCTTCTCTGGAAACCTTGTGTATTTTGCTGCAGTTTTTAATACCCCTACATCTTCTATTACAACATGCTGCAGTTGTTTGGGATCTTCAGATTAATGCAGCTTGACCAGAGTTAGACATAAGAGAAACTGTCACTGTGCAATAATAAAAGACTTCATATATGCACCTGGATGATCAAGGCGTTGCTTTGTATCAGCATACTTAATTTGGTCATGGCAACCAGACACTAGCTGGTTGACCTGACTGGTGGCACTGTGTTTTTATATATATATATATATATATATATATATATATATATATATATATATAACACAGTATATATATATATATATATATATATATATATATATATATATATATATATATATATATATATATATATATAAGAATATATTATATTATAGAATAGAATATATTATATTATATAATTATAATATATAATAATAATTATAATAGTTATAATAATAATATATAATATAATAATATATAATAATTATATTATGAATAATACCTGTGCCGATTTGTGGTGACGCTGTTTTGCATTTCCCATTGTTCATGCTTGGGTTCAAGCATGAATAGCAGTTGTATAATGTTTAGTTGAATAGTTTTTCTTTAAACAACAAAAGCTACAAAAATGAAGTCTTAGCAAGGAGAACTGAGAAAAAAGGTATGTTTCATTTTTTCATGATTGTACAATGTAAACAAAGAGCCTTTGCTGTGGTGTGCTTGGACTCAAATGTAATAATTATTTACACTCTAGTAATGTATGTATGCAAGCGTTTAGGTATCTTTGGCCAAACGACACATTCTGTCCTTTTTGTATTGAAAAGTAGTAAACACAGGCTCTGTAGCTAAATATGCAATTTTCTCATAACATAAAACGGTGTAATATTCAAATCATCAAACATGGCCTGTGCAAAAGCTTAGACATCTTACAGAGTCAGTCTTTAGTAACATCCCCTTTGGTAGAAATCATAGCTTACAAACACGTTTCGTAGCCAGCAAAATGTATTAGAGTCCTTGCATTTGAATTTTTCCCCCACTCTTCTTTACACAAGGACTCTAGATCTGAAATATGCTACGATCACTTTGCACACGTTGTCTATTATAGTCTATCCACAAATCTTCTATGATCTTTTGGGCAGGGGCTATGGGGCCCATTCCAGGCTCTGTGAGGCCCATTCCAGGCTTGTGTCTTTTCAGGTAGTTCACGGTGGATTTCTGAGGTTTGATCTGGATCATTATCAGATGCCATCCTCATTTCAGCTTCAGTCTTTTAACAGCTTTTTCAGAATTTGCTTGTTGCTCTGTGGAATCCATTTTTCCGTTTGCCAGCGCCACCCGTGCCAACAAAACCCCAAAAGCAAGACAGATCAACTCAGATGTTTTCACAGCTGACAAATGTCCTCTCCAAACGTACCGTCGATTGTGGCCAAAGAATTCTATTCTATACAAAGAATTCTATTCGAATTCTAATTATTCTGTCAGTTCACAGTTCACGTTGAGATTTGTGATGAGGTCACAGGCAACGTTTCCTACTTATCTTCATCCATGAAGATTATATTTGTGCAAGAAATGCTGCACCGTGGAATGTTGCACCACCTCCCATGACTAAACCTTCCTGCAGGATCTTCGCAGCCATATGGGGGTTTTAGATTTGCCTTTCATACCAGCATATGAGCAGTTCTCTCTGACAATTTTGTTGTTCTTCCACATCTCATCTTGACCTCCACACTTCCCCCGAATCGCCATTTCTTAATAACATTGTGCACCGTAGAAACCAGCTATCTTCTTATAGCCTTCCCCTGCCTCGTGGCCATCGATTACTTTCATTTTCATATCTTTAGACAGTTACTTACAGGAGCCTGTGATTGCTAAGTGTTAGCACAAGGTTTAAAGAGCCAGAGAACTTATAAAGCTTGGAAATTTGACTAAGCTGACAGTTCCTAATTACAATTGATGATGTGCTCCAGGCCTGACGTGCTAATCAAGGTCTGAGACCTTGTCAAAAAAAATCTGAGCCTTTGCAAAGCTTAGGCTGTCCAAATGTTTGCAGAAGCCAAATTTTAACCTTTAATTTGAAAGACATGTTATGAAAGACACAATAACGTTGCATTGGGAATTGTCAAAAATATTGTTTGATTAGGTACAGAGATTTAAAAAACTGACAAATTGTGTAATTTGTTTTCATGTACAACCGTAAGTACTGGATGTCCTTCATCTGGTCACCAGTCAAAGGCGTTTATGATGGGCAGTTCATTTCTTACATTTTATAAATGAGTATTAACATCCTCCTCTCCTCAGTAAATAGACATGAACAATGTCCAAACCAAAAGGTAAACACTGATGTTGAATCCTCTGTATATGTTAATTACTTGTAGACAAGGCCTACTGTAGGTTTCAAACTGATTGCTTCTACTATCTAATTTGATTCCATCTCCTCTGCAGCTCCCACATTAAGGAAATGAAAGGGGCCCCTCTCACCTCCATTCCAATATTGACATCTTACTCGCACCACCCCTAAGTGTGATAATGTAATTTCCTCTGAGAAACTGTTCACTTATGCTGGTCGGGGCATGTCTGTGCAAAATGGAGATCAGTTTCATGCATTTGACACATGGGTTTCTCGTGCATTTGACACATTTTGCATAAGTAGACCTCCTGTATATCTGTGGTTGTCCACATAGATTGATGGAGGCATTCGGCAGTGTGTATTTTAAGTTATCTTACAGTTGTATCTTTGGCCATCTTATTACTTTGAATGGAATGCTTGCTGCCACATTAGCATAATTGATTTACTTTAATGCTTTCAGTGATGCTCGAGCAAATTGACAGGCTAATCAATTTACAGGTCACTTGGGCAGGATAACCAGATCACTCTGGCACACATCATTCCTAAAGAGATATGATGTTAAATCAATGCAACCTGCACTGTGGCTTGACTATTTCTACTAATTGAATAATAATGCATTAGTGGTGAAGTGGCAAGTGCTTTCTTGTTGAATCACACATTAGCTTGGCTCTAAAGTGGTTTCATCATTGACCCATAGAACACAAAATAAGTTACAATGATATTGTTTTTCTAAAGGAATTCAGTCCTGTCATATATAATGGATCTAGTATTTTCTTTATGAACCCCGTATGGTGCAGTTAAGTATAAATGAATGTTCTCATATATCATGTTGTTCATTGGAGTAGGTCCTATGCAATTTCCTGAAAGAGACAGAGGGAAACCAAGGAACTGTCCATGGTGCTGAAAATATCTCTCCACTGAACACTGACACAGGTACGAGCATTATAGAGGGAAAAAAAACATTTGAGGATTCTTTTACATATTCATTTTATCTGATGGGGAAGTACTAACATGATTCTAGAGTACAGTACAGAGTTTGAGAGAAATATAGTCCTACTGCTGCTTATTTTCAACTGATTATGGTACTCTGTCACGACTGAACAATATCTGAAGTACCTACAGAAAAGCATTTATGTCTGGCCCATCCACTCCAGATTTATGCTGGAGCCATGAAATTATGACATCACACAACTTCATGTCTACAAACTTAAGCAAACACAATCCTCAATATTTCAGCGTAACAAATGGCCAACAAGAAAATACTCTCAGTTACTGAAGGAAGCTGGGCAGAAAGAGGCACCATCATGTCAGGCCACTTAATGTGAACCCTGTACAGCCATTTAGAACAGGTGCCAGACTTCACTGAAGGCTTGTTAGAGAAGGCGTTGGCTGAACTTGGCAGCAGTCCCAACCCTGTCATTGGGAGTAATGAGTGGCAGGTCTATATTTAGCATCTCCTGGCTTCGTGAAGATACGTCCAGATGGCACCGCTGTCTTCATTTCCCAATCAAATTAGCGGATTTCATCAGTGCGTGGAGCACCGCTGAGACTGCCGCATTGTCTCGCAAGTCCATAAACAAAATCAATTATTCACGTCGAGAAAAGCTTTGAGGGCTGGACATTCGCTCTGGGCTATTTGGAGCGTTCGGAGGTGTTGCAGCAGTGCATTATGGGCGTGCCATATTTTGAGCCAAGACAATGTGTGATTACATTTTCCTGAGATCTAGTTTGCACATTCATATATATTTTGCTGACTATTCAAAGACATGACTAACCCGAAACAAACAAGCAAAAAAAAAAAACAGCAGCCCTTACTTGGCTATGTTTGATTTAATAATTTACGATTTTTTTATTGCTTTGGCTGAATTCTTCAATCACTATTAATATTTAAAAAAAAACATGTAAAAATCTCAATGCTGCTGGATACTTGTTCAGCGTAGACTGCATTTGTTTTCATGCTTTTCAATGAATTCCAAATGTTTTAGCACATCTATACAAATGGCAGAGTACAATTGCTACAATTAGCACACACACAGGATGAATTTCTCATGCTGATCAAACCGGTTATGTTGTTTCTTTGTTGAATAGTTGTGTTCTTTCCTTCCTGCAAGATTTCCTTCATCAAATCATCGCATGTACAGAAATTCATTCGTCTGTCAAAATTGGTCAGCCATGTATTCCATAAATATAACTGATATTATAGACATTTTGTAATGACTAATAAAGTGGCAAATTGCCTGCCATGTGAATCTTGAACTTTGCTAATGGCTGGGGAGTTTGTCACATCTCGCATCACCCAAGCACACATCTTATCAAGCAGAGAATGAAAGAGGTTTGGTATATATATAACTTGCCAAATTTTGAAAGATGTCCGCTGTGCATCAGGGAATGGTTTGCTGTCCATTAAGGGAATGCTGATGGAGTTCCACCCACCATACGAGCCACTCCTGAACCCAGCTGAGGGATTCTTTTCAGCATATGGATTTACAATGTATGTGATCAGTGGCCTCAAGATCAAATGCATCTGCTTGCAGCAATCAATTCTACATGTGGTGACATCGCAGCAGAACAGTGCAGGGGATGCTTGTGGCATGCAAAAAAGGTTTATCCTCTTTTGCACTGCAAGAGAAAACAGCAGGTGTGATGCTGATGACAGGTGTGATGTTGATATAAATGGCCAAACAGGAGTGACAGGTCATCCATTGAGGTGGATTGAGAAGAATAGACATAACTGCATTTTTTTTTTCAACTGCACATATCTTTTATGTATTGACATATTTTTCTTTTTATTGTATTGTGCTGTATGTTTTCTATTTTGTAGAGTACCATCTTGTATAATGTTCAGCTACACGAAGAAGAAACAAGGATCACAGAAAGGTTTGTACCTTTTTGCTTTTAGAATAAAAGGACAGTAACGCCTTCAGTGCCAATACAAAATGAAAGGACATACATTTTAAATTTAATTTAAAGAATGCTTCTGGGGTCTAATGCTTTGAACTGTTTGAGGCTTGAGAATGTTAAAGCTGTTTGTAGAAATGAGGCAAAACAATTGAATCAAAACGTAACGAAGGAAAAGCTGTTTGCCTACTTCCGCCACTGACCCCAAACTTGTAAAAAGAAGCCTAAACAGCTCGTTTTCAGTGTTAAAATCAGCTCCTGAATTATCAACACTTTGGTAGATAAAAACTTTCTTATCGAGGTTAAAGAAAACAGCACTGTGTTTGAGGCAGGAGTCAGAACTCTTTGTACTTGGTAAACAACAATGGTAGACCCGGTTTATCTCTCCCCCAGATGGGCTCGGGTTTGACAAAGTGTTTCAGCTCTTCTGTGATTGCTTTGAGCCTTGCTGATGCTATCACTTAAGAAATAATAACAGCGGGAAAAAAGCAGAGCCCGCGCCGGTCGTGACGCCTCTCTCGGGCTGAAAGGGCTGGTCTTCTTGAACCAGCTGTGGCCCGTGCAGAGAAGTGGGGTGATGAACTCCACACAGAATGTGAGGACAGACACAGCTCTCATGCTCTAAGCTTCGTACGGAGGAGACAATAACCGGGACGAAACGCCATCTGAGCTCTTATTGGAATGAGGAGGAAACCTCCTCGCAGAAAGACAAAATGGCTGACGGGGAACAAAAAAAAGCAATTAAAGAATACGAATCCAATCTTCTGCTGGAGGGACTATTATTTGAAGGGTCAGCTGGGGTCGACTCGGAGGAAATGGCTCAAATTCCCGAGCTGCATTCATCTACAGTCAGCACTTGTTTGTAAGGAGAAAAAAAATGTTGCGTGCGGACAGACTAATGTTATAATCTATATAAAAAAGTGCACTGAGGCATGATAATGAAGTAGCAGATGACCACTCGTCTAACATAATCAAAAAACTTGCACATAGGTCAAATGCCAAATTTGCTAATTTTTCAGGGCTACAAGAACAATACAACAGTGACAATTTTTGCAAAACAATGGTGCATAAAACATAAACAAGGGACATGACAGACTATTGACTACTGACTGAATAATCAGTGCACATAATGGCTGCACAGACTAAATGAATCCTGAGAATCACAAAGTGATTTCAAATGGCCAAGATTCAAATAAAACAGTGACCATGCAGATCTTAATTGATAGCCTGCAGCCATATTGTAGACTAACATGTAAACTGCAATGTAAACCGTAGCTATAGAGCAAACTTTAAACTGTAATGTAAACATAAAGCGAACTCTAAACTTAGTCGCTGCTTGCCTTCCATTTCCATATTTACATTGCAGTTGGTATTTTTAGATGTTTTTTTTTATTTTTATTTTAAAAGGACTCAATTTGCTACCGCAGTCTTAGGAACAAGTTCTATTAAAATTTCATAGCCGTTGGTTATACAGGAGCAGCAGTAACGACCATAAAGCACAGGCAGCAGGCAGGTGGCATTCAGTGTACAGTTTATTAATGCCACTATGGCTATAACATGCTCTCCCGTGCCTGTGTGCTCTTAGCCAGATGGAGTAGAGCAGGCCTTGTCTGCTTGGACATGGCCTGCATCTGCTCACAGGATCCAGAACCCATGTGCCATGTGGGTTCATAGCCAAAATGTATGTTTCATGAGGACACATTTATATGCCCTACTTTACATGGGTCGCCCTAACAGGCACGTTACCTCCAGGGAGACAGTTCATAGCACAGAGCACTCAGCACAAGCACTATTTCAAGTAACCCTGAAGTAAGGGCAGCACATTCATTTGACTGGAGAAAGTCATAGCATTATTTTTCCATCTTGGATCGACCCGTCAGAGGCAAATTATACCGAAAATCAGCGAAGGGTTCCAAGATTACCAACTACACCTTGAATTGCAAAGTGCCCCAGATTATATATCTTTGGCAATGAGTCATTTACATTGAGTCATGCCTCAATCGCATGGCCTAAACCTCTAAAGAGGACCACTTAAATAAGATTTCATCATTTTCCCTCTCTGCTATGATTGGCTCTCATGATTCAGTTTTCCTGATTGGGGACCCAAGTCTGTTAATTCCAATTTTACCTTGGATGAATCCTAAAATGGGGAACCATGGTTCATGCAGTATGGACAGATAACTGGGCAGCTAAATTAGCTCTAAATTAGATTAGTTAGTCTGGCAAATGCACTGTTTTTTCATGATTCTTTCCTGGCCTGGCAAATTGGTGTATAAATGTATATCCCAGATTTGGCCCAGATTTCTCGTTAATATGCTAATGCATGAAAAGTTAATATGTTGATGTGATCTCTTAGATATGGGTGACAAAAGGGCTGTGAGTGTCTGGGCTGGCACATAATAGGAATTTTGCCCTTTAATTAAAAATCCATGGCTGAAGTGCTTCCTGGAACAATCATCATACCTAGTGGAAACAGTTAATCCAAAATATGCTGACACTCTCCAGATCAAAAGTGTCACTGGAAGCCAAAATAGAGGGATGTGTTTATTACACAAGCTTGTCTGTGCATTTTCTGTACTGTGTCCAGTGATAATTCTGAGAAATTATTTCTTATTAGCCAGAAATATCCACTGTCCAAATGTTTAACAAGACACAGGTGCACCAACTAATGAGCGCCCAAGATGGATTTCAAGTGGAGGTTGTTTTGTGGGGCATCATATTTCAAAACGCTCCAATGATGGACGCGTGAGTGCTGTATTAGTGGCAATCTTTTCTAACCAAGTCGCGTGTGAGAGAAGAACGGCCCCTTTGATTTATTTTGCGTTAAAAGGCATCAGGGAATAATCTGTGAGCAGATGCTCCACTTCCCACAATCTCAAAGGGCAGGACACTGATTAATAAAGTATTTTCATGGCTTATAAGTGGTCTTGGCAGACGCTAGGAAGGTGTAGAGTCAGAAATAGAGAGAGAAGGGGGTTATCAGTGTTATTGTCCCAGGTGCCCTTGACTAAAACAGGTCCTGGCTCTCATGAAATGGGTCACTCAAAAGTTTTGTCACCTATGAAAGTATGGGTTTGGCCTGGATAGCGATTCCAGGACAGCTAAATGGGTTCACTCCCTTTAGCTGGTGGTGTATGATGAACAGGGCAATGCCATGACCTGTCATATAGAAGAGAGCCTGGAGACTAGTGCAACAAGTTGAGCTTCTAAATCTCCAAGAAGTAGGCTTTTACGCAATATTTGGTCACCAAGAGCAGTCCTGCTCATTAATCAACATGATGTAATATATTTGTGGACAAAACAATGCCCGACGTAGAGAAAACAGAGTATGTTAGAAACAGAATAGATCCAATTAACTGGCCCACCAAAGAATTGGGTGGCTCATACAGACTGTAGCTTAAGGCCAACTAATGGTCAAGGTACTTTTAGTGCACCTTTTATGTGATCATTTTCTGTGGACACCAATTTCTGTTTAATGGACACCTGCAAGGACACAGGGTGGGAATGGTGTGGTCAGGCAGGGTTAATAAACCAGGCAGATGTTTGGAATATGGGATAAAGAGCTTGTATCTTTTGTTTTTTGACACATCATTTGGGACAGTCATCAGTTTGCCACCGCATGAACTCGCACCTTGAGGAAGAGTGGCTGCAGCTGTACTGGAAGGGAAAGTGGGATGGATCAACATGGCGAGCGGAGAAAGCAGACGATGTGGGTGGGAGGGGGTTGCTGAAGAGAAGCAGTTAGTGTTACAAACAATGTAAAAAAAAAAGATCCCCCAACAACCAAGTTTCCCCAAACTTGCAGGTTGAAAAGCCTCGCTGAAATTCTCCTCAGCATGTACATATCCAGATCTAAGTGTCAGGATATTTGGGGTGTCACATATATAGGGGATGCAGGATGCTATACTTGCTATACTGTCCCTCATACATTTTGAAAAGGGTACATTTCACTATGTTCTGGAACAAAAACCTATAAAAAATAGTTCATTTACAAGTGAACTGTAGCTTTGGGTCGGTGAGCCACAAGGCATGAATTACCAATGTGCTTAACACAGCCGATCACAGCAATACCCACTTAGCAATGTAACTGCAATCTTATCCAGGCAATTGTAATGACAGCAAAGAGAGAGTTTCTGCTCAACAACAACAAGAGTTGTAACTGACAGGAAGGAGAACATATTGGAACACATGAAGGAGAGCATATTCATGAAGACGGTGATGGGAAGTTGAAACCAGTACAGTTCACACATTTAGCCCATCGACCCGAGACATGCTGTAATTTACTGTTACATCAACCGGCACACTTCCACGTTCAAGGATTGTACCTGTGCTAATTGTAAAGTGACCTTGAGTATCTTGAAAGGTGCTATATAAATCTAAATTTCATTCATTCACTGTCTGTTTGGCTTCAGCTTGTCATGAACCATGAGATTCCTGACTTATCCACAGATTTGGTTTTACCCATAACCCCCAGCGATAGCGGACGTGCTAAGCTCGCCCTAGCTCGCTGGAACGGGAGTCATTTCTTCGACGGAAAGATGCAGCTGTGTGCTAATGAGGAGGCCAATGACGGGGATTCATAGGACCTAGAATAGAAATTGCACATATCAGAACATCCAAGAAAAAGGTACACTGCTGCTTCTAAATTGTGAAGGTGTGAACAAATATGGCGTGACTATTTGTGTAGTCTTGACTGTCACTAGTCTCCACTGCACCACTATTTCCAGTGGAGAAAATGTATATAGAGCAGTTGTCGTCAGACTTATAAAGTTTTAATCTCTTACACAAAAACTGATTATATTTAAAAAGAACTTAAATTAGCCCCGACCCCCAAAAAGACAACCAAGTCTAACCATAAACTTAATGCTCAACTCAATGGCAGTCACATGGTAGCATTAAATTTGTGTACACTCACCCAGGAGCAGGCTTCATTTAAATGCTATTATACTTGTGAAGTCAGTTCAGCAGTGAAAAGCATGGAGGAGATACCAAATGGAGAACTCAGGCAAAAAAAATTGGCTTTTTCTTTTGCTTCTTTTGAGGCAAAACCTTGTATTAGAAACCAATGGTGCAAATTTACATAATCTTCAATAAAATTGTCATCTTTAGTACTTGGTTGCAAACCCTTTGCAGTCGATGGCTGCCTGAAGCCTACGACCCACAGACTGCACCCGGCACCGAGTTTCTTCCCTGGTGATCCTCTGTTAGGCTTGCGATGCAGCTGCGGCAGCTGGTTCCTGCAGCTGTATTGCCTTTTGAGGGAACTTTCTTCCATTCCTCTTTTGGCTATAGCTCCATAGCTTCTTGAGCAGCATTGTCCTGCTGTAAGACGGCGCACCACCCACAGGGTCTTCAAGCGTTCGGTTGGATCTGAGAGGTTAAGATGTTCCTGCGCTCTTCAGAATTCCTCCTGCTGCTGCCATGGAAGCTCACGTCATCGGGTTAACCGGTAATTCAGGAAGCAATACATGTTTCACAGGTGAGATAGTATGCTTCGGATCATGAGCAGTTACTAAATCCACCCTTACGTTATTCTGTTAGTGAGGTACAGGTAAATTTTTGCCTCAAGTAACAGATCATACTAAAACTCTACAGGCTTATAGGCTTTATTGTAGTTCTTAAGAGATCTGTAAGCTGGGCATCTCTGGGGTATTATTCGCCTTATTACAAGACAGACAGCAAACCATGGCTCTGTCTTTGGTAGCAGTTGGCCAGATTTCAAGAACACCTTCTCACCAGCTGGCTTGTGTACTTGCTTGGCGCTGTGAATTGCCCCATGGACTCCACCTCGTCCTTTTTTTGTGCGCGGCGACGGCCCGTTCAGACGCTCTTCCGCTGAGCCCGCGTTCCGTAGAAATCCACTAAATCCAGGAACACTGGATAACAACTCGTCACGTTTGCCGGGAAAACAAAAGCTGGATCTTCAGCGTGAGGGCTGAGGAAGCAGAGACTACGAACAGGAGGGCCTGATGCACTACCCAGCAGCTTCCTGGCAGCTGCCGCAGACTTGGATAAGGCTGAGGACCGGAGCCCAACAATGCTCCCAGAAACATCTTCAGCTGAAGCTCCACGTCAAGCAGAGTCGTGCTGCACTTGTTTACAAGTCCGTGCATGAGAACACTTGAAACAGACAAAAGTGTACTTGGTCTTTTGCTTGGAGCCTGCTGGTGTTCTAAATATGTCGGTAGGTTCCATTTACAAGGCACCTTGTAAGTGCTTTACATAGTGATTAAAACAGATTAGGATATATATAAAAATGCATTGACGAACAGGATATAATTTGACCATTTGGTAGTATACAAACAAATGCATTCAGTTCCTTATAGGTTTTCAGGTGTTTGTATTTCGGTTAATCTAAGAATCAGTAATAGCAAAGGTAACGTTCTAGGAACCTGGTTTAATGCTCAGTGCTTTATCTGTTCTCCAAAGCTTGAGGTTCACATACATTGTGATGTTCCACTAATGGCTTGGGAGAGCAGAAAACCAGACGCTGGGTGGCATCTAGAAAAGAAAAAAAAACGAGAGTTGAAGACTGAGAAAAGTGGAAGAAGGAGTTTTGTACTCCTCCCCGTATGGTCCATCTGTTCTGTGTCCTATCCTTTTAACCCTGTTCACACTAGAACGGCAACTATTACTTAGGTCAGTAAGACAAACAATACAAATAATGAGAAAATTCACATTCAATTAAAGAAACCAACAACCAGCAGAAAAAGGGGTTCAACCAGCTTCAAATGGATCCATGAGACCATAACGAAGCTTTCAATGTCATGTTGTCAATTACCAGGCAAATGGATTGATGTAGTAGTCATGATGAGTCCAGAAATTAACAGTACAAGTGGGTGTTAATGATTTGTAGGCAGTGATGAGTCTAAACGTAGTTTCCAGGGAGACACTCCTCCTTTATTCTCTATTCATAACAATTTACACTTACTTTTCTCAGAATTGTCAAACATATTAAACATACTAAAGTTTCAACAGACTCTTCTTTGGTCTTTGGCAATAGGCATATGCAAATTCATATGCAAATTCTGCATTTAAATCCGCATCTAAAGCTCCAGACCTTTTGCTGGCTCTTTTGGGCCTAACTATTTTTGTTCAAGAAACATAGAAGCTAACGGTTACCACTGTTTACCTTAATTGAGAGGAAAATATGTTCAAAAAGACCTGCTGTTTTATATGGACATGATTGTCATTTCTTTTAAAATGGAGTACAAGGACAAGAAATATAAATGAAAAAGTCTGTGCAAAAAACCCTGTGCAAATAAATATTTAATAAACTGAAAGTTTATAATATTAAACTGTGCGTATTTCTAATAATATATATACCAAATTGATCATACAACCATTCTAGAATGGTGCTTGAAGGGTTAATGAATAATTTTGTTGAAGCAGCTGGAAGCCGACACAGTACATCTATTGAACGAGGAAACTATACTACCCACTACTGGCTCAATACCATGCTGAGCATGCTTGTATAGCAACGCCTGCGTGTTTGCATAATGAATCTCTATTGATAAAAAAAAACTCATACATGATATAGACCATTTATCATTTTAGTCATTTCAATTCAGTTAATCACGAACTATGCGCGGTAAGCATTTTCTCCAATTGACGCTTTTAACGTTAAACAGGGAAAAAGAAAGAATACAGCAGACTTCATCTGACGCAATGCAGCAAAGGAAGGCCAAACTACTGGGGTATCCCGTTATGAGTAGAGCGGAGGGTGGAGGGGTAGAGCGGAGCGGAGGCTGCTCTACGGTATTTCATTAAATAACGTAGTTTTCGCTCGTGTCTGTGTCTGACCAGCGTGATATAGTGCGCGAACATATTGATGGAAATTTTCCCCATGCCCCCTACTGCTTACAACACGGCATTAGATGTTCAAATCCCAATTGGTCTATATAAACCCTCGCTGTACTTGTACGGCATCATTAGTTTGTATTAAACGAGCCACTTAACCTGCACGGTAAATCATCATCTACCGCTACAACGATGACACTGTGTTATCATTTACAAATGAACAGAAATGGAAGACTGTGTCTACAAAGCTAGTAAACCAAATTTATGAACACCATTAGGACGTTTCCTGTGGGAAAGACGGACGGCATACTACACCGAAGACGACAACCCATTACATTTCCACACAAAAGCGGACATCTGTTAATTCAACATGTGGCACGAAAGTAAGCGACGGACGTTATATTGCATACAGTGCAAACTAGGTCAGTCCCGAAAAAAGTACTGAAGTTCATTCGTTTCCCTCTGATACCAGATAGGCGCGCTCGCCACTGCAAGGTGTGCTGTTCTCCACGAGCCTTCGAGGGCTGCCAGGTCCGTCGGAAGGCAGCAAAGCAGATGGAATCCCGTGATTAATGTGATTCCACTGACAGCCGTGAGGGAATAAAATGAAATGAAGGAATGAAGACTACAAATCGCTGCTCAGATGGCAGACAGTTGCGGAGGTATTGCACCTGTTTGAGAGCAGCATGTCTCTGAGGCATGGAGAAAAATAAATAAATAAGCCGACGTTAAAATAATTATCGCCTCCTTTGTGCTGTCTCTGCCATTAACAAACAAGTTAAATGGGTTCTCCGTAGAAACGAATACGACCCCCCCCGCTATTAACCATCTTACTAGCAAAGTCTATAACTGCATTATACATAACTGCATTTAAGATAGCGTTATTTATAAATCGTACATACTTAATCGGACCTTTATACACTTTTTTTGCATTGTTCTATAAATGTCACAGTAAGACACCATAAAGATGCATAATCATCAGACAGAGAGAACACCCAATTATGTATGGTTGGTGAAAAAAATTCTCTCAGCTTGTGCATAAATTATGAATTTTTTTTGGTTGGTTCGACGTTTTATTGACCAATGACCTGTTTATATCGCTGCAGGGCCTTGACTCCTCACATCTTCTCAGCATCACTAGTCTTGCATTGTCTGGAGCGTGAGACAGGATTCCATCCCGCAGGAAGTCTGCAATGAATGATTAACTCAGCATTTCTAGATCTCAACCAGAGGTGTCCGAGGTGGTAACATTAAATATCAAAACCAGTTGAAGTTGAATGTGAAAGACTCGCATGTCTTTATGAGTCTGTTCTCTAAAAACACAACGAACACACCGTACGGAGACAACAGACACACCAACACATACATCTTGGGATGGAACACAACCAGACTCACTAGCTCTTGAGCTTATGCTGTGTTGCTATCCGTTTAACAATTGGGTTCTCTTCAGTCAGTTTACTGAAACGCCTCTGCCTATCCTCTTTTTTCTGGATAGTTGCCATCAGCTGTAGTGAACTCGGAGCGAAGTACGTGTGACCTGCACTCCTCATTAAAACCACTTTTATCTGAATGCGCAGGGCACCATTGGACCTTTACACTACGGCAGGTGTTCGTCTACATCTTCTTCCCAAGGAACCAAGCACTGTGGATCTCACCCTGTGAAGCGATAAAACAGTTGCAGTGGCATATGTTCATCTTTATGGGTTTCTAGAGCCTACTGAGGATGCTTGCCTTTAAAACTGTACTGCTTGTTAAAGGCTCGTTTAAAATGTCCTAACAACTCGTCGAACCAACGTGTCTCTGCTGTAAGGAGTGATCGCTTTCGAAGGCAAATGGTTGAGACTGACGAAAACAAAAGAACTAAGAGCCATCGCATTTCTTTTTTTAGGGATGTGATAGCGCTATTTCATCACAAGGAGCATGTTGTGATAGTGCCGCATTCTCCAAAACCAAACAAGCCTCTGTTTTGTGAGGGCTGTAATTCACGGGAGGACCGCAACAGTGACAGACAGAAGAAAGATTTGTGTCGCATTAATCTCGCACTAATCTCACAGCGGAGAATTTCCGAAAGCTCCACACTAGGCAACTCAATTGAGATTCCGGAAGCGAGTTGCTTCTGCCATAGGCCAGAAGCCATTTCCATGACTACACGCTTCTTCCTCTACCCCCAAAATTCCCTCCTCTTAAACGGGAACGCTCGCAAATGTACACAGATGGAATTGCCGTCCTCTCATTATGGAGGTGCCTGGTTCCTAAACTACGATTGATCAAAAGTATTCCTGTTATTTATTCATTTTTTTAAGTTCAGAGCGATACAGTAATTAACAACACCCACGATCCAAAAGTGTAACTGCCATATCTCAAAGTCAAGTCCAAATGGTTCATGAGGCATACTTCGTAGAATACAAACGATGTTTAATCTCTTCCTTGCTGAGTGGATGAATATAAGCACTGTAGCTCCTTAGATGTTACGTTTTCTTTCTCTTGTGAGATATTTGATAATATCTAACTGACTTCTGGTCTGGGCTTCCATTAATTGGTGTTTTTGTGTTGTACACGATCACAATGGGCTGCAGAAAGGAATCTGGCCCCTATTTGATTTGGCAAGAGCTGGCGTAACATTTCCTGGAACAACGGTAAACACAATTTCTCCTATTAATAAATTCCATGCTGTTCATCAGTCTGCTGTTGTAGCTAATGCTTTGAGCCACATCCACACATATTCTACGCCTGAGTTATGTCTGTCTTATTCCTGTCTTATGCTTGTCTTATGCCTGTCTCATATGTCTGTGAGGCTTCAGTCATGCCGTTACTGTCAGTACCAGTATTGTGTTCCCAGGAGAGAAACACGGTGCTCATTGGATATCAGAGTTGACATCAGAGATGTTACAGGCATCTTTCAAGGCCCGAGAAATTTTGGGCTGGGCAATTTTTCCATCGAACCCCCACCGTCCACACACCGAAGCGCCCTTCATGTGTCCATCAATGCTTCCGCACATTTCAATCGCTTTCCCATTCGCGGGTCCCCTCTCCCCGCGCTGCAGCCGTGTGAAAAGGCCGCATTCATCTCGTGTGCCGCGGGCCCCCTGGCGCCGTGGCGGCCGAGCGGGAATGCCGACGGTCCTCAAAATAAATTCAGTAAACGGTGACAGCGGACATCGGGAAGGGCCGCGCTGGCGGACCTGACAGCGTTAACGTCGGGGAGGAGATGTTTCATCAGGAGCAATGGACCCATCAGTCGTCACTGTCCTCTTCCCTTTTGAAACATGTCGGAGGTGAACAGTCACGCCCCCTTTTCCACCATGCACCTCCAGGCACATTACCAATGGCTACGGTAATCACCCTCTTCTCAGAATAACATTCATCTTTTACTTTTAATCCCCCCCCCCCAGAATAGTTCAAGATGGCTCCTGAAAGGCATGGGGAAATTAGACACCAAATGGATGGGGAGGATACTCTGTCCTTCCACATGACAGACAGTATTGAAGGCTTATTGGACATGATGAATTGCAAGGTTTATGAATGTATGGTGGTTTTAAATAGCCACTAAGACCTTTTGGTGATTGTGGGTTGTGTTGAGCTTACGGTGGAGGTGTCGGGCTGATGGTCTTGAATTGTGGGAGCACAAATGTTCTGTTATGGCCCATTTTGTTGTTAGGTGTTTGTCTACGTCTAATGCTTGTGGTGGAGTGGGAACATTGATGATGTCAGAAATTAATATATGAATACATATTAACTCATTTCATATTCAAATGTATTTTGTATAAAGGCAAATTTGCAACGAATAGTAATGGTTAGGTTTTTCCTTAAAACATTTTGGTTTTTTATGAGTTTTTCACTACTGAATACGATTATTTACACATTACATCATTCTCAGAATGCCAGAAATGCAACCCGACAACAACATGTTGGAGTTGTGAAAGTGCATATTGTTTTAATAATTTAGTGACTCTCATTAGTGGTAGAGTCACTGCAAAGTCACCAGCCTAGGAAGATTCCTAAGTTTTTTGAATGCCATATTCCCACACATTTTGTTTTAGAGTATTTCATTTAGATAAGAAAGTCATTAGTAGTAAACCAGTCCTTCCTTTGAACGTTTTCTTTAACCAATTTGAAAAAAACCTGTGAACCATGAAATGTATAATATAAGTGCTGAAAATGTCATTTCTAATATCTGTTGCCAACATTGTAGGTACAGCACGCTTAGTACATAATGCTGACAGAAGCAAAAAAGTTTCTTATAGGAGAGCAATGACAAGTCACACTGGTGTGAACCTCAATGCTGTGTTTTCTCAATAAAGGCAGCGTATGGTACCAAGAGGCTACCAACAGTAGGTTAGGTAGTCATGCTAATTTGATGTTCTTAAATGGACAAGCAGCCTCCGTGCTGGCTTTGGGACGCTGCCATCTCTCTGATGCTCGGCGCTTGGAGGCGAGTGAAATGAAAGCCACACCCATGTAAGAGGAGAGGGCGGCGTGGAGCGGTGTCACTGATCTCCAGCAGCTCTGACCTGCTGGGCCTCTGATGTGCTGTGATGCTCACCTTGAGTGGCAGAGAGAGGAGAAGCCCTGACGAGACCCTGATGAGGCCCTGACGAGGCCCTGATAAGACCCTGACGAGACCCTGATGAAGCCCTGACGAGACCCTGACAAGGCCCTGATAAGACCCTGACGTGACCCAAGGGAACAGTGAGGCAACGGAGACCAGGCGCTTAATCACACCCATGGAGTTCTGCTGTTCCGCTCGGACGTGCTCCCCCTGGTTCAGACGTGGTTCACACAACCAACAGAATATGTTCAATCTGTTGACTCTGCAGTGGCGTTCACATTAAAAGAGCAGAGTTGTAAAGAGCAGCATGTCTGATATATGCCCAGTCCCATAAACACTGGCTCTTGCCATGGGAACAAACAATTATGTTAATTATGTAATATAAAACGTTCAATGGAAGTGGGCTACAAAATAGAAACTGAAAAATATTAATATTAAAAAGTAAATATTAAAGACACAAAAATATTTGGACTGACCTGATTCAGCCCTACATCATTTAGTGATTATCTACATTTACCACTGTCTTTCCTATTGACTTTTTTTTACTAAATGGAAACTGCAAGTGATTACTCTTGTAATAAAGTTAATTATTTTCTTAAAATGGAAGAACTATTAGTGAAAGTCAAATATACAGAACGCAGCTGCTTTACCTTTAAGCACCATTTCCAGATAGAACGACTTCTTATAGCAACATTTAATGTGTTTGTTATTATTAGGTCTTACCTTTAATTTAGGTTTCAGCATTTGAGGTCATTACATGTAAAGGATGTATGTTGCATGTATATGTTAAAGGAAACACCTTTTGTGTAGGTTGGAGCTACTTGGGCTTAAAGGCTTAATGAAGCCAATATTTCTCTTTCTCAAGGCCATTTCAGAATCTTCTCTGTTACACTGAAGCAACTCAGTGAAACAAGAATGAAAACAAACCAAAAACAAGACGAACCACCACAACCCTAAAGACACATTTAAGTCGCTTTATATAATACCAATAGTTCCTGTTCAAGTGTGGTGTTGTGGTTTCCAGTCACTGTTACAATTGTGCTTCTCACGAACACTCCTTCATATAAAAATAAAATAAAAGTCATAACAATGTCCATTATTGTCAGTGTAATGTGGAATCCATTCTTACACTTCAGATTTCCAATACATCCATTGCATTAAATGCTAAAGTGAACATCTGGAGACATATCAGCCCAGAACGGTGCATTTGTTCTTCTGAAGTGCCTCCTGACCTCACGATTCCCGCGGGTCTGGCCTGTGCCGTTTGGTTGTTTTTGTTTGTTTTTGTGTGTTGTGGCCTCTCACGCTCTTCTTGGTCCTCGCCTGTGTCTGGTTGTGTTATGTTAGTCGAGCTACTTCTATAATGCATTTTCCTGTGTGTGTGCGTGTGCTGGTTCTTGTTGGGTTGTAACATTGTGTTCCCTCCGTGGTTTAATTCCCGGTCCTTCGTTTTCAAGCCCTATTATGAATGCACTATGCTGTGATTTTATAATAGATTTGATGAAAGAACGTTATGGTAATGATTCAAATAGAACCTCTGCAGTCTTATGATTCTTACTTAACAGAATTTGAATTTAAAGAAACCTGGTATCATGGTGCATGGACAATAATCCTCACGATTGCCTCTTCATAGGTAGATTTACAGCAAAGATTATTGGAGTGAACTCATAAAGACGTTTACTCATATGCGCCTCCTACCTCTTCTTGTTCCATTGTGCAGGAAGCCTGCTGAGTCTTACAGTCGCTGGAAACTAATAGACACTTTTAGCACCATTTTCTGTATCCCTAAAAGAACTGTGAGAACAGAACTAGCTACAGTGTCTGAGTATTACATTGTTATTCTGGTACAGATGTAGCGGTTTAGTTTTGATAAGCCTCTGGCCAAAATCAGAACAATCCTGTCTATCTTAGCCTGAGGCGCTGCAGTTGTGCTATTAAGATCATTTGCACAAATATTAGCACAGAGTAGGTCAAGCAAGCACCTTTGCTCATGCCTTTTATTCGAGCAGAGTATCTTCTGGTGTGGATGGTGGCAAATGGCTGCTCGACTTTATTTGAAGGATTTAGCTGTTGCTTTTGCCATTGATTTTTGAATTGTTCACACTGTAATTAATTTCCACATGTAATTTGTAGGTATAAGTCTTCTGTATGTACCCATAAAACATGCAGTATATGACTTATGACTGATATGGGACTCATTACCATTATTACCATTATGCCACGAAAGAATTTGAGTATGTAAGAACCCCAAAAGCTTATACTGTTATACATTCAAAAAAGAGGTTAAAAAAGTTTTTTGAAAGATGTGGATCTATTTGAAATACTAGGCCAAAGACCCGATGACACTCCCTTCTGTATCACATCCCACAATCCCTGGTTCACAATGCACATGTCTTCTTGAAGGCTTCAAGGAGTCGGTTGTATGGGAGAAGTCAAATTTACCGGCTCCTCCCCCTGACTCTTTATTTTAAATGAGTGCGTTTCTGAACAGTTTCTTGTCATCTGTCATATCAGTCAGCATTTATTAATCCACAATGCAGTCTGTTTTATGCAAACTTCCCTTTCAAGGCCAAATTACTGCATCCACTGCAATGAATCTGCATCACAGAGAAATCTCTGTCTCCTGTTTTTAATACTTAAAAAAATGTTTTGTATGGTAGGCATATTTTTTCAAGCTTGCCTGAACTCCACCCTTCATCCTATGGTGACTTATTAGCTGTCGTACACATGGGGTCAGGATCTCCATGTGTGTCAACATGCTCTAAAATGCCTCCCATTGACCAACAGCCTAAACGTCCGTGCATTAAAGAGCATCTCCTATAATAAGGTTCCACAACAAACCCATGAATCCTTCATGCCTGTCAGTCACGTGGCTTCCTCTAAGTGCCACAAACAGTGCTACTCACTAAATGAATACCAACAAGATTGGAAAAGAAGCTGAGATCATTTATTAAGACGAAGGTGGGGGGGGGGGGGTGATGCTGGTCGAGTCGAATCGTTACCTCTTGCGCCAATTTCCACAAATCCTTTTTGACACGCGCTCAGTTGAATAAAAATGAGGCTGCCATGGTAGCAGGGGCCATGGAATCAATCACGGATGACAGGCACTATTAGCTGGCAGCTGGTGACACAACATGACGTTTCCTGAGACGGTAGGAATGTTTCGCCTCCTCTCCCGAGACTCCTCCTTCAGCTCCCTCCCCTTACGTTAGCAGGCAGGAACATATCATTAGCCTCCTCAGAAAAACATGCTGCTGTTGCAGCGCCTGAAGATTCAGTAATGGTGTGACTGATTTATATCGATCTACATGTCATTTTGTGTATACATATCATTATGTTAAATGAAGCGGCAGCAACCAAAGTATTCCCAGATCCCACGATGAAAAATATACATATACATTATAGATACATATACACGGTGCCCCACACACACACACACACACACACACTTATGAGCTTGTTGGACATCCCATTCTAAAAGCATGGGCATTAATATGGATTTGCCCTCCTCTGGAGCTACAACAGCCTCGACTCTCCTGGGAAGGTCAAAAGGAGTCAAAAGAGCATTTGTGAGGTTAGAAACTGATGTGGGGTCAGAATGTGAATCGACATTCTACTTCATCCCAAAAGAACTCTGGGGCTTGAGGTCAGGCCACTGTAGTTCCTCCACATCAAACACATCAAAGCATGTCTTAATGGACCTGGCTTTGCACACAAGGGCACAATGGCTGTCCCTGAACTGTGGCCACAAAGTTGGAAGCATATAATTGTCTAAAATGTCTAGAATTGACCTTCATTGGAATTAAGAGGCCCAACCCCTTTATTAAAAACAGCCCCAAATCATTATCTACTCCCCCTTCCCCCCCCCTCCCCCCTCCCCCAACTACCAACTTTACTGCTAGCATTATACATTCTGACAGATAAAGTTTTCTTGCCGTTCACCAAATGCAGAACCATCCATCAGATTGACAGATAGTGAAGCGCGATTCAGACCAGAGCAAACATCTCCACTGTTCTGGGGTCCAGTGGCTGTGTGTTTTATGCCACCCAGTCAACAATTAGCACTGGTTTAGCACTGCTCACAGCGATCTTAGGTTTGGTATACAGCTGCTCAGCCCGAGGAACTTAACGCACAGTTCGCGCACTGATGTTGCTGCGGAAGGCACTTTTGAACTCTGTACAGAGCATACGTATCCCAAGAAACATTCGAGGCCTCTGAAATTGTTTTAAATGGGCGTGTGTTCAGTTGACTCCATGCAGTGAGATGTAGTTGATTACAGGTGGAGAAGTGCATGCTGTGCAGTTTTTGTAGCCCGAGGTGAGATGGAGTTTTTTGGCCGGTGTCATTCATGTAAAACTGCTGACGTTCCACAACACATATGCACACACGCTCAAGCACTGATTTCTGATTAAAAGTTCTTAATTATTTGCCCCAGGCATACAGGTCTACGAACACTGCCAGCATATCAACAACACCGCAACTCTCAGTTTGCTGCCTGTTACAAGTGATTCTGCAGTTCAAAAAAATGTCAAGACTTCGCATCTCTTAGGAAATCAAATTTCACCGACAAACAAAAGACGCAGACGTGAACAACACGACATCATGCATTTATTTGCAAATGAGCTGCTACATACGTCTTTGCTTAAGGCTGCTTTAAAAATAAATAAATAAATAAATAAATAAACAAACAAATAAAATAAAATTATATATATATATATATATACTCTACAGAGAGAGCCTCATACGGAAAACCATACAGCAGATGGCTGTCATAGCACATTCCTCTTGGTTCTTCAAGAAAATCGATTGATTATTGATTTGTTTGTTTGAATCAGTTCACACACGATTCCAGATTTATTGGCTATGTGAAGCATGTAGTCTTATTTGGCCATGTAGGCTAGCTCCTATCTCAAAAAAGGTTTCTTGAATGCCACTGATTGCACGCTAATCAGGGGATTAATACTAAATTGCCAGCACTTTTCATAAATAGTGAAATGAACCGCTGTTGTGTAATAATGTTGGGTATAGTGGTTACCACTGCATGTGGCTTACTTGTCCACCAGTATGATATACCCTGAAGGTATGCACTAAAGTCTGCTGTGAGCTGTAGAGGAGTCGTCCAGAGGGCAGCGCGGCGTGTGGCAATATTTTACAAAATATACAGGGCATATGTATCAGCCTTTAGCTGCCAGTAACATTATTACAGAGGGGAAGACTGAGAAAGACGGAGTGGAGGTTGACACTGTTTGCCGTTATTTCATTAGTTTCTGTATTGGTCTCCGTGACCAGAGTGGCATTCAGTAATGGAATTTTAACTTTCTTGGTCTAGATACCATCCTGCAGATACAGAACTATATTCCCTGAAATGAGATGACATGAGGCACACAAATGACACGTCTGATATATTTTCCTTGACAGATGCGCACACACACACACACACACACACTTCCGTGCTCTTCTAGTCTTGACACAAACTTCGCTAACGCAATACTACCATTCAGTTTCTGTTTAAGATGGTAATTAAATCTCAGACCATTTAAGATTTTATTAAAAAATTTTAAGCTAGTTTAGTCTAGTCAAGTCTAAACCTTCATGAGAGGGTGGTTAGTGATACAGATGTACTGACAGGAACATACACTGAAAGCAATGAAAAAACCAACATACAAAGGGACACATAAAGACAGAAATAGGAAGAATAAATCTCAAAACGTGACAGGACTTTGGTGGACGTGGCCATCAGCTCCAGCCTTGGCCTCACGCCGGATGCTCTCTCTGTTTCGGCACAGCACCTCTTTCTGGCTACCGTTGCTAAGAAACCGCATGCGCCGGGGCGACCCACTCGGGTGTCACACATCAAATGTTATGGCTCCAGCGACGTGTCAGGCCACGGACACGTGCACGGCACAGTGCCTCGGGTCACGCTCGGCTCACGCCACCGCCGTACTCGATTTGTGCGCTCGCACGTCCGCCGTGTGCTGCCGTGACCCCCGGTGCCTCGCTGATTGTGAAGAACGTCGGGCTTTATCGTGAGCAGCATTCAACGACCTCCCGGAAAAACCGTCATTCTGGTCCACTTCTGCTGTGCTGCTTCTACCTTGCGAAAGAAGCCTTGTGTAATTTTTTTTGTGTGAAGCTAATTTGGTTTAGTACATGACTACAAATATTCCTCGCAGATGACTAGTCTTCAACGGTTGAGTAAATGTTGAGCAATGCTTTCCCTAACACCCCTGAGAGAAAACTGACGAGCCAAGAGGTTGATGAGCCTTCAGGACAACCAACGAGTAGCCATTTGTACAGTGCTCAGACACATAAAGCTCTCTCTTTGTTCCTGTTTCTGATCATGGTCTACTCTCCCACATTACCATAATCCACTCTCTCAGCCACTGACGCCTGACAAGACTTTGCCTTGGTCTAGGTGAATCCACCTTTCATCATGAAAGGTGTAGCCAACCTTCATCTTTTATTGGAGTGAGAACTTAACTCCAGGTAATTTGTGACCTAAATCCACGGAAGTATCCTCAGCCGGGCGGAACTAATTTGTCCAGAATCACTTCCCTGGCTAATAGCCCTGCCAAAAGAGGTGAGCGAACGATGTTCTTATCATTAGCCGCGGCGCAATTACGCTAAACCATGTGGTAGAAAGGAAAAAAAAATTCTCGACAGACAGAATATTTCATATTTTCACTCTCCCCAGGGATTTTTCCAAGACAATCTGTGTGCTCCGGCTGTGTTCTCGCTCACCGGCGATTTGACGGAGGAGAACGCGCGAGTGCGGTGCGAAAGGTCGCGCCCGTGCTGACATTTCCCCCGTGCCGCCGCCTCTACCATGGGCGCTTTTGAAAGGCATAGTCCCTCCGGGCTGATAACGCGCACCTTGGCACGTTCATCTTCCCACCACGGTTTACAGCCCAAATCCTTAGCAGCTATAACAAACAGTCGACTCCCAATGGGGCCAGTGAGTTCACAGTGGGCATCTAAAGCAGTGTGCACGGTTGTAAATAGACCTGGTCTACAAACAAATGTGCACGCATACAAAATAGCCGGTTTGTTTGGAGCATCTCTACACGAGGGCACTTTTGTTTATTTACTGAGATAAATACAGTGAGTTAATGTGAGATAGGGAGAGATAGATAGAAATAGATAGAGGAAGAGAAAGCGAGATGGAGGGAGCAGACATTACTGAATGAAAAGACTGCGAGTGTGGGAGTGAGGTTTCTCATCCATGTTTATTGGGTCCATTAAGGTTAGCGAGTGGGCGGTGCCTTCCGAGCAGGCAAAACCAATGGAAGATGTCTCATGAATGGAAAGGAGCAGTGATTCAACCAGAATGGGCGTGGTATTGAGTGACCGAGAGAGCGAATGAATTAAACTTAGATATGGTTGCTGTTCTGTTGAAGGTAATGGAGTCTTTGCTGCGTGGTTCTCACCCGAGGCTTGCCTCAAGGGTAGTTGCTTGGCTATTGCATGAATCTTCCAGCCGTCGGGACCTGGACAGGGTCCAGACAATCAACTACTACTCTGGTAATTGTGCCAGCACTGCTTGGCTAGAACATTAGCCTCAGGCAGAGATGCACAGTGCCTGTCAGAAACCACAGAAAGCCACCCCCCCCCTTTTTTTGGTACAGTTTCGAGGAATGTTTCTGTTTTTACTTCGTTTAGCCTGCAGGTTTTCTCATCTATGAAAGATTTTTTTTGACACTAAATAAAAAAACCTCACGAAAATGTGGCTCGAAAGAACTTTAAACTGGAATGAGACTTGGTAATGCTGAGCCCAGCCCTTGCGAAGTCGTTTGAAACGACACGGTTATTATGATTATTGTTATTTGAAAACACGCTTTTGCATTTATAGTGGGTCCCTTTGAAATTGTGTTTGTTTTTGTTTTGTTTTTTTTCAACCTTGACAGTCTTGCTGTTAGTGGCCGTTGCTTCATTTAGAGGTGCCAAGGGACGCGACCATTCACCCGTGTTCATTCAGCCCCGTGGTGGGATCATCCCGCCGCCTCTTTAATCCCCGAGCTGGCTACGTGACAGCGCACACAGCGGCACGGCAACGCTCTTGACAGCCAGTCTGGTGTCTGCGAAGGGCAGGAGGGGTGTTTTTTCGGGAGGCCGCGACGGGGGCAGCGAGCGCTAATCGGGGACGTCTCCTCAGCTGACAAAGTGAGCCTTGATTAGACATTGCATTTCAGTAAAGTCGTAATTAGGTGACATGGCCTACCTCACGTTCCTCACGCTCTCTCTGCCTCTCCCTCTCTCTTCCCTGCTCTGTCTGTATTCTCTCTCATATCTCTAGGAGAGGGCTTTTGAAGTTTTGATGTCCTGTCAAGATATTGAGGAGAGGCTGCGTGGGAACGGAGGCGGATGAGGCTCATGACCTCCCCCCCCCGCCGAGGCCCCGCGGGTAGGGGAAGTGAGGTGAGCGTGGAGAACAGGGCGCGGGTTGAACATGCGTCGCGCCGCACACCGGAGGCGATGTTCTTGTCGGGCGTTTAATAATTTACCATGGGCGCGGCCCACCCGCACGCCTTCTAAGGGACTCGGGGAGAACGTCAGGCCTGGGTGAGCGCGCCAGACACGCAAGCGCGAGCCGAGAGTGGGTATTTCCCCGCACGCCGAGGCTGTAATTTCCGGATGACAGCTCCGGTCCTTCTGAGTTAAGGATGTCAGAGGAGCTCTTTGTCAGCACCTATGTGGTGACTCAGGAGTCCATCACTCCCTCCTTCTCTCTCCTTCCTTCTATTTCTCTCTCCCTTCATCTCCAGTGTCTTTTCAACATTCCTCCCTTGACCCTTTGCTGTTCTTAAGTATGCTAAAGGAGCTTTAAAAAAAGCTTTATTTGAATGGTTCCTTGAAACCATGTCTGTTTACTGTGTATTGACAAAGCCATGACAGGGATTCTGACTGCGCTCAGCTAACCTGGATTAACGACACTCTTTATACGTAGACGAACTGGGCCAGAAATCTAAAAAACAAATGATGGTTCTTCATTCCTATTGTCCTATCTTCGGTAGCTCCAGTCGATGTTGCATTTTATTTAGCATAGCCATCTACGATGAAGTGATGGACCGCTATTCATTTGTGCCCCTGAGAAAGAAAGCATCGCATCGCGTTTAGGCGACCATCTTTATGTGCGAGCGTTCCCATTTTTCTTGACGAGAGCGTCTGCAATCAGGCCGAGAGGTGGGGAAACGAGTGGACGTCCCTTAAATCAAGAGCCTTGTGAGGGGCCATCATAGCTGCTCGCCTAGGCTGACACGGCCGGGCCATAAAACGGTAATGCACCCGGGGGACCGGGACGCTTCAGAAGACACACAGCCAATGACAGAGCAGAGTCAGACCTGCCCCACACTCATGCGTGCGCATTCTTCCCGGCAATGGGAGGACCTGGAGAGAAACGAATGGGGCTCATAAGCCGGGATGCTGTAAAGCTGGTCGCCATGGGTATTTCCAATAGCAACCGTCTCAATGGATGTTGCGCTTAGTGACGTTCGTCATGACTACCCACTTACGATTTCGTTTATTCATGCTAGCGACTCGGTGGTAATACCTGGCGACGCAAACAGAACAACCGTTAGAAAGCAGCCGTTAAGAGATGGTGAGGACAGCTTGCTTAGGTGCTTCTAGAAATGGATTTAATAAACATTTCCTGCCCTCTGCTAGCTAAGAGCTGGAGGGAGTGAGGTGGTGGGTGGTGAGAGAGCTCTCCTCTCACGTGCTGGGAAGATGAACTCCATTTCAAGGGAAAAACAAGGCTGAATTATGGAACTCGTACTTCCTGGATCCTGTTGGATGCAATTTGGAAGCTTCATTCTGATGCATTTGAAAACCCGACAGCTAGCCTGTTTATGCATATGTGTGTGTGTGTGTGTGTGTGTTTATCCCCTAGGAGGCTTAATGCATCATTCTCATTCCATGCAGACTGCCTTCATTGAAGTAGGAACAGATCCTATTACACATGAGTCAATGGAGTCCCTGAGCCTTTAACATGTCTGTCCTGCGGGGTAAGGGGTACATGATCACATGTGCAAATTTCCATTTGTGGGGGAGTGTGGGATCACTGTCCATTTGTGGATTGTGCTGTGTGTGACAGTGTCATCTTGGTTACAGAGACGCACGTTTTAAGATGGTGCTTCTGTCAGATAAGAACAGACACTTCTTTCCTTCAAGGTACGTAGGTTCATTTTTAATGTTTATTATCCCCCCTCACACTCCTTCTCTCATTCATAGCATCTGGATACAGTTGAGCAGGCATAGAGTCCTCTCTGTCTCCATAACAACTTCATCATGGCTGCAAGTAATTGACTGGTTAGCACCCTGGTTACTTTTTTAAAAAGTGTTCTACTGCAGTTTACGGATTATCTAGTAAAAATTTATTTGTGCCCTAATCCAAAGCATTACTGTATTACAGTAACATTACTTTAGATTTCAGAACATTGGTCCTCCACAATGCCAGCCAATATTGTCACCAACAATCTCCGGTATTTTCTCTGTGCTGACTCTTGAACTCAGCAGAGGTGTAAAAGTGGTCCATATAAGCAACATGTAACGGTTGTGGGTTGGAGGCTGGACGCAAGTGCGGACTTTGAAGGAGTTTAATAACAAAACTAAAGAAACCACAGGAAGTATACGAACATGAAACCAAGACAAATCAAACATCAACCAAGAACACACTAACACTGACAGAAACTACCAATACATTACCACAGGAGAACATTGCAGCTAACAAAGAAATAAGACAAAGACCAAATTATATAAAGCCAGATAACCAGCAACACAAATACAGACATATTAGTGACCAAAGACAATACAACTAGACAAGGCAAATATCTAATGAACAAGACTAGAAATCAAAGACTGGACTTAATACCAGAACGCATGAGCTAACAAACAATAACCAAAGGAACTAGAATACTTAATGCAGACACAGGATCAAAACAACAGGGGCTACATGCAATGACCAGAAACCAAAAGGAAGAAACACAGCGTTTAAATACACAGTTCAAACAAGGAATAAACGAGACACAAGTGAAACCAATAAAAAGTGGGGACAGGGGCGTGAAGGCAGACAAAAGATATTCCAAAATAAAAGTACCAGGAGAAATTCAGGAAATAAAACCAAAACAAGGGGGGGTTGCCGTGGGGGACGTAACACAACATTCCTCTCCAGCAGCCCAGTTTTGGCCTGCACATGGAACATCTTGGTTCTTCACATGAACTTCGGTATGCTTTGAAGGAATATACTTGGTAGGAGGAAAATCATGGTAGGACATCACAGTCTTGTCTATTTTATTTTAAATTTTATCTTATCGTAGCTGCAGGACCAAACATTCGGGCCCACTGACTGGTTGTCTGTAATCTTAATCCACAAAACGAATGAAACAAAACGTCTTAACATTGAAACAAAAAAATAAAAACACGTTCAACATAGAAATAATGTGTCTGCATGAAACAAATGCCCTGTTCACAATCAATAAAACTACTGCCGCTAAAATTGCTTTGTGTGCAATAAGAATGGCATGAATCATACCAGAAAGCTCTCATAAATACACACATTAAAACATCTATTTCTAGTCACAAATTCAAGTGATTGATATAAAAGTACCTAAATGTATTCAGATTAGCACAACACATGGCACATACTTTAAGCCTTTAAATAAACACAGGACACATTTGATGTTGATACTGTTGCATTGTGTCAGTGATGGGAAGAGTTCACTTGAGTAGAACTGAGACAAGAGAGAAAATGGAACTCTGGGCTAAGGGAGACCTATGTGACTCAGTCTGAGTGATCTGACTTGCTAAGAGTGATTCTTGCTAAGTAATGTAATCTTGTTACTAACTGTAGCAGTAATCTAAGGGCCGCCATGTTCTGTAACTGTAACGGAATAGAAGTACCGTTTTGGATTACTTCTATATTTCATTACATTTCGATTACTTTTTTTTGATTACATATCGCCATTACACGTTCAGTTAGTATCCAACACAACAATCTCTCTCATAGTTTGTTTGCCTCTACCTCAGAGCAGAGCCGATCTGCCGTTCTGTGATAAAATGGCCAAGGCCAACCAGACTCCTGTCCGCTGATCTTCCTGAGTGTGTAGGACTCCATATCCAATAAAACATTCATATTTACTGTGGCCTGCCAGGAGGGAGTGTTTACACGTTAAATCTGAGAGAGAGAGACGGGGAGCGGAAGGTGAAGGGGAAAGACCGGACAACTGAAACGACAGCCATTTTATCTCAAGAGAAAAAGCGACGGTACACACTTTATTCCCCATTTCAGACAATTAAAGGCCATTGAAAGTTCACATCCTCTGACAAAGCGCGGATTTTGTGACTGATCTAAGAGAACGCGTCTCCTGGTTCCCGCACCACGTTACTACAGGGAACAAAGTCTCATTACAATCTGACCTTTACCTGCTTCCTCCAGAGCCTTGGGAGGAGGAGGGGGCATCTCACAGGCTTATTATTATTAGCCCCAGTAACACCAATATGTGCAAAATAGACTGCAGCTTCCAGTGGAGATCAGCCGCCCTAGCTAAATTGGGGTCCATGCTAATGTCCTCTGTATTTAAGCCCCCGCCGAGTTTCATTTTGTCTGCCTCAGACTGAGCAGATGAGTGCAGTGGTTCTGTGTCCCTGCTCTGTGACCCAAGTCCCGCCGGACCGAGCCGGGCCAGCTGCAGCAGCAGCAGTGCTCTCCAGCTCACTGTGAACTGCCCGAGGGAGGAACACACATACACACACACACTTGCTCAATGTTCAGAGCCCTATCCACATACATACATTCTATAATAAACCAACAGCCAAACGCCTACAGACTTCATATTCACCCATCATGTGTTCGAAAAGTATTACTAAGAATTTTCAGGATTCAGAATTTGATATATAGCAGGTATAGCAAATGTGTAGGCAGTTATTTACAAAATATGGCAAAAGACAGATGTTAGCAGAATATTGTATTTGAGGTGTGTTATTCTGCATACTGAATGTGTTGCCTAATGTCCTGGAGCTCAAGCTAATTCACAATGAATGAGGAAAAATATAAATATTATATAAATATGGGAATAGCTGACATCTTACAAATACAACTGGTTGATGTGCATAATAACGTTTATGAGGTTTAAAAATTCAAACTAGCTGGAGAACCCGAAACTTCCTGCTGGGCCCATTGAGAGCTCCATGCAACTTTTATCTCTTGTTTGTCTTTTTCATAGCGCACTAGTGCTCTCCACTTAGAAAAATATCATTGTTGGTTGTATCTACAGGGTTTCAGTCTCAAACAGCTAAATGTTTGTACATTAGCTGAAGTAAAGAGGGAGGATCTGGTGAATGTTGTCTGTTGTTCTTCCAGTCAAGTTACCTACTTGAGTCAGAGCCAACACAGAAACATTAATCAACAACATAATTACACATTAGTAATTGAGTACTAGTGGGTAGTATCCAGTGAGTTGTACTAGTGAGTAGTACCCATGGAGTAGTGCCCAATGCGTAGTACCAGTGAGTAGTACCCAGGGAGGAGTACTAGAGAGTAGTACCTAGTGAGTAGTACCCAGGAAGTAGTACCTAGTGAGTAGTTGGACTAACGAGTAGTACCCAGGAAGTAGTACCTAGTGAGTAGTTGGACTAACGAGTAGTACCAGTGAGTAGTACCCAGGAACTAGTACTAGTGAGTAGTACCCAGGGAGTAATAACAGTGAGCAGCACCCAGAGAATAGTATCAGTGAGTAGTACCAAGGGAATAGTACCAGTGAGTAGAACCCAAGGAGTAGTGTTAGTCAGTAGGATTAGTGAGTTGGAGCAGTGAATAGTGCTAGTGAATAGCAACCAGGGAGTAGTATCAGTGAACAGCACCCAGGGAGAAGTACCAGTGAGTAGTATCCAGGCAGTAGTACCGGTGAGTAGTATCAATGAGTAGCACACAGGGAATAGTACTGGTGAGTAGTACCCAGGCAGTAGTACCCAGTGAGTAGTACTGGTGAGTAGTACCAGTGACTAGTACCAGGTAGAGTATTACTAGTGGTGGTTTATAGAAACACAATTTTCAATACACACCACTTTCGAATATTTAGTGTACTGCAATCAATAAAAAACCTCAAAAAGTAAATCTATTAATAAACTGGCAAAGTTTTTTTATGCCATATTTTTTATGCCATACTTTCTGGTTATCTTATTTTGGAAAAATCATGCCAATACTGAAATTAGATTGTCCATCTGTTACATTTGAACATGATCTCACAAAAAAAAACATTTCAACTAGACTTTAAAAGAGATGTAGGAAAAGAATTTGTAACCATGATATTTGTAACCATGAGGTGATGCTAATTCTAATATGTCTAAGGAGAGTGTTTTTTTATGTCTATAACCTAATGTATCACTTTTATTTGTGTTGTCATGTTATTTTTCGGTTTGGTTTTCTAAATAAACTTTTTAGTTGTATGGCCTCAGTCCAACTAATAGACAAAAGCCCAGAGTAACGATGGGTATCGACCAGTTCAGAGAATGATTCTTCCAGAAAGCAGTGTGTGCAGTGGACCAGTTCTCTTTCTGACTACACAAACACTGAATGCTACATCAATAGTGAACTCTTTACTTTTTGTAACGTCACTGACTTCATGTAACTCACCTCACAGCAAAAAGCCTTTTTAAAAATTGTACTTACTCATGCACGTATTTTTATCTGATAAATGTGGACGCAAACTAATTTCATCAACAAATGTACAAGCGTCAGTGTAGACGGATGATCTCAGTACCAGCGGGACAAGCAGGCACTACTGTTTTTACACATCATTTCTTTGCTCACTCAGCGATACCAAACGGTTGGAATTACAGTCGGAGTGCGTGGTTACGTCACCACTGCACAGTGGAGACAGCTGCTTGCCATTATGGTTTTGTTTTGTTTTACATTTTACACAACCTCCTCCTGTTCAGCCTCCTGAACATCTTCCAGTACAACATCCAGATTCACCATCAGTACACAAGATCTTCAGATAATCTTTCTTTAGGACAACATGTCAATATGCAGTCTCACATTATTATTATTATTATTATTAGTAGTAGTAGTAGTAGCACTTGATGAATTGTATCACTTCTTTTGGAGAAAGTAATTTCCATAAGTCCAATGTGGTTTTATTTACCGTCTTTGTGTGATTAATATGCATAAGTGAATGACGGCCAAAGCCATGTTTGTGCCACAGTTCTTTGTGCAAATAAACAAACCAATAAATAATCCTGGCGCCGAAACCTCTAGATATACATAATATATAGCCTGCACGATACAGTAAAAAAAACCCCTGAAAATCCGATTACATTACTTCTCTTCGTGTGTGATGCCCGTGGAGGGGCCAGCAGTGCGGTCAGTGAGAGATGCTTGTCTTGGCTGGAGGCCTCACACTGATCAGCAGAGCCTTGTACGGGGGGGCCTGCCATTGAGCCGGTAAATATTGCACCAGCAGTCTTTTTGAAGCAGAGGTGGGCTGGAAGGGGCTGAAGCCTGCTGAATGATGGAAGCAGCCTCACCACACGACCCCCTCCCTCTACTCTGCCTCTCCCGCCTGACAGCGCGCTGCACCTCAAAAAGAATAGCACATCGCGCCCATCCATATTTCATAAAGCTCAGACTTTAAGCACCGGTGTACTGGAGGCAGGCAGCGGTGAGTGCCATGCCTGGGACAGGACCAAGAGGCTGGGGAGAGGAGGGGCTGCCTGAGTTTGCTGGAGCTTCATCTCCTGGTCCAAGTTTCAGCTTGGGCCAAGTGCTGACTGTTGGTAGTGGAGGTACGGAGATGCCAGGTGATGTTCCCTGAAGGAGGAACGAACCGACTGGGTGTGTAGGACTGGCTACAGAGGCGAATCAGGGTGATGCGGGTTTAAATACAGCAGGGTAGTACTGCTTTACTCAGAAGAGGCAATGGAGATCTTCAGAGAGCCCAGATCTGCTGTGCTCAGAGATACTATGGGTGCATTGCCCAGAATACTTCTAATAAATAACACATGAAGATTCCATATTCAATTCCTCACTTATCTCAGCATTTTTTTGTGTTTCAAGAGGGGGAACAAATGTTAAAGCTTTGCAGTAGAAGCTAAAATGCATGTTCCTCTCAATTTACAGCAAACGTACTAAATAAAGTACTGCTGAGTCAAAGGACAGAGGTTTATTTTTGATTTCCTGTAAACATGGAATGATTGGCCTGACAACTGAAATGGGCCCCAAATTTTTTTTACACACAGCGAAACCTGAACACACATCACTTGTCTTGTTTTTAGCACTGTTTAGTGAACCTCTTGTTTTCACATGATCATTATGCTCATATGCTTTTATGCAATTGTATTTTAATTTGCTAATTGACTGACCAAAATATTAATTCATTCAATCATTCATTATCCATACCGCTTATTCCCGCTAGTTGGGGTCACGGGGGGCTGGAGCCAATTCCAGCATCTCTGGGCGAAGGCAGGGTACACCATGGGCAGGTCGTCAGCCCACCACATGGCCAACACACACACACACACACACACACACACACACACACACACAGGCAATCTAGAGTGACCAATCAACCTAACATGCATGTCTTTGGACTGTGGGAGGAAACCGGAGTACCCAGAGAAAACCCACGCAGGCACAGGGAGAACATGCAAACTCCACACAGAGCAGCCCAGACCGAGAATCGAACCCAGACCGCCTCGCTGTGAGGCGACAGTGCTAACCACCACGCTGCCCCCAAAATATTCAACAGCCTGGAATTCCGTGGGATAAAAAGGTGGAATTTTGTCAGGGATGGTTCCAGCCATCTGTCGCCACTAGAGGGAGTTCGCACGCCCACATTCCTCGTAATCAGCGTTGAGGATCTGCAGCTGTCTTTCCCCTTACTAAAGGGTGACAGTTGCAGTGATTCAACGCTGAGTTGTTTGTTGCCTTGCTCTTTCATGCGTTATCTCTTGGTGTTGTTTCACCTACGCTGTTCTTTTTCGAGTTGTTTAACTCATGCGCCATCCCTGGCCATTCTCAAGTTTTCCAGTGTCTATTATATTTCCTATCCTTTGTTATTTTGTACTGGCTCCTGTTTCCTTTTGCTTTTGCCTTTTCTGCCACGTAGACTTTGTCCGTGCGCTTTGGGTTCTTCATTTTCTTTCCACCACGTAGAGTTTGCTCCGTGGGTATTTCTGTTGTCCCTGGTACTTACCTTCACGTAGAGCTGTGCTCCGTGCTTTTGCGTTCCTCGTTTCAGTTTTCAGTTTCTTCCGTTTGTAGTTTACTATTTATTTTCTCTACTTTTCCCGTGCTATTATTACGGAGGTCTAAGTTCCCTAGATTATTTTATTGCACTTGAGTCCAACCATTAAAATCCCGCGGGTTATCCGGATTCGGAGGACTCGCGTCACTCCGCGAGTCAGCCGGATTTGGAGGACCCCCGTTACAGAACAACTCAGCCTAAAAATGGACCCAGCGATAATACAGGTCATAGGGGAGCTTAAAGATGCTCTACTACGTCAAGGGCAGGCCGTTGAAAGGCATGAGGAGGCTATCCAGCAGATTTTGGGGCAGCTTCAGCACATCCTAGCTGCCATTCAACCAGCCAGCCCGGTTGGGGTGCCCACTAGCCCTTCATCACCTCCTGCTGCCCCTGATTCATCCGCAATCACTCGTACTGAACCTAGTCTACCATCTCCAGCTTGGTTTAGTGGTAGTGCTGACGAGTGTAGGGGTTTTTTGTTGCAATGTATGCTCATTTTTGAGCAGCAGCCCTCACGATTCCCCTCTGAAAGAGCTAAAGTTGCTTACGCTATGGCTTTACTCTCTGGGAAAGCGTTACGGTGGGCTAACGGACTGGTGCTAACGGGCCGCCCAATGGAGGATGGGTTCCCTTTTGAGTCTTGGTCCTCCCAAGGTTTCTTCCTATTCCCCGCCATCTTAGGGAGTTTTTCCTTGCCACTGTCGCCTTTGGCTTGCTCATTAGGGATCTGGACCCATACAATTTGTAAAGCTGCTTTGAGACAACATGTGTTGTAAAAAGCGCTATATAAATAAAATTGACTTGACTTGACTTGGCTACTCCGTTGTGGGAAAACCAGTCGGAGAGTTGTACTACTTTTGATAAGTTTTCTAGAGCTATGCGTCAGGCGTTTTACCATCCTGCCGCAGGTGGATTACTGGGTTCTAGACTCCTGCGCATTCGTCAAGGTCGTCAGTCGGTAGCTGAATACTCTCTGGATTTTCGTACCCTGGCAGCAGAGTGTGACTGGGGTGAGGAGGCTTTGGGAGTTATTTACTTAGATGGGCTAAGTGACGAACTCAAGGACGAGTTATCCTTTACCGAACCTCCCTCGGGGCTGGATGATCTGATAGATCTTACAGTCAGAATGGATAATAGGCTACTTGAACGTAGACAATCGCGGCTTTCGCCTTCCATTAATTTCGGCCCTGCTATTAAGTCAGAACCCTATAGTTTTGTGAAAGACACCGAAGAACCCATGCAGCTTGGACACACACGCCTAACCAAGCAAGAGCGTCGTACTCGCATTCGAGAGGGTAGGTGTCTTTATTGTGGTGGTAGCGAGCATATGATCGCCACATGTCCCGTGTTGCAGAAAAAAGGAGCAGATCTGTCGGTGAACAGAGTAGCTCCGGCGGTTCATACTGCTTTATCCCCTGCTGTGGGGATCACCTCCCCCGTAGTAATCTCCTGGAGAGATTCCTCTGATCATCAAGTAGTTGCCTTGGTAGATTCGGGAGCCGCAGGGAATTTCATAGATTCTTCCCTGGTCGCCTCATTAAAGATCCCTATAGTCCCGCTTGACAAACCCCTCTCGGTTGCTGCGGTCGATGGCAGACTACTTACCTCGGGACATGTCTCGCACCAAACGATTCCACTAGTTGTTCAGATCGGGGATCATCAGGAAACGCTCGCTCCGTTCGTAATTGACTCACCTCAATTTCAGTTGATATTAGGTTTCCCGTGGCTCCAGCGTCATAGTCCCGAGATCAACTGGTCTGAATTGTCTATCCAGCGCTGGGGTAAGGGTTGCGAAGGATCCTGCCTCGTGCCTTGTTCTCTCCCCGGAGTCAGAAGTACTTCACCGGCTACGTTGCCTAGACGAAGGGAGTCTAGTATTAAGCCAGCGACTCTGGGTACTGTCCTTCCGACCGAGAGGGTGATCGCGCCGTTGTTCGTTGGTCAGAAGAAGTCGGGGGCGGTCCCCGAGGCCGCTGTCCGTACCAGCAAAGCCCTTGCGCAGGCTTCGGCCAGCCATCGCAGAGGCACCGACAAACGACGTTCCCCAGCGTGGTCGTTTCGCCCTGGCAAGAGCGTGTGGCTGTCAGCTAAGGGTCGGCCGGTCCGTGGGAGTATTCATGGGGTTGTTCCCCGGTTCCTGGGCCCGTTTGTAATTGACCGGCGACTTAATGCATTTTCTTACCGCCTGGTTTTGCCGCCCTCCATGCGGGTCCGTCCTGTCTTTCACGTATCCCGTTTGCGACCGTTTTTCTGCGATGCTCCTGGAAGTTGTGGGCCTGAGGAGCATTCCTGGGTCTCCGCTGCGCATAGTCTGGATCCATCCCTTGTCCATGACATTTTTTGCGACGGGGCTGTTGCCCTGGGCCCGCGGGGTCTCGGTCCTAGAAGGGGGGGCTCTGTCAGGGATGGTTCCAGCGCGGCTCCCTCTGTCGCCACTAGAGGGAGTTCGCACGCCCGCATTCCTTGTAATCAGCGTTGAGGATCTGCAGCTGTCTTTCCCCTTACTAAAGGGTGACAGTTGCAGTGATTCAACGCTGAGTTGTTTGTTGCCTTGCTCTTTCATGCGTTATCTCTTGGTGTTGTTTCACCTACGCTGTTCTTTTTCGAGTTGTTTAACTCATGCGCCATCCCTGGCCATTCTCAAGTTTTCCAGTGTCTATTATTTCCTATCCTTTGTTATTTTGTACTGGCTCCTGTTTCCTTTTGCTTTTGCCTTTTCTGCCACGTAGACTTTGTCCGTGCACTTTGGGTTCTTCATTTTCTTTCCACCACGTAGAGTTTGCTCCGTGGGTATTTCTGTTGTCCCTGGTACTTACCTTCACGTAGAGCTGTGCTCCGTGCTTTTGCGTTCCTCGTTTCAGTTTTCAGTTTCTTCCGTTTGTAGTTTACTATTTATTTTCTCTACTTTTCCCGTGCTATTATTACGGAGGTCTAAGTTCCCTAGATTATTTTATTGCACTTGAGTCCAACCATTAAAATCCCGCGGGTTATCCGGATTCGGAGGACCCCCGTTGTGACGTCATATCAGGGACAGCAGGAGTCAGGGGTTGTGGGCGAACGGATTTATTATCCATAGAAAACAGAGAGAACAAAAGGACTCAGGCCAAAAGGCAAAAGAAAAGACGATACTGTAAGAATGCGGACTAGCACCACAGACGTAGCACGACTTTAGTGTTTCTTATAGCACTCCAGTGCAAACACGTAGGCGAAGGCTGAGTAATGTGCAGCACTGGATGGCAGAACCTGCGGGCTTAAGAAAGGAGAAAGTAAATGTGACACAGGTGCTAGTACTGAGGGAATTGTGATAAGGGGAGTGGTTTGTGATGAGGGGGTGTGTGTGTAGCGTTGCTATGACTACTGGCCCACACGCGCCCTCTGGTGGCTTCTCCTACCAGCCACCGTGACAGAGCCCCCCCCCCAGGGACTTCTCCAGCCGTTCCTTCCTGGGACGTCCTGGCCTTCGCTGAGCCGGTCGCTCGGGACGCTCCCGGTGGAAGGAGGCGATTAAGGAGGGGTCCAAGATTTGAGAAGCCGGCACCCACGACCGCTCCTCGGGTCCGTACCCCTCCCAGTCCACCAAGTACTGTAGTCGCTGTCCTCTGCGCCTAGAGTCCAGCAGCTTACGCACCTGGTAGGCCGGTCCATCATCTAAATGTATCGGGGGGGCGGCGTAGCCTGTCCCTGCTGTTCCAGCGGTCCCTCACGGTACGGCTTCAAGGCGGAAGTGTGAAACGACCTGGAAACACGTCTATCTGCCGGAAGACTCACCCGTACGTCACTGCATTTATGCGCCAGTGATTACGTATGGGCCACGTACCTATCGTCCAGCTTGCTTCGCCGACCGAGTCCCGTCGCTCGTGGAGACCCACACCTTTTGGCCCACAGCATAGTCCGGTGCCTCTGATCTCCTGCGGTCTGCTTTCGCCTTGAACCTCCTCACGGCGGCTTTAAGCCGTTGATGCGTCTCTGCCCAGACTCTCTCGCTGCGCTTACACCATTGTTCTACCACCGGTTGATCCGATCCCGCTGCGTTCCACGGATATAGTGGTGGTTGCCTCCCGAACACGCATTCAAACGGCGTCTTTTCGGTGCTTGATTGCACTAGCGAAGTTCTGCGCATACTCCGCCCACGGGAGTAGCGAGCACCAAGTGTCTGCATGTGCACTACAGTATGCAGCAAGCAAAGAATCTCCCCAGCTCCTGATTCGTCCGCTCCACCTGTCCATTTGCCTGCGGATGATAGCCAGAGGTAAGGCTTACCGTGATGTTGAGCTTGCTGAGGAATTCCCTCCAGACACGCGAAGTGAACTGCGGACCCCTATCCGACACTATGTCCTCAGGCAGCCCGAATTGCCTGAAGGCGTGCGGAATAGGAGGTCCGCAGTCTCCCAAGCTGTAGGCAGTCCCGGTAGGGGGATGAAACGAACCATCTTCGAGAATCTGTCAATGACGACCATAATGGCCGAGTTTCCCTCAGATTCAGGGAGATCCGTCCACGAAGTCCGTAGCGATGTGTGTCCATGGGTGCTCCGGTGCGGGCAATGGGCATAACTTACCCGCTGGCGCCCTCGGCACCTTACTCCTGGCACACTCATGGCAGGAGCCTACGTGCTTCAGCACATCGCGGTGAAGTCCTGGCCACCAGTAACGAGCCCCTAGTAGTTGGGCGTTTTTGTGGTGCCCGGATGTCCCGTGCCCATCGATGAGTGGGCCCAGCTGATTAACGCCGTGCGCTGGGCCAGCGGTACATACTTGCGATGCGGCGGGCACCGCGGATGCGGATTAGCCGCCTCGATGGCTCGGTCTACCTGCCACTCTATGGTTCCTACAAAGAACTTCCCAGGTAGCACCGGCTCCGCGCTCGTGGACTCCTGACTGCCTGGAAAAGCCCTGGACAGCTGGCCCGCTCGCAGATTCTTCTCACCTGGCGGTAGGTCACCTGAAATACAAAGCGAGAGAAAAAACAAAGACCACCGCGCCTGCCGCGCGTTCATTCTCTTTGTGTTCTTTAGGTACTCCAGGTTTTATGGTCGGTCAGGACCACGAAGGGATGCCGTGCACCCTCCAGCCAGTGCCTCCATTCCTCCAAGGCTAATTTAATAGCCAGCAACTCCCGGTCCCCAACTCCGTAGTTGCACTCCGCTGCACTGAGTTTACGGGAGAAGAATGCTATGGGTTGAAGCGGACTGCCGCGTTTAAATCGCTGCGAGAGTACAGCGCCTACTCCCACATCAGACGCGTCCACTTCAACCACGAATGGTCTACTTGGGTCGGGCTGGTGAAGCACGGGCGCCTCCGCGAACGCTTGCTGCAGTTTCTTGAAAGCCTCGTCGGCCTCCGCTGTCCACGAGCCGAGTCGCTCCGCCGGCGCAGCATGTCTGTCAGGGGCCTCGCTATCAGGCTAAATGCTCGGATGAACCGCCTGTAGAAATTAGCGAAGCCCAGAAATCTCTGCAGCTCAAGGCCGTGTGTGAGGTCGCGTCCATCGCAACACAGCCTCCACCTTACCTGTTTGCATATATGCGGAGCCTGGCCTGATGGTGTAGCCAAGGAAATTCACTTCCGGAGATGGAACTCACACTTCTCAAGCTTGCAATACAGGCGATTGCGCAAGAGAGTGTTCAACACGGCCCGTACATCCTGCACATGTTGGTCGGCGATTTTGAATAGATGAGGATGTCATCGATGTACGCGCGGCACGCATCTATCCAGATATTCACGCAGGACCTCATTGATGAGCGCCTGGAAAACGGACGGAGCGAAGCCAAACCGTAAGGTAGGACCCGGTACTCGTAGTGCCCCCTTTGAGGTACTAAATGCCGTTTTCCACTCATCCCGGCACGTATGCGGATGAGATTGTAGGCGCTGCGAAGATCCAGTTTGGTGAAGTAGCTCGCTCCCCGTAGCTGCTCCAATGCCGATGGCACGGCGGCAGTGGGTACAGTACCCCACCAAGAGGGAATTGAGCCCTCGATAATCAACGATGGCCTCAAGCCCCGTCCCTCTTCTTGACGAAGAAGGCGGCTCGCTGAGGCTGGCGAGGTGGAGGGAACAATATAACCCTGAGCTAACGCCTCACTGACATAACGCTGCATAGCGGACTCCTCGGCCTGGGACAGCGGGTAGATACGCCCCTTCGGTGGTACACTGCGGTCTTCAGCTTAATCGCACAGTCCCAGGGACGATGAGGGGGAAGCTGAGCTGCTTTTCGGGGCTGAATACTTCTGCTAGGTCGCGGTACTGAGGAGGGGATGTCAGGTGGCTATGGGCAAGCGGACTCTCGACTGAAGTGGACAGGAGAGCCATCGCGTCTTCACTCTCGACATTATGCTTACCTGGGAATAATCTCTCTATACTGCCGTGAGCCCAGTCTATAGAGGGATTGTGCGTCTGTAACCAGGGGAGCCCTAATGTGATAGTGTGGGTTAATTTGGAAAGAACAAAAAGGAAATATGTGTAGTGAAGCCCTGAATGTTGACAACCAAAGGGGGAGTGCGGTAACGTATCCATCCGCCACCCACAGGTCTACCATCCAGCGCGTACACTCTTCTGGGTCTTTTCAGCCGGATCAGGGGAGCTTTGAGACGGCGAGCCAGGTCCGGGTCTATGATGTTCCCCCGCCGCTCCTGAGTCCACTAGGGCGGAAACGTCCACAACATTGTTCCTATGAGCGATTGTCACGGGGAAATTCAGTAAACCCCCACCATGGAGCTACTCACCCTGGGTCTTCCTCCTTGCTTTCGGGGGGTCGCCTTAGGACCTCCCGATTCACCCAACTGCATAGGTTCTACCGGGGGCATCGCCTCCGTTGCAGTGGGGGGTGGCAACCTCACAGGTTCGCTCCGGGCGTAGCTTCCCCGTTCGTGTATTAATCGGTCGTAGGTTACGGCCAATCTCACTACACAATTAAAATCCTGTGAGTCTTGCCTGCACGCCAGCTCTGCCCTCAGTTCTGGTCTCAGACCAGCCAGGAAGACGTCCACCAATGCCGCGTCATTCCAGTTCGTACCGGCCGCCAGTGTTCTGAATTCTAGAGCGTAGTCGACTGCTGGGCGAGTTCCCCGTCAGAAGGACAGCAAACTCTGCCCACTGTCTCTCCCACGGCGCAGGTGGTGGAAAACCTTCCGGAGTTCAGCAGAGAAAGCAGCATAGTCCTTTATAAGAGGAGACTCATTAGTTACCAGGGCAGCCGCCCATGTTAAGGCCTTACCTGCCAGGCGCGAAATGACGAAGAAACCTTTTCGTGTGGGCTCAGGTGCTGCTGGTAGGTAAAATAGAGTTCACACTGCACCATGAAGCCCTCACATGTTTCCGGATCCCCTTCGTACGGTTTGGGGGGGGCAATGGGCAGCCGTGAGACTCTCCCGGTTAGTAGATTGAGTATTCGCCTGTGCGGTCATGTTCTGAAGGCACGCCGTCCACGGTTTGCAGTAGGGTCTTTACCTCCTCGATTTCTCTCTGTTGGTTGCCCAACATTATGCCCTGGAGGTTGAGAGTCTCCCAGGCGTTTCGCTCACCGCTCCCGGCTGCCTGAGGCTGCACATTCTGTGACGTCATATCAGGGACAGCAGGAGTCAGGGGTTGTGGGCGAACGGATTTATTATCCATAGAAAACAGAGAGAACAAAAGGACTCAGGCCAAAAGGCAAAAGGCAAAAGAAAAGACGATACTGTAAGAATGCGGACTAGCACCACAGACGTATACGACTTTAGTGTTTCTTATAGCACTCCAGTGCAAACACGTAGGCGAAGGCTGAGTAATGTGCAGCACTGGATGGCAGAACCTGCGGGCTTAAGAAAGGAGAAAGTAAATGTGACACAGGTGCTAGTACTGAGGGGATTGTGATAAGGGGAGTGGTTTGTGATGAGGGGGTGTGTGTGTAGCGTTGCTATGACTACGCGTCCACACGCGCGCCCTCTGGTGGCTTCTCCTACCAGCCACCGTGACACCCGTTACAAATTTAAGTCAATTATCTTGCTGTGTGGTTCGTTTAGGTGGTGTCATTTTGGTGTAGTTCAGGTTTTAGCTCCAGCACGGAGCATCGCGCCAAACATGGATGAGCAAAAGTCTGTGAAGTCAATTCGGTTTTTCATTTGCTCACTTTGTGAAAGTCCCAGAAAGAAATGTTAATGTATGCGTGATATTTGTTGAGGGGCCAGATGGAATGTGTGTAAAGGAGAGGGCCAAGGTCAGAATGTGTGTACACACACACACAGACACACATAAGAATACTTTGGCATTAATGAAATGGCATCTTATAAAAAAAACAACACAAAAAACACAGACCATTAAAATGAGCCAATCAAGTGAAAGTACCATGTTTTTATTCAGTGTAAAGAACAGCTAACCCAGACATGTGAAGGGTTAAAACAACATCAGAATACTGTCATTAGTCCCACAAACAGTTCACAACAGAAGGAATAGCAAAAAACACTCCAAGGTCAATCCTTCTACAAAAATGCAACGTCATTTTTGACAGTAAAGCCATAACATCTGAATTTTACATGTTTCTGGTACAGGGACACAGTGACAATTAATGGCTCTTATTAAAATGGCCACTTAGAGACTCTTTACTTTCAACAAGAATCCTGCTCCAGTTAATTTCTGAAATTCTGGAAGTAGATCACCACTAGATTTTACCATAGGACTGATGCATGACTTTAAACTGTGCATTTAGACTGTATTGATACAGCTATGCCTGTTAATACTTGTCCCCTTCTGGTTGGCTGCTGATGAGAGAGTGTCTTATTAAAGATCAGGAATTTGCATAATTATAAAGATGTTAGGACCCAACCAAGTTTCTTCTTGCTTGGGTTTTGAACTGAGCGAAAACAACAGCTGTGTATAAATACATGGATATTGCTAGAGATTGTTAGCAAACTGGCAACACATGGCAGGACAGATAACCAGGGCATCATCTCATTAATAAAATGACACAGAGCTGATTTTTTTAAATCCACGAAAAGTTATCCCACAGCATCACTATCCCAACACTGACGTTGGATGGCTGCCCAAGACATGCTTTCCACCATAGATGCAAGGGAGATTTCCCCAAGGACTAGCACCAGAGGAACAATGTACATCCACATTCACAGTCTGATTCTGTGATTCACGTCCTTTTATGCTCACGTCAACCTTCACTTAGGAAAGGTCCACCATGTCACACAACATATGGATGTATCTTTATCATTCATCTGATTTAAGCTTCTTTCCTCGAGCAGCCCACGTTAAGCAGGAATGCAATCGTGTGCCGAGACCATTGTAATTACGCATGAATAGGTTGACTGGAGATGGAGTCGTAGACCTCTCCTCATTCTGGATCGCCTCTGCTACAGCGCGGGAGCCACAGCTCTCGGTGCAGAGACGTGGCCCGAGGGGCACAGACTAACGCGGGTTAAACACGCGAGCCCTCCGACCCGCGAGTGTTGCCTGTGTTTGACTGCGTGAGGGCAGGAGAGGTGGAGGTGGCACAGGCTTGCTGCACAGCGGGAGGAATCGCACTCAGCTCAGCGGGAGTGGAAGCAAACCGCGGAAACCCTCATCGATTTATCACTACGAGCACAAAGACCCTATGAGCACAAAGAGAAGCGTGAGCAGGCAAGAGCTAGCAAGATGGTGTCGTTTTGAACAAAACGGCCAAGGGAACGTCTTCAAGAACAGTAATGTGAACATGGGGAAGACGTGTCTTTCTGTTGTTCCTGTCTCTGAGAAAGGAGAATATTTGGACCTGACTCCCACGAATGTCTTTAACCAATGGTATTGAGTTTGGCTAAAGCGGTTTGGATGTGACCAGGTAGCTGTTTTCACTGAGGAGCTGACTCAGTAATGCATTTGGACAGGACAGCTACGGTATCAGTTCCTTTATTACAGGGGTGAGGTCTCAATCTCTGCAGATACCCATAATGGGCTGGCAAATCGTGAGCTATGCAAATGAGATCTTTGTCACTAGCATTTTTCAAACTGTCTCACCAACAAACGCCTCCATCACATTTCAATCCTGAATGCGTGATCATAGCATGAGGCACACAAGTGTGCATGCACACACACACACACACACACACACACACACACACACAGAACTATGCAATATCCATGGGCAAATCACTCCCCTCTGCACTCGTCTCAAAAGGTCATTTGGCACTGCAGATAATTTGGCAATAATCATGATGTATGGCTGAGGCAGCAAGTCGTAAACATACCAGTTTGTTTTGAGGCAGGCAGCTTTATCAAATTACTTCTGTTCACACTATTTTTACTGCAAGACAATTTCTTTTTTGGACAATTATTGTATGGCAAAAAAACACCAGCAGTGCCTCTTCCTGACTACCTTTCAGACAAACACACTCTCATCCACTCATCCAACTCTGATTTACACAGACGGCCATGAGTTACATCTGCTGGCCTTTTGTGCAGTTATACACTGTCCTTACTCAAGGTGACTACAAAGTACCCATGTCATAGTTTGTGCAGATTTCATTTTTTTTTTCAGTGCAGGAGAGTCCTTGTCCTGTCACTGGTTAGTATATTATCACAGTGTAACACCACAAAAGAAAAAAAAAAAGGAAAACGAAAGACAAGCATGCGCCAGAGCACAGCTCACGTGACGTGACTAACCACCAAGAGGCACGAGATTGATACTTCAACGAGCCAGCTTTTCAAATAAACTGTACAGCTCTGGCAGCTGCTCGCCGGCCAGCGTAGCTGCCCCCCCCCCACCCCCCCCAAAAAAACATAAGCTTTAAAGCAGTGAACAAACAACGCCCTCGGCTTTCCCCACAGTCATTTATTTACTGTCTGTATGTATTGTAGAGTGGGACCCTTCCCAACAGAACCTGCTCAAGCTGGAGGGAAAACTCTTTGTGGGAAGCTAGTGAGCCGACTGAGAGATCTGCCAGAGTCTGTCCATCTAAGCCTCCCAAGCCGAAGTATTTCTTTGACGCTTTGGGACATGCAGAAAAAAATGTAACGAATATCTCTTTTTTAAAACCTTTTATAACCCTACCCCCTTTTCATACAGTATGTACAAGAAGCGCAGCAGACGACATCTCTGCATCTTCACAGTAAAAATGAGGAAAAAGTGCACACAAAGGCAGCACGACTGGCAGAACAAGAGTTCGTCTAGCGAAATTACCAGACGCGGCGAGCGAAATTACTCGACGCAGCAAGCGAAATTACCCGACGCGGAGGGGAACAGGTGAAAAGCCAGAAACTACACACCTGCTCCGCCGAAACACACCATACGAGGTAACGGAACAAAACAAATAAAAAAACATTACGCCAAATTGAAGATGTAATATGCGTGTTAGATTACCTCAGGCTAGTCTAGTAATGATAGCATACCCGGCAGTATTAGAGTAAGAAACCGGCAGTGACAAACTTACGTTAATAACTTTCGAAGGCTTAATGATGGCTTGGACAGAAATGTAAGTATCCACGTATTACAGTACACATTAACACGGCACCACTCCCCTGTATTCACACAATGCTAATAAAATGACCTTTTGTCTGTTCATAAAAGTACATAGCTATTATACTGTACATAATCTCCAGAACTATTTCTAGAGATGTTACACAGCAACATTATATAGCGAGCTGTTACAGTAATTATACAGATTACGGTTTTCAAGTACCCGACCTAAACTAAATTCACAATATATACAAAATATCACAACTTTTGGCCTTCGATCCGAATATATTTTTGAATCGATCTGATCACTGTATTAGATTTGCTCTACCCATTAATTTATAGAGGCTATATCTGATACTGTATAAAATGTATATCATGTACGATGTTGTATGTGATTAGCATAAATAGATGTCTTTCTTCCTATATAAATATATTCCTTGGATATGGTTTCATTTATGATTTACACTGTTTCTGTCAGTTAACACCAACATCATTTGAATTAACCCTACCATAGCCCATGACAGACAGCATAGAACCCAGAGACCCCAAATAAAGCTATTCAGAGGAGCTCTACAATATACAAAGACATTACGCCTATACTAAAATATGTCACTGTAGCGTAACTGGAGATGACAAGACAATAATGAAGAGATTGTCATGCATTAATTTACCATTTATACAGAATGTGGTGTGTGTATGGAAAATCCTCTCTTTCCTTTCACATTATGCAAGACGGAATTAAATAAATGCAATTTCCATCCTCCAATTAAATGCGCAAGTGTTTGAAGGATGCATAAGCTTCTGTGATGTGAGTTCAAAGCTACTGATATTAATAGCCATCATAATGATTCATGGAAACAATGGAATGGTCAAGTTGATGTTTTTTTGCTTAATATAGCTTGCTGTCACATAAGTACATACATTACGCAACTTTATCTAAAAAATGTCTACATTTTAAATTCACATGTAAACCTGGCACTTTCTAAGGAGTGAATGCAAAAGTTTAAAACTTTATAATGGTTTGGCACATTTTCTTACATTTTAATGTTAATGTAAACTTAAAATCTCATACCTGCTGGAAAACTACTTGAAAACTACTGGGGAACTACTGGGGAACTAAGATAATCACATGCAGCCTACGTTTTCTGTACCTTAAACTCCAGCTCCCATTGGCAGTGCTGCTTGGCCGTTCATGATGATGTGGTACAGTAATTCGCCTTGGTTCATGTTTCACAAACGGTGTGATTTGTCAGTGCAAAAAGAAAAAGGTTTAGCGAATGCAGACACACACACACACAAACACCTCAAACCATGTAAAGAATGCAAGATGCATAAATACAGATGAAAACAGCTAATAAAAAGTCAATACAAACACACAGCATAAATGTACAAACACATTATATATCCAAAGTCATATTTATATAACGTAAATGGTTTAAAAAAAAAAAAAACTTGGAAGAAAATTCTGAAGCAGTGGAATTAGTTTACTGCAACTTTTTTTGGTACTGGTTCAAAAACACAACACCACCCACATAGTGCATAATTCATGTAGTACTGCAGTGACACTTGTGTCTTACTCACCCTCTGCTGTACACACATGCCACAGGTGGTGACGAAATCCAGCATAAAAGCGTCCTGGCCCAGTGCCTGGTGTTCAATTACCTTCATTAAATCAACTCACACAGACATGCTCTCAGTGGGCTTGGGAGAAACCATGTGGGAATTTGTTTAACACTGATATTTTTAAAATTCGTTGTTGTTTTGTAAGCTCTAAGTCGGTGTGTGTGTGTGTGTGTGTGTGTGTGGGGGGGCAGGACAGGGCTGGAGAAAGGCACAGTTTCTTTCCTTTTGAGCCTGCTTGGGCTATTAACACAATAGGAGTTACAGGACTGGAGACCACTGAAGCAGAGCCCACTGGGGTTGGGGAAGCAATTCTAGATGATATTGCTCTAGGTCAGTGGAGTGTCACTGAGCAGACACTGACAATTATTAATGATGCACCGACGGACATCAGTGCTGACCGCTGAAGGCTACGGGTGCTCGCCGCGGCAACTGACGACCAGCGACGCCTCGGAGTTTCCCGTCCGAGGTGTGATGAATGTACAGTCGACGATGTGGATGCATGAGGGCCGATGGCCCAGAATGAGAGATGGTAACCAAGCCTCTGTTTATACACTGCCATTACTCTCAGCCATGGGAATAATTACAAGGCTTATTAAGACCTTGTCACAGCACAGTTCTCCAACACACTATGCAAAATTCCATAAGCAAAATAAATAAATAAATAAATTCCTCATAACTTTAAATAAAACCTAATCACTATAGATATCTACACTGCTATCTACAAACGCAACAAACACTGTAAATGAATTCTCAAATCGTGACCGCAGTAGCACGAGACAGCTACTTCAGACTCATCTAGTAGTTCATTATCTGTTATGCTTTTTTTTTTTAAACATCCTTCATAATTTTTATTTACTTTTTTTTTCCTTTTTTTGCAACTTCTGTGCTCGGTTTGGCTCAATTCTGGTGGTTGGACCTCGTCATGGATGGCTTCCTGTTGACGTAGGTGGCCCAGTAGGCCAGGTTGAAAATGAAGAACAGCACGGGGAAGATGATGCGCGAGATCTTGTCCACTTTGCTGACGCGGTTGTAGGACTTCTTCACACCCTCTGTGATGTACTCGCCGTCCATGCGCGAGAGACGCACCTCGCGCACTGGCTGCGCGGGGGGCGGGGCCTGTGTGGGGGTGCTGCTGCCGGCGCTCTTGGCGATGGTTGTCAAGCCGGGGTCCTTGGCCACACCCATCGGGTACGTGGTGCCGACGATGTTGAAGGTGTTGTTAGTCTTCTTGGAGAAGGAGGCGGAGTCACGTCTCTGTGGGGATAAAAAGGGGGGGAGTGACAGATGAGTGGGCCATAAGCTCTTACTGTCTCCCTAGTGATGACTGCGAAAACAGGTTCAGTATCTTCAACAGGAAACCACTTCTCTTTTTCTAAGTGCTGTGCATTATATGGAACAGGACATTAGGAGCTAAAATAAATATGGGGCTATATCAAAATAGCACTTATCTGTCTACATTTATGTGACACTGTTTGTAAGAAAAATTAGCGTTTTAATAGACAGACAGATGATTTACTATATCTGAAAATATAATTCCTACCTTTATGAACTATCTTCAGCATTCCAGGCATTATAACCTACCTCTTCAAAATACTCACATAAGCTGACAAGACTGACTGATGATATCTTCCCTTAATGTTATGACATTTTATCCACCACCACCACCAAATATGATACCATCAGAGTTCTACAAGGAATATAGTTTTCCATCATGAAGTGAAAGGGAATTACACTGATATTTCTACAAAATTTTCCACATAATTCACTTGTTGGGAAGTAAACAAAGTCATTCGGACTGTTTTGATGAAAAATGCACCGTTCTGGAGAACTTTAATGAGTCAGATACGTTCACAGTAGCAGTGATAACAACCAGAAACATTTAATGTCTCTAAAAGCCTTAAAACAGAGAGTTATTACACAAAATGGTTGTAAATACATTGCCTTAGATGCCTTAGAGACCGTTTTATGATAGTTCTGTGATAAGGTTTATTTTTATTGCATAAACTTGTACATGCAGGATGAAGAGGTCCATGCAAGGGGTGTTAAAGACAAATGCCCAAAGCAAGCTAGCTTACTTTAACAGATTTATCACCACAATAGTGAAATCAGGCCTAAACAGAAGCTCAGAAGACACACTGCTATGTTTGTGCTGTTGACACAGGGTCCAGGTTCCTTTTATAAACACAGTAAGGAAATCTGAGTTGGTAAGTGTGTTTGGACAGTTTTTTTTTCCTTTCAAATCCTCTGCATGACTTTTTCCAACAAGTGAATTGTGCTGAAGAATTTGAAAAATCTGTCAAATAACCCTTTAATTTCATGATGGTAAACTTATATGAGCTTTATGCTTTATGCATCAACTCTAGTTTATGCAAAACTGTTGGTTGTATGTTTGGTTTTATTTTTGGCTAAATGCTCAGAGCATATTATGTTTTGCTGTCTGTCTCCTTCTCTTGTGTGTTTATGCTCATATCTGCTGATCCGCATCCTGGCTGGTGTGTTGCTAAAACGAGCTCATTGTGTATTCGGGCATTTCCACTGCTGTATCTAACAGCTTCAAGCCCCATAGGCCAATGGGAAACTTGGCACTGCGGACAGGTGAATACCTGGGTGCTGTCATGACCGTGGGCGGATAACACAGCCTTTTACGGTATGGCCCCCTCTGAAAAAGCGTTCTGAGTCGTTGGCCAAGGCTCTGCTGTCTAGATGGGAGACTCCCTTGAGTCAAGGCAAAAAGGCCAGGACTTGTTCATCTCCGCTCCAATAAGTGGCGAATCACATCTAGCGTTCTCCCCCGCCAAAGAAATATACATACATCAAAGAGAGTCTCCCCAAAGGCAGTGTGGAGTTTTGCTACATGAGAGTGGGTCAAAGGTTTATGCACAGAGAGAGAGAGAGAGTGAGAGACAGCGCACTGGGGGTAACGGCCCAGCCTGCAGTTCATGTGCAGTGGGAGGAACCGTTGTTTTGAAGGGCTTTGATTGGCCGGTTTGGCTTATCCATGGGGTGGAAGGGCAGATGAACTGGCAGAGTGTCAGAGGACAAAAGGAGTGAAGTGAAGGTGTGAGCCAGGGGCCACATGAAAATCAGAAGAGCATCACACACACACACACACACACACACACACACACACACACGTACATACAAGTAAGCGCTGGACAGGACAGTTCATGGCTTTGGGTCTCTAGTGAGACCTGTCAAACTGCCCATCCTCCCAGCAGCAAAAACATTTGCCAGCTGATATCAAGTGGTGCCTGGATGACAGGCAGGATACAACATAATCTGGTAAATAAGCCAGCACTCCCTACAGCAGGCCAACTGGGAGCAGGAAGAGGGATGCTGAGCTGGCAGGCCAGGGTCAGAATGCCTAGAGGGCGTGGTCAGGCGATTGTGGGGCATGGCCAATGGGGCCTGGGGGGTGTGGCCAGCTGTCTGACCACACCCCCCAGGCCCCATTGGCCGTGCTCCACATTTGCCTGACCACTCCCTACAGCAGGCCAATTGGGAGCAAGCAGGAGGAGGGATGCTGAGCTGGCAGGCCAGGGTCAGAATGCCTGGAGGGCGTGGTCAGGCAATTGTGGGGTATGGCCAATGTGGCCTGGGGGGTGTGGCCAGACAGTTGGCCATTCCAGCATGCGGAGAAGGAGGGGGTCACAAAGTTCTGTGAACTGAACCAACAGGAAAATAATGGATGACATGAAAAATGGATGAAGTAATATTTACTGTAAAAGTGGGGATGGATGGCATCAGGTGTGATTTAGTATGCACAAGATGCAATAACGTGCTATGGCAAAATAGGTTATTAAATCTTGGGCTGTCAGTTACGTGCACGTAGGTGACTTTTCTTGTGTGTCTGTGTGCATTTGTGTGCGTGCACTACTATTTGATCCCTAATGCATATGTCTGTGCTGAACGACGTCACGGAGCCGAGCGCCGATTCTTGGCAGTGCATTGCTCTGCATTGTTTCACGGCGTTGAGAAAAAAAACAAAAACAAAACAAAAAAAAAAGAAAAGAAAAAAACAACCCTGCCCAACGACGACAACAAAATGCCCAATTAATCCGTAAAAAAAAACAATGGAACAAGGACCCGGGACTCATTTGAGCAGAGTGAAAGAACTGGTAATGACACCAGCACAATAGATGGACTAGAAAACGCTGAGCTCATCTTCTGGGAGGAGGAGGGGGGTCGCTGATCATGACCGCCTTCGGCCCTCTTATCCAATGCCGATAACTGTGTATCTGCAAGTAGAGTGGAGCTTCTACACCACACCCCGCCCCCCCCCCCCCCACCACCGCCCCATCGATCTGGCCCGTGCCGGCACCGGCCTTGGGTCTCTAAATCATCTCAGGAGCTTATGTCAGCATATGGGGTGGTGGTGGTGGTGGTGGGGTGTTGATCGGTCGAAACAGACGTCACATGCCCCGGCCCTCCCGGCCGTGGCCTCTCTCCGAAGCGGCGTATTGGCGGAGCGAGCTTCTCCAGCTGGCCCGCGCAAACACTTCGGCGAGGATTTGTGCGTGTCGAAGGCAGCAAATGCCAGCGTTACGCTTCCACTGCAGGTTTCACTCAATGCATGGGGGGTGTGGGGGGGGAGAGCAGGGCTGTCTGAGTTAGATTTATTTCTACTCTACGGCCAGAAAGTCTAAACATGCAGATGGAACTGCATCTAAAGTTAAAGTGTGTGTGCAAGGACTGGAAAAAAAAAAGTTCCAGCAAGTTCCAGATGGTTCAACTTGTAATCAGCTGCTGCTGAAAGCACGTTTGACAACGTTTGGTTTCTTCACCTCTGCTGCCACACAATACGGGGCTACCGCACACAGTCACGCTCAGAAAACAATATTGCCCTGAAATATTTGCATCTTTGAATGAATTTCTTCTCCAAACCATGACAAATCGGAAGAATGTCAGTTTTGATGGGTTGAAGTAATATCTCTGCATTATAGGAGGCAGTGTAAAAATGCAGCACTGTTCAGAAAGATGTAGCTACAGTCTCTCTCCCTTCGTAGTCAGTTATGAGAACCTGCTCGCTAACTATATATCCGGATATGAACTTTGGCCATGTCTTTGAACACATCTCCCCAGACCGTGTGTCGATACTAGTTGACAAACAGGAGCGGTTCAGTACTGTGGTATTTAAATGGTGATCTGTTTAAGGTTTGTGTCAACTTTAGCCTCTGACACAATGTCAGGTAATCGAAAAATATTTGAAATTGCTCCAGGCCGCTTTCTCTTCACTGCGGCGTAAGATAACCATGTACGCACGGCTTATTTCCACCTCAGCTTGATGCGATAAACAAACACAGCCATCATATCTGACACACAGGATGTAACTCCGCTTTCCTGTCTGAGTTAATCAAAACAGGGGAATCCCACTCTACATTAGTTCCAACACAGCAGGCTCTAATATACTGGTGTAGGGGTGACGAAACAGATGGGGAATTTTACTTTGGACACCCCTGGTTTAAGAAATAGGTCTTCATAGTAGGAGACAGTGTGACACTAAGGGACAAATCAGATCCAGGAAATAGGATAGAAGCGCTTAGTGGCACTTACTAGACAAAACAGAGACGCAGCCATGAAAACGTAAACGATGATAAATGCCTACATGGATGAACAGAGTGCGAGCTAGAATGACTAGGAACATGAAGCACAGGTCTCTAAGTGTTCAACAGTAGTGAGAGAGCTTCAGTTCAGTTCGTGAAGTTCTACTGGTGGAGAAACAAAGCATCAGTTGGTATCTGGCATCCTACATTAACCATGGAAAGAGATGTACTGATCTGTGGGTAGAATCCCGACCAGCTAATCAGCTGACGTAAGTGTATAAACTTCTGTAATGCGCTGCTGACGGTGTGAATTAATTCAGGAACATTTGCTGAGATGGTCTGTCGGGTTTTAGTACAGGGACCAGCTCTATTAAAAAATGTCAGGGATGCCAGACTCATTAAAATGAAATAGAACATTTAAAACAGTTTAGTTAATAGTGAAACTTCATTTACGATAGGCAAATTAGCCACTAGCTACTGAAAAAAAACCCTTATTTTGAATATTCAAATTCAAATTGGAACATTCTTGCTACCAAAACATCATAGAATCAATTCCCTCTTTGGGCTTCTTACTGGACTGTAATACCCCATTGATCAATATGATCCTCGTCGTTCTGGGAGACAGTAATGTGATTTTTCAGTACCCGAGCCCAATGGAGAGACTTGCCTTTTGTGCTTAGCCTATCCAAAGTTTTTACTATATGTGCAAAGCACTATTTCTATATGGATATTTAAACTGCTATTTTGGACCCTCAGTCTATATGTGTGTGTGTATGTAATTGTGTGTAACAGAGGCTTGGTGGTGTGCTGACATCTACAGGGGCTGTGTAATGCTACTGGGACCAGGATGTGGTGCCGGGCCTCATTAGGCTGGGTGTATGCACCCTCACTGTAACTCTACATGAATTAAACATGTTCTAAATCCTTCATCAAGGTAAGCACTGCCTCTTCGGAGCACTCATGCTCCGTTCAGCCTCCCTTCTGTCTCACACACACACACAAACACACACACACACACACCCATGCACCCATGCACAAAAATAGGTTAAACATTAGCATAGGCACAACAATTAAAACGCTCTCTTCCCTTGTGGTAATGTGTCTTCCTTCTCTTCCGTATTTTCACTGCTCAACAAACACGACGTAGAACTGTTTTGTTTTGGATCATTTAGTTTAGGCCCTTGTGGAAAAGCGGTGGTCAGTGATGAGCACGGGCACACGAGGAGTTTTATTCCTGCTCCGACATCTTAACGCTGAACCCCCGTGCAAGTTTCAGCAGTGGTTCATTTCAGTCGCCCTTGCGTCATGCTCCTGTACGGGCTCATGCTCTGTTCGGTAGAGCAGGAGATGGTCATTATTGACCGGGGGGGGATACATCAACGGTCCCCATCCACCTGCCCTTGCTGCTGGTAAGTGGGAGTGACTCAGCACTCGAAAAAGACCAGCTCACGCTGTACAGCACCTTGTGTCCTCCGAGCTAAATCACATCAACCCCAATCCATAACCTCGCCCCATGTGCCTAACATAAAGGGGCTCATAGAGGTTGGAGATCGAGGGGGGATATGAGGGATCGGGGGATGGATGGTCAGCCGAGTACCATGTCTGCTGCCTGAGCAATGCTCGCTGGGTAATGTCTGCAGTTATGGCCCGATCACACACCCGATCCACCCCATGCCTCTTGGCCCGCTACTAACACGCGACCTCGCTGACTGCGCCGTGCTGTCTGCCTGATAAGGAAGGGCAGGTGGCATATCAGCTAGTCGTTATGGGGACGGACGCCCCCCCCCCCTCCACCCTCTTTCCCCCTCGGCACTCTGAGCGCGTCCTCTTTCTTCTCGCTCACCCGAACTGGTTTCTCTCTCTCTCTAACTCTCATCACCTCTTCTCGTTTTTATTCCCGCCTACAGAAAACCGGCTTTGTCAACGTCCTTTTGCTATCGGGCCTGGTCGTTCGGCTTGCAATTCCCAACCCCCCCCTCCCTCCAGCATAACATTGTTGCTTTCAGCTGGTCTATTTTCTTCCCATAAATTGCCGTCCCGTCCTCACAGGGCTCAGAGAAGCCCAGCCGCTTGGTGAGGAGTGTCAGAACTGCCGGGCGTCCAGGATGGGGCTCACCTGTGCCAGCGCGGGCCTCCGCCCTAGCGTGGAGGTGGTGTAGCGGAGCCTGTCTCACATATCCAATTATCTCTACATCTGCTTGCTCAGCAGAGCCTGAAAGCGCCCCGAGTAGGCACCTCCATGACAGAGCAGCGCTCGAGGCGGATGAAAAGGCAGAAGCTTTCATGTTGGCCATTGTGGTTGCATATTCACAAGGCCCAATCACTGATTGGACGTGTGAGGTAATGAAAGATGGTAAGTCAGAAACTGCAAACTGTCTCGAAAGCCAGGGGGGATTTGCATTTTCCACACGGCCACGTGTTTCTTTATTGTGTTAATGCCATGTGCTGTGGTGAACACGGAGACACAGTAAAGCATAATGCTGACAGGAAGTGCAAGGTACAAGAGCCTCAACAAAGCCCGGTCAGTTCAGAGCTGCTGGAAAGCTCGCACTTCTCTCATCGGCTGACGTCCGCCTCACAATGTCTCACATAAAAAAAGATCTCTGCATTAATTAGAAGTTTTAGCACAAATTCCACCCTACCGCACAGTGTCTCTGTAATGAGGCATTTTATGGCTTTGGCGTTACACAGAATCAGACCCTCATATTACTGCCAACCTTCATTACCATTGTCCAAGACTGTCATGCTATCAGCACAGTCATGTGCCATATTTTTATTATTATTTTTTTCCCTCTTTTTTTCAGGGTTTTCTGCTGAACCTCAAATTTCTGTCCCATCGAACAGCTAATGACTAAATACAGCACTTTTTAACAGACGACAGAAGGTCGACTCCAGCAGGATGAAATGGAAGTTTCTATCAGCAGTTCGCAGGTACAACATCCCCTCGTCCCGAGAACAATATGGTCCCTTGCTAAGCTTTCTTCAGACTGTTTCCTAGCCATTAGCCCTGCGCTTTATTTTTCTGGGGTTATCAGGAGCCGGACAGCAGGAGGCAATAAGCAAGCATGAGTGAAAGAGGCAACTGTGAGAGGATTGGGGGAGGGGGTGGGGGGGGGGGGGAGGGGCTCATTGAGCAGGGAGCAATCTCGCTGAAAAATGACAATGTTGACAAGCATTTTAACACAGAAACCCACACAGGCCAAGGAGATCGTGTGTGGACCAGTGGTGCCGAAGCCAGAGTGTTTAGGGGCTGGAATTGACTTTTCCTAAGAGACGCACCAAAATAATATATTTTGGTCACTGATAAAAAATGTTATTTTGGTTTGGCAAATGTCATCCAACAATCTATACCCAACCTCGCCCAAAAATAAACAAAAGAATGGCCGATACTATAAAATATCCTGAATGGCCTGATATCTCACAGTGCATTACAGATTTACAAGCAGTCGTTATTGATTGAACGGAGATCAAAACTCTCTCATGGATGGCAGCTTTCTGTGCACAGTGTTATTACTTACAATAAAGTGCTGCCCTCTTGGCTGGTTCATGAAAGAAAAGTTCTACAGTCACTGAGCAGTAAACCACAACAAAACAGGACTGAAGGTGTCCTTGTCTAGATCCCTACTATCCGTATCTATTCAATCTGCTGGAAAATATCATCCAAGCTCATGCGCTGCACCCTGCACAGCATAATCATGTAACAAAAGACTCCCTGAGGTGAATCACGACAGGCTCCCAGAATGCAACACGCCAGCGAGTGGTGTAGAAAATTCTACCATGGTATGTAACGTGACCCTCTCTTACCCTCATCTCCTGGACCTCCTTCTGACCGTCCCAGGCCCAACTGCGCTTGGTGAAGTAGTTGACGGTGGCGAACTCAATGAGGGCGGAGAAGACGAAGGCGTAGCACACTGCCATGAACCAGTCCATGGCTGTGGCGTAGGCCACCTTGGGCAGGGAGTTGCGGGCGCTGATGCTTAGTGTGGTCATAGTCAGGACAGTGGTGACACCTGGGAATGGGAGAAGAGGGAGGTGGTGAGAGAGGGGAGGCTGGGTTGTAGGATTAAGCTGTAACTGAGTGATTAAGGATTACGCTGTAACTGCGTGATTAAGGATTAAGATGTAACTGCATGATTAAGGATTAAGATGTAACTGTGTGATTAAGGATTAAGATGCAACTGTGCAACTAAGTAATAAAGTGTAACTGAGTGATTAAGGATTAAAACTTACTTTCTGAATCAAAACGTGATTACTGCTCTTGACTATCAAGGACACGCAAAGCAATCTAGTTTGACTGTGACGTTACTTAATGTAATAGCTGATTTAGGTGGCCTTCCATTAACCTCAGATGAAGTGATAACTAGGAACAGTGTGTGTGCTCCTGTAAGTATAGATTTAAACATTAAGAGGAACTGCTTGGGTAAGGAGTCTTCCTGTTCCTCAGATGACCTCTAGACCACTGCACTCTGTCCTTGGGTACGCTGTAACCAGCTGATGCCCATGGACTCATACCGTGGGCATCTGACTCAGCAATTTTGGACTTATTTCAGATGTCAAGACATGGGCAGAGTCATGTGCCAGCTTTCTTAGGCGTTCTTTGTTTGCCTGGAAGGCCTCGATCACCGCTCTCCCCTGATTAGCGTGGTCCACCGGCTCCTCCTGTTTTCTTAACGGGGGAGTCAGGGATGTTAATACGCGATAATCCGAGTACCAATAAAGTGCCGGTGCTGCCTCAGCTCCTTCCGGCCGCGAAGACGTACAAGTGGGAGAGATGTTAGGGAGAGCAGCATCACCGCAGGAACCCCACGGCACAGTTACACAATTCTGACAGCTGCTGACGGAAGTGGAGAATTATGGGGGAAAGGACGTGCAGCCAAGGTGCAGATGAACGAGCCCACTGCTGCACTGGAGCTGAACACAGATGAACTGCAGCCTTGACAAGGCAAAACGGGGAGAGGATTAAAGTCAGGAACGAAGGCTCTCTTGGGGCACCAAAGTGGACGACGGCCATGAAGGTCCCGTATATTTTGCTCTATTGAAGGTCTACGCTAACCACCTTACTTTGGGAACAGCAACAGAGCTCGGGAAGAAGTCTGTCGACTCGTAAATTGAGAGCCTCGGCGTTATCTTGACAAAAGTTACTGCCCAGAAAGAGAGCGCGTTTGTTTCCGGCCCGGGTCCATTGTCTGTCACTTTGAAATGAAGCTGTGCGATTTTCTTCCAGCGGCCCTGGCAACAAATGCCGTCTTTAAATTAGAAGGGAAGAAGGAGAGGGGAACAAATCGGACGTGCTGTGAAATCGGACCTCTTCGTAGGTCGTTGTGCGTCGGCGCCTCCGATAATGGGGTTTTGGGAGCGAGATGAGAGAACGGTCCACAATAGGTGCCCATTAAAGCAGATATAAACAATCAGTCCACTTGGTCTGCTACCACCTGGCTCATTGGCGGGAGCTGAAAAGCCCTCTGGTACTGAGGCGTCTGCCGGCGTGCTGGCTCCATCCCGTGTGCGCCGTGTCTAAAGCGAGACCTCCGCGCCAACGCGCCAAGATCTGTCCGCGTCACATCAGCGCTCTCGTGAGATCAAACGGCGGCGAGACGACGGACAGATAAACAAGGCGGCCTAGTTACGTCGGCCGGGGGGGGCGAGGCCATTCGATATGCCTTGTCCGTCATCGTAAAATGTGGCAGGAAACAATTAGACTTTGGTTTTCCCGAGCGAGTGGCAGAACACGGAGCGGTGAATGGCGGTGAAGACCCTCGCCGATCCTCTCGCTGAATCTTATCTTCATCATGCAGGGAATGAGAAAAATATGGGAACATTAGCAAGGGATGCACCTCGAGATGGCTATCGTGTCAGGCAAGGCGGCGGGTTTTTGTTCAGGACGTGTGCTGGAGCAATAAATCACAAACTGCACACTGGCTGCCGAGGAAATTATGAAACGGGATTATACATATAAAATGTGGAGTCAGGCGCGTTAGGGAGCTGGCAGGGGTCCAGGCCGTGGCCGATTAATTAAAAATCAACTTTCAAGTGGCATTTGTCAGAATGCTGCATGGACCTATAAATGTAACCAATAAATGGCTTTCCCATTTAGAGGGGGGGGGGAATGCAGGAGCTTTTTCTACCCGTCAATACTGAGGCGTGTGGAAGAGGAAGGGGGGGCGTGAGGTGCACGCACTGCCTGCTTCCGCCATGAGGGGGCGATCTTGGACATCATGGCAGCTGTGGAGTCTTTGGGTGCTGAGAGCAGATGCGGTCAGAGGGTAGACGGGAAGAAAATGAAACAAAAAAAAAGAATCCCGGGAGAGAATCGGCCGTCGCGGGGAGCCCGGTCGAAGGGTGTGGTGCATGCGACCTCCGGGCTGGTGGGAAGGACACTCCCCCCCCCAGCAGCCGTCGCCACGGCCGCCGTCGCCCCGGCCGCCGTCGCCCCGAACCCCTGCTCCATTAGCCACAGCGGTCGGAACGCAGGCCGGAGGCGGCACGCTGCTCCATCACGTCCGCGGATGCCCCGTGCAGCGAGCCCTGTGGAATACTAACGAGGCTGTTCCCCAGCACCTCATTAGAACCTGCAGATTGGAGCCGAGCAGCTCGTCTCCACTGGCTGTCTGCGTGCCAACCTTCAGCTGGGGATGCGCCGTGACGGACTCTGTCCGCTCGTGTTATGATTAGCGTTTCAGATATACGGATTAACGCCGGGACGTGAAGCCACGGTGTGGCCCCCGTAGCAGATAATATGTTTGCAGGTCATTTTTAACGGCAGCTTTGAATTATCGATGTTTTTTTGGCCAGGATATGAACAGAGGAGTAGCTCCTTAAGGCATTTTTTTTTTGTTTTGGGGTAGATGGAAATGCTTATTAAGTTACTAATTGCCTTTTATTAATATAGCTTAATAAAAGTCATTTATTATTCATCACCTTTGTGTGAGTTGTTACCAGTTTGTTTTGATTATGCCCTTACAGCAAGGTTTCCCAAGTGCTGTGATTGCTTTTTGCTGCATCAAGGTTGCATTCGCGCCCACCCTGGTGCCGGGTCTCCGAGGTCTTTAGAAGTCTGGTACTGGAATTTTCTAGACAGGGGTGAGTCCTCTTCCTTTATGAAGGAGCATTTCCTACTGAGCGCAGACTCATTATCTGCCCGTCGGTACACAGAAAATGTGTGTGAGGTGTGCCAGCATGGCTGTCCACACGTCTGCTCTCGTGTGTGTGTGTGTGTGTGAGCTGTGTCTCAGAGATGGGCTGTTCACTGGGAGAAACATGAAGGGAGGCGTCCCGCCACGCTGTGTATGAGGCCCCTCTAGGCATGAGTTTGCCCTCTACACAATGCATGACTCTGGATTGGTGATTAGACTATACATTCGAGTGCACACATGCACACACACACACACACGCACATGCACACGCACACACACACATGTACACACCGAGAGACACATGGACACCACAAACTCCCACACACGAATAGACACACATAGACATGTACACACACATGTGCACACAACACAAACATACTCAAATGCATGTGCACACACACACACACACACACACACATTTGTGTGTATCCTCATGGTGAAGCACTTGGGTTGCTATGACACGCTCTGGAGTGCTGCTTCTCAAGCAAAGGCTAAGAGGAGCGACTGATGAGAGAGAGGGAGAGAGACAGGGAGAGAGAAAGGGAGAGGGAAAGTGAAGGGGAGAGCGAAGGAGAGAGAAAGTGAAAAAGGGAGGGAGACAGAGAGGAAGAGAAGGAGTGAGGGATGGGGAGGTAACAGCAGGGTGAAGGGTGCAGAGTAAGAGTGAGGGAAAGATGGAGAGATGGAGAGATGGAGGAAGAGCACAGAGAGGGCGAGGGAAGCAGGGTGGAGCAGAAGCACAGCAGAGTGATGGTGCTGAGTGAGTTAAGTGAAGGACTCTCTGTGCGAGACACACTGGGCAGCTAATGATGCTATTCCTCCAGTCTCCTGATTAGTCACGTCGGTGTCCCCAGATCAGCTACTCTGGAGACCTATACTACTTACCCTGCGTCTTCCGTGGAAAAAAACGCACCGCTATGCTCCGTATAGCACCGACGATGACCGTTGTCCCGCCGTTTGTTTATATTTTGACATTCTTGTTTTATTTGTGGCTCGACTTTTTTGTATTTGTTTACCATAAAAACCAGTCGGTTCAACGCAAGTACAGTTTGCTCCCTGGTACCTTTCGGCTATCTTGTTATAGCTTGTTATAAATTATTCAAATTTTTTCCTCTCATTTCTCTGCTTTAACGATCTTACGTAGGAGACGTTTCAAAGATAAATTTTGATCTGCAGGATGAAAAATAAAGCCGTAAGGAAGCGATGATGACACTCTCTAGGGGGAGGGGCAACAGAAGCTCAAAATAGCTCCTGTGGAACGTGGAGTGTCTGGGTGACTGGTGACAGGGTCAGTGTTGCCATAGCCACAGGTCAAAGGGAGCCCGTGGGAGCTCTTGGCTTTTCAAAGTAAAACTTAATTAAAATTATATCGTGTGTGTGTGTGTGTGTGTGTGTGTATGTATAGATGGCTTTCACACCCTTCTAAGCCAAGCAGGATATCTGAAACTTTATTCATCCACAACGTCTCTCTTCCAGCACAAGTTGGGTGGCTGCTTCCCGGCAAGAGATATTGGCAAGCATGAAGATTCGAGTTCTTTTTTTTTTTTTATGTGGTGGTCAGAGTCTCAGGAAGGTCGTTCATTGGAGATCATGCCGATGTTTCAATGGGGCACTGTTTCACATCTGTTGCTCATGAGCTGACAGACGCAGACACCTTGGCAAAGTAAGCTCGGGTTCAATGAGCAATAATCTCTTTACTTCGGCCGTCTTAAGTACCCACCCGGCCCGAGCCAATATCTCACTGCTTCTGGGTTTATCGCCCTCCTCCCCCTCTCCCGGAGTCGGGAGGTGCATGTCAAACTCACTTTTCTCCAACTTCATTTCGCTCCAAGTTTGGGTCCAGCTAATCTGTAATTAATTAGGTGCCTGGAAGGTTGCTGTAATTACAGGTCAATTCGCTGGTCCCTGCACACTTTCAAAACCGAATCCATCACTGTCGGGTCCTGCCAACTGGCCACTCAGCGTTTTTTTCCCCCTTGCCACGTGCTACGCTAAGTCCAAACTTTCTTTTGCTCCAACCGCAACTTTGTAATGCTGCCTCTGCTGCCATCCTTCAAAGGTGTCGGATGGTGTGGAGGGGGGTTGCAGAGGCGGGAAAGCCAGAACGAATCAGAATGCCGTGTTGCGCTCGTCAGAGGTGACGTGAGAGGTGACGTGAGAGGTGACGTGAGAGGTGACGTGACCGTTCGCAAAGGACGTTTCTGCTGAGAGGGGGGCGGATATGTGGCGTAGCTAGGGGTGGGGTTTGGGGTTTGTCGCGGCGAACACTCACCGAAAACCGTGCGCGCTGGCACTGACTCGCGGTTCAGCCAGAAAGAGACCTGCGAGAGGATGACCGTCATGATGCAGGGCAGGTACGTCTGAATCACAAAGTAGCCAATCTTCCTTTTCAGATGGAAATACGTCGTCATGACCACATATTCCCCTGTACAACCAGGACAAAGAGAACGAGGGAGAGAGAGAGAGAGAGAGAGAGGGGGGGGGGGGATTCATTATTGATGAGCTTCATGTGATGGCCAGGCGCTGCTGAAATATTCAGGGCTTTATTTATGAAAGTTAATACAGACAGAAGGTGGCGTGGGCCACGCTGGGATTCTCGGGGGATGAGGCGGCCCAGAGCAGACGGGTTAACCGATTGCTTGTATATCACGGCGCCGAGTTGTTACGGGCCCGAGATTGGGCTGCTGGCACTGCTGGTCTAGATTACACGGCCTGTCAGTGAAAGGGCTTTGCCAGCGGAGGACAAGCCCCAGCTCAGCGCGCGAGACGAGGGCGTCCTGGAGCCCTTCTGCTCCACACACCTGATGGGGAGGAGAGGCAGGACTAACGGGGAGAAGAAGCCCGGGCTGGCGGAGGGCCGTGAAGGCAGCGGGACGAGTGGAACGTTGCGGGACGCTGTTGGTGGTGTGTGTGTGTGTGTGTGTGTGTGTGTGTGTGTGTGTGTGTGTGCATGTGGTTGGAGAAGAAAGCCAGCAAAACGCAAAGGTTGTCTAATGCAGCAACAAAAGGAGGAAGGATTGGATTGGATCTCCTTCTCCCAATGACAACGTCTCCCTGGTAATGGCACTGCCCCCCCCCCCCCATGTCTTTTGTATGGGCTAGAAGAGTCTAACTGTGGTAGTGAAGGAAGTATGCAGGGTGTCTGGGAGAAAGGGACACAGAGACCTAGGCAATCAGAATTTAAGATCAAATGAATGACTGATCAACGACTCTGGCACCAGGCATGGGCTGTAATTTATTGCCAATTCAAATGAACCCTAGGCCTAGTTTCAGTAAGAAGGGTAAGAGATTCACACCACCCCCCCCTTGCCTACATCCCACCTTCAAGGGTTCTTATCTGTACAGCAGTGTGGAGTATTTCCATATTACAGCGGCAGAAAGTTGGGAGGTTCTCCCCCCCTTCGCGCTTTAAAAAATTCATGCGCGGTTCAATCTTAAGTCAGAGCGGGTGCTCTTAGATAAAATGTTGCAGCTGTGGGCAGCATTTGGGGGTTGGAGAGGATACTTCCGAGACCGCGCGCGGAGAGTCCCACAAATGTTCGGATGCTTTCGCTTAAACGAGAATTACCCGTCCGACATCGTGTAAGGGAGGGCTGTGAGATGCCTGCCTCCTTTGCTCTGCCCTCTGAAGGTGGGCTATATAAGATGGTCTTCTGGGCAGCAATCCAACATTTTCATCCCAAACCCCCCCAATTTTTATACATTTTTCCCCACGTCCACACTGGTAGTGACACTGCACGGCGACCCAGTGACAAACACCCTCCGATGGCGGAAAACCTTGCACACACACACACACACACACACACATACACACACGCACACACACACACACATCACCAGGTGTCTGCATCGGGGCCGCAGTGGCCCCAATAACTGCAGCAGAAAGCAATCGATGAGCTCGTCGCTCGCAAAGCAGGCTAGATAAATTACTTTACAAACAGACACAAATGGAATTTGTAAGCCTGTGCCGGGCCAGCGCAAATAAACAAACAAATAAATAAATAAAAGCAATGAGGGAGGGGAGCAAAGGGAGGGAAGTGGGAGAAAAAAAATTAATTCATCCAGGTTGTCTGCGAACTGAAAAGAGAAAGCAAATTCTGGTGGGACTGCCCTGGTGTTGTAATGTTCTCTTCTGCAGGATCAACAGGGGTTAATAGATATGCCTAAAGATCAAGATCTTTGTTAACGCAAGGTGAAGCATCCCCCAGTGGGCGACAAACGCCCTCATAAGAAACTTGAACATGTTACCACCTTCTTTCATCTTCGATTGTATTTCGAAGAACTTTTTTTAAACGTATTCCTTGTCAGATTGACAGCCAGCTCTATCAATGTTATCAATTTGTAGCATTTTTTAAAATTGCACTAGACCCAGGGGGTTAGATATACTACAATGCAACAATGCGGAGTCACGTGATCAACGACTCACTTCCCGCCATTCTAACCCCAACCCAAGCCACGGTGAGCGAGCGGTGGCCCACCTGACCTGGGATCAGTGACGGCTTGCTGTGGTAGGCTACCTGTGCTGGAGCTGATGGTCTCCTTGCCTATGACGTGGCCCAGCAGGTCGTACTGGTTGAGGCGAGAGCCGTCGGGGGCCACGGACACCGACTTCTCGTCTTCCGCCGTCCAGATGTAGACCACTTCGTTGTTGGTGTAGGCGTCTAAAGGTAGGCAGCGCAGGGAATGGCATTACTCTCCTGCAAGGGCAAAGCTTGCGCGAATTACCGAAAGCGTTGCGGAGAAACGAACGCTATTCGGATCCAATAAAATCACCTTTTCGAGGAAACTGCATAAAAGCACAAGTTGCTTGGCTCTCTCGTGTGCCATTGCCTGCCTATGCTTAAGGAGTACCGCAAACAGAAAGGTATTATAAAGTATGACTGCCAGTTCGCCTAATGGATTTCCCGTCCGGTGTAACCGCTGCAGTTCAGAAAGTGAAATGGCCATAATACATAATCTCGTAATGTGTAGTTGTTATACTGAAAATATAATGAAGTGGTGGGTAGTTACTGGCATTGTTCTACTGTGCTACAAAAAAAAAAATTACACAGATCTGACTGCTGGAAAATGCTCTCGCAGAAGGAGAGCACTGCATTATGGGCTGTAACAGGGCCGTCGAATGCTAAATAGCACATTCACGTAGCAGCGCAAAACAAAGATTATGAAAAAAGGGAACAATCAGGATGAATAAATGTATCTCAATGAGAGCGGTCTCAATGAAACTTTAATATAGCCGGCCTGTGGGTTGCTGGCGTTTTTTGATTAGATCGTCGTTGCGCTACACTGGATTCAAGGTGTATAATCAGAGAAATGCTGCCTAGGTATGTCTGCGTAAACAAAAAGTAACTTTAGGGAAAAGGGAAAGCATGTTAAATGGGCAAATACAGAAACTCTGACACATGCACACACACACACACACACACACACTCGCACACACCAGTGGCCTTCGTACAAGGGGAGGGGGGAAAAAAAGAGGCTTAGCACCAGAAATATAATTCACACACCAGGCTGTGGTTTGCTAATTAAATTTTGATGGCCAGTGAGAAAAGTTATTGTTTTATTCTGTTGGAAGGCCATTCATCAAAGGCTGAAAGCATCAGCTCTAATGCCACTTCATCTATAATGAACTGTAATTGGTAATGAAGTGTATTATTCAGACTTTAAATACATAGTTTGAGTGGGCAAAGGCGGCCAGTGTTTGCAGAAAGGCCTATTTACAGTAAATCCTGCTGATAGGGGGACCTGCTGGGAGACAGAAGGTCAACGGTGTCACCAGCTCTCAGTGAGCAGAGTGGCAAGACCCTTCCATTTAGCCACTGAGCTAAAACTCAATTAATTCCCAAATTCTGCGAGTCAGATGGAGAAGAGACAGAGAGACAGACAGATAGAGGGAATAGGGAGGGAGATAAGAAGAAAGAAACTTTGTTGTAACCGACAAGACAAATTCACCACTTGGTTATGAGCGATACACATTTACCAGATTACCAGTTGTATAGTAGATTCTGTTTGCTGTGAAATACAGAAATTCCTGTATTTAGCCATTAATATTTCGCCTTTGAAATATCATCTGAAAGATTAGTCACCCCCATTTAAAATCCATCTATTTGCTGGATGCTCAAACAGTGTAAATGTCTGGTAAACTTTTCAATGGAAAGTGAATATGTGGAGTGGATTGATTAACTGCTCATTACACTTTGACCTCTGTGTGCAAAGCTGCATGAAAAAAAAAAAACATACGAATCAAGTTACGAATAAAGACGAGATAAAGACCAGCCTCTCCAGGTCCAGGAAACGGTCTGATCAGCAGGGCCCATACCCACCGCTGTGGTTCTGGTTCGAGCGCTTCACTGGGACAGCAGCTCCAGTAGGAGAACCCTGAGTAAAATGGCATTGGTGGAAAAACACCTGCAGTTTGCACCTTAGATCTCAGACCCAGATTTCATATGAAGGGTTCTTTGCATCCTACCGCATAGCTATACACCTGTGATGTATAACACAGCTCCAACGATCCTCATATCCAACTGAGCAGCTGCCTTCTGGATCTTGTCACTTCACATTTGGCTGATATTTTCCTGGGTCCCAACCGCCCAGCGATAAACGTGCCCATTAATTCGATAAGTCCTCAGCATTGCAGACGTCCTGAGTTTAAAGCTCCTCTGAACCTTGGAACAGGTTGAGTCACGTAGTCGGGCCTGCCTTTCCGAGCTGCGTAGAAACACATTAAACCCCGCACAACAGCTCCCGCTCCGGCCCACTCTGACGCAGTCCCTCCTTAGGCAGCCGTTCCGTTCGAAAGCCTTAATTTCCTCTCTCAGTCATGCCTTTTCATTCCAGGACGATTGTTCTACACGCCGGGGCCGTTGCTGCAGGTCTCCTATACCTCCTATACTCTCCTATGCGGCATGAGTGTTTACACACATAACACATTTGGTAAAAAAAATTATAAATTAAAAGATGTCAACACAGCTAGAAAGAGAAACAATCACATAGTGGCACTTTTTTTTTGTATTTTTTGTATTTTAAATAAATAAATAGAGGCACCTGAATTTTTATGGCTGTGTGCCACATATATGAAAAAAATAGGTCTGCTGCATATTGCCAACAGTACTGGTGGGATAATGTGTTTCAGTTAATAAAAAAAAAAGTACTTTGCTTCCCTCGAAGTTCGGAGAGTATTTAAAAAAAAAAAAAAAAAAAAAGAATGTGATTGCCGAGCTCATTTTGACAGGCAAAGCGAGGGAGAAAGGAATAGGGAGTGATTAGGGAACGAGTGCGCGAGTGCGCGAGGGGAAGGAGGGGGCGCGCGAGTAATCGGCAGCCGTTAACAAAAGCTGCTAATTACTCGCCAACTGTACAGCGTTGTGTTAAGGAGCCGATTGTTCGCCGTCCTTTCAGGCCGATTTCCGGCGATAAGCAGGGAGATCAAATGAGCGTCCCGTGTGTCACGTCGATCAGAACGGGGGCTGGTGTTTGGGGGTGGAGGGGGTTGAGGGTGGAGTGGGTGGAGTGGGTGTAGATGGCAGCTGAATGCGCAGAAATAGAGGCCTTTTGTTTTATTGCCAGGTAGGATGTTTTATTCATGCTGCCGTGACCGCGGTGTCATGGTGATCTTCGGAGTCAGTGGCTATGTTATTAATTTAAATGATTTCAGAGTGAAACTACTGGGTGGCTGGGTTGGGGTGGGTGGGGGGTGGATGGGTGCAGGGGCAATGGCGGGGGCAGAGTAGGCAAATGCATTCGTTTATTTATTCTAGACCCCGTCATACATCATAACGAGGGCGCTTTCACAGCCCGTTAGGCTGGAGCGCTGCTTTTAACTGTTTATAGCACTTATAGCGCTTATAGCACGACTGGCTCGCGACTGCTGCTCACTTCTGCGGCGTGTGTCACGTGACTTCCGACGCCGGTCTCATGCATTTTAGGTCGCGTTAGCTGAGCCAGTTTTCTTGTGCCACCAACACACCTGTGTTGCAAAAACAAAAAACCCAACATTTACATACGTCCTTCTGTTCTACCGCAGCTGATCAGTGAACACTAGAAAACTAGAGTCCTGTGTCCTTGTATCCTTTGCGCGTATAATTAATGCACCCGGCGTGTCATTAGGCTGCATCACAGACGACGACTGGGCCGTCCGGGTTTTGCCAAGGACGCGGCGAAGAACCCAGTGCAGTGAGGTGCAGTGGTGGCTGTAGGGCTTCAGTGCTGTCTCACGTGTCTTTCATGTCACGTGCACGTTCCGCTGTCGAGACGGTGAGCGCGGTGCCTGTCGTCTTTCGCCTTATGATGTCTTCACGTTTTTCCCGATTTTGAATGCAGTAGTCACGCGGTAACCATCGGTAACGCCGTTTCCTGCGGCACACGTGCGGCGGTAACGACGTGCAGATGGTTGCCTCCAAGCTGGCGTAGCGTGTTCAGCCTGCACTTCGAGCTCTTGGAGGGAATAAATCGTGCTGCCCAGCATCTGCGCAACGAACTACAACTCCTCCTCCAGCGCCACGGCAACAGCAGGCCTATCAGGTGTTTATGGGGGTAAACCACTTTTAAATATCTGGCACTTAACTTTTGCAGGCTCCACGGATGCAGTATCAAAGGCTGTTTATACATTAGGGAGCTCCAACAGCCCTGATTTACCCTATTAAGCCCTGGACAAATGGAAGGAAATGTGTAACGTCTCGGATGGCGCCGAACTGTGTATTGAATTGCGCTGAACTGTGTATTGAATTGCGCTGAACTGTGCAGGATTGTGGGGCCCCCCTAGCAGAGTCTGCCTGCATATGTTAAAGGATCTCCAAATAGGTACAATGTTTCTGCCATCAGCCCCAGCAGTTGAACACATGAAGAGAGACTGGTATGGGCAGATATAGAGGTCTGCTTTCAGGTGAAGGCTCCTAATCTCAGGTCCCTTTATGCATACAAATCCAAGTTAATCTCCAAACACACTTGACACCGGCGTGCAGCCAGTTCAACCGTGGGGCCGTATAGAACACATACTGTATGCCGCCTGCAAGTGTGTTTATGCTCCTTAAAGCCCACTTGCGGGAATACCAAACCAGCTGCCGCAGACCAGATCCGAGCCTGTGTCTGAGACATGAAAGAGGGAAGTGGAGAAAAGAGAGAGAGAGAGAGAGAGGGAGAGAGAGGGAGAGACACTTAAAACACTTACAGCTTCCGAACTTGAGCGGGCAGGCATGGGCGTCCATGGGAAAGTCTTCCAGGTGCATTGGGCACTCGGCATGAATGGTTAATCTGAAAACGAGAGGAAGCACATGAGAGGGGAAGATTGGGGGGGGTGAAGAAGGAGAGAGAGAGGAAAAGCGTGAGATAGCATATCTGTTTATTGGGACAGTTTTAAAAGCGGATTATGCACAGAGGCGGCGCCTGACACGCTGCCGTCGTTTATTTCCTTTAAATTGCGCACATATCTGGGGCAGCTGGGTGCTCTGCATTTGAAGATTATGCGTGATACAAAGAAAGACAGGACTCAGCTTAAAAGTCCCTCACTTTCCAAAGTCCTGAGTGCACAAGTAAGGGCCAAAAGAGGAGACGTGCCTTTAGGTTTCAGCCGCACTCCATGTTGTGCGTTAGAATCCCTAACGATACTAGCCTAACACCGGGGGAGCGGAGTATGCATCCTGCTGCAGAAGAACACCTGTGTCATCCCATTGCAAAGCTACATTGTTATGCAGTGCTGTTCTTGACAGGGCAAAGCAAACTATAAATAGCTCCTCCAAGCTGTTAATTAGCAAGTATCGGGGCTTGATTCTCCGAAGTGAATCAAAGTCACATCACTTCATGCACTTTATGACTGGAGGGTAGTGTTAGCTTGTTTGTCATTCCTTCCACGTGCGTCGGTGGAGGACTCCAGATGACAGTTAGCATGGTTCTGCCCCCCTACCACCACCACCAACCAAGAATGACACGTCGCCATCTGAATATGCCAGAGGTCCCTAGGGGGCAGCAGGGTCGGGTGAGGTTACTCGACGATGGGGATGGGGAGCCTGAGTGTAGGAAGTGTGAACCTTCGAAAGATGGCCGCTCTGTTCACAGCAGTGATGCCTCCTGGGAAGAAAGGTTGAAATGTGCCGGTGTGTCTTGCAGAGTCTGAAGCTCTCAGGAAAGTGTGTGTATGGGCCACGCCAGTCGAGGGGATGAATCAGTGTTCATTTGTTTTCTGTGTGTGTATGTGGGTTGTGTGTGTGTTCTACCAGCTTCTATAGCCCCCCCCCTCCTGCGAGTGTCACCCCCAGCACGTGACTCCCTCCCTAGGGATCTGCGGGCTGTATCCTCCCATCGTCTGGTTGATTACTTGTTGACCCAATCAACCTTATCATGACAGCCCACTCCTGGAGCAATTCAACAAATCAGGTTACGCTGGCGGCCGCTGTAGAAACGCCACCACAGCTGCGCTGCGGTATTAGAGGGCACGGCTGAGGATCGAGTCTTATTAGGTGCAGTTTTTGTGACTCGGACTTGACAGGGTCTCTGACTCACACTTGGAATCCTTGCATCGTGACTCCAGCTTGGACCTGACTGTAATAAACAGCAGGATACAGGACACTGTCCAAAACGTTCTAAGTGCTGTCCATCTATATTTCATAGGCCTGCTGTATACTATATGTATGCTATACGTATGCTGATGTGTCAGGAAGATAGTTTTTGATTTCATTTTCCAAGTACAGCAGAAAATGTGCAAGCTTTCTTCTCAAACCAATTCACAGATCTACTGAACATACTTAGATTATCATGCCTCAGAAAATAAATTTAAAAGCATATTTTATGGGCAAAGTGAGATGCCTTTCAATTTTAATGGCAGAACGTAAACAGATTTGAGAAACCTTTGCAGACACATATTTTAAAAGTCATGTGCAAACGGAATGGAGAGCTCCTGTCAGCACCGTCATGTCCTAATGAGATGATAACATGCACATCTGAGCACAGCCTGCTTTCTGTATTTGATCTTTTAGATGTGCACGATCTCATGAATATGTAGTATGCATATGCGTATTGTATGTTACACTTGGCAAATTCGAAAGGTCGTTGACAAGGTATTTCACAACAATGTGTTTTTCTCCAAAACAAAGGCATTTATGGAAACTGGAAGAAGAAATGGTTAAAATGAATGTTGTTTTGGTTAGCATCTTACTTTAAGGAAGATAAAACATCTGGTGCACACACACACACACACACACACACATCAGCAGTACTTCTCTTCGTTTCACCCTTTTCTCGCCATACTAATCACAGTAGGGTATGCTCTGACCACTCTTGCCACCTCTGCTACACTGTAATCCTCTCCTCCGTGTGCCTGGACTTTGCAGTGGACGGCAGCACCGTGGCCTCTCAACTCTCGCGGAGCGAGACGGCAGCTGTCTCCGCTCCACTACACTGGGCCAGGTGAGACAGCTCAGCGGCCTGAGCGGACGAGTAAAGCCATCTGTCCATCCCACACTTCCGCCTAACCGCCCTCTTGGGGCAGGGGAGTGAGCTATAAAACTTTTCTGGCAGGCACAAACCTGCTGAGCTGGGTAGTGTGGGAAAAGAAAGGAACTGGAAAAAAAACAAAAAAACAAAAAAAAACAACAACCAAACACAAAATGCAGTGCAGGGGAAGTGCGGAGCTCTGTGTGGAGCTCACTCGCTTGATGGAGAGGCCTGTGAAAAGTGCTCCTGCCTTACAAAGGTACGGGGGGGGCGGGGGGGCGAAATGACATGGCATTATAAAGCAAGATGGTTCCCAGCGGCTGCATACTCACGATTTTGACACGAACAGCCATACGGTTCTACCCACGTGGTGGAAAGTTTTCCGCACTTTTTCGGGGTACCCGGAACGCTAGGACCAGGCATGTTACCTTAATCACGCGGAACTGGGTCATATCTGCAAGGCACGGAGCGCTAAAATTCAGAGCGGGAGATGTCTTCGTCCCACGCAGTTGGAAAAACAAAAGCAGCAAGAACGGCAACAACGAAACCCACGCAAATGTGGAAAACCTGAAGCTCACCGGTGAATATCGTGGGACTTGTTCCCCACAGAGGCTGCAGGACGTAAGATCTGTCCTCCACGGTGCAGAGGCTCGGCCGATTCCAGAGTCGGCACTATTGCCCTGTGTCTCTTTCCTAAACTCCTCCCCCGCACCTTTAAGTGCTTAATGAGATAAAGCTAGGTGCCTCCTGGGTAATCTGCAGACATAATGCCTATGATGTTCTCGGCCTCGCAGATTACTGCGCTCGCAGCCAGAGAAGCAGTTTTGCGGCACTGACATTAATTAACGGGTATCCAGCAGGTTCCTGAGGCCTCCCAATACCTCCTGGTGTGCCACCAAGCCAGGAACCACGTGCTAAAAAGCCCCCACCTGGAAGCACGTTATTGCAACCTCCTCGACTGCCCCGCCAACACCATGTCTCAAGCTGTGGGAAGGTCAGTGCATGAGCACACTTCTAACACCCATCCCAATCCAGATCATCCCTCCACATCTCCAGGTCTGCTGTGCAACAAGCTACCGCGAAGACCTGGATCGATTGCATCCAACTTTGCTATTCTGCCCAAATCGGATGGAAATCTCAAAGGCCTAGGCAAGTGCATCATTTCATGAGTAAATCCGCAATGTGCGAGGACTTCAAAGCGGTCCGGCGTGTCCGGTGGAATGAATCACTCAGCGACGCCCAACCCTCCACCGCTTCGCATGAATCACACATTCCGCCTTCATGGTTTGTGTTTATCTGAAAGGCATCGTCTCCCACCGTCTGCCTCCGAGGCTACCCGAGCGACCTGCCCATTCATCAGCTCTTTAAGCTGCCACCAGAGGTCCACTCCTCCAAATATACTCTTCATCAGTGCCGACCCCTAGCCTAGCCTCACGTAGGCTCCGCGGGTGAGAGGGTCGGCGGGCACTCCTGACACGCCGGGGAACGTGGAACCGGGCCAGCTCCACTGCCACCACTGGCGTTGTTGCCGACTCGGAAGGGTGGGGGGGTGGGTGTTGTGGTGAGGGCGGGGTTGTGGGGTTTAGAACGCGGAGGATGATCAATGGGGCCGTGAGGCTGGATTCCCAACTGTGCAGCGGCACTCTGCTGTAATGATGACAGCTCTGGGAAATGGTACACTGGCTTCGCTCCTCACCAGCTCCCGTTCACAGGGGACTGTCACTCCAGGACAAGGAGAACGAGTGACAAACAGGGCACGGGGAGCAAGGTTTGCTCAATGTGCTTCAAAAGCGACAGCACCATGGGAATTGCAAGGAGGAGTGCGAAAAGCTAGAAGTTTGAGCACTTTTTGGCTTTTGTGGGTAGTTTACTGTTGAGCTTTTGGCTATGTTTGTGCATAGGGACACATCTTCCATTACAAGGATAAGTGCTCTAGTCTCCTCATTATGAGTCACGCAAAAGACTCGGGACATGCTTAAGTACATGAACTGAAAAGCAGTTTATGCTTTGAAAATGTATTCACTCCAGGACAGATTAGATAGCTGATGTATCTTTACTTCAGTATCGTCAGTATCAGTATCTTCATTAATCTCACAGCCTGTTTTCACCGCTTTGAATCTTGACAAAAGCATGGATGATGGATGCTTGCCAAATGACTCAACGTACAGGTCAGCTCTCAAACAAGGAGGGAATGACAAAAATAAAATCTGATGAAACAAACAGAAGTGCAGCTTCGGTTTCAGTACGGAGGCCGGTTGACCGACCGTTTCATTGGACCCGATTGGTTAACAACGGAACGTGGAATGAAAGATTTTCTTCTCGTGCTGTTCAGTGGAAGGTCAGTGGAAGTGAACGCTTCACTGTTGCCTTGGTGAGGCTCTCATTTCCAGGCTTGTCGTCTCTGGCTGGGCAATTACACGCAGGCGTCTCACTGAGATCCCATCCTGACTCATCAGCTGAAGAAAAAAAATAAAAATCCCCTCGCCATATCCACCCTCCTGCGGCTGGCTTCTACCGTCCTAGACGGAACTGCCAGCCAGGACGTTTCAGCTATGTCAGAACACGCAGCAACACGTCAACTTTGAGTCAAGGAGCCTGTCCTGTGTGTTTAATGAGAGCGCGCTGCTTTAATGAACGCCAAAGGGGATTTGTTATGGCCTGCTTTTGTCTGTTTTCACACGGTCCGAAATAAGAGTCTTGGAGCTTTGAGCTTAGGTTTGACAGTTACGTTCGCGGTCTAACAGGAGGGCTCGGCCAGTGAAGGATCCACCGAGGAACGTTTTTCCCGCGCTCTTTCTGTGCTTAGCGTGGGGCTCAGAAACAAGCCCCATGCAGTTTGCGACATGCGGCGGGGCAATTAGCGCCAGCCGATCTCCGTAATTACCGTTATTAGAAGTGACTCGCTGGTAAGGCTTCTGAATCGAGCAGCCCAACTGCATGTTGTGCGATTAATTTTCTGCCGTGCGAGGTGACCCTTCATTGGGCGGGGCATGCTGGAGAGGCGGCGGCGCGGAGGGGCGGGGCATTCCCTGACTGGCTGAGGGCGCGAGAGACGCGTGATATGAGAGATGCGTGATGTGAGCTGCAGGGCCAGAGGGGTTCAGGGCCATCGACGACATCATGCTGGCCTGCGTCAGGAAACCTGTTGCTTGGAAACCTGCAAAATACCTTATTTTTAGTCTGCCAGAAAGTCAGTATGGGTCTGTTCTACTCAGAAAACCATCAAAACAATACGATTTTCTCACTAAGCAAAGGAATGTTTTCCCACCCGCGCTTCCCCCGAAGGCTGAAGTAGAATATTATGGACGACATGATTGAGACCATGAAAGCTGGTTAAAGGAAAGATTAATTGGGGCGGAAAAAAGCTTCCCCATCCTGACAGAACCTGCCCTTTGTCTTCAGTACTACAGTACAGTAGCTCTTCTGAGCAGTACATAGAGTATTATCTGAAAAACTGTTGCTTAACGAAAAGTGGTTTCCAAGGAGCTGCTGAAGAGGTTTAAAGCAAAACTGGTTTCTGACGACTTCATAGTTATAACCCGTGTGTACTTACAGAGGACATCGAAAAGTGTTTCTATAATCATATAAGCAGCCTAGGATGGGGGTGACCTGCTGTAATATGATGTAAGGATACAAGGGCAGAGCTGGATCACTGTGCATTTCCCTCAAATGAACCACTTACTGCAAAAGGCAGCAATCCGCTCTAAGAGTGTAACAGCTGCCATGAAAATTCCAAGACAATGGTGGGTATGACTTCATTTTTTGTCTACTTTGTCTACTATATTGTAACTGAAAATATTGGTAATGGTGGTAGAGTTTGTTCACCTTTTGTATTACTGTACATCACTGAACTCATAACCGAAATATTTAAGTCTGACTTTGAGCTGCTCAGATATTCAGAACTGTTAGGAGGGGGAAGATGGCTGTCCTTGTGGTGTGGTCAGTGTTACAGAACAAGCTGCTTCGAGCAGCCTCCCCATCTATCTGTTCAGCTCACCAGTACCCTCTCCCTCACAATAATGAGGGAAGGTCTGAATATTGTTATTTCTCAGTTATGCAGTCATGCAACATTAGATCACATTCTGGTTACCATGCCTAATGTTTTCAAACCGTTTTAAAACCCCTCATGACAAGAGACAAATCCACACCCAGATCCCATGCGGGACGCGAGAGGAAATCAGGAGAGGGACGTTGTCTCCGTCTCTGCAGCCTGCCCGAACCTTCTTGCAAACTTGGAGTCAAGTTCTAATAGCCCGGAACCTTTATCAAAGGGTGCTTGACCACGTAACAGAGCATAGCAGTGTCTTGTTACAGTACACGCTGATCATTCATTCAGCCAATGAGTTGGAACCTCAGGATCCCCCCCACATACTCCTCGGCTATGCTGTCCTCCGCATTCATAGGCCTCATTAGCTCGACACCCAGCCAGACAGGAGACAGGCGCCGTGCCGCAGGGACCGCCAGGCTAGACGGAGGCTAGCCGGAGCGCAGCACCGCGTAGGCTGCGTCTGAAATAATCAAGAGCGCGGGGCGCGTGTTACCTGGCGGCGAGCCTTGGTGCGCGCGCCCGTGCCCTTGACGTGGACGGCAGGGTCGCCGCTTATTCCCGTGGACTTGCCGCCAGCGTTATTACCGGGATGAATAGATGAAGAAATGTGATTTAAATGCTCTGCGCCGTTCAGCCGAGTATACAAACATCATTAAAAGACGAAACCTTCGGGCCCAGTGCCTCATTAGCATTCCGAGAATGGCGGCGGCAGGAGATTGATGGACTTGAAACCCAGCGTTCCTGCTTCGTCTTTTTGTCTTTTGCTTCTTGATCTGAGACCAGAGGAAACTCCCCGCATGACTAACGCATCGCACAGGCAATCTAAAGAACAAAAGGGCAGCTTCGGTTAGCGCTGTCTGTCTTATTCGCCACTGTCTTGTCTTCTCTTCAACATAACTCAGGTAGAAGGAAGGGCAATAGGTTTGGGCTTGGAACCCTCTTTTATTTCTTCTCCCTCCCTTCTGCCCTGCACCAATGTTTCATTCCTATTCAAGTGCTTTTAAAAGAAAGCTACAATAATACACTCCTGGCACGTCATGGAAGTCTCACGTCTTCGAACTGCACTTTAAACGTCCATTAAATGGCTGCTATCTCCGAGGATTCTCTTAAGTGGCTTTGGGAATCTTTATATTAAGGCTGCTGACTCAGGGACTTGCAAGGGCAGATCCCTAGAACATCTGCTGGGCAGCAACATCGGCCGGGTGTCAGCGTGGAAGCGACAGCTCCACTTCCTAAAAAGGCAATGCGGATTTTTACCCACTTTCTGCTGCAAAGAGAATAAGACAAACTATAAGTGATTTCATTTAACAAGTATAAGTTCCAACGCTGCCAAACGCATCGATTTCGGATTCCACAGCAGTGTTTATAATTACTCCCCAGCTATGAGCCTCAAATCATCATATAGATCCTGAGTGTTTTGGGGTTCTGCACTGCAGTTCTTGAACACCCAAAGTACATGGAAAAAAGTTTTTAGAATCTTCAGCAGAAACTGTTCAGGTGGGAAATAAGCTACTTGAAAAAAAACAAAAAACAGTGTGCTGGCTCGGTGCAGAGACGCAGGTCCGTGACCACCAGCGGTGAAAGTGGGACACAAACAAACAGCAAATGTCATTACATGCAGCAGTCCACAACAGTCCGCCCCTTAGACCCCCCCCCCTCCCCCAATGATGTGCCACAATTACTCAGCAGTCACAATTAATATCTACCTTCCTGACTCTAAGCCCACTGAGCTGTGGATCCATTCCTGTCTGCCACCTCTCGTCACCTCCTCCGGCTCCTCCGCTGTGCCCAAACCTCCACCCCAGCTGCTGGGTCTGTCTTCCTAGTAACAGAAGGGTTAGACATCAGTATTGGCTGTGTGGTGGCACTTTGCTGATAGGATCCAAAGAGAGCTCCTGTTATAGCTCTGAGCGCGCAATTAAATCCTAACCTGAGCGGCCCGCTATCGAGTTCTGAACCGGGGCCAGTCCAGTAACGGGGGCGTGGCCAGTGAAGAAGAGGCTGGCTGCCCTCAGCAAGGCTCCCGACACCATCTAGTCCAAGGCTGACGAACTACCATGGCTGGCTGCCTAGACAGGATGTAAATGCCTCCAAGAGGTCAAACACGGCCAAAGGAAGACAAGGGCCACCTTTGTTTATTTCGCTCCGTGCCAAGTAATATAATGGAGTGAGCCGTACACACCAATTTATCAGGGGAACTTGGGTCAACGATCCATATTGGGCCAATTTAATTAAGCTTGCTGATAAATACCACCCCATCGTCCTTGGGTCACAGTTCTGGACGTGTTTTTGAGGTATGCTTTTTTGATACAACCATGCAAAAACGGAACGGAAATCCTCGAATGCAGCTAGAGAAATGGTAAGGCTATTTTCATCCTGAATAATTGAAGCCGAACGCCAGCTCTTAAAAGCGCCCTGCTGGTGAACTCTATGCCAGCATGGCTCTAATTCACTCAGCATCAAACGGCCCGTTACGGCAGATCTAGCGCCTGATACACACGCACTGAGCATGTGCCCTTTATAAGAGGAATCAAGGGTGGAGCCTACAGCTGCAAGTTCATTCTGACCTCTCCTGGGTTTTCACAGGCCGTTTGTTTCCTGAACGCCAGCGTACTGATGTGAGGAGTCGCTCGACGCTGTTGCCGGCCGATGCCGTTGTCAAACGCACCCCCAACCCCATCATGGCATCCTCATGTATTTCCTTCTGCTGCTCTCCACAATGGGAATTTTCCATACGGGTTATGGAAGAAATGCCCCCCCGAGCATATATTACCAGCCCCCGCATCTGCTAAATGCTGACTGCAAGCACATGCTGATCATGGGCGTCTTATGGAGAAGGAGAAGACTCTGCTGGTTCAACAGAGCACTGAACCACCACTTTTCTGCCCCTTCATCACTTTCTGTTGTGCTGAAGAAAGGGACAGGTTGGAAAGAGGCCAACATTCATATACGTATACTGTATACACACAGACATTTATATTTATATAATAGACACGGACATTTAATATTAACGATTAACTAATTTTGTTGCTTTCATGCTGTGCTTCTCGTTGGACGCATTGTGTTTGTCTCTGACTCGACAACCTTTTTTTCTGAATGCCGTGACCTAGATCAGGTCAAAACAGCATGAATAGTAGACATTTAGTCACCGTCCACAGTGTATGATTACATGAGTCTACACTGCACTCAGAAGTGACAAAACACATCAAGGGCTCTTGAACACACATCCAAACACCAGGGCTCTTGAACACACATCCAAACACCAGGGCTCTTGTGAAAACGCCTTTGATTTGCTCCAGCTCTAACATTCTGGGGCCCATTTTCCCCCTACTTTATGAGCACACCTGTATGATGAGATAAGCCATGCTTGAGAAAACCAGAGAGAGAGAGAGAGGAGAGAGAGAGAGAGAGAAAGAGGGAGTGCATTCTGCTTTGCTGTTCTATTATATGTCTGTACAGGCAATTACTTTGCATCCCCCCCCCCATGTACTGTAGGTCCCTAAGCAGCAACTGGGCGAGATTAGACAAAGCAAAACGAAGGACCAGTTGATGGCATGTGCGACATCCGCAGCTCATCCGCAAGGCGCCTGGGTGGAGGTGGGGCTCGAACCTGCGGCCCCCGACGAGACTGTGCCGCGCTTGTTTCCAAAAACAAAAGTGCAATCAGTGTCACGCTAATTCCTTTGTTGTTGCTGTTTTGCTGTAGCTGCTTCTTCCTGGCATATTGATTTTCCCTCCTCACGCTTCCTTCTCCCGATACAGCAGAAGTGCTTGGGTTGCACATCCAGCAGAGTTGATGCACACCCAAAGTCTTGCCGAGTAAAACCTCAACGATTTGGACGAGTGTGTCATCTTGCAATCGTTAACATTTCAGGTGATATTAAAGCACACTGCTTTTATTTCTGCCCAAACAAACCTGCAAGCAACACTACTCCTGGGTATGCTGACATACACTCCCAGAAAATGGTACTTGAGAAGGATTATCACAGTGTAAGGTAATAACATACTACCAGATCAGCTCTCTTGACATATTGCAAGCATTATGGTTATTACACAGTATCTCTATCCCAATCCTGGGTGTGGTTGGAAAGATAAGGAGGCTAAGAAATCAAAGAGGTGCTACATTGAGCCAATTCATAAATGTTACGGTAAGTATGACAAACCGTAGGGTGCTAGACCTGTCCTTCCAAGGCAGAACGCCATCCCCTGCTAAGGCCCAATGGTCTCAAACATGAACTCATACAGTAATCAAGACAGCAATCAACATGGAGAATTCTTAGGGTGTCAGTTGAGTGCTTTGCTGTCCGTCTAACTTAGCTGGACCTGCATCAACAGTCATTAGCGCGATTGTGGTCTAGACCACGCTTGTCACGAAAGATTATAACCGGAGCCACAGTTCGTCTCGTGTCTGTCAGCTTTGTTTAGGAGTACTGTGGTGCTGGCCTCCATCCTGACATGCTTTAATACTGGGAATGAGGCTTAAGATACCTGGCAATAGCACAATTGTCTTTTTGGTGACATGGTCCTTTTTCTCTCTGTCTGAGTGACAAGCGGGACCAAGGATATACTTCTACTGACAAAGCTAAAAGGAGTCAGAGGACTTAAAGTTCATCCACTGAATTAGCAGACACCCCGGCAGAGGGGCAATCCGTCTTTGACACAGCACCATTTTCCACAGCCTTAATGTAGCGCTGTATTTAATTCATGAAAACAAGGTGTAGACCGTGGCCAGAAAAGATTCGCACTCGTTTTCCCATATAGAGCTTGTCTTGGCTACACCGCTCGACTGTGAAAAGGCAATAAACCGGGATCAATTATTCAGCTTCTCGTATGCCGGCTCTTTTCATGCACCACTGTTCTATGTAAGATATGCAAAGGCATAAACGGGGCCCCATAGCATACAACGATAAGGACAAGAGGTGATGGTAGCGAAAAACAAAGGCTTTTTTTCCCCGAGGAACAAGGCCGGGTCACGGCACCATCCTCAGCCACTGATGGGATGTTGTGACAGGATGTACTTTGGGGGTTGCGGCAAAGCCTGGGTCCTTGTCGCAGCGAGGAGACAAGGCGGCTCGGCCGGGCCTTCTGAATAATTGTACGGTCACGCTGCGCTGACTGTTAGTGAGCGCCGAGGCTGTTCTTGAGGACAGCTTCTTGGCCCGTGCGAACTAAAAGGCGCCGGCGAGTGACTGTCAAGTATCCGGCCTTAGCGGGAATGTGAACGGGTTTAAGCTGCTCCGCAACTCGCCCAACTTCTGATGCTCTGATGCTTGCTGGTTATGCGATCCGAGCCACTGTCCAACCACCTGGAGGCTGGCAGAACAGACGAGCTGCTCTATTTGTCTCATTTTACCATGACAGCCAATCAAGCAGGCTCTGCCAGACTACCATACAGCATATGAAAGGAGTTGTCACATGCATCATGGGCTTAAACAATAGAATCATGTCTCAGCACATAACTGTCCTTGATCATCACACTCAGGCACACTGGGTGCACAGGCAAACATTCTCGCCGGCACGAGAGGGAAGAGTGACAAGCTTTCATTACAGTGTCCAAATTCAAATGTTATTCTTAGCCTCGGGGAGCAAGGCAGACAGGTTAACCCATAACGCTGAAATACTGGAAGTTCCATCTCCTCTCCATCACACTTCCGGTCCCCGAAGACAAATGCAATTATAACATACAGAGCTGCACTTCGACTTCCAGTTTTGATTAAGAGGCATGAGGTGATGCAAATCCAGTACTAAAGATGGCAGAAAAAAAGGTGGAAATATGCTCAAAGTAGAATAAAGCGGTTCTCGGTTCAGCTGTAAGAGAGAAAAGCTTGGCGAAACGCTGAAAAGTATTATGTATGGTTAAAAATAAGTAATTAATTGCGAAGGTACAGAATTGCTCAATCTTCTTGTCTGTCATCTAACAGGCAAAACCTTCCCCCCCCCCCCTTTTTTTTTTTACCAGGAGGCTCTGTATTATCTGAAGCAGACATACACTTGCACATGTTTAATGCATTGTTGGGGGAGGATGGGTGGGTGGGTGTTGGGGGGTGGGGCAGCAGTCACCTTTGGCATGATTTCTGGGACACTTCCAGCTACTCCAGCCAAGCTTTTTACTCGAAGAATTCACCCAAAGAATGCGATTGATTTCTGGGCTCCGCAATTATATTTCCCCGACTCTCCAGCGCCGATTCTTCAGCTATTCTCCTTCCACTATTGTGCGGCGCAGTGCTGGCAGAGTGGTGCGCGAGCGCGGACAATTGCAGCACCCACACGTAGAGCGGCGGTCGGAGTTTAACCGATGATAATCGTATCCCGTGGACGTTAAATTGAAGTGCCTTCGCCTCTGCGACTGGACCGCACTCCTTTCATAACGCATGCCCACCTGATTTATCTCTGCAAGAATTTATTAAGAATGCGTCACGGCTGGCCATTTGGATTTTATTATTTCTTGGAGGCACAGCTACTGTTCACTATGGTTTTAAGCTACCTTTGGCTTTTTACATAAAGGCTTTCTTGAAAGTATGAGACTGCTATGATGTGATGATTTAATTTTGCATTCTTTATTGATCACAGAAATTTGGCTTGGCCGGTAGGTTACACTGGGCATGGCTGCATTGTGTACAGCCTGTGATAAATGTGGTTTTAATGTATTTTCAGGGTATGCACACTTTGTTTTGTGATGCTGCAACTCTTTTTCCATACATTTTTAACAAATTGTCCTTATTATCTCATTACTATCTTATTACACTAATGGCATTATTATTTTTATTAGCAATTAACAAATTTGATTTGCAGTCATAGACAAAACAGTCCATAAGAGATATGTTAGTTGAAGTCTGAGCTAATGTCACATGCACGTCTCTATGAAGTAGTTCGTAGTTCTACCAGCAGGTCGAGAAAGGTCAGTTCTGAAAATCCTGGATCAAATGAAATTTCGGGGGGGGGGGGGAAGGACCCATTCGCGGCGTCCGGACTGCGTGGAGTGGGTGGTGGGCTCAGCTCGCTCCGTCTCTGGCAGCCAGACACATTGCACCGCAGTGCTTCAGACCGAGCCCGTCTCTATCTAATCCCCCAACTCATTCATCAAGCGCCAGGGGTCAGCGAGGAGTCCGGGCCGGGGGCTTCCCGCTCCTCCGGAGCCCTACTTAACGCCCGTCATTACAAATGCATCAGCCTATTCCATCTCGTGGTCCGCACTTTCAGCTTGGGCTGGAGAAGTAGGATGAGATATTTCCGCGGTATGATAATCGCCACCTGAAGTTCATTGGATGGAAACGTGTTTATGATTCCGAGGGAAGGCGGATTCCAGGTAAGGGCCATGTGTTTGTGTGTGGAACCAAAGAAGAATTGGGGACGATTAAAAAAAGAACATGAAGCTGTTTAACATTGCAAGGCCTTGATAAGGAAAAAAAATTACTGGCAGGTGGGTGTTCGGAATTCATATCTCACCTCATAGTGTATAGCAGGGTCCCATTATCCACCAGGCGCAGGAGTTTATTAGGCGTAGTCATGTTGTGGGCCACTGACTTCTTCCCATTGTGGAAGAACGTATCGGGAGTCCAGATCTTGCTGGCCAGCAGGTTGTTGAGTGGCAGAACCTGCATGGGTCCGTCAAACTTCAGCCTCTCATCCCGCCAACTTTGCCGGAAGAAGACGTCAATCGTATACTCCTGGAGGAGAGAGGAAGAATGAGTCAGGGCTTGTAAGCAAGTCTTTCTTAAACAAATAAAAGAGCACTTTAACTCCATTTGGAGTTCTGTCCATTTGATCTAGCGCCCTCTAATGCCAGGATCAGGTCACATCATATTTTGATCTTTCACGATGGCCACTATGTCAGAGTCAGGCAGGAGTAGCGGTGTAAATTGTGTACTCTGATAAATGCAGACATTCAGATAAATGAAGGTACATGTATTTGAATCTCAGGTGGTTTCGCGGCCTCTATATCTGAAATCAGCAATGGCAGAATCCATCTTTTTCTTCTCCGTGTTTACACACACGCATCACAGAGTCATTCTATTGGTTAACGGCAAGGAACGAGAACGGGTTGTCGGAGCAGGAAGGAAAGTTATGACATGCGAAAACTTTTCCTTGAAGAGAAAAGGGCACATCCCTGTTCATGTCGCGTGACAAGACCCATTCCTCATTCCCGATGCTGGACCGCATGTCAAACGTGGGCTGAATCCATGGAGTCTGATCCCAGCGTAGTGGAGACCCCTGCAGCAGTGTCACAGGTTCAAGTCTAGTCTTTAGCACGCGAGCCAGGAACAGGTGGCACCCTCTACTCTCCATTCTGCCCTTTCTGCTGGCCCGCTCTATAAAAAAAAACGGTCAGTCGTAATTGGTCGAGAAGCTTCCCTGGCCCTATGCCTCAATAATTCATTCTTTTTTTCTCCTTTCAGCAGAGGAGGAGTCTAGAATTCTTAAGGCACCTTTCCAAAGTTTATCCTTGTATGATTGCACTTTCTCTGCTGTTTGCTGCGGGCGTAATACAAGCCTTGTCTTCCCTCGAAGAGTTATCTCCCTGACCATATTGCCAATACAGAAAGAGTCCCTGTCCTTTATAGACTATCCCTAACTGGAGAGGAGGATCCTGGCAAGTGCTGATTTTTAAGACCTCTCCCTTGAGTCATCAAGACTGATGGATTCTCCACAGGCTTTAGAAGCTGGTTGAAAACAAACAGCCAGAGCAAATCTTGTCAGCTTAAATTTCACATCTATTTCCATCCTGCTTATGTCATAAAGACCAATTAGTGCTCACAAAAAAAAAAAACCCACTCGGGTTTGTGTGAGCACAGTCATGATTTAAATGTCCATTCTTTACATTACAGCGCTGTATGTCAGAGATGCGTTCATCTAGAAGCTTAACACCATAGCCTGTCTCTGAGTGCTTGGCTAAAAACGAAAACATTTTGTTTTTTGCTATTTTTTTTTCCCTTCAGAATGCCAGTTGAGCTTTACGAGGCTGTTGTCATGCTTCGAGAGGTTCAATTTGCTGGAAAGCTACCTGGAAATCTGACAGACGGAAATCTGTGTTGCTCAGTCAATCAGAAATTCCAAAAGCGCCGATGTTGTTGCAGCAAACAAGTGAGAGTCAAAAAACAAATTCATTACAAATGACTTTTTTTTTATTTCAGGTTTTTATTTCAAAGGCTGGTGGTAGGGGCTGGGGGTTGGGCACAATGAAGGAATAATGAAAATAGAAAAAGAACTCACGCTGCTTCCCCCAAGAAACAGGTTTGTGGTGGTTTTGATATTCAGATTGTGTTCTGTTTGCCTAAATTTGATCAGTGAAGCTGAAAGTTAACAGTGCCGTTCCTCAGCACAAGGCACGGGGGCAAGGCCTCCACATCAACATCCTAGGAGATGCCGTCAGCATCAGAGGGCGGAGTCAAAACACACCTGGGAATGGTTAGTCCAAACAAGTATCGGCATCACTGTATCACTGTGCGCAAGAGGGGATGCGCACAAACCAATCACGGCCATCGATTCCGTGTTCACTAGTGTTCACAGAAGTCCTCTGTTGCCTTTGTGGCACATGTGGTTCGATTCGCCAACCGCCACCGCGCGTTTTACTATTTACAAATCGGCAGCTTCCTGCTGTGTCCCTTTTGTGCAGCGTCCACAGGCAGCGGCGTGAGCCCCGTTTTCAGCTCTGAATGGGCTTCTTTCATCGGAGCGACTGTCTCACAAATGCAGAGATTACATATTGTGTGCACCATTGTTCTGCTCTGCGCTGGAGGGTCTCTGTGGCCTCCAGTGGAGCTGGGGGAAGAACAGGATACCCCTGGGTATGGTGTCTGATCTGGCCCTGGGGACACTGGGAGGATGAGGACGAGCTCTACCTCCCCGCACTACCTCTGTTTGTGATTGTTCAGCTTTGGCTGAGAGTGATGGCATGGCCTAAAACTGCACAAGAACCTGCTTTGGAGGGTTAGTTAGCATTAGATTCCCAAAAATGGAGAATGTCTTAACCAAAATTTATTAAAACATTTTTCATCTATTAATACAGGCTATGTTTAATAGTAGGAGTATTAAACAAACAAACAAACAAAAAAATGCTAAGCATGCAAAATCTTTCATATAATTGAAGTCCATTAAATAAACCATGTTTGTGGTCAATAATAATAATGGTCAAGGGCTGATTTGATTTTTGACTATAACTAAGAGCTTGAGCTTAGTGTAACAGCACTCTGAATCATATTTATCCAAAGGACATGTTATGTGCAGGGCAAAAGAAAAATATAGAACAATTTTTTTTTCAGCAATAACAGTTTATTTTTTATCTCAGCATCTTAATTTGAAGCCCTCACATGTAAGCAAATTTGCAAAAGAGCAAACGTCTGATGTGGAAACAATATGTAAATAAAAGCAGCCTTTTAAAAATCTGCTCTTGCAGTATGTAAAATCAATTCTGGCCTTTCGTGCTACCTCAAGAAATGCTTTGTGCTTAATGCAAATCAGATTTAATTAATGCCCGAATCTACTTCATCTCAGTGTCAGCAGTCGTAAAAAGTAAAATATTACTCATTAGCATGGCGCCCATTAGCGGCGTGTTGGAGATGATGTCAGTCTCTCCTGTGCCTCTTAAGACATAACCGCTATGTTCGTTATGACTGTAGACATCTGTTCTTCTCTCTATGCCATCGACCTCTTCCCATGTCAGTTATCAAACACAGCTCTGTGCTGGAGAAGCTAAACCTGATGCTAAGCTAGATGTGATACGGACCTATGAGCTACATCCACGACGCAATCGATGCTAACGCAATAGCAAAGGGATTTTCTCTTCCCTCTGTGCCAGCAATCGCTCCGAGCCAAAGTTTCCCCGGTGTTTCCTTCTCTTTCAGCGAAGTGGACCGCGCAGCAAGAGGAGTTAGACCAACAGGAAGTGAACATACGGAAGTATTACACAGCCTTTGTTCTAATGAAAACGCTCCAGTCGCTTCTTTGATAATTGTAAAATTTTAAAGCCTGGTGTTTTGGGGGACTCCCTCTTCCCCTCCCCCCACCAGTTTAATTGCGTTTCTGTTATTACTGTTCCATCTTTTCCCAGAGCCCTACACTTTTAAGCATTTAGTTGATCCCTTTTAAGTCATTCATTTTCATTAATTATAGCCCATGGAAAGTGTTAATTAGAAAAAGGAAGGCCCCAGCGGAAACAGCATAAGCCCTGCCGCAGAAAGACGGGGAGAGGCAGCGGGAGGAGTAAGCGATTGCACGGACTTGAAACGTTCACTTTCCTTGTGTGCAATGAGAGTCGACTTCAGTCCCCTGAACTTGAAATCCAAGAGTCTCTACATTCAGCCTAATCTATGTACTTAGACCAAAATGTTGTCCCTACATCTATATTCAGAGGCCCTGATCACATTGTCCACAGGCACACCCTTACGCTAGAGAATCAATTCCAGAATGGACGTGTAAGAAACAGAGCCACTCGCTGAGGTGAGCCCTGTCTCATTTTGAACAGGGACGTCTCAATGAGCGAGAACTAGCAAATTGAGTCAGTTAAAGATCGAAACCCGGCGCATCGAAGCCCGGAGTGACCTGGCCGAGAGCAGCAGCCACTCAGGCCAGCCAGTGGAGTGCGGGGCGTCGTGGATGGGGGAGGTGGAAGCAGAGGCAGAATGTGTGAGGGCAGCGAAGGACCACCCCCTGAAACTACTTGCGTCCACCCTGTGAAACCACTACCCACAACCCTCCCCCGCGTCTCACACAGCGCCGGTGACCTAATTCACGGGCTCGAGGGCTTGGGGGGCTCGGACTAGATCTCGCGCGCTCTGTCGACTTCGGAAGCGGCCTCGTTCTTCTTCCTCCACGAGGTGGCCGTGGAAGGAAGCCGCTGGCTGCACTGAGACAGCCACGTGGTGGGATCTTCCCTGGGGAAACCAAATGGGGAAAAGTTGGGGGATTTGTCTACCACTCAGCGAACGGAGGGGTTGATTTAGTTCTGAGTCGCACGGAGGCGGCTCGGTGGCTAAGTGGGAGTGGCTTATGGCCCTGTCACAGCCCGCTGTGCTGAGAGGCAAACGCGGTCACTCACGATCCGTCTTTAGCGGAGCGGGAGAGAAGCGTATTTTCTCAGGAAAACTACGCATGTTGGAGGAGTTGCGGAAAGATCTGGAAGACTCAATTAATGTCAAGACTGTTTGTACGTCAGCTTGATGTTAATGTTTAATTCCGTGCGGGCACAGGGCTTCCGCCCAAATGCATTCCCCAGTCAGAGAACCAAGAGCAAATTTCCTCTGCTATGCAGATGAACTTCCAAACATAGTCAAGAACAACAATCAATTATACAGCGGTCTTAATTTGCCACAGAATACAATACAGTATTGCGTGTTTCTATTCTCAACTTCATATAATGCAGAGGTCTTCATTCTTAATTATGTCTACCAGGAATTAAAGCATCCTAGAATGTTTCACTAACAAATTAATAATGGATTCCCTCAGGTGTTGATGTGGTCTGCGTTAACTGCTGTCTGGTCCACTGTAGCATCGCAAAATTAATTAAAAAGAAGCATCGTTCTACCGTTTAATTTGCTCAGTCAAGGTGTCTGATTAATGTGCCTCATATGGTATTTTTACAAGCGATCATTAATGCCGTTAAATCCAAACAGACTGACTGCCGATTCCTGTATGTCTCTGTTGTGACCGATCAAAAAACAAATGCAGCAGGGCATATCTGAGGGAAAAAACACACGTGGGTTGAGTTTGGTCACTCTGGGCTCGTGTCTGCTCGAGAGAGCTTGGAATGTCTCGGCGTGCGTGGTCACGGGCGATGAGCCGCTGCCTCCGAGCGCCCCGGCCTGTTCCTCAGAGCTGTGAAGTCAGCCACATCGCACGGCTTATCTACGGGGGACAGGCAGCGGCCGGCTGGGCCGCCAAAAATCGCGGCGGCAAGAAATGCACTCGGACGGTTACGAGATGCGAAACGTCACAAACACACCCCCCCTCCCCCACACAACCCTCCCGCCCCGTGCACGTGCATAATCATGTGGTGCGCACAGGTGCGCGCGCACACATACATATATATATACACACACACGCACAGACATGCACAGGAAGGGTTCAGTCATGTGCTGATTAATTTCATGATCTATTTAACAGACTTTTATTTGGAGAGATTCATAAGTGAGAAACTAGGAAATCCAAAAGATTTTTTTTTTATGAAAAACAAGAGAACCCCAATGGTGCGAAATGTGACATCTGTTTTGCTGTGGAAACCGGTCACCAGTGTTTATCAACATTTATACTGGGCTGTCTGTTCTTCCTCAACACGCTTCGCCTCATTCTGCCAATGCAACTCCACAATCTTTGCTTTGTGTGCAAATATTTTTACACCACGAATGTGCTTTTCAGAGTAGCTCGACGGGTTTGAACCTCCTGTTCCCGTGTGAACCGGCGCACACTGCTGATTATTCAACGAGCTGACTGTTCGAAAGGTGAGAAACGCTCCCCCCCCCACCCCCCAGTGAACAGTAGGTTGGTTATAGGACATGCTGCAGTGGATGACATGCTTTTTATTGCTGTCCATGTCTCCTAATTCCCTGCCGTGATTAGGACGGCACTTGGATGGCCAGGAGCCCTGGCGGAGGGCTTTCCATCAAAGAGTTTGTCTGCAACATGACTCCCAGTGCTGCGGTTACTGGGCAGACATTACAGCCCAGACCCAGCATTCTAAGACTGCTGGTTTCAACCCTTTCCTCTTATGAGCTATAGTCCCAAAAAAAAAAGTCTAGATACTACACATAATGGCAGGAGGGTCGCAGAGATGTTTAGATTACAGCCGCAGCCCCGTGGCCAAAGGCAGCTGTAGCTTCCGAGTGCGCCGAGGCGTGTCGAGAAGGTTTAGCAGGCCCTGCAAAACGACGTCGAAGAAGAAGGAGAAGAAAAAAAGTGACACCATCTTTACTTCCGCACAGCCGAGCTACACATCTGCAGTGCGTATGGATTAATCGAGCAGGCGTGACGATGAAGGCGGTTTGAAAGGCGCGATGGAGATTCAAAAAGGCACTCTCATCGCCCTGATTACCGATTACGCCCAGATTACTCGCTTCTGTTACTTGAGGACTGCCGACCCTTTGGCTGGAGAGCCGGCCATATTCACACGCCAAGACAAAAAGAATTAGCTGAACGAATGGAAGCAAACCTCTAATCTTTCTGTTCGCAGATTAGGTTGTTTGTTGTTTACCCAAGTCCTTTCCCTATAGCCCTCCCTCCCTCTCTCTCACTACACCCCCCCCCTCACTCTCTCTCTCTCTCTCTCTCTCTCTCTATCTCTCTCTGTGTGTGACAAACTCCTCCTTTCTCCTGGCAACGTGACCTGTCAGTGTGTGATTTTCTGTCCATCATCCATTGCTAACACTGCACTCAAGGCTTTCAGCATTTGGCTGCCAGGCAAAATGCATTTGGCTACAGTTTGTTCCAGACTAATGCTTCAGGGATTTCCAGAAATATCTGCTTAAAAGAAACAAGGCTACTATAATAACATCACACATAACATGACATGACTGTAATCAGGCAGCTCAAGCATTAATAAAATGACTACATATGAATGATAGTTTAGCTAGATTTTAGCATTAGCATTGATCCTAAAAAAAAATCTACAGCCGTGAAAACAGATCGTTTTCTAGGGATCTGTTCTGGGATCAGTATTGGAACCAGCACATGATTTACTAAGCTACCATTTCACCATTACTATTTATTGACTCAGATTTTCATATAAGTCGCTGTTCGACCAAGCGAGCCACCCTCTTGGGGATCAATATCATATTTGATTATGGATGATAATGGGTCCTGTGTATTTAAGACATTATAGATTCCCAACACCGATCCCAGTAGAAATCAGACCTTGCATTAGATTCTGCACGTGGTGACTGCTGGTGTCTAACTGGATATGCTCTGAAAGGGGCATACAGGCTGGATAATGATGATAACAATGACTCTGGGGGTGCATATTAAAGAATGGTGTTTCCACGGATTGCCAGAGAGAACACGTGCTTAGACAGGCCAGTCAGAAAAATGAGACGTTGTCCACATCTCATGCTCATTGTTATTTGTCCTCCACTTCCCTCTGCATCTCACCAGCTTCTCTGCAAACCGTCAGGTTCTCCTTGTTTCTTAATATTAAGCGAAATGATGCTGATATACTGACAAGTTAAAAATCAGTCCACTGATCCTACCGCATGGCATGAAGGATTATATGAAGGATTATGATCCTTACATGACGCACACCCCCAGTTGGTCACTGCAGTTATAGTGAGGTAAATGACAATGGCGTCTGTTCTCACAATTTTTTTCTCCAAATCCAGACTCACAGGGCATAACAGATTTTAGATTGCACATGTATTAAATCATAATTGAAACACCGATTTGCTAACCAACATAAACGATTTATCTTTCACAATCCAAATTAAAGATCATTACAGATAGATGACTGGGTAAAAGCAGTAAACAAGTGAGATAACGGGGAAAAAAAGCCCTTTATGAGGGAGACTTGGATCTTAAGTTGCTTTGCAATTTCACAGCGCGGATTTGTGGAAGTCGACATAACGACTCGTAGCTATGGTTACACAATGCCGACTTTCGCGGATGCCGCCCATTAAGGATGCAAATTGTCTTCGGCTAGACTTCGGCTGTTAAGCTTTTAACACTTACATTTGCTCCTAAATGTGAGTATGTCATAATATGACAAGAGTAGGAAATTAGAACCGGCACACTGAAGAAGATGGATCACCACTGTGAGAGCAAATTATAGATCAAATGTTTGCTGGGGTGAGTTTCCCCTGACAGACACATTTTTGAGAGTCTTGACAACAATGCTTGTGATTCTCCGTTAACCTCCCCCCTCGCCCCTCTTTACTTCTGCATGTTCTCCGCCGAGAGGCTAATTTGGCTTGTGCATTCTCTCGGGAAAGAACACACGATGACGGATGTGGAGGCCGACGGCGGCCCACGGATCCCGGTGAAAGGCACTGCCTGCCGCTCCCGTTTCTTCGGAGGAGATCTGGTACAGCACGAGCCCCCTATCCGGTTTGACTGCCTCTGCTATGCATAACCTCATGTGGAGATTCCTAATATACAACCTGGTGTCTGGAACACTTGGCCAATTAATAGGCTGAAACGGGGAGAATGAGGCTAAATGGCCGACATTGAAAGGAAGGAGGGTTTGTGCCTACAATGTTTACAATAACGGTAATGCCACTGGTGGCAGCACCACTGGTCGCAGTGCCACAACCATATCACTATTCAAGCATCTGGTCCTCATTCCATCCGTAACTGGCCACAGAAAGTGATACTGTTTAAATGAATCCAGCAATGGACGATGCAGAATCCAGGAAAGGAAAGAGACCAGCAAACGTGTTTCTGCCTTCACCGTGCAACGAAGACTTTTACAAAGGCAAGTTCTGGCCCTGCAGCTGTCAGAGCCACTGGTGCCAGTGGTATCTCTGCATCTCAGCTCATTCCTGGAACACAACGGCCGCAGGCTTTGGGGCGCGAGCCCCATGTCTGGCACTGCCATCTTCAGCATGCACAAGGCTCAACACGGCACCTGGGGCAGATTAGAGCGGCCTTCGTTTTGACATGCCACACTTGTTAGACAAAGGCATATGGGGGGGGGTCCGATAACGGTGTACACGAGTGAGCAAATGGGACAGACTGCCATGAGATTTCGGGATTGGCAGAGAACTGGTAGGGAAACAAAGGAAGGACGTTAGACAAAGGAAGATGGATACGGGACAGAGGGGGGCAAGGATAAATAAGGAAGCCTAATTGATAGTGATGAAGAACTGGGGTATGGAAGAACCGAGGTGGAGAATGAGGGGAAGCAGAAAACCAAACATAGATATGAGTTAGAGTGCTGGAGGGAAAGAGAGAGAGAGAGAGGAATGCTAGAAATAAAAGCAATAAAACAGAAAAAAAAGGCACAAAGATGCAAGAGACGACTGGATAAACAAGTCAGGTTGAGCAGTCAGGTTGATGTTGGCTGCCCACAAGGTGGCAAGAATGGCCCCCCATGGCCTCATAAAGTAAGGGCTATCCCTCCACTCAACGACACGATGTCCGGGGCTCATCACTTAAACACCCCGCTCTCAACCAGCCATTCTGACCTCGTCCCACTTAAGGCCTCTCCACTTCGGTATTCTACCGACGCGGCATAACGTCGTGGCCCCACTGTACGGTTTTCAACGACATAATGGGCCTAATGCTTTTCCGGGGGAGAGGGGGATGGGTTAGGTCCTGATGGAGCTCTGATGGTAGAGCACACAGCTGCTCGAATGCATGTGCACTCCAGCTAGCTGTAGAGCAGCCTTCCAGAACGCCACAAGCATGCACGCTGGTCTTACCAGCAGCGGTTATTGCGCAACAGTCTGCTAATTAGGCCCCTTTTCGTAGGCACTAAAATGGCCCTGATCCTGTTTTTTTTGGAGGGGGCGGTAATGAATAAATCATATCTGGAAACTCACTAAATCCCTTACTTTTTCCCTTCGAACTCAAGGGATGATTATGTTAATGTTAACCTAGCTAATTATTGCTTTGTAATTCTAGCATCATTTTACGCTCCATATAATGCGACAGACTGTACTGTTTTCTTCTCACCATTAGGAAATTAGGGCTTATACAGACTACGAAGTGCCTCCACACGACTGTGGTGATTCATCTTGCGTGGCAGAGCCAATTGTGTGTATGATTAAGACACATACATTTCTTCTATGCTGCCCTGCTACCAATTACCTCCTCCCTTAAATAAGCTAGTAATGAAACACCGCACATCGGCCTGCTCCCTGAAAGGTGATGGGCTGAGGGGTGTGTGTCTGTGTGTGTGCGTGTGTGTGTCAGGGGGTAATCTCAGCACTGTGTCATCCTTCGTGCCCTGTCTGACAAGCGAATCTGCCGACCTCAACTCAAGGGCACTGGGAATCTCTCTATTTCCTCCCTGCTCAACCATCTTTCCTCAGCGCCACAGAACAACGCCGGCCCTCAAACATCTCCGATTTGAAACACAGGATGTCTCGCCGCCAGACACGAGTTGACGTTGACAAATATTGAGCTGTGTGAGAGGTGAATTAGCATTTGGCGAATGAAAAATTCAGTTGCAGCGCAGAGTCCTGCTCGTCGAGCTGAGATGAAGGACTTACCATGTCAGTGTCTGACACGGGTCCGAAACTGGTGACGTAGATGTTTGTCCGTACCTCAGTCACACTCTCTGATTAGACAGAAAAGAGAGGGGAAATGTAAGTGAAAGACCCAAATGTATCACTACAATGGCTGTTATAATGTTCAAACTTCCAACACAAATCTTTCAGTATTAAATCAAAGAGAAGAAAAATTGTATCTCTGTGTGAAGTCTAAACAATGCCTCTAATGACTGCTATCAGCAGGCTATGCCACAGCTAATGAGTAATGCTAAAAAAACAAGTAAATGTTGGAAAAAATACCAGATATCTGCTTGCATTGGTTTCGGCTAACGCTTTTTTATCATGCCTCATCTGGAGTCGTTACCAAAAAAAGTGGTACAGGCGGTATTTAAAAACAGCAGAGGTAAACGAAAGCAAAACAAACTGCTCCTGACAGGGCGTTCCGCCCCACAGCCAGAACCCGAACGGGCTGGAGATGGCACGCCGCGCAAAACCGCCCAGGACCCGACGCCGGCTCTACTTTTGCTCGTGGAGGTGTGCAGGAAAGGAAAGCGGTGGTGCGACGCCTCCCACTCAAGCTGCACCTCGCGGTGTCTGTGTGGCCAGTGGAGAGAATGCGTGGGTGGGAAAGGGGGGGGGGGGGGTGAGGGTTTAACGGAGCTGAGAGGGGCGCGTGTGGCTGGCCGCCAGGCCACCTGGGAGGGACGGCCGGGCTGCGGCAGCGCGGCTGATTGAAGCCTTCCAGTTCTGGCGTGCCGTAATGGAGTCGCGCCGCTCCTACGTGACACGGCCCATTCATCAAAAGGAAAAAAAAAAAAGAAAAAGACAAAGAAACAGAAAGTTTAAGACGGCTGCTCATCATTGGGCTCCGATTTATGACGGACACATTTTAGAGGGCATCCAGGACTTCGCTCTACGAGTCCGCCAAGAAGTGAGGAGAGAGAAAACAACCAAATGGGGTTTTTGTTGGTGTGGTATTGATGCAAAATCACCCGAGAGTACTCAGGAACGCTCAGAAATCCAGCCATTGGGTTTGCCAATCTGCCAGTCTGTGGAGAATTACGATTCTTCGAAGTCCAAGGAAACCCACTTTAAGAACACTTAACCTACTTTTCTGATTCTCGGAAAAGCAGGTACCTAAATGAAGTCACCATTCAATGCGATTGGAAGGGCTCATAAACTCCTTTGTGACTGCTGAATGAGCCTGTGGAAGGAGGCGAGACCGAGTGCTTCTCCATCGTCAACAAAGCACTGTAATGCTCCCGTCTTCTGGGGCTCCTCATGAGCTGTAAGTGATCTCGAGAGAGTGCCGTTCCGTGCAGCTTTGTTACACCTGGCAACCTCCCTTCTCCCCCACGCGCTGATAAACATCACTGCACCAGCAGAAGATGAGGAATTTCACCGTTCCAAAAAAGCAATCTGTTACGGATCTGAGAGGAGGCTGATTTGTGGAGGTGTCGCGTGCTCGAAGCGGCTCCTGCCACAAGGGAGGAGAAAGGCCTTGTGCTGAAGGGAACTCATCGACTACTGACTAGCTTGGCACTGACCCGACCCCATCGCCGTTCCTCCTCCTCCTGGCTGGGAAACGTGCTACGCCAACATGGAGAGCGAATCGGCGGCTCACCTCCCAGGCCGGGACGCAGCCTGTTGTCATAGCCGTCCAGCAGGCGGTCTAGGATCCGGGTGAAAATGGTAATGTTGTCTCTGCTGTCGTCAGGGAGGGGCTCTCGGTGACCGGCTACGGCCCTGCGGAGAGAGTGGAAGTCAAAGCGAGGGTTACGGTGATGAGACAAGCGGCGTGTGTCGGAGAGGACCTAAGGGCAAGAAATGTCGACATAAAGCAATGTATAAGGTTGAAAATAGGTGGACAAAATAGAGAGGGCACAACAGAGGTGATCAGAGGGAAAGCAGATGAATAAGAAATGAGAGGCAGGAAATGACAGGTTGGCGTTGGCCAGCACCTTTGATCTTCGGAGTCTTTAAAACATCTTTTGCTCCTCAAGTGGGTGCTGCACATTAGAAATCACCTCAGATTAACGTTTTAAGGACAAAAAAATAAAAACGTCAGACTGCATCTAACAAGGGCTGAGCAAACGATCAAAGACATTAGAGCCTTCTGCGTTCTCTTGTCCCTGACCTCTCCATAATCCAATTTTCTGTTTTCTATATATTTTTTTAATTAAAAAAAATGCAGCAGCCTAAGTTTGCTGTGCTGTTGTTTCAGACTAGCACGGCGTTCTCGGGAGGTAACTGAAGTCTCTCCTAATTCATGCTCCACAGACCTGACTCCGGCTGGGACTGAGAAACAAACATGTCAGGGTTTAATTTGAAGTGGAGGGACCCAGCACACCAGGCACACATGAAGTCAGCATGAATCTGCGTGTGTGTTCGAGTGAGCTAGAAAACTGTGAGAAAGAAAACTGATATAACTAATGGAGGCCCAGGCGGATTAGCAAGTCCTGTGGCACTGTTGAACACAGCCCTGCAGCAGGCTATACTCTGCGGTTCAGCTGCATAACGTCCCGCGAGTTGCAAATGGGGTCTTGAATAATCGGTCAACCTCCTGTTCTTTAATTACCTTAAATATGCAGCATAATTACATGTGGCTGGGACTGGGTTTCCCAGTGAACAATGCAGCAGTGCGGCGGAGGATGTGGATAATGGCACGGATGATATAATGAGCAGCCCCTTCAATCAAATCAAGAGATCTGCCTCCACTGGCCTCAGGTCAGGTGTTATGCGGACCCGTGCCACAGTTCCGAACTAAATATTCATGAGCTGTGAACATGGATGCTGATGAGTCTGCCGTGTTAGCTCAGAGCCCTCTTCCTTCCAGAGGGCTCTGCTGTGCAGGCTTGCACAGGAACATGTGTAGGCAGACACCGGCTCAGCGCCAGGTGTAGGGGCTGAAGACCACGAGACTGGTGACTCACTCCCTAATATCCCTGAAGGGAATCTGCGTCAACAGCTGATCCTAGGAACCGCAAGCACAAAGAACACGGGCGGCATCGGGACAATTGCACAGGACCACGTAAAAACCTCGCCCGGGTGCCGGATAATCTTGTTGCGGCTCGGGATTTCTTTGGTGTACTTTTGGTAGATCGGGTTAGTAAAATAAATAAACGGATGCCCTTTGGTGTTCCAGTGCAGCTGTGCTGAGAGCCTATCAGGTGAATGGTAGCACTAATAATGAGGCTCTGCTCTGAAGAGCCGGAGCAACATCTCGAGGCATCTCCCGCTCCCCCCAGCTGCTAATTAAAACCGGACCCTGTCTCCGCAGCTACGATTGGTGCCTCGCGGATGGATATCTCCACCTCGCGGAGGGAAATCTCTGTGGGAAGAGCGCTGTTGAGGCTTCACAGCAGGCCCAGAAACGATTGACCAATAAGGCTGTCCCTGCTGCCCAAAACCCCGGCCCCCTGCCGTTCTGACTGGAGACCTGCACGTGGTGGGTGGGTGATGGAGGTGAGGTTGTCACGGGCGGGATTAGCCCGGGCTGGTCCGTGCCACTGGGCTAGTTGGCATTCTGAAGGCCGCTGATCCCCCTGCCATGTCGCAGCCACCGGGCCCTGTTCATTTATTTATTGTAGCGAGGGGACAATTAAGAAGGAGATGAGTGCTGTCTCTCTGCTGGCAAGGAGGGGCGTGGAGGCAGAGGCCATCCTGATCGATACGCTCTTAATTAGCCGGCAATTTGTTGTTACGCCACACAAATTGCACACGGACACTCCATTAGCAATCCCTCCCTGACCCCTGATCTACTAGCTGGCTGTCACTCAGCACTGCCCCTCTGCGAAGAGGCCCTATTGATATTAATAAGCATCTGACAGCATGGCCTCTTCCCCCTGATGGGGACATGGCGGATCTTATTCAGTGCTTCGCAATATGACTGATTCCTTTTGTCTGCTTGTCTTTTTGCCGCCGGGGCGGGTGTGTGCGCGAGGAAGATAACGCAGCCGGGGCCAGCGAATGAGAGCAGCAGGTGGTGCGGCGGCGGCCAATGGCGGCGGTGATCAGCAGGGGCCGGTGGAGTCCGTGGGGTTCTCAGTGTCATGCCCCTCTCAATCCCCCGCCCCGGGCACCTTCATCGAGTTCAAGCTAATGAAGGCCAAGGCGCCATGTCTTTTTGAAGTGGGCGGCCCTGCGAACTGGAACGAGGCGTTTATTAGCGGGATTGGAAGGCCGTCCGTCTCTCCGCGCTGAAATCTCGACGAGTAATTTATGGCTTGTTGAAACAAGACCGCAGCAGAGGAGGCGGGAGGGCGGAGAGTGAGGGACGTTGCTTTTGTGGGGGCTGAGAAAGCGAGAGAGGTAAAGGAGGATAACAGGGAGGCAGTGCTGCTCCCTCTCCGCAGTGCGGTCCACGGCAGAATAGCAAAGCTCTTTGAACAGTTCAGAGCCCCTGTGGTGAACTTCAGTCATGCACCTTTCATACATAAGTTGAGGAAACTTCATGTTTTTACCCGGGTACAGTTCGGAAAATGCTTAATTTCAGCCGATTCTTAAACACTGGCATCTTGCAACCTCAAATATGCCTTTGATCCTTAAACCTAAGGAAATACTGTTTTCGTTTTGCTGGAAGACAGGAAATACACTGGCCCTGCCCATCTTGCACAGTACCGTTTTCCCGCGAGTGGAAAAAGGCAGAACCACTACAATTATTTAGTGTTTACATATTTAGCGTCGACCTGTTGGATCCCTGTGGGGGCGCAGTGAGACGCGAGGTGCCGCAGGGGACATCGAACGGCTGTGCGCTGCCAGACATGACACATATGCGTCCCCATCTGGTCTCGTGTGAGGCGTGTCGGAGCGTGCGGTCCTCACTCGGGTCCAGGACCGCAGCTCTGCAAGCCCCCCGGCCGCAGCTGTTTCATCCCTCTTCATTACGGCCACATCAGCCCGGCAAATAAAAAATTGACTTTCTCCCCCCACCACGCCATCTCCACATCTCCCCTCATGGATTCTTTAACCACATTCTTAACTCCCTCCCTCTCTCTCTCTGTTGGTCTGTCTCGCTCTCTGACTCTGTCTATCTGTCTCGCTCTCTGACTGTCTCTTTGCCAGCCTCTCTTTTTCTCCTGTTTCCTCATACCATTTCCTTTCCTAAAACATTGACCCCAGCCATATTTTTTCACTACGGTGACTTGAAGAGACGAAAACTATTCAGAAAGCAGAAAAAGAAGCAAATGTCATTCATTTTACTGAGCCATCCTTACTTTCTCTGTACACACTTACATATGCTTGCAGCAGAGCACAGCGCTCACAGCAAAGCAGTCCCCTGAAAGCAGAGGAACTCTTGAATATTATAATGCGTTTCCACAAGTGTTCTGGATTTTGGAGAGACAGAACTACGGGAGAGTCACTTAACATCCAATCAAAATGATTACATGAACACAGGCAGGGCCAGCAATGTTTTAGCGTTAATTAAATATCCGATAGGTCGTTAAGGCGTTGCTGACGTCCTTGTAGCTTTCGTACTACAAGTAAATACGCATTTCCGCTCATATGAGGAAGTTAAAACATAGACCACGAGAGATTCTGTGCAAACAGTGTTCAGTAACTGCCTTCATCATATAAATGACCAGTCTGTACAACATGGCCGAAATGCCATCCAAATCAGTATGGTCGCATTTGTTTATTTGTGTAATTAGCATGTAATTAGTATACGAGCCAAAACCCAGCTAAGCCTTCTGCCTTTCTGCTGTGGAGTATTCCGTTCTCCAGACCTCGGCTGGTCCCTTAGGCCCCGTATCTCTATCAGACACATCAGCGTGTGCTGCATCTGGCGAGCGAGTGGCTACCAGACCTCGGAGCATCGGAGCGCAGCGGCCTGGGGATTTAGCGCGCGGCGGCGCATTCCCCTTCTTCACGCTGCAATAACGCGATGGCGGTTGCGATAGTGAAAGAGACATAAAGATGTGCGCCGTGCCCGAGTCCCAGTGCCGTCTGCACACTGTAGCTTGCAGCGCACCGCTAGGAAAGGAAGCGCTTGGGGGGAAAAAAACAAAAAAAAAAACGAATAACGCAGGTGAAGTGTTAGAGAGTGAGTAAGTGTGACGCTTAGTTACAAGCTGTAATAGAATAATAGGTGTCGCGGCTTAGGTGGTAAAAGTCAGCACCCGCTGAATTACAATGTTACCCTTAGGAAACTTCATTTGGTGTCCTGCACAGAGAGGTCATAAGCACTTGAGTATCTACTGTAAAAATGAATTCATTTATCCAAATTTGAGCAGAGGCAGAGGTCAGTGGAGTGCGTCGTTGCTTCCTCTGCGCCACAGGCATATGGAAAGTAATTTCGCTCCTACTTCTCCATTTTAAAATGCCTGCATAATATTAGATAACTTAAAAAATTTGTCGCCCTTTCACGGTATGCCATAAAAGGCACAGCTTAGCACAAGTACAAGGCAGCATCTAAATTATGAGCTCTGTATTTGAATCAGCATCCTTCTACACTGTGGCCAGTATTAAACAGGCATTATAAAAAGCAACGTGGTAAAGATGCACTTCGCAATTAGCACTAGGCTAACTCTCGCTTTGCAGCTGCTCTGTCGCGTATCTTGGTGTCTGCAAACAACGCCTGTTTATTAAAGCCTGCATAAAATAGCACATTCGTGGCCAAACATACTACTGTTGATTGTGCATTTAGTTAACTCTGGGAAAATAAACTCTTGTCAGACTCAAATGTGGAGGTGATTACCTCTGCACTCATTAGCAGAACACTCATTTTACAACTAAATTGTGATCTTCAGCCATTTACGGGTTCTTAAAGTTTTAGATTTAAGATCTTAAGTGGGGGAATTAGGATATCAGCAAACTGACTAATCAAAATGTGTTTTTTTATATTGGTTTAATAATTACTGCTATTTTCACTCTGTAGAATGCCTGTTTCAATGTATTAGTTTGTCTGCTTTTGGCAATATTATTATTGCGCAACAGATCTGAAAAATGTTCAACAGAGCTGGCAGTACTGAGCATTGATTCAATGCAGGCATGCACACACACACATACAATCCAAATCTTTCAAAGTTTGATAGCTTAGTGGTTCTTCATTAAGGTTTATGATGAAAAAACATTGTGGAATGAATTCACAGAGGGGTTTAAGGGATCAATATTGATAAATGAGTATCAGATAATTACAGGAGTATTTAACTCATCCTGCCTTCCTAAAACAAATGAGACAAAACCGAGGCCCAAGAGTCAGGTGTGGAAATGAAGTCAGGTGAAATAGAGCCAGGTGAAATAAAGTAAGGTGTGGAAATGGAGTCAGGTGAAATAGCCTCTGCCTGTTAACGAAAATATTTAATGAAAATGTATCAGTGCAGCAAACCCATTCGACACGAAGAGAATATCAGGACAGATTAGAAAACACCCGCTGGAAAGAGTGAAAAGTTGCTCAGCAAGGATTCGGGGACTGATGACTCTTTCACAGCTCCAACGCCCAGCATGGTGTCTGTCTGCTCCAGCACACAGACGCAGGCGAACCTGACGATCGGCGGGCCAGATAAGTCGCTGACTGGCTTATCATCCCAGCTCCTCAGCCTGAACAGCCAGGGGTTCTGTCGTGCCACAAGAAACCCCGCCTCAACACACACACACACACACACACACACACACACACACACACATGTTCATCCACACAACTACACATATACACACATACACACACACAAACGCACATGTATATGCATGCAACCACATATGCATACACACTAACACACACACACGGCAAGCTTCAGAGCCAATCAGGGCTGCGACTGTGAGGTGCTGTTGCAGCTAACGCGGTCAGTCAGGGTGAGAAGCAAGACGAATAAGTGAACCGTCAGCTGGAAGCAGCTGCGTCTGGCTTTACATCAGGGAGGGTTGAGGAAGAAGGACAAGGTTTATGAACAGGGGTGGAAGTAGTTTTAATTTTTGCCAGTGCTACGATCTATATCACTTCATCGCTTTATATCTCTCTTTAGTTGCTCTCGTAAAAAAAAAAGAGAACTTCAATATTTTAGTGGGCCAATGAGTTATGTACAAAAAAATAAATTAGAAACATTTCACTTGTCATTAAATATTTCACTCATCATTTGCAGTAATAGGTTTAAAGTGAAAATGTTGTTCAACCCTCATTCAACATTCAACATTCAACCCTCACAAAATGTTTCAACTGCATCAACAACTTCAGTACATGATCAGTTAACAATTGTCTTTCTTCTCAGAACATTTCATTCACCACTTCATAAACACATAACAGATTGTATATAAATACGTAAACCTGTGACAGATCGTTATGCACTCAGCAAGGGTTTCCTTCGATGCACAAAATCGTGGATTTCAGAACAAAAAAAAACGTAAAAAAAAAAAACCAGACAGTAGCCGTCCCCTTCTGGGTGCCGATGAGCCGCATGCTGCACGAGTTGCTTTTCCTCCTTTCGCCAGCCGAGTTTTCACATAAGGGCTTCCACTGTTTGCTTGCTGGCCCCGCTGTGCTGATGAAGGGGAGAATTGCTGTGCTTTTGGTTGTCAGTTTGTTCCTGCACTCAGTTACGATATCGTTCATGGCACTGAACCCCCGCTCACAGTCCACACGACTTGCTGAGAGGACGTCTACTGCTACGCACAACCGTTTCATGTTGTTGGAAATGCTTCTTCCTCCACTCGCCTTATATTCGATGAATCCAGGGTGTGTCTCTTCGTCGTTCACGTGTATGGCATGGCACGGCACAAAACCCTCGCCTCATTCTCTCCATATTTAGGATCGTCATGGTCCCATTTCTCTGGGTCAAGGGCTGTCATTTGGTTCTCGCCTATGCTCTGCTGGCCGTGGTTGTTCAAACTCTCTACCACTGCTTGGATAAACTGTGCAGAGTCAATGATAGGAGACTTGCCAACTTTTAACTGTTCTCCCTTGAATTTCATCACTTTCTCTGCCTGACATGCCTCAACTGTATGTTGTCCAGGGTATCCACTGAGACTTTCAATTCACTTGATGTGCCTTTGGGAGAGTGATGCTCCCGTTCTGAAGCATTCCAGACAGGTTTTTCAGTACTGTCAGAACATCTGCCATCAGTGCAAGACTTTTCAGAAAATTAATGGTGCACAACTTAGAGAGCAGCCCTTGGAATTTGGCCATCTCTCCGCTATGCCTCTATTATCTTCTGATGCCTCTCGGAAGTCTTGTGCCAATGCCGGGTAAGAATGCCAAACTGCATTGACAGCCCTGCATGAAGGAACAACCCAGCGGACAGTGAACACTCTTCCAATCCTTCTTAGTGTGATGTGAAGACTCACTCAGCTTCCGCGTCCCGATTGGTGACTGGCCATATAATGAATACAAGGCATCAAGGAAGTCCTTTGTTCCACCAGTAGCATCCAGTGCCTGGTCCACAGCCAGCTCGATTCTGTGATTCAGACAGTGGCACAGGATGATGTTTGGGAAGTCATCCTGGAGTAGCTTCCTAACACCTGACTTAACTCCTAACATCACACTGGCCCCATCACTGCAGAATCCAATTAAGTGGGATTTTTTCTTTGATATGAGCAGCACACAGACTAGCCGGCTCTACCAGGTCTAACGGAAAGGCTCTACGTCTCCATCAACGCTAGCCTTCAAAAACACGATGAGTGTTGATTTGCGCCCAAACACCAGTCGACTCATCAGCCAATGCGGTTATCTTGCTTCTGTTCTCCATCATCCTATTCACAAATTCATTTTTCATCTGTAATGACGCGTGATCAATTACATCAACGCGGACCGCTTCGCTGTGCAACACACAGCCTACATCAAGAGGAATCGCTTGCTGCAGGTCAATCAGAGTCTCTAAATCTGTGACAGGCTTGTCATCAGGCTTGTCATCTTTGGCTACAGAACAAGCTGTGCCACCCAGTGGCCTCAAATTCAGACTCCCGGCTGGTGGCTTTCGTGTTCGGTATATCTTTCTTTGCAGCCTGAAGGATCTTAATTGCTTCATTACGAACTGCAGAGTTTCTGTGCTTTTTTTGCACAGTGATGAAAGCTGGACATTCCTTGAATGACCACAAGGGGCGATCTTCCCCTCTACTCGCTGGTTAGCAATATTGACACCGCGGGATGCTTCGAACATCAAGGTCCTTTACATCACGGCATGAGGCATGGCCAAGCTTTCCATTCTGAGAATATAACCATTCATTTTTTTACTTCTGGACGGCTCAAACTGTTCCTTTGACCACATCGAGGGGTAAGCAGTAGGTCCAGCGTCTTCATCTTCGCTTGCTCCTGAAGGTCCTGCACCCGACGCTTCTGTATTCTCTCTCATAGCCTCCTTGATCTGGACCTCGTGCACTGAATCATCTTCCATACAGAGTCCTGGACATGTAGTAAAAAGGCACGATATTCCTTTTCATGGCAAGTAACATTACCGGCTTGAAGGCAGTTCGACACAGCTGCTGCACAGCACGCCACTTCATATGAAGGTCCAAATTCAAGCATAGCTTAGGCAATTAGGTTTTCTGTACTGATAAAACACTGACTATCGCTCGATGTCTTTTATTTCTCTCTTTCAGAGGAATTAGCCGTGAAAAGTCTCTGATTCGCCATGTCCAGGCTGATGAGCGCATGTCTTTATTCAGCCCATGTTACAGTAGCCATTTCAGAATGCAGCTTCTGTACTGACTGTTGATCTGTTTTGAGCACGAGCCACAATCATACAACATGGCCGTCTTTCAAAAGCACCCCTGACGATCTACAGGTCCAAAAAATTATTATTTATTTATTTTTGTCGGCTGACGGGAATACCGAGTTGCGGCCAGAATGTAAATGCGCTCCGAACAGAGTGGCTGGATTAGAACCTGTGATTTTCCCCGTCTGCGCAATTAAGAGGCAAATCAGTGGGGAGGATTAAACCATCCGAGGCTGACGTGTGATCTTGACAGGCCCTTTCCCAGCTGTACGTTTACAAAGGCCCGTAGAGCAGTCAGAGGGAGGCGTGCGGAGAACACCACGAATCAAAGGCGCTGCTTTAATAATACAGTTAAAATACGACGGCGCGTGGAAAAAACCAGCCATTCGCGCTACGCGTAACCCGAATCGGTGGCAGAATTAGATTATGTGGTGTAAACTTTCTTTGCCTTGTGCACTTTGTGCATTGTTTAAGGAGGCATCTGTCTGGCTCTTCCTCTGTGAACATGCCGGAGGTACATCAGAAGTGCTTCATTCCGTGGTCTTGTTGGGAGGATGGGGGTGAGGGGGTGGGGTGGGGGGGGGGGTCCTCATATTGATTTTTCAGTGTTTGGCCTGCAGTCCTGTCGCAATGCCCCCTGCAGGGCCAAAGGAGAGCATAATCAGATCCCCCCCACCTCCCACCCCATTGCCAGCTGGAACCATTAGTGAATTAGGGACCGCGGAGCCGACAGTGCTATTACTCAGTTTATCAGTCGGTGGACACAGCGCTGCTATGGGTTTTGTCACGGAAAAGAAAGGGTTCTGAGGAGGACTCTCAGCACTGTATTAGCATGATGGGTGGAAATTGGGGATAATTATGCTCAAAATTCTCACTGCCTCATAACAAGGTGTCTCTGTAAAGATATGGCGGGACAAAGGGGGAAGAAAAAAAAAAATAGATCTGCAACGAGAGCAACAACACGCTCGACAACACGCCACGGCTCTTGCTCGTTACTGCGACGACACCACTTCCCACAGCCGCCGCGCTGGGATCGTCACTCGGCGTCGGGAGTCGAAGATGGAGGACGGGACACTGTGGCGATGATGCTGGAGCCCCTGCTGCTTCTACCCTCCCCCACCTCCTCCCATGACCCCGTAAACGTATTGCCCCCGACGGGGGTCACGGGGGCTGTGGCGTGCAGGCCGGGTCACATCTCGCACATGCAGTAACGTGTAAAGGGGGGCGTAAAGGGGAGGGGTTTGGGACAGGAGAGGGTAGCAGTTCAATATGCGATCTATAGGGTCGTGGGACGCTCTCCCCGCCCCTTTGGTTGCATCGATTTTGTGTCTCTTGGGCAAGTGCTGCTGAAATGGATCCCAAACAAATCAGACAAGGAAAGGGGCTCAGGCTGGCCATGCAGACTAGCCTCAGATTGCATGGATGGTATGTGTGTGTGTGTGGCTGTATGAATATGTGCATGTGTGTGTGTGCATGCGTATATATGAGTTCTCCGCCACACCATGCAGGTGGGCTGCTCACACGTGTTTTCATGTTTAACATGGGTTGTTACGAATGCTTTTTAACCCTTTAAATGTTTAACGTTTAATCAAGTGCTGCATGTGCATCTTGGGTAGGAGGACCATGATGACGACGCGCAGTGACGCAAGCTAATATGGGGGATTTGTCTGTGATAAACTCGATCCATTAGCAACGTCTCCTGCCAGCGCTGTCGCAAAGCCGATTTGGAGCCAGATGATGGTATCAGTGGGCATCGGGGAGCAGGCAGGACTTGGGGAATGACAGCTCTGCGGATGTGCATAGATACTCCTGAGGCACAAGCCCTCTACTGCTCAGATGTCTAAGGGGATTACTCCCAAACTTGGTCATGGCTCTTATGGGTGTGCTCTTCTCTACTCCCCCCCCCCCCCCCCCCCAATGGTTTGCTGGGATGCAAATATCCCCTCCAAATACGGCAGAGGGTACAGCAGGCAGGTGCGGCTCAACGGAAGGGGGCGGCGCGGGCCGGTAACCCCGCCTCCCCAGTGATCGAGGCCACCTCGCTGCCAAGCGCAGGAAGCCGGCTTGGGTTTGATCTGCCCCCTGGGAAAGATTAATTCCGAGGCCCCCGCAATTGATGCAGAAATGTCGGCAGTCATTTAGCCGCGTTCCTGACGACGCGTCGGGCGGCTGAGCCAGGCTCCCCGGGCGGTAATGGCAGTACCTTTGAAGCCGGGGAGAGCGAGGACGAGGCAAGGGAATTGTGGGGGGGCGGTGGGGGGTGTAGGGGTGGGATTGGGGGAGGCGGTGCAAGGGCTGCTATTACTTCGCTTCCTGTGGCGTCTTGGAAATGTCAGCTGGAGGGGACGAGGATGGCGGGCGCTGTAGTGGCCTTGTACTCATGTCCTGTTATGCGTATTAATATCTCGAAACGTCTGATCCAATTTTTGGAGAGAAAGAAAATGGTATCCAAATAATGTTAAGCACATCTAATTTCCTCTAAGACATGGTTAAAAAAACACACACACACAACTCAACAAAATTGGACCAACCTCAATACTAGCACTCCAATCCGACCTTGCAACTCCATCTGAGATCTTTCCATAGTTTTTGGAATGTGTTCCCAAACAACAACATTAAGGGAAAATAATAAATTCTACAGCTTATATGTACGAGCCCTGGGGAGGCCAAAATTAAACTTACTTAGGGAAAAAACCCAAACAACACAAGGCCCGAGGTCCAGGAGAAAGTGCATGAAAGCCCAGTAGTATTTCACTTCCACAAATGACTCTCCTCTGATAGCTGGAGAAATGGGTCATCTGAATAAACAGGACTATTTAGGTCCCACAAGGAAGCGGCAAGGAAATGTATTTAGGACAATGAAACGAACAGTGACACGAAACAAGGCATGTCCATTTACTGAACTGTCCTCTTAATCCCTTTCTTTGTTTGGTTTTTTATGTTTATGTTATCAATTATTTACAAATAAATACAGAGCATACGAGGTGTTGGGAAAGACGAGGACCTTGGCGGAGCGGCTGAAGTTTTGAGCGTGTGCTCATTTTCACATATTTCAAGTGCGTTCCTAATGGTCCAACAGACAACAGAGAATCTTTCATCTTCTGAGGGGAAATGAACTTCGTTGAGGGGAAGGCAGTCTATTACTGCTTGAGAATCTTGTGCCTTCCCGGAGCTCCTCAGGCCGTGAAGCATTACCCTGGGATCGGCCGCTTTTATTATGGCGGGATGTGCTCGAAAAGTGGACGAGGACAGAAGTGGGACCGGCTGCCGTTATGTCACGGCAAATCAAATCCAGCTTGTCGCTGCTCCTTTCTGCTGACGTGGTAGAAAATGAATCACGGCTTCCTAAAAGGGTTCGCTTTAGACAATCTCCGGAATATTATGTGTGTGGAGCACTGATGTGAACGGGTCTCGGACTCTTCATGGCTTCTCTCCTCTGCTCCCCTCTCTTATGCTCTCTCACTTTCTCTCTCTCCGTCTCTCTTTCTTTGCTTCCTCGTATGGTGCTGGGATGTTGAATAGGGAGATTCCAATCAATGTGCTTTTCTGACAGATTACTCCTATGGAGCTGATGGTTTTGGATGAAAGGAGACCTGCTGTGTATGCTGGACCACACACACCAAACTGCTGGCCGCAACACGCATTCCAAGCACATCCTCATAACTGACATGACAAAAAACCCCAGCAAATGTTCAGACACTCTGTCAACCTGCTGCCAGCGCATTCAGACCGTCACTAGCTTAGGGAGGTTTGCATAAGGCTAGGATTAAGGCACATCAGTACACGATATTCCAAAGGTATGCATCATAAATGCATACCTTTGTACTTGGGTCAGGACAATGGGCGTTAAAGACTGGGGTCGGGAAGTCTCGGTGGAGGATGGGAAATGAATCGTACGGTACCATTTCCTGTAGATCATCTGACCCAAAAACCATGTCCCCAACAGTACCAATATGTGGGCTAATGGGCCTAAACCCTGAGAGATTAACAGGTGGCATGGCAAGGCGATATGGATCTGTGTCTTGATGTCCTTCACATTTCCTGCCTTTGGCCTCCTTTCCACATTTTATCGAGTCTCTCTTGTCATGCAGCCATCCTCCACCGCCAAAAAAAAATCCAATTGGCCGGCAGTTTCCGCGAGTGATTTACACCCGGCGACGGCCAGCTCAAATGCCATTTTGAAGGTCGTAAAAGCCCGTGTTACAGTAATAAGAGCCTTATTAATGAAGGTATTAACTGTCACATATCCCTGGAGCCAGCAACATGGGATGAGAGACTGGGGGAGCGGGGTGGGTGGGAAGTTCATGGCTCGGTGAGTCAGCCTACCCGTTCTGCACGCTGGGGCGGAGGAGCATCGCCAGGATCCACACGCCGGGGACGAAAGCGCCGAGCTTGTTGGGAGCGCCGGCCATGTCACTCCGAGCCCAGAGAGCCTGCGGGGTGGAGGGAGGAGGGGGAGAGTGAGGAAGATTAGCAGGAGCAGGAGACGTCGTTTCGCGATTAATTGGCAAGTGCTTCGGCGGCGGCGGCCCCTTGTGCGAGCGACACATCAGCGGGACCGTGTGCTCTCAACAGCCCCGCGGGACGCGACGTCTCCCGCGGCGGGAGGGTCGGAGGCGCCGGCGCTCAGGGGCGGCGTCCGAGGGGACTCGCTCTTCATGCCAGCCCCTCTCGAAGGCGCCGCCGTGCCGCCGCGTGGGAGAGGATCAGGCCATGAATCAGGCGTGAGCGCTGAAACAGTGCAGCAGTGGAGAGGGCTTAATAAGAACGACTGGAGATTTTCAGCCTGATAGCCCAATGCCCCTGTGGTCATACTCCTGTTTTGCTCTTCCCACTGTAGCCACATATGGATTTACACCCACTGATGCTGGAGGCGGCCGCGTCTCACTGGGCCTGCTCAGAAGATTTCCCCTCCCGCAGGGCAGATTGCAATAAACCGAGAGCAAAATTAATGCAAACATTTATATGCAAGACCGTATTAAAGACCTCTGTTCCCCCTGGATTCGGAGCTCAATCCGATTGCCGGCAAATAGAAATCAAAAAAGGCATTCCCTAAGATGAGCAGGGGAAAATCTGTCTGGGCTGTAAACATGAAGCGATCTGCTTAACAAAAGGCTGATCAGCACGCAGCTTCCTGCAGAAGAGCCGCGTCTTATTCCCACTCATGCTAACACCTTCGGCTATCTTTCAAGAATCTTTCAAGGAATTAGCAAAAACTCAACAGCTAAACAACTGAGAGAAAAGAGGACCGACTCTGCAAGACCGAGGAAGCCTTGAACGGTCGAGGGCAAACCCGGGTCATTTCCCACATCTTCTTGAAAAATGTGGCTTAGCTTAATCTAAGAGGTGAAAAGACATTATGCTCTTTGGCACCTGGGAGCCATGTTGTGGTGTCTTGCTCTGTTTTACAGTCTGCTGCCAAACATGGGTTATTTGCAGATGGTAGGAGAGGCATAGCAAATAAGTCCTTCATCTCTCCTATTGATCTGGGATTTTAATTTCTTCTTCCCTTAGGGCTTGGCAACATTACAAATCATGTCCCAGACACAGGACAAAGCAAGTACCTTGCCTCAATGCAAAGGGTAGTGTTGGGAGACGACGTGTGCGCCGGTCAAATGTGTAGCCTGGAACATCGGTCCTTCAAACCTGGTTCCAGCTGTTTGTTTGGCAAAAACGTAAATGCGTACTGTCCTCCCGTAAAAGATATATATATATATAATACATAATATATTATAATATTATATTATAATATAATGCACGCAACAGCTTCATTGCTCCCCGCCAGAATCAGAAGGTGGAAAATATATATTTATTTCTTTATTTTTTCTCCCAAGCAACGTCCCTTCACTGGTATGAAAGCGGCGATATTGAAGGGAATTATGTCTCACCCCCAGCACCCATCACCCCGTCTGTCTGAAAGGTCAAAGACCTCAGCTGACTTTATCTCTACAGCCAAATGTGCCAATAACGTAACGCTGACGGTCTTGGCTGTCCATCATCGTCCTACATGTGCACACGCCGGCAAAGGAGTGCAGGCAAGCATCTGGCTAATTGAACCCCATTAAATACGCATGGCCCCAGGAGAAGACGCAGCGCAGTGGAGATTTAATAATTGAACAGCAGTTGGTTTTTATGGCAAATTCTGACAGGTGCCGTTCTTAAATGATAATCGGCATGGTGGCATTTATCTCAAAACCTCTGATTACTGTGTGCCCTAGAGACCAGAAGTGGCATAAGCAATGATGTTTATGGTTATTATTAGTACATGTTATGTAATGACCAATGAGGAAGTCATTGGAACAGTACCTCATCTTTGCTGTTTTTTGTTTTTCAATGTAAAAGTCTCATTATTGGTTATGGCAAAAGCATCTAGTAGAACAGTTGCGGTTGAACGCACAGGTTGTTAAATCCTGAATTAAAATGTAAAAAAAAAAAAAGAGGCAAGCTGACTTTAATACAGATTACGTTTATTCCCACATCAGAAAGGCTTTGACTTTTCAGGAGAATATTTATTGTGCGCTTGAGAGACTACTCTACAGAAGTGCAATTTGGAGCTGGAAATGTACTGTTTCTTGCCTTGCCAGAGAAGAAATGCATTGTTTTGTTTTTTTTTTTGTTGTTTTTTTTTTTTAGCCTTGCTGTGTTGAGCAAGACCACCACATCAGTCCAATCCAAGAAGCTTAATTTGGTCCCCACTGGTCCTCCACCTGGTCAGTGGAGTGTGACACTAATCCAGTGGAGCAGCTGTGTCTCGGCTGAGCGGAGTGATGAGATTTCCCTTTTGAGATCTGGGTTCAAACACACTTCTTAAAGGGATTCGGTTTTTCTCCGTTATAAGGAGCCCAACGATGGAAGTCATGATGAACCCAAGGCAGAGCAGACAGACAAAAGGCTGCGGTCTGGAATCTGGGACTTTTGTTCGCAGTAATACGGCTGCAAATCTGATTGTGTGTAATACCGTGGCCTGTACTACACCAACACAAACGCATATGCCACAAATGTTACAACACAGCTTCAAATGACCTTTGGTTAATCACTGGCATTGCCTTCTTGTATTAATAGCACTGCGTTAAAACTAATTCCGGATCGTTAGCCATTAATGATTTTATGTGGCCAGTAAATTGGTGCATGCCGTACACGGGCAGGTGGGGGAGGGGCCTGCTCTAATGGCATCCCATAATGTTACGCTCTGCAGGCCGAGTTGGACTCGTGTGGGGACCCTCGTTCCAAATCATCCTCTTCACAACAGCCCTAAAAGGCACTTATGCGTTGGACTCAAGCTGAAGATTATGTCGCGGGGACGGCTGGTGCGCCCGACAGGACCAGCGGGTTTGGGCTGCGGAGATCGTGCGGTGCCGACGTCTGTACCCAGCCGGTTGCCGTGCGACTGTCGGCGGCTGGCAAAACTCTTCGCTCTCATATGTAATCGTGCAGTTGCCGTGGCGATGACAGCGCCTGAAAATGACGCTTATGAGCCCGATCAGGGAGGCCCGGGCGTCCTTTCCGCAAAGGTCAAACTGCTGATCTTAGCGCTGCATTTAAGGTCATATTTTGTCATTTCTGCCCTTTTTTTTCAATTTTATTTATTTTTTGGCAGAGTTTCTAGGGTGCAGCATAATTTGTGAGAGGAAAACGCTGTTTAAATATGCATGAGCTTACAGCTGGCAAAGAACATCAGCCTGTTGCAGCTTAAAATAGGTACGAGTAAGTAAATGCCTTTCTGTGACTGCTTAGCCACAGATTAATCGCTTATGTAGTTAGGTTCTTTGGCACAAATACGGTGCTGCCTGGACTAGGTTGGCTAATCCCATCAAATTAATTGGATCACTGGTGTTAAATTCCAAGTTTTCCAGTGTTAGTTTTGAGGCAGGCTGGCTCTAGAAACAAGGAATTATGTCATGCTTTCATCACACTGGGTCTCCAATACCCAGAATCCCACAGCCTGGCTCCTCCCCTCATTATTGATCTATACCTGTTCCCCATTTACACACATATATACCTGGACTGGTTCACTTAATATTTGTGAAGTATTACCAAATTCAGTAAGCATACCGAGCGGTGTCTCTGGATTGGGTTCATTGTGCTTTGTACCTGGGCTTTTTTTTTTTACCCTGTGTATTGGATTGTGTTTTGGCTGGCTTGTTCTCTCTGGCATCGACCCATATTTGCCTGACTACGAGTGTGATTAAAACCCTTCCTTTTTATCTGCACGCGTCTTGAGTGTTCGGACATATCTCAAACATCACAAATTGCCCATATGTTCCATTGATCTCCCCTCTGACATTCAGCAAGAAAGTTATTAAAACTGCAGCCATTACTAGATTTTAGTTCTATAAATCAATGGAGGAATATAGAGTCCATAAAGAGTATTCATTGGAAGAGGTTTTGTAAAACACAATGGTTTAACAAGACTCTGCAGAGTTGGAAAACTACTACAACCTTATGAGCTTGAGAAACCTCATGAACTAGAGCATCTCATTTAAAATTAAAAGTGACCTTCCAAAAGTCTACTTTAGTTTAAGTTCTCAGTTTCACTTCACATAGATAGCGAAAGTAAAATTTAATATTTATGAAGGGGAAAATATTTCAAATATGTCAAAATTTCATGACTTGAAAACCCATCACCTTTAAGGTCAGATTCTGAATCAGCAGTGGCCTTGATGTGATATGAGCACTGTGTAGAAGGGAAGCATCGAATAAACTGGATAATGAGATCGCACGTTCACTGCTCTGGTAACATTAAATTTGATTTTCACTATCCCTAAAGCGTATCCTGAGATTTAAAGCTAGAACGGTATTTGCTGGCTTTTTGACTTTGTTCTTTCCGATAGCAAAGACCCTCTGCCAATCTAAATGGCACCCTTAGACCGGTGACACTTCCGAACTGACACCGGTCTACAGAGGTGTCCTTCCTCACACTGTCCTTCCTCACACTGCCCTGACTTATCTAGCTCCGCGGGCTCAGGGCTATGCACACCACCAAAGCCGCCTGTGCTCTTGACATTTCTTTCTGCATAAGCTAAAGTGCTGGGTCTGGACGTGCCCGTGGCCGGCCGCTTCGGCGCACGCCAGGTGTGAACCCTTCACAACAAATAAGCCTGGCAGATGGAATGCGCAACCTTCACTTTCCGGGGGTGAGCGATTTGCATGCTGGACGCAGCGCAGGGTTCCGGGACGGGACGGATCTGTTCTTTAGCCTGCAGGAGACGCTTCAAAGCACCGCCCGCACGTCCTCTGGCACGGACGCCAAGGGAGCTGGCGGGGACGGTGAATCGTCGAACGACGGCGCCGTTCCTTACACGCGCAGTCTGAGGGCTGCACCCCTGTTAGTGGCAGCTATCCATCACTCGTGCAAAGTGCTTCACATTACATCATGCATCAGACATCCGTTTTCTTGAGCTGAATAAAAAAAGGACAGTCTGCGTGTAGCTCTAATCTTCGTTGCTTTTAGCATTATTTGATTTTCTACAAAGGGAACTGTAATATTTCCACTTCGTCGCAGTGACGAAGCCGGGAATCTCTTCATCTTGATTTGTGAAGCGCACAACATATAACACATTCCAGTGGAGTCACATGTGATGTCTCGTCACTGTCTGCTGAACCTGTACCTAATTTCACACGCACGGGCAGAGGTGGCGATGTTGTTCATGGCAATCTATAATTAGTAACCATGTTTTCCAAGCTTAGTCCAAATTCGCTGCGTGATACAGAAAAGTGTCAGTGCAGTCAACTCATTCCAAGGCTTAGCAGTGGAGCAGCGGTGGTGAGTATTTATGAGGAAAACCTGGCAGAGGCTGAGCAGATAAACCCCCCCCCCTAGATATACGCTGCTGCAAAACATGGCATCTTGTGTTAGGCTACCGCACCGTCCGCGGCACTGCCGTGCGGAGGGGATCTCCGCCGCCGCCGTCAGTGCAAACACGGGGAAGGAGATGCACATTCAGAGATTCATTTATGCAAATTCATCCAGCTGTGCCAGTCGTGCTGAGGGCGAGCAGCCAATCCTACGCAACAACGGCGCCAGTGCAGAAATACATGCGGTCGCCATTAGGATGGGAGCCGCATGCCCACGCACCGGCGAGGGGCCTCATGGGTGGGAACTGTCGTAGCTCGTTAGGGCCGCGTGCTGATGATAAGCCGCTACGCCATACCGCCGGCGCCTGTGCTCAGAGCTAAGCACTCTTATGTAGTGTTATGCTCCATTACATCGAATCTGTCACCCACTGAACGTAACACGAATCACAGGCCAGGGTGATACACACCCGGGTCTACCGACTGTATTGCGGGTCACGATCGGCTGTGTTGAGGATTTAGAGCACAGCATGGGTTCGTAAGAGGAGTTGGCCGGTACAGTGTTAGACGAAGGTGTTTACTCTCCACTCACCACTGCATAATACTGGCATGAAGGTAGTCGGAGACAGACGTATGCATCAGCGATACAAATAACTCTCGGGTAAGAAAATGCAGAAGTGTTGATGGGTAGGAAATTAGCTCCTGTCTCTGCCGTGACTCCTGTTTGGAGTTCATTTGGCAGTCTTCAGCACTTTTTTTTGTTGTTTCATTTGGGAAGGTGAACAGAGATTAAAATAACATTAAACAGGCGTGCCTGGAGGAGCAGATCAGAAACCAGAGATCTTCAGACAAGGAGGAAAGCGAAAGAAATTTCATTATGAGTCGTTTCCTGCGCAGAATGGCTCGTACTCCCATCATCCCTTTCCTCTCACCCCGTCCTTCTCTCACGGCACTTTTCTCCACAGGCTAATGCAAATGTTGTTTACGTGAAGTACTCTCTTCACAGTTACAAGTAATAACATTGGTAAATCCAGAATTTGGAGACATTTTCCCCCTGTACTGAGCATGTCTTGTAATTTTTGCCTTTGGATAATGGGTTTCTAGGAAGTCCATTATCGCGGAACTGCGGGAAGATCATGAGTGACATCTTGTCCCTGCTGGTTCTCAGAGGAGACTATTAGAAGCAGCAGCTAAGGCTCATAAGCTTGGAAAGATATTGAAAACGTGATGCGTTCGAAAGGTTTAGATAATGTATTAATGACAATGGAATCTCACAGACGACATGAAATCTTTTTACACATGCAATAGCTTGATGAATCAGTCACTATGCTGTTTTACCTTACATGTGATGCTAATGCTACATTAACATTTCTTGACACCGCCAATTGATATTTCTATAAATGTATCATTAGGTATACATCAAAACTTAATAAACACCCAGGATCAGGCATCATACCGAAGCCTGGAGCTATGCTTTACGGTGGCATTGCCAAATGCCGTAAACGCATTGCCTTGGATGAGATTGGAAATTTACGCATGTTAACTCATTAAGTATGATTAATTATGGAATAGTTCCACTCTTAAGTTAATACAGCATTTCACGTAATCAGTGAAAGTGATCCTGAAGGTGGATTCACTCAGTCGTAAGCTAGGGTATTAGAAAGACTACAGTCTACAGAAGTACTGTAAAGAATATTAACAGATTTTTAAAACTTTTGATCAGTTGAAAGTTTGCTCAAATGCGAACAGCCCTAAAATAATCCTTAAACTGCTAGAGAGCCTCCTACCACCTTATAATGATCTTCATATGTCAACACTGGAGGGAAACTCAAAGAACCCAAGACTACAGAAATGAATGCATCTTTCTAGCCTCAATATGCCATACTATATACTGAGAGTTAGATCAGGCTGATTGCCAAGGGTGAGCTATTCTCACTACAGAGAGCTTTTCTCACTACAGATGTTCAAATACTGTGAAATATTATTTACTAGATCTCAAAGAGGAATGTAAATCATGGCTAAGAAGAATTTAACAGCCTTAGAGTAAAAAGCCTGTATAGAAAAGTTAAAGCTATTTTTAAACGAATATACCGTTATTAAAACCTGTATACTTAATGCTGGGGGCCAGACTTGGGTATAAAAACACCCCCGACATAAACCACGGTAAAGGCATCGACAGATTTCCATGTTGCTACTGTCACGTTACGAGGCTCCTTTGCTTATTGTCGGCTTGCATTTTTATGACTGAACAGTTTCAATAATTGAATGTCAAGGTCTTAAGCACACACACAAACACACACACAAACACACACCACACCACCGTTCTGGGGCGCAAAAGCAGTCCAAAGGGAACATGTTCTGAGGCTCTGAGCAGGCAGAAAAGCAAAATCCCATTATAAAGAAAGACAGAGGGAAGAAAGGGGGAAAAAGAGATGCAAAAGAGAGGCAGAGGTCTCCGCAGGGCGCCACTTTAATTCTGAAACAGAGGCGAAAAGCGCGCGGCGGAGACGGGCGTCCCCACACCGCAGGAAGCTTCCCGCATTAGAAGACCCGCCGGTACTTCAGATGCGACGGGCGGTCGTGGATGGCAGCCTGGGCGGATTGGGCATCGGGCGGAGGTGCTTTTCAGGGACCCCCACCTCAATGAGCCCACCGTGGCCCCACACCAGGAAGAGGCCCGCGGAGTGGTGGAGTTCGGGCAAAGAGGCGCGAAGTTTGCAGCGGAGATGATGGTCGGGGATGGGAGCGGGAGCGGTCAGAGAGGTTTCGACTCCAAACACAACGAGGGGCACAGCGAGCGATTCTTCCGCGTGAGGAGGTGTCAATTATTGTTGAAGTATGTGAAGTAGCTCAGTGGGCAAACACCACCAATAATGAGCCCCTGAGTGGCTTAGCTAGGAACAGATGGGGCTTTTTTGGTGGTGCCAGAGAATGTGTATGTAAAGAATAAAGCTACGTAAGACAATGTACCCAGGTTTAGAAGAGTAAGCATCTTCTATCACGGGTGTTCTTGGCTGGAAAGATGTCTGTTTATTCAAACTTGTGGAAAGCAGCACTCCGAGTCCACTCTGAAGACATACCCCAGTTCGCAGTTCCTTTACGTTTACAGAAGAGCCATGCTGCTGTTGGCACTGAGCCAACAAGGTGGAGACACAATACACAGCTTGCTTAGCAGGGGCCTGCAGCTTGTGGGCAGGAAATGCTTCAAACCAATGGACTTGGACTAGCATGTAGACAATAGCGTTACAATATGGCTTGCGAGTAGACAAGACGTGTTTATCTAGAAACTACCGCTTGTAAACATACCGCATCAACTGCCTCAGGTAAAAACTCGGCTAATATGGTCAAAGCATCTTGGGTTTCCATAGCGAATACTTTCCAATTGTAAGAAGAAATGGATTTTTAAAAAGCCCGCGGGGTTGATGGTGATGACAGATTGAACTTTCTTTTATGAATGTCAGTAGGTGCCCGTCATACATAAGCAAATCCTGGCAAACAGCCTGTCCTGAATCCCCTCTGCTTCCGTGAAGTCACAGCTTTCGGAATATGAGGCGCTAGAAAGTAATCATGCGTAACAATACTTAGCATTTCCTTTTCAGAATCCTATTTTTATTATGACTTTTGCATCACATAATTGCTGTTTATACATACTAGAGCACAAAATACCATTATCCACCAATGGATAATTAAATGTTCTTCATGAACTGGCTAATAAGATTCCTTGCCAAAAACACAATCAGGTTATTGGTCCTGGAACAGGAGTATGACAAATCGAGGAGTTGCCATACATGTTAAGGCTGCATGGTCAGGATAAGACCTTCGAACAGCACTCACAACCACCTGTGATTGCAAGATACTGACACAACGACAAGCGCATGAGCCACTGTCGTTACGTCAATGTTACAGTGGGAAATGCTTCCATGCAAGCTGCTCGTAACCGTGCGGTATTCAGAGTAATCTGGCGAGAAACCATCTCGGGGTTTTAAAACCGCATGTTGATATTTTAGCACTGATGGCTTTTGAAGTCAGTAAAAGTGCAGTTTGTTTTTAATGGAACATAAACTGGAAATGCACAGGCTACAATGTTTAAAGCCCATTTCTGATAAAAACCTATTTCTGTACTTCACATCAAAGGTTGGGCCAAGATGTGTAGTCATAAATTTCTGTATTTCCTCAAACCTCCTATCGCACCAAAATGGCACACAATTACTAACAGCTTGGACACTGACAATGTGCATCAACTGTAGCAATGCTTTCCCCCCTTTGCTTGGAGATTTTTCTCTTCAAGACATTTTGCTAAGGAACACGTATATATCAAACATTCACATTCCTCACTGGAATGAGTAATATATATTCTCAATGTTGTGCAGCCTTGGTGGTGATACTTGGTGGTACTTTTCTTAAAAGAGAATTACTTCTGAAGCTTCAAACATGTACTTTATATGATCCATGCAGTATAAAGACACATAACGTGGCAACAGAGTCATAGTTTCTAGCTGATGCGACCCCTCTGAGTGAAACCTTTAGCTCTTCTTGCTGTGACTTCTGATGTTGCTGTTCTTTCTTGTATATTCTGTTAGATCGAGAACACTTAGATGAATATGATGGGTACTGCATCCGTGCAGAAAGAGAGCAGCACTTCTCAATTCTTATGTATTTTCTTGTAGATTATGGTCACAAAAAAAGGTAAACAAAAGCAAAAATCGAGGCTCTCAGGCCCTGGTGGGAATTCAGGCTTACCTAAACTGTCAGTCAAGCATTGGGGCCACGTCTGTGTGCAATACGGCTACAGTGGAGGAACAGGCGGAGTTTCTGACGTCCCTCTGCCATCTGCAAAAGATCTGTTAGCTCACGGAGTTGTGACACCCACATCAATTCCAGAGGTCTTCTTTTGGTAATCAGCCTTCTTTTAATCGGCCAACCCCCACGTGCCCGCTCCTTGAAAAATGATCAATAACCGAAGCAATTTGCGGCCCTATTTCTCAGTCTGATTAACGGCAATTGAAATCATGAGATCATTATCGCCCTCAGTCTGGCTCCCCTCCAATCACAACTGACTCTAATTGAAATGACGAGGGGCGGGGAGATGATTAATAGGGAGAGTAGAGGAGGTAAAAAGTTGACTTGGCTTGCGAGCTCGCTCTGAGGGTGGGGTGGGGTGGGGGTGGGGGGAGTGTGTGCATAGGACCCAGCACCAATAAGACTCGCTGCGTCTCTCTGGACAAGAGCAAACAGAAGCAGAGAACTGGGGTGAGCAACCTAGACGAGCCTTAACCCAGCGTGGGTGGTGAGAGCGGGTGTCTTCTGCCCTAACCCAGGGCGTTGATTCTCTAGAGCCTGACTGGCCACAGGAGAGGTCCAGAAGTTCCACAAGTGCCATGGTCTCCGTTTGCTCGACCTCGAATGAATGAATGACACTGTTATCTGTGACTCCACAAGCTTATTGTCTTTTTTCTCCCTCTCCCACTTCCAACGAGGCATGAAAATTTGAGGAAAGAGAGCACAACTTGCTTGACGAAGGAATGTTCAGAGATTAAGTGCAGCAGCAAAGCCACGCAACAAACAGCAATGTGCAACCCAAGTTGCTTCCCATTCATTTGAGGAGTGGTTTTACATCCTCTCTCTCTGCAGTCTGACGACAAGTTCCGCTCCGGGCTGAAGCGAACAACTGAGGGAAGAAAAAAACCTTCCACTTGCAGCTGCCACAACACTTATCATTAGCAGAATGCTACGATGTGCTTATTTGCCAAATACAGCACTCGCAATTTCTTAGCTGGGGAGAAGCAGAAGGACTGCTGCAGAACTAATTGTCCAACCTTGTTGTTTTTGCTTGTTTACAGGGCTTGTGGGGAACTGATCGGCTAAGGGCGCCTTGTAATACTGCGGTAGAAAGCGTAGCAGCCCGTCAGTCCAGAAAAACGACTCATGGAGTCATCGGTGCAGGGGAGGTGGAAGTGACGATGCCCCAAGGCTAGGCCTGTCTTGTGACGTCACCCTTCCCCCGCACTCCCGCTCCTCCGATGCACGTGCCCCTGAGTGATAGGATCGCCACTAGCCTCGAGCGAAGCTTCTTGGCATTAATAAGGGTGCAGCCAGTTCACCTCCTGTCGAGCAGTGTCATTATACATCGTGTAAATTGCCGACCTCGGATTATGCTTGTGGAGAAACGAGTGTTGGAAGTGCAGAACATCTCTGGCTCCTGGATTGCCTCAAAGTGACAGTTCTCCGTTGCGTGCTAATGACTGTGCTTATGAGTTGCCTCTGTTCAGACTTCAATGGACCAGCAGCCGGAGTAAGGTTGCGCACAGCAAGAGGGAAATGTGAAATAACGAAGGAATAAGTCAGTCACGCCACGACAGAACGAGAGCCTAGCCGTGCCTCATATGGTCCCGCCGACAGCGAACAGATCAGGAAGATCCATTATTGTTTTCCCGCCAAAGTAACTTGAGCACGATGAGGCCTTTTGCATGGTTTTCGCTCCAGGTTACCATTTTCCGAGCCAGACCTGACCTAACACAGCGCTTTCCTGACACACCTGAGCGCGGTACTAAGTGCTCGCACATCCTTCATTCTGTGTTTATTCCATTTGTGTGCTGAGCGGAGATTGCAAATTCCACCTGGGATGTGGCAAATATGCCAGGGGTGTCAGGACTGCTGAGTCATCCGGGACTACTTTGTTTGCCTCGGCTTCGGGGAGAGCTTAGACGCCACCTCTCCTGCCATCAATGAAAAAGCCTCGGCTATCCTCCTCTCAGCCGAGTCGCACGCGTAAACCTGGATTTTTCACCTCCGCTTGGAATTCCTGCTGACTGTGGAGGAGGCTCTGGGCTCCATGAGTGTGAAGCTATGGCAGTGAGTGAAAGCCCATTTAGGAACAGTCACAGTGTGGGACTCATCCTGTTATGAGCCGTGCAGCACGTACTACACACGTCGCGGGAAACACAGCAACACTAACAAGCGCAGAACGCAGCCCCCAGTACAGCTCCGCGCACGTCTGGGGCACACAAACGACTGAGTTGAATTTACGAAACGTTTAAAGCTAGTTATTATGTTTTAGCAGCACACTTTTTTGAACCATTTAGCTTGATGTAGGCCCCAAAGGGTTTTACGCTTCTCACCGAAATGAGATAAGCGGAGCAATGCCACCTTTCATTTGCAAAACTAAACTAAAATTTTTGCTTTACCATACTACCTTCTGGAGAAGGTAGGAAACTGATGTATGAACCCAAAGGAGGGATGACATTCTTATGTGATAAGTGTACGACGTGGCTGAACCTGGAATCAAAAGACCAGTTAATATATCTGTAGTGTCAAAGTTAAAGTCCCTCAGAGGAAAAAAAAAGATAAAAGTCATATAGTTTATTGTTCATACTAGACAAGTATGAGAAAACAGGACTGCATTATTCAAATGCAATGTCATGTTAGTGCTATGTTCTGTGAGCTGCTTTATGTTTGAAAGCTGTATTCAGTGCTCTACAAACTTTGTCTGTAATATGTCACTGTGTACTCTGACGCCTGTCTGTCTTTGCAAATGTTTAGAAAACAGCCAGACAGTGACTGAATGTGTCAAAGAAGTGACAAGCTCCTCATCCACCATTAAATGTTACATTAAAATGCACATGACCCAGAACAGGGGCATTCATCTGTAGTCCTGGGGCCCCGCAGCTCTGCACATATTAAAGGTTTTGCCTGCTGTATCACACCTGATCCATTTCTGAAGGGCTTCATAATAGCTGATGAGCTGAATCAAGTGCATTAAAGCAAGGAAAATGTAATAGGTTCAGGGCTATGGGACCCACCCCAGCTGGAAGAAATATTATGAGCAAAGATGAAAAAGCACAGATCTAGGCAGACAGACAGAAAGATAGGCAGGCAGACAGGCAGACAAAAATATACAGTAGTTACACAAAAATATGAGATATTTGGAATATGCATTTTTTTCAGCTTTGAAAAATGATTTGCACTGGGCAGCAGCTTTCTAAAGGCTTTGGAAAATGAATGTCAGTGATGAACACCAGATCTAACTAAAACCTCCTCAGAGTAACCTGCCACTGTCCAAATCATGCTGCTACAGCTAGGCAGAGGTTTGGAACTAGCTGTGCTTCCCTCAGTCCCACGGTTCTGTTGCTGCTTCCTAGCAATCTGGTGTATGTGCTACAACCCAGGCAGAGTTTATTTGGAACAATGTTGCATGGGTTTGGCTGACTGGCTAGCTGACTGAAAATGGCTCCCCAGGGGGAGGAGGCCTCTTGTAGCCTGCAGACCTCCAACTTCCAGCACTTAACCTGTTTCCTCACCTGCCACCAGCTCCATTACTTGGCCCTGACTGGTGATTTGGGCTACTGTTGCTTCAAATCGTTATTGTTCTCCGTTTCACTTCATTCCCCATGTGTTCTTTCTGCATGCTCTTTTTCTCCAGTTAAGTAAGCACAAACCTGATATAAGGTTCTCTCACCTCTGACCTAATTGATTTTCTTCTGAGATTTTGCATTTATCACTAAAAGATCATCCATATATGGAGGGTGTTTACTGTATTAGTAGCACAGCCCGATGTGAATTAAATGTTATTTCAGTGCGAATTCTGTGGTGTTAAACTAATGGCTGATTATGGTACGGCAACAGTTAAAGATAACGGAAAAGGATAATTGCAGGAACAATCTCTCTCTCTCTCTCTCTCTCTCTCTCTCAAATATGCACACCCACCCTACCTCACCCTACACACGCACATATATCATATACTAACATTCATACATCATTTGATAGTAAAACCCTGTGTAAAAGTCCTGGGTGTCGCCTACTCCAGTTGCGGCAAAAAAAAACCTTAATCGAACGAAAAAACAAAAGTAGCAACATTTTTGCAAATGTGCATGACACTGAACCAATCCAGATTTAAGAACAGAATGAACTAAAACACCATCGTCAGTGTGTAGTAAACATGAATGTATTACAATGATTTAACAGATGACGCTTCTGAGAATATAGCCCAAGCGTAGAACGTTTGCGTTAATATAACCACATCTGACAGAAATCGTCTCAACACACCAATAAAGTTACCACCATTAAACAAGCCAATTTTCCTTGCGACATTCCTTGCAGTTTAAGTTTTCGATAGCCACAAATCTATCTCTATTACATGTTTTTATAATAGCGTTGGGTTTTATGGGTTTATATATATATATATATATATATATATATATATATATATATATATATATATATATATATATATATATATATATATATACTCACACATATGTGTCGCATTGTCTTTTTTAGCAGCACAGTATGTTTTAATAAATTGCCAGCACCGAAGTAAACCGCAGGATATAACAACGACTGTCATATGCATTTTCATACTTTGCTAAAGCAGTAAACCTCGGCCATCGCGTGCTATTTCCCGGACAGAATCACGTCTGAGCATCTGTAGCCTACACTTCTCCGCTCTGCCGTAACGAAAGGGGACCTGTTAAACCTTCAGACAATTACGTGCCCCTTATAAACACACTGTTGCCCATGAATTAAATATTGCGGTATTTTCCCTGAACGTCCCCTTACCAGTGTTTCTATCACTAAAGGCATCTTGTGAAACATGTTAAAACATACAGTACAGCTGTAAAGCAAACAAGCGACCAACAGAAAAATAATCGATCTCACCACAAATCAGTGTTGCTCCTTATCCTCTTATTTCCGATGGACTTCAGACTTTCTTCTCTTTGACACGTCTGTTGGCAAGTTGCGTGTTCTGTGTTGTGTTCCACTTATTTTCCAGACGAATGTTTTATGTCCAGTCAGGGGATTTTGAAGTGTTTGCTAAAGACAGTGAAATGAGGGGTAGTGAGCGAGCGCTGTTAACGTAGAAAGCCTGCCCTCTTCAAACTAACCTTCCCGCCCCCTCCTTCCAGCACGCGCAGATTGGTGGTGGCTCGCAGCAAATTTCCCCCTCGGAGGAGGGTTTAAAACCCTTCGCGACGGATCAGGTCGAACCGGAGAGACGTTACCGGTAACAGGGAAACCATTTCTAAAGTCTCAAAACTCATTCATCAGTTCGCAAACGATGATTCACATCTAAGCCAAATGCCGATTCATAACGTCAGTCCTACTGAATTCGTCACCCCACTCAGTCTTTTTAATGTTTGTCATAGCCTTTTGATAATGTTGAAAATAAATAAGGTTTTCTGTTTCAGACGTCTCTCTTTGTAGTACATTAACAGAGCATATAACCATAAGCCATAAACCATATAACCACATTACCATAAGCATTATCGGGTGGTATGGTGGGTAGGGGGTGGGAGATGTGCAATCTGTTGTTGTTTATTCTGGAAGGGAAAGAGAGAGAGAAAACATATTTTAAATGTCTGTGTGCTACCGTGCAGCACCGGTTCAAAGGATATAGCGCTCCTAGGGATGCAGTAGGACCCACATTTCTTTGCTGTGGCCCTCGTCTACTAGTGGGTCTGCAGCACATATACAGTAGCTGGACAGGTCTGAATCCATCTGTCTCACAGAGGCTGAAGAGCATGCCCTGGACGTCCCCATGCCTTGAGCATTTCCCCATGTCAACTGAGTGAGCCATGTTTGTCCATGAGTCTATGTTTGTGCTTGGTGAATACACAACATATGTTCGCTTTTTAGCTGTATGTCTGTTTGTAAGGCAGTTCACCAATATAGACTATCTTGGCATTTACTTACTACTTGTTTGAGCAATACAAGATAAGTCCTTAGCAGATCATGGTTCAAGTTCGCTCCTACTGCAGAGTGAATAGGTACATATAGCCTGTCAGCTGCTGAATAATATAAATGTATATAGAGAAAGAATGAACTGAATTGCTGGTAGTAGACTGCTGTGGTGGGGTGTCCCCACCCACGTCACGTGTGCATCCCCCACGTGTGCTTTATTCGCGTGTGCTCACCTTAAAAGATCCTTAACAGTTTTATGATTTTCAAAATTCTGTTTTCCAAACAGTGATTCTAACTTTGATTTGAACATTTTCTACTTTTTTTTGTTGTTGTTGGGGTGTTATTTATTAAATAGGTTGGGCTTAGCTCAAAGAAACCTTTGACTAAGCCACAAAGCCTTAGACAGTTCATGTTTTATATCTTAGCATAGCCACCCTGCATGGAGGCAGGAGCACCGGGTGATGGTGGGGCTGCGGGAAGTTCAAAGTGACTTGGCAACACCAGAGACAAATTCCCCAACCTAACTAAGGAAATCCACCTCAGAAAGCTCAAAGGTTGCCACGAAATGAAACCATTCAGGTAAGGCTGCCGGGCTGACAAAGAGGCTAGTTTTGCCAAACCATTCAGAACAGGCTGTTGGACTCGATGCTGTGTATGGTAAATAATGAAGAGAAGTTGGCGAAACACAACCAGGCACATCGCTGTTTAAGCCTCTATTGTAATTTAAGTTGCCAATTGAACTGGCAACCTGCAGTCCATCTCAGAAGGTAAAAATAACACCAGTCACATCACGTGAGCCAAAGTTCAAGGCACAATGTTTTATTTGTCAGACCCACAGGTTACAGCATGCAGGGAAATGCTGTGTGATTGACAGCAGCACTGTGCAGTAAGCAACAGTTAATGGGTAAGTGAGCATAGTGCACATTTTTCGAGGATATGTACAGGTAGATCGATACATAAATATTCCCCAAAACTTGTATAATAATGAAGACTCAGTGGTTCCTCCAGGTGCCAAACAAATACCTTTACTGAACACAGGTTACGACTAAGTGAAACTTGTCACAGAGTAATACATTGTCCATGTAAACAAGATAAACAAAATTTCATTGTTTCATAATATTCATTTTCTGTCTTACACCAAGAATGACCCCTTGTCTATGCTTATGGCTCAACACTTTACTGTGTCTTATAAGTAAGCCCTTTATGATTAGCTTAATTCAGCAGGGCAAAAAAATCTGTGCAAAAACTGGGCAGAAAAAGTATGAGATAATCAGTACAACTGTTCCGAACAAGAGTGATTTGTCATTCCTGTTGAATATGAAGAGGTATACCTGTGCCCAGGCATACCTGGAGCTGAATTTCGTCCAGGCATCTGTTGTTCTGCCTACTGGAAGAAGCTGTCAAGCCTGGTGAAAATTTCTGTCGCTGCAAATGTTTCACATCGCCTGAACAGACCTTACACGTTACCCTGCCAGAGTCTTCCTATTAATCTCAGCCTGTGGGAGGAGTAGAATGCAGCAACTTCCAGTAGCACAGAGCCAGCGCCGACACCCCTGTTTCTGACAGCCTTCACTGTAGGGCCCCTCCGAGAGACGTTCCTGGGTGCCTGATGAGAACGTGGTGCTTTTGGCTTTCAGGTAGCCTAGCACTCTCCTGGGTTTAAACAAAGCAACATGACTTTGTTCTCCAGCTCTGGTGTTCCTCTACACTTTGCCAGAAAACTGCGAACACATGCAAATTCTTAGCCCCTGTTGAAACCAGCATCGGCTCCCACAGACAAAATCAAGGTTAGTTGCCAAAAAACAGCAGGCACATTTTTTTGCTGGTAGGGCAGCATGTGCCGTTGTTTTTTTTGCTGGTGTTTATTTATGTATTAATTATTATTTAAATTTTATTTTTATTAAATGCGTGACGCATTGTTCACTAGTGGGACATGTATTGAGGATGACTTGGTTGGCTCGATGGTTCAGTCCAGCCACTGGGTGACGCTCCAGTAATGGGTTTGTCTGTTGGCTTGGTTAAGGTTGGCACAGTTATGAGTTTTGTCCTTTGGCTTGGTTCGGGTTGGCACACCTCAGAGCGCTTCTGGGTCAGGACTGAGCACTCGGCTGAACACCACAGAGGTGGAACATCGACCTTTACTATCAGCGATGACTCACCGCGTGAGTCGTGACAACACTGCAAGCGACGTAAATGCATCTGATGTTGTACTCCAAGAAAACATTGCAGACCCAGGCACAGTCAGCCCCTACCAGCTGTTCTGTGATGTTACCTGAATGCCAAGAAGGCAGCAGGAGTGGACATTTCAACTCAACGCTTTTTGCTGCTCCATGGTAGATGCTCTCAACAGAGCATTACATCTTTAAACACTTTTCTGAAAATCGGTAATTCGGGGGTAAGTTTGTCACTTCACACTGACTGACAGCCCATCCTTATACCAACATTTTGATAGTGAGCTAATGTATGCCTGCAGGTTAGCCACTAATCATGTCTTGGCAATGGCTGGGAAAGTTGAGATTCATGCCACAGAACCGCTCGCCATGATTAATGGTTCCTCCTAGAGGATAGTCTGAGATGCAATTATAGAGGGGGAAAAAACTCAGAAGGCGGCACGCTAACTCACACTTTTGAGTGTCCCATAATTGAGCCGCTGATTGAGTTTGCAAAGCCAGAGAAAGCATTGTGGATCACAAGGCCTTACACAGACCATGAACACGAGCTTACGAGGCGTGGGTGAATTCCACTGGAATTGCACTAAAAACATGACTGCTTCATCTGTTTTAATTGGGGGTAGTACGCATGTTGACCAGAGGTGAATGCTTTGCTAACTGTCCCTGACCTGGCTGTGAGACATGTCATTTGAGTCCATTTGAGATTTGAGATATGTTTGTGCAAGAGGCTGATCACAGCAAACTCCTTTGATCATGCAGTTTAATGTCAGTCGTGCAAATTTATTCCCTCATATCACAATGTCAGCACAACGATTCATCTTATTGCCACTTTCCTTCATAATTATCCACAGCTTTTCTTTTGGCAAAAAAAAAGATTAACAATACAAATTAAAATAAAGAACACTGAATTCTCTTCAACACTTCTCTGTCATCATATAAATAAGCACTGTATTCCTTCTGCATGCGCTCCTATATGTGCAGTGAAGCTTTTTGGGTTTTGTTTATACACCACCTTTCAGGTTTATCCATAGTCAAAGTGTGGCATTTCACCTGAGTTCTTTGAAATGAGGAAATAAGAGGTGAATGTCTTCATTTCCCTGCTAAGGATTTTCATAAACCCTACACACAGCACATGATACCACCATGATATCATGTGCTGTCAGGGATGTCAGGTATGTTTAATCTCACTTGAACTTTATGATTTAGCATCAGGTCATGGGTAGGATCTGAATAATCCTGTATCTCTCTCACTCTCTCTCTCCCTCCTTCTCTCTCAGGACAGCACTTCTCTTTTCCATTAGCCTGCTAGGTTATTTTCTGAGATATGAATGATGTTTTAGATCTTGTTTCAAGATGACTTGGAATGCATTTTGAGTACCAGGCCAAAATTGACCCATCCCAATTTATCTATTATTTAATAGACTGGAATGGTCATTGGTTTATCAAGATCGATGGACCTCATAAAATGGGAAAATAGCATAATATTAATTCCACTGGGAAAGAATGACTAAGTAGTCATTCCCCACACATTCCCCAGTAAAGGCACATTCCTCTCTGCCAGCAAAGGAATAAAAACTTGGTCACGACCACAAAGTCCTCTTGACGTTCTTTATAATGATATTGTTGTTGGTGTAAATGCCTTTAATTACCAACATACTGCTTTGTAAAGGTTTGAATGTAAAGGTTTGAATATAAAGGTTTGCCGTGTGACAAGTAAATATGTAGCAGTGCAGCCAGTGAAGCTCTCCAGCCAAGGGAGTGCAGCACTGTGGGTGGGTGGCAGGAGACTCAGAATGGTGCTGTTTCGTTTCGTCTTGCCTCAGGTCTTTATGATCTCCAGCTGCTGTTCCTCTCTCTCCCTCTCTCTCTCTGTTTGTCTTTTCTTCTCCCTTCTTTCTCTCAGGCGCATGCATCTGCTTAGCGGAACGAATGTGCAGACTCCGCTTCCTCTCGTCTCCTCCATTCGGCCACGCTACCATACGGGAAAGCCGGCCGTCGCTGGCCACGGTCACGGCAGCTGCAGTCAGCTCAGCGGCTGCACTCCCTCGAGCGGTTCCCTGCCACCCACCCCCAGGAAACGCTGCCTCTCCAGTCTGCCACTCGAGACACGGGCACCAGGGGGAGAGGTGTTGGGGGGAGCACCTCAATTAGCATCAACCTCCAGAACCCGAGGCACCGGCGTAGGACCGCTGGAGCAATATGGTTCCGTCCACAACAACCTGTGGCGTTTCTGCTGCTGAGTAGAAGGTGAGAGAGGTGGGGAGGACGGGGGATTGGATGGATGGAGTGTAGGATAGGAGAAATGTGTAGAGGCAACCGTGAACATTATGGGCTCTTGTGCTGTGGCCATTAAGAGACGAGTGGCTGGTGGAGGAGCGTCCAGAGGGAGGGGCTACTAGCAAACCCTACACTTGTCACTTGCTTGTCCAATAGGGTGGCCTGTTGTCAGTTTGGTTTTTTTCAGCTTCATGTCCTCTGTGTGCCAGGACAGGTGCCCTGGACACGCACCTGTTGCACCCCAGAATATTTGCTGTTCTTCATCCCTCTGGAGTGAACTGCTAGTTGAATTGAATGTATGTAAAGCAAATATAAGTATTTCATTGCTTTAGCAGATCTCCTCATACCTCACCTACTGGCTAACTGTGGAAGATCTGTGCTCTAAATGCTAGTCAGTTCGGTTTGCAGCAGAGCGACAAAAATCAAAAGGGAAACTTCAGTCAGTCAGCTCATCCTTTCCTAATTTTTAATAGAAGATGAAGGCAGACTTAAATACTACACGTAGGTGCCAAGTTTAGTGAGTAAAATGTTCATTTATATTCTAGATCAGCTCTGTTATCTACCTAGATATATTATAGCTTTAAATGTGTGTTGTATCTTTTCTCAGTCCCCCTTATGTCCTCTTGGGGGTGCGATGTCCTCCTTTTAGGGGTTATTAAAGTGGCCACCTGATCTCACACATGCTGTGCGTGGGGTCAAGCAGGCACAGACTTGCGTACGTGTGAGCAGACATGCATGTGGGCCCTGCGTAGAAGACAACATGCTGCTTAGCCACAGGGAACAGTCACAGACGAGCACTCCCCCTCAGGCACCAAACATCTAGAACATTCCTACAATCTAAAGTCCATATACACACAAGTATAAAAACAGTTTATTTATTCCTCACTGACAAGATTAATCACGCCACCACACATAATGCCTGTAAACAAAAAAAGTCTGTGGGTGTGTATGTGTTTGTGTATTTGTGTGTATGTGTGTACACAGCCCCAAATGTTGTTGTAGTAATGTTGTCCAGTAATTCAAGAAACATTCATCAAATTAATGGCATTATCTGTCTAAATCATAATTAATCTCACTTAAGAATTTAGCCAAATATAGGCCCAATTGAACATGCTTGTATTTACCAAGATTTAAATTGTGCTCTAGATGTCATATTCTTTAATTACAAATGTGAAAATAATTGAAAAAAAAGAACTAGATAATCTGTGGTGTTTGCTCCCTTTTCTATCTGGAAAAATGTTTGTATCCTGAAAAAGGGACACGCGTTTTCAAGGAAATAGCTTAAAAACAAACTAGACCTTTGTTAAGTTTCGCATGTAGTGACAATGGTGGTTATAAATAAGCTCTTGTGACGTAGGTTCTATTTCCACTTTGGGGTGATGCCGCTCACACCACCCAACCTAATAAGTTATATGAGTTGTGTGAGCAGGCATGTTGAGGGGACACAAAAGTAGGACCCTACTTTTCAACAATCTATTCTGTGGCTCTTGGGTTCCCACAATCCCTCTGGTGTGGGTTCTGTTGACCCACTCCTGTACATGAAGATTTTCAAGCTTTCTAACATTTTACTAGCATCTTTGACTTTGTAAACACTTACAAGCAACGTCTGATGCTATTTTACATATGAACTAGTTTTAAGGTCACACTATAGCTGGATTTCTTACACTAATGATACCAAAATGTTTGAAGAACTTGCCAGAATATGTCAGAAACATCTATTATATGGGCCTACTATATGGTCTGTTTAAAAATTATTGGCCAAAAAGAAATCCGCTCATTGGTCACTTTAATAGAATCACCCACCTTCTATATACATGTTACAGTTAAAGATTGTAGCCCATCTGCTGCCAGACACATCCCTCCTGTGATGGTCAGATTCTAATCACATGACCACAGGTTGACCTAATGCCTTCTGTCAGTATGTCACTCCGGTGAGTGACAGCAATGTGTGTAAAATGTCCAGCTGTATTCCTTATACACTTGTACCAGTGCAACACACACTGCCGTACCATTGCCCCATCGGTGTTACTGTTGAGTTGAACCTGTCCACTAAATAATACTCAGTGGTCACAAACGAACTGTTGATTAAGTATGCCATTTCGGATTGAGCCATTGAGTATGGTATCAAATGGGGTACTCTCATTTGACATATAAACATTGAAAATGTACATCAAATGTATTTCTATAGGGTATGTGTGTATAATAATAGGGTTTAAGGTTTTTCTCACAAAATGGTTGATAAATGAATATTAAGAACTTGACAGGGGTGATGCCCTAAAAACTCATAATAATCCAATACTCATCTGCATAGATTTCATCTTACTGCACTATCTGCACTGTTTACATAAATGCACAATCAATCTGTTGAACTATTGATTGTTATAGCTGTTACTGACTAGGATTGCTGCTTTCCCAATGGAAAATATTGTTGAATAAACTCTGCTCTTTCACGTTAAACCTCATCTTTTCACATATGCTAATGGTGTAGATAGAGAAATACTGTATAGAAATATATTTAGAGATATCTCTAAAGATATATACAGATGACTTGATCTGTTTGCCAAGACATTTCATTGTGTTACACAAGCATGCACATCCATGGATGCGCACGCACACACACACACACACTCTCTCTCTCTCACACACACACACACACACACACACACACACACACACAAATGCAAAACGTGCATACAGATGCAACAATTCTTACCAACGGGTAGAACATAGTTAAACACAGGCAAGTGGTACCTGTCATGCACAAACCGCCATTCTTTTCTGACCTGCAAAATCCTTCCTCCTATATAAACCTCCATAGAATCAGTGCTTGCGTATCAATTAGTTTTCCATTCTTAGTTTGTTTATCTCTCTTTTTTAGGCTATTGTATATAGAACTACTTATGTGCGCTGCTCAAGAAATGGAACACTTAATCATTATAGCATAACATCGAGTCATTTAAACTTCAGGAATGTCAGTCTGTCCAATCCTCCTAAAAAGGAGGAGTTTCAGAGGTGGTGGCCACAGACACTCCTCCTTATCTCTCTCCTTACCCTACCTGACTGAGTCTTCTCTACAATACTGTAGTTCTGTGTTTCGCTAGTGTCCTTATCACTATTAGTGGCATAAGGTGGCACCTTCAGCCCATTCCGGTCACACAAGTAGTTGATACGTGCCATTGTGAGGTTTGCCGTGTCTTCCAGCATGGAGCGTGGAGGAGATACCAGGACATGGGCCTTACACGAGGAGATTGAAGGGCATCGAATCCGCAGCACGCCCAGTATCTGCTCTTTTGTGTGAAGAGGGGCAGGAGAAGCAATGTCCGAGCTCTACAAAATGACCTCCAGCAGGCTAGCGGCACACGGTTCTGAATAAACTGAATCAACTGAAATAGACCTCACACGGGTGCCACAAGTCCTCTAGCAACTTGATTGGCCAGAGAACACCAGATCTGACACTGGTGCCCCGTTCTCCTCACAGATCAGGGCAGGTTCACGCTGAGCACATGTGAGAGATGTGAAAACGTCTGGAGACACTGTGGTGAATGCTATGCTGCCTATGACATCGTCAAGCAGGACCAGTACGTTGACGGGTCAGTGAAGGTCAGGGAAGGTGTATGCTTGGAAGGTCGCACGAGCCTTGATGTGATTTGCAGAGATTTGACGATCCAAATTGGATCAGCCTGCGGTTTTTTACTTTGATTATTTGCAGCGTGGTTTTGAATAAAACCCTCAGTGGAGTGATCATTTTGGTCTTCATTGTCCGTTTTTACATCATTTTGTTTTCAACAAACGGTACAATTTATATCGGTGAAGGTTTTCAACTTGAATCTTTCATTCACTGAGATCCAATGTGCGATTTAAGTGTTCCCTTGAATTTTTTATCAGTGCTTATATGCACATTAAAGGAAAAATACTAAGTTGGTAACAAATGAATCTGATGACTTCCCATTGCAATGTGTGTCACGGTAGGCCACACCCACTCATCACACACCCCTCCCTCCTTCCCAGCCACCTTGTTATTGACACTCATTCCTAGATTACCTGCATCTGTTCCTTGTTCCCTCCGTTTACTATATAAACCCACAGGTCCTGCCTTATAGTTCTGTGCATTGGACTCACATCCTGAGACTGTCAACGATGCCGCACTGCAAGAGCCTCCTATGGCCGCCTTCCTCAGAGTACTTACTGACTCTTAGCACCTTCTGCGCTTAGCTCACACTCCTTGGTTTGTGTGCTGCACCATTTGCGCTATTTCCTTATTTGTGATTGTCGCTATAATGGATAGCAGAGATGTGCCTTTACCCGCCTCGCCTCCTGCTCCCTCATTCACTCCACGACAGTAGGAAGCCCTCAAATTTTAATTATTACAAAATCTATAGATATGCAAAGTTAAAAAAGTAAAATAAAACACAAAAAAGATAAAAAAACACAGTTTTGTGTGTAGCCATGTAGCAAACAATATCATCTAGAAAAAAAAACATGTTTAGTCAATGTCAATTAGGAGTGATGTAAACAAGGTAGTGTGTAGTCAAACAATAGCGGACAGTGTGATGCATAAGGTAGTGTGTAGTCAAACAATAGCGGACAGTGTGATGCATAAGGTAGTGTGTAGTCAAACAATAGAGGACATTGTGAAGCATAAGGTAGTGTGTAGTCAAACAATAGAGGACATCGTGACATAATGTATTGTGTAGTCAAACAATAGAGGACATCGTGATTCATAAGGTAGTGTATAATCAAAAAATAGAGGACAGTGTTACGCATAACGTAGCATGTAGTCAAACAATAGAGGACAGAGTGATGCATAAGGTAGTGTGTAGTCAAATAATAGAAGACAGTGTGATGCATAAGGTAGTGTGTAGTCAAACAATAGAGGACACTGTGTCGCATAAGGTAGTGTGTAGTCAAACAATAGAGGACATTGTGACGCATAAGGTAGTGTGTAGTCAAACAATAGAGGACAGTGTGACGCTTAAGGTAGTGTGTAGTCAAACAATAGAGGACATTGTGACGCATAAGGTAGTGTGTAGTCAAACAATAGAGGACAGTGTGACGCATAAGGTAGTGTGTAGTCAAACAATAGAGGACATTGTGACGCATAAGATAGTGTGTATTCAAACAATAGAGGACAGTGTGACGCATAAGGTAGTGTGTAGTCAAACAATAGAGGACATTGTGACGCATAAGATAGTGTGTAGTCAAACAATAGAGGACATTGTGACGCATAAGGTAGTGTGTAGTCAAACAATAGAGGACATTGTGACGCATAAGGTAGTGTGTAGTCAAACAATAGAGTACAGTGTGACGCATAAGCTCCAATATCAGCTATCAGCCTTTGACACTGCGTGACTCCTTTTCAGTAGCAAATTCATTGATTACCGTATATGATTCCCACGCCTTTTGTGATTCATGGTGAGAATTGCCAATAAAGGCCAATGAAGCACACTTGGGACGCTGCAGGTCACAAGTATGGGTTAATTATTTTCAGCTTAGAAAAGCTCTTCTTTGCACTGGATGCAATTATTGGTAGAATTAATACAAAGGGCAAAGGGTTGCTCACAGATGGGAGTAAGCTTCAAGTTGTGAATGTGAATTGGGGAACAACTAGGTGAAGGCAGTTGAGAAGAGGGTTTTTGTGTTTGTTTGTTTGTTTGCTCATCAGTGTTTGTTGTTTTGTTGGTAAGGCGTCACTAACTGTCTCACGCTGAGCTGACAGCTCATCATCTGTCAGATTGGCACAGCTTGGCAAAGAAAGCATGCCTTTCGCGAAACTGACAAACCTTTCCTCAACACGACTTGGCAGCATCTAAAGTAGCACTAAAAAAACGCAGACGCGACAAGCTCTTCGTGCGTTTCGCGGCCAAAGTGCTGGTTTCTGCGCTTCCCTGCCTCTCTGGATGAGTGCGTCAGACTTAGCATGACATCCACGTTGCTCCTGTCGCCGGCTCCTTCAGCTGTCGCTGGAGCTGCCGTCAAGCCAGCGACCGCGTAGCCGACGAGGAAGCTGTCAGCGCTCCTGAGCAGATCGACGGGCGTGTCAGGCCGTAGAAGTTCGATCACACGCTAGATGCTAGCATGAAAGTGATACCGCACCATGGAGCGAATGGCAAACCGCTAGTCCACCTGCCAGACGCTCTTCCATCTTGACGTTTTTCCTTTACAAGAGGTTCTCCCTTTACATTTGTAGTCTGATAGTCCAGAGACTTTATCGTTTTTTCTTCTCTTCTGCACACTACTTTCTGCCCAGGACGTCCAACTATCCCCTCTCTTTCGTTTCATAATTATCCGTTTTGGAGAAGCTGCTGAGAACAGGTAATACATCTTGCAGGGGAATCCAACATAACTAATAGTCTCTGAGGAAGCTTTGGCTACCGATGGTGACAGCTAAATTTAATGCGCGTGCACCTTGCAACACAAAAAAAGGCTGGATTCCTTTCCAAGAGGCTGGCGCAGGCATCACTGGGGTTTCCTCGCAGGCCAAGTCCATTCTCGTATGCAGGCACGCGAGGCTTCCGCAGTCACGTATGGAGCCGTTCACTGCCTGGCTCGGCACTGCTTGGGACGCCAAGAGAAATAACGCTTGTCTCAAAATGTCTTGACCCGTTTTATTTGTTCATTTCTTCATGATACTGCTTAAATTGTAGGTATAAATGCCACAAACCAAGACTTGTTACAGTGGATTTAATATTTTTTTTCCAGTACACTGCAGTATTGGAGAATTGATTTCATTTGCTTAGCGACAGTATACAAATCAGTTGTTCATAGCTTGACAAGGAAAGCAAATTGTTCCAATGTAATTTGTGGTTCACACAACAGGTTCGGGAATGCATCATGGTACCAAGGTGCTTCCAATTCTCCTCATGAAGAGATTAATAAACAGGTAATTAGATCAATGCGACACAAGCAGGAAGCACGTTAAACTATCTAAAGCGGTTTCGCTCTTGGACTGAACCCCCACTTGCTTTCTGTTTACCACTACATTGCGCCATACAAATAGGCTATTACTGAAACGATTTTCAATGTCTTTGTTTGTCTTATCTGGCATGGTTGGTCTTCATAATGAGGTGTCATCTTGCTTATCTGTAATGAGTATGCTGCAGAATAGAGATTTATACCATCATGATGATGTCAGTTATTTTAGTTGATATGGAACCTGCTAATTGCATTTTTAATTAGGTTATTATGAAACTTTCTCGCGCCAGACAGTTCATCGGACCATAACTCAGGTTTCTTTTTAGTATTTATAGCCTGGAATACAATGCATCAGCAAAGGGGAGATTCATTGCCCAAGTTAACACCCTGACCATCATATGCTAAGAATACCAGAATGTACACTACGCAGTAGGCTAACAACCTGACTTGAAGAGGACAAATCGTACAAGTTTTGTCATTTTTAATCTTATAATAATGTAGCAAAAATCCCATAAATGAATTGTTTGTTGTTACTGTTGTTTTACAATATAACTAACCTGTAGAGCTAACCTGTAACGTTGTGAATTTTAAGCAGGACGCCCGGGAGCGTCACTGTGACAGAGCCCCCCACCAAGGGCAACTCTCCGTCCCGGGTTGCCCAGCGTAGCTGCCACGCCCCGGACCCACCTCACGGACAGGCCCGGGCTGCCGGGAACCTCGGTCAGCGAGAGTCACTCCTCTGCGAGGGGCTCCACCGCGACGACGCTCAGAACACCCTCCCTGGGAAGACAGGGGAAAACACGTTAGACACTGGTACAAACACAGGCACGAACACACACACTGGCACATTAAACACAAATGGCACGAGAGGGAAAAAGGGATTAGGGAGAACGATAGGTACAGACACAAACACAGGTAGTGACACAATCGCTGGAGCACCCCGTTAGTGGCGGAGTCTGCAGCCCTGTCGTGGCAGGTGCTGCACCCGGTGGTCTCCTCCTCGGTTGCCCACCGGGATCCCTCGGCTGCGCCCCGCTTCGGGGTTCCCCCGGAGCTTGCGCAGTCCCTTTGTCCGCCACGGGGGAGCCTTTGCCTCCCCTGGGTTTGGCAGGCACTCTCCTCCCCCAAGACGGTGCTCCCGCTGCTGGCCACTCCCCGCCGGGCACTGCTGAGCTGCGCGTAGCCCCCTCTGCCTGGATCTCCATTGCCTCTTCCGCTGGGAAGGGGGATGGAGTCCCTATGCTGGCCTTCATAGATGCACTCACCGGGCTCGCCATGCTAACATCAGTTAGCGCGGGGGAGTGGCTTTCCTCCTGGCGAGGCGGCCGCACCTCTCGGTCCTTTACGGACCTCATCGAGCACTCCGAGGGGGCGGAGCTCTCCTCGTATCCCTCTAGGTATTCCAAGTATGACGCGGTCCCTCGGAACCGTCAGACGGAGGTGAAGTCGCCTCCTCCTCGGACTCCTCCGCAGCCTCAGAATAAACCGATGGGGGAGGACTTGCTGCTGTTCCGTAGTCTGCCGTTGACTCGGAGCAGACCGACGGAGGGGGACTGGCCTCTGCTCCGTAGTCCGCCGTTGACTCAGAGCAGACCGACGGAGGAGGGCTGGCCTCTGCTCCGTAGTCCGCCGTTGAAGCTGAGCAGACCGATGGAGGAGGGCTGGCTTCTGCCCCGTAGTCCACGGTGGACTCGGAGTAGGCAGACGGAGGGGGGCTGGCTTCGTCCGAGTCGTATTCCCCGAATTCATACTCGGGGGGAGAGAGACTCACGCTCAAGCCGCCCACTACAATGGGGATGTCGCTGTCGCTTGGCAGCCAGTCGGGTAAGGGGTACAGCCTGGGGAGGACGCACACCCTTCTTCTTCTTCCCCTTGGCCTTGGCTTTTCCCCTCACGTATCCAGGCATCCTGTTCGTCGGCGCGTCTTTCTGTAACGTTGTGAATTTTAAGCAGGACGCCACAGAGCTGCTGTGATATTCCACGTTTTTTTAATACAACACACTCTTTACACTTAAACACTTTGAAACAAAGACGCGCACAAGACACTGCGTAAACGCACATTAAATAGACGAACAACGCTATCTCCTGGTGATGACGAGACGAGCCACAGGTCAGACTGATGATCTCACCCACACCGACACACCCACGGAACTACACATATGGACATAGACGACGTAAACACACGCCCAAAAGGAGGGGTCCGGGAGCGTCACCGTGACATAACCAACATAGAGGTTTAGAATATTAACTTTTGCTCTGTCTGAATTTCCAGCTGGTGGAATTGGCAAAAACTGGCTAAAAAGTATTTTGCAATGTCATTCTGAGGCATAGCATTCAAATATACACCACCTTCATTAAAATGAATAAAAAAAAGAATATGGAAAAACTGCACTTACCAATGTGATCATGGTGTCAACCTTATTTTATGCACAAGTCTTCTATTTGGGCCGAGCCAAGTCAAGTCTAATGTATGCGTATAGTACTTTTACAGCACAGGGTGTCATAAATGTATGGGCCCAGGTCCCTAATGAGCAAGCCAGAGGCGACAGTGCAGAGGAAATCTCCCTTGGTGGAACTGAAGAAGAAACCTTGGGAGGACCAAGACTCCAGAGTGAACCCATCCTCCTTGGGCCACCTAGCTAATAAACAGTCCAAGGTGCCACCTCAATATGGATGTGGGAGTCTCAGCTGTAGATATAGTGTGGGTGAGCTGTAACCGCATCTATTGGAGTAGATGGGGTGGTTGGAGGAATATAGCAGCTTCAGTTCATCTACTGGCAGTGCTGCATTTTTTCTCCCATCAGTCACTGAGCCGCAACAGATGGTGTATATGGTATGTTGATATGATTTACACGTACTACTTTACTCCAAAAAGTTTACTGGCATACACATTTTAATCTCACGTAGTTAAAACAGTTAAACATAGTTAAACCAGAAATAGTAAATAAATACAGTACAAATACATTTTTTTCACCAAAGGGTAAAAATTAACATGTTACACACAGAACTACTTATATGCCCCTAAATAATTGCAGCAGTATAAAAAAGTTAAAAAGTGCAAATACATACAGAACACCCAAGAATACACCTGTGACTCCAGCAGATCTGGAATAATAGATCTAGAATAATCCAACAGATCACTGATGTGCATCATGAAAAATTTTAAATAATACATTTAAAATAATGTGTCTTGAATGTATCTGACTTCTATTTCTTTATTTATTTAGGCTGCAAAATTCTTTTACAAAGAATACAAAGAATAAAATTGAAACAGGGCTTATATCTAAATCTGTTCCAAGAGTATTTACAATAATGTGGATAATCTTGACCTAGTAATTCTGTATCACGCACATCCACATCCACTTCCATTGAATTTAATCCCCAGTTGAAATATGACATTTGAAACACAGAGGAAATAAGGCCATTTGGTTTCTGACATAAAGTGTATCTTACAGACAATGAGCTGCATGTCTTGGGTTCTGTTACAAACATGTTTTTTCTTTCTTGGTCCCAGATCCTCTGCCTTTATCATTTTGTAATATCTATTGCAGGCTCCTGCTTCCAAATCTGCCAAAATCAATCAGATGCCACCACAGTTGCTAAACGCATAGCTGTGCAGAAACAAGACATTTGTTTCAGTGCTGGGCCACTTAGCAATATGTCATATATATTATATGACACGTAAAGTGACAGCGGTGACAAGAGTGGTCCCATTTACCCATGAAATCTCTGAGCTGTGGGTATCCAAGGCACTGCTGTCTTGACGAGTTGATCTTTATAGTTAATTGCTGTGAAGACATAAGTGATGAACCCTCAAAGACACTACTCAGCCAAACAGTACATCGGCCGATCCATAAATTAAACTCTCCTGGTGGTAAATCCAGATTGTTCTAGCTGGGATGAGGTGAGATGTCACCTGTCTCCAAGTTTGTGAGATAGGAAACAAGCTTTAAGAACATTTGTTATTACGGGATTATTATAAAGGCCTTTTGGCCTTCTTAGGATCACACACAAATAAAAGGCCAGGAGGATTGTGAGTATTCAAGATCTGGCCAGATCGAGTCGGGGTCGTCCTTAAACCTCTCTGCAGCAAACCAGAGTTGACAAGACCATTTGATCCCATCTAGTATTGGGATCATCTAATCCACCTGTAAATCTAGTGAGGTGGAACTGCCATTTTCAATTTGGGCTTTTTTTTTGCTCTATATGATGGTACACAGCCAACCATGTTGTTATGTTCACAACTGAAACTAAAACAGGGAACATCACATGGATACAGCGAACACAGAAAAGTGTTTATGTCGATTATGGTAGTTCAGCCCAGCAATGATAATGGACGTTTACAGTTTACACAGTTTGAGTATTAAGATCATTATGACTTTTCTTTTATTTATTGGCCAGAATAAGGTGTAAATGTGTTAAACTGCATTCTGAAAATGACAAGCAAACAGAGAATGAAAGTGTCACTAAACACATAATGGCCTTCTGATGAGTCATATGGCTTTTAAGGAACCAGATTCTTCCATTTTGGTTTCAGAGAAATATTAACAGAGTTTAAAGCCCTTCAGGAGGTAGCTCCAGTCTCCAGGGCCCTGATTATCATCATTCTTGTTTGTCAATGAATTACGGCATTTCTTCCTGCCTAGCTACCAGAAAGGGAAGAAGAACTTGCTAACATCTCACATACAAGAGCTGCAAGATTATGGCGTGTCCTAATTAACTGGGAGCAGGAGTGACATTTGGAGGAAGTACATGGAAAGCTCTTGGATGAAACATGCCGAGTGGCCGACGACTGTGTTTTGAAATGTCGTGCGCTTTACGGGGGATCTTTCATCATTAGCCCGTCTTTCTCCGAGTGCTCAGAACTGGACACTCAGTCGCGCGTTCCGTCCGGCTCCCGAGGTGCAAGAGAGGTCGCGAGCGCCATATACAGTATGAATGTCAATGCGTGTTTGACATTTAACAATGATATTTGTGCCTTTGTCGAACTCAGGCTAGACTTCGTCTTCGACGGCTATTCTTTGGCACTGCAATTTGGCTTGCCTAGTATATCACAACTGTTTTTTGCAAAATGTAACGAATTCATTTTAATCAAATGACATTACGTAACCCAGGCAGTGAGCAGTATTGTGAACCCAGTTCATATACAGACAGGCATATTAGAAATACAAAAGAACATTATATCATATTTACATGTTTATAGATTGATATGTGTCAGTTGAAACATAGCTTATACAAAAACATTTTTCAGTTTTTCATATTATATAGATAAATATAAATTAACCACAAAGCTAAGCCTATTTTAGCTTAACACCTAGCCAATTAGCTTCAGTAGCTGTATTTACACTAGCAGACCCTTTACTTACTAATTATGTAATTTACATTCTACAATATACAAATATACTGTTTGGCTTGGTATAAAATAAATGCAGCTATTAGCAGTATGCTTCATTCTCTAAAGGCAGTTTTGTGATTTTGAAACTGGGACTACATCTTGGCTGGTGTGTGGGTGTATTGTATTAACCAGTTAAACGACCAGAAATGTTCAGGTCCATTGAGAACAAATTGTTTGTTGATTCACTCTTTAAGCATATGTAGCTTTAAAGCCAAACCTTAATAATTATGTATTTAATATACAGTTAAAACATACTTTAAATATATAGTTAATGCATAGTTTCATACATATAATTACATTTTATATACTATGTAAATGCATAAAATATAAAAAACACTTAGCATACTTACTGTAAGGCCTGGGTCGTGGGTGGAAAGGACGGATCCATTCGCAGGCTGAATAGATGGGTATTTTTAATAAGAATAAGCAGATATATAATACAACGTTCGGGCGGAGGCCCGGCCAGAACAAGGTAGAACGTCAGAGAGGTCGTGGGACAGGCAGAGGTTGGTACACAGTAGGACGAGAGATAAATCAGGCAAAGGTACAATAGAGACAAGATCCAAATAATCCAAGTCGGAGACAGGCAGAAGGTTCGGTACACAGAGGTGACAGGCAAACAGAGAAAACGCTTGGTAAGGTCACATAGAAACATGGAGCAATACTTCGCACCGATCTAAATGTTCATGGACCTTAAGTAGCACTAGCAATCATAGTAATCACATGCAGGTGTGTCAATACTCTGGTGAGAGTGCCCTCTGGCGGTGCTGGGTGGTATGCGTTGTTGGCGCCCTCTGGTGGTTTTGGTCGCCACCCGCATCCCTGACATCACCCCCCCTCCTAGAGGCGGCTCCAGCCGTACGCACCGGCCGGGCGGCGGGGGCGTCTGCGGGGTCTCGGCGCCGGACGATCTGGGTGCGCATTGTGAAAATCGCGGAGCAAGGAGGGGTCCAGTACATCATGGGCATCAACCCAGCTTCGCTCCTCGGGCCCGTACCCCTCCCACTCCACCAGGTACTGAAGACGTCCGCCTCGCCTCCGGGAATCCAGTAGTGAATCGACTAAGTAAGCCGGCGACCCGTCCACGTCAATCGGAGGCGGCGGCGACGGTGGAGCATCTCCAGACCGGTCTGTGGGCTGTGCGGGTTTAAGCAGAGAGACATGAAACGTAGGCGCGATACGGTAGTGAGGTGGGAGCTGCAACCTGTACGATACCGGGTTGATCTTCTTTATCACTGGGAATGGGCCTACGTAACGAGGGTTTAGCTTCCGGCAGGGGGTCTAAGACGGAGGTCATGGGTGGAGAGCCACACCATTTGGCCTGGGGAGTACTCGGGCGCAGCGCCGGTGTCGGTCGGCATGTAGTTTTTGCGCCGCACCGCCGTCCTATCCGGACGTGGGCTGTTTCCCACGTCAGCTTGCTGCGCCGCAGCCAGTCGTCCACTGCCGGAAGATCGGAGGGTTCCCCCGACCAGGGAAACATGGGAGGTTGAAAACCTAGAATGCATTCAAAAGGGGTCATACCCGTGGATGAGTGGGTGAGCGAAGTTTTGGGCCATCTCTGCCCAGGGCAGGTAGCGACTCCACTCTTGTTGTTGCCCACTACAGTATGAACGAAGCATTCTCCCGATTTCTTGATTTAATCGTTCAACCTGGCCATTACTCTGGGGATGATAACCTGAGGTTAAACTGATCTGTATCCCCAACTTCTCACAAAAGTTCGCCACACACGAGAGGTGAATTGGGGACCTCGATCGGAGACTATGTCTTCCGGTATGCCATATAACCTGAATACATTCGAGAAGATAGATTCGGCAGTCTCCATCGCAGTAGGGAGAGCCGTTAATGGGATGAGCCTGCACGCTTCTCGAGAAGCGGTCTATAATAACAAAAATGCATGTGTGTCCATAAGATCGTGGCAGATCTGTGATAAAATCAATGGCTAAGTGAGACCACGGTCGCTTAGGTATCGCGAGGGGTTCTAGTAGACCCATGGGTCGATTTCGAGGCGTCTTACTCTGCGCGCACACTGTGCAACCCTCCACGTAGGTCTTCACGTCTGTTGCTACCCCCCCCCCCACCAGTATTTCCGGAGTACTAAATCTAACGTGCGTCTCTCCCCTGGGTGGCCAGAGACAGGAGAGGTATGTACCCACTGTAATAATTCCGCACGCAAACTGGTGGGAACATAGAGTGAGTTAGGGGGGCAGTCCGTAGGTATTGGCTCCTCCCTGTGAGCCGCTCGTATCCGCTCATCTAAATCCCAGAGGATGGGACCCACAACCATGGAAGCTGGGAGGATAGCCTTGGGGGGTTCTTGCGAATTAGGACCTTCATGCATACGTGAAAGGGCGTCCGCCTTTATATTCTTCGATCCAGGCCTGAATGTCAATGAAAAATTGAAACGTGAAAAAAAGCGCCCACCGGCTTGCCGTGCGTGTAGTCGCTTGGCCGACTTAATGTATTCAAGATTTCTATGATCAGTCAGAATCAGAAAGGGATGTGCCGCCCCCTCCAACCAGTGTCTCCACTCCTCTAGCGCGGCTTTTACCGCCAGAAGCTCCTTGTTTCCCACGTCATAATTTCTCTCTGCGGCGGTGAGTTTGCGGGAATAAAAAGCACAGGGGTGGAGTTTAGGAGGCGTACCTTGTCTTTGCGAGAGCACTGCGCCCAGACCGGTGTCCGAGGCGTCAACCTCCACTGTAAATGGAAGTTCAGGATCAGGGTGTGCGAGGATGGGTGCTGAACAGAATCGTCTTTTCAATCCTTCAAACGCGTCTTGGGCTTGGGGAGACCACAACAGAGATTTAGGTGAACCCCTCAACAATGAAGTGAGCGGCGCGGCAACTATGCTATAGCCCCGAATGAATCGTCTATAAAAGTTTGCAAACCCCAGGAACTTTTGTAAGTCCTTTACAGAACGAGGACGTGGCCAGTCTCGCACCGCCTGGACCTTGTCGGAGTCCATAGCCACACCTTGCTGACCCACTCTGTAACCCAGGAACTGCACTTCTGTATCGAAAAACACACATTTTTCATATTTCACGTAGAGATGGTTCTCCCGTAGTAGTTGGAGAACTTCTTTCACATGCTGTACGTGCTCCTCCCTGTTTCGGGAATAAATCAGGATATCGTCAATGTATACGATAACGCATCTGTCCAGAAGCCTGCGAAAAACGTCATTCATAAAAGACTGAAAAACTGCCGGTGCGTTAGCCAGGCCGTAGGGCATTACCAGGTACTCATAATGGCCCGTTGTTGTGATGAATGCGGTTTTCCACTCGTCCCCCTCCCGAATACGTACGAGATTGTACGCACTTCGCAAATCTAATTTTGTGAAGATACGCGCTTGGCGCAGTTGTTCAATGGCGGCAGGCACTAAAGGTAAGGGATAGGAGTGTTTAACCGTCAGAGCGTTCAGTCCTCTATAATCAATACAAGGGCGTAGTCCCCCGTCCTTCTTCTCGACGAAAAAAAAGAAACCTGCGGCCACGGGGGGGGATACAGAAGGCCGAATGTAACCCTGTTTTAGAGCCTCCGTTACGTATTCCTCCATTGCACGCGTTTCAGGAAGTGAGAGGGGGGTATGCCCGCCTCACTGGAGGGGTGGTCCCGGGCAGTAACTCTATTGCACAGTCTGAAGGGCGGTGAGGCGGCAGTTGTGCTGCTTTTGTCTTACTAAAAACATCGGCGAATTCTTGAAATTCCTTCGGGAGTGACGTGGTTTCGGAGATTGCGGGGCTTTCTATGCTCGTGGTGTGTACTGTCAAACTCATGCATTGTCCATAGCAAGCCCGGCTCCACTTTAAAATCTCCCCGTCTTCCATGAAATTGTCGGGTCGTGTAGCGCTAACCAGGGATAGCCTAACACAATCGGATGTTCTGGGGAGCGTATAACATAAAATGAGAGCAGTTCAGTGTGGAGTACCCCTACCCTCACTGTCAGAGGACGCATACGCTGGGTTACTGCTCCAGTGCCGATAGGTTCCCCATCTATCCCTTTCACTCTCAGCCCCTGTTGACAGCTGGTCAGAGGAATAGAATGTTCCACAACATAGTGTTCATCAATGAAGTTGCCAGCTGCTCCGGAATCTATCAGGGCTGAAATCACAGATGTACAATCACCCCACAATATCTTCACGGGTACCGTCAGTTTCTTTATGGGCACATCTAACGGTAGTGATGCACTAACCTTAGCGGCGCTCTTGGTCCCATACAAGGATGGGCATTCCGTCTTGAAGTGACCGGCCTCTCCACAATACAAGCATAGGCGATCCCGTATGCGGCGTTGTCTCTCTGCCGTGGATAGACGGGTACGGCCCACTTCCATGGGTTCAGGCGGGGGTAGTGGGAAGTGATACGTGACTGGGACGTGGGGAATAGCGGGTTTACGTGAACTTAACAGATTGTCTAATCTTATGGACAGATGAATGTACTCCCCTAGGGGGAGGCCATCTCCCTTACAGGCCAGCTCAGCTCTGAGAGTGTCAGTAAGACTCTGCCGATAGACTGTGAGGAGGGCTTGCTCATCCCACCCGCTGGCGGCTGCGAGGGTACGAAATTTCAGGGCGTGTTCCGCGGCACTGACGGAGACGTAGAAGCTGCTCTCCTGCGTCCAAGCCAGATACAGGGTGATCGAACACTTCTTTAAAACGCTGTATATACTCTTGATAGGAACTGTAGGAGGTCTCCTGGCTCGCCACAGCGGTGGCCCATTGTAATGCCTTACCGATGAGGAGAGATGTGATAAATGCGATCTTCTCCGAGTCTGTCGGATAGGCGGTGGGCTGCATTCTGAAGTACAGGGAGACTTGTAGCAGGAACCCCTGACAGTGACCTAATGAACCGTCATACTTCTCGGGGAGGGCTACTCGAGCCGTAGTGCGCCGACTCGCTCCGGGGTCCGGGACGGAGGACGAAGGCGCAGGACTAGGAGGGGCTGGGACCGACGGTGTGCTAGCGAGGGTCAGGTTTTGCAGGCTAAGGGAAATGTTGTCCAGGGAGGTAGCGAGCTGGTTGAGAAGTTGTTCATGGTTGCTTAGCCATCTTCCTTGGTTCGCTATCGCCGCCTGAATCGCCGAAATACCTGCTGGATCCATGGTAGGCGAAGTATTCTGTAAGGCCTGGGTCGTGGGTGGAAAGGACGGATCCATTCGCAGGCTGAATAGATGGGTATTTTTAATAAGAATAAGCAGATATATAATACAACGTTCGGGTGGAGGCCCGGCCAGAACAAGGTAGAACGTCAGAGAGGTCGTGGGACAGGCAGAGGTTGGTACACAGTAGGACGAGAGATAAATCAGGCAAAGGTACAATAGAGACAAGATCCAAATAATCCAAGTCGGAGACAGGCAGAAGGTTCGGTACACAGAGGTGACAGGCAAACAGAGAAAACGCTTGGTAAGGTCGCATAGAAACATGGAGCAATACTTCGCACCGATCTAAATGTTCATGGACCTTAAGTAGCACTAGCAATCATAGTAATCACATGCAGGTGTGTCAATACTCTGGTGAGAGTGCCCTCTGGCGGTGCTGGGTGGTATGCGTTGTTGGCGCCCTCTGGTGGTTTTGGTCGCCACCCGCATCCCTGACACTTACCTTGACATACCTTGACTGTTAGGGTGCTTAACTTTACGATTCATATACTGTATCAATGTGCTATATAAATATTTAATACTTTGAATGCTAAGATGTTATTACATCCGCAGTGTACATGCTGGTTTTAGAGCACCAAATGTAAATAGTGTATATGGCGTATGAGATGTTAATGGGTTTTATAGACCTTTTGCACATGGATGTATCACTGGCACAAATTTTCACACTTCATTAAATGTCTAATTTTGCAAGCAAGTGGCAAAATAATGTAAGACCCATCATTATAGCCTCTCTTTTCCTCTCTTTCACTCTCTTTTCCCTCTTTTCCCCTCTCTTTTCCCTCTCTTCCTCTCTTTTTCCTTCTCTTTTCCCTCGCTTTTTACTTCTCCTTTCCCTCACTTTCCCTATCTTTACCCACATGCATGCCATTCTCTATGTATATGCACACATTTTACAGTGTAATCTCTGCGATATAATCTCACATTCCTGGACATGGCCTCTGAATCCTAGTCAGATGTGATCCGGAGATTCCTTACCGCTCTAAAGAGTCTCACAGATAATGCCAGACTCTGTCAGCATTACTTCTTAAGGAATGCATATGATAAGGACTGTGTCAGAAGTATTAACAAGAATGAGTCTAGGAAAATGGCAGAGCCTTTTCAAACGCACACACACACACACACACCATAACAGAGTGGACCAGTTTCCAAACTGCTGTAAGATCCTATCATCACTACACACTCTCTCTGCTTTAAAGTGCACTTCCAGTCATGCACACAACACACACACACACACACACATCAAACTCGGTCCAGGATCTGAAAAACATAATCCTGAGCATGTGCCTAAAGAAAGCATGTGTGTAAAGGTGTGTATGTGTGTGTGTGCCTTCAACAACAGCACTGGTTATAATGAGCTAGTTCATCAAGACTGCTCAGGTGCTGTACCACACAGTCAGACCACAGCCTACTGACTAATGGCTCTAGGCTGCTCATTTAAACGAAGCAAGCAGTGCTGTGAGAGGTGGCGTCGGTTTCGTGGAAATGAGTCCCTGGGGCCTGAGCACGACTTCCCTGCGCCTCAGTTAGTGGGCCACATAAAAAGCACAATCATTTGCAAGGAAACAATTGTTTGTGAGTTAGTAGAGGAAATAAAGAAGGGAAGGAGAGCAAAAGAGTGAGTGAGGGAGAGAGTGATAGAGAGTGATAGAGTGAGGGTGAGAGAGAGAAGGACAGAGAGAGAGAGAGGGAGAGAGTGAGAGAGAGAGAGTGAGAGGGAGTGAGAGTGAGAGACTGAGGGTGGGAGAGAGTGAGAGAGACAGATTGAGAGAGAGAGTGAGAGAGAGAGAAGGACAGAGAGTGAGAGAGATTGAGAGAGAGAGAGTGAGGGAGGAGGAGAGAGAGAGATAGAGTGAGTGAGAGAGCGTGTCTCTTGGCGTACAGAAATGGTAAACATATAAAAGGAGTCCGTAAACTTCTGCCTTGCTTCCACAGATGAAAGGGGGCTTATGCAAATCGTTTCTTACCGCAGTCCTTCAAGATAGCCGGCTTTTGGCTTTTCTCCTGTCGGGATTTGCTGCCGGCTTGTTGCTTTTGCTTTCACTGCTCCACGCGCAACAAAGACTCTTCGCCACATACACACACACACGCGCGCGCGCGCACGCACATACACATTCGGGCAAGGCATACGCAAATACCGACACCAACGCGACCGCGCTGGCTACCACTCTAGTCCGCATGCACGCACCTCCTCCTCCCACCCGCACCGCATCACGCTTACGTTCTAGTTAATACCAGAACCCACATTTGGCATGAATGTAAACAGATAAATTCCCACACTCTCCGCTTCAGCAACAGACTCATCAGCTGCAGCAACAAAGGAGACCACCGACTGTGCGTCTCCTCTCGCTGACTCTCCCTCCTCCTGGCTCCTCGGGGCTGACGGCTGTACCCCGCGATTAACGGGGGGCCGTGGGAAGGTCGCGCGGGGGCCAGCGCCGTCGCCCATTATTTTTGGCCTTTGTTGGATTCCCGTCGTTATTCTGAGCTCCCTTTCTTGCCTCTAATCGTACCCTTGGTTCTAATGTCAGAGATTAGCCTTGACCTGTTCCTCCACACACACCAACCTCCTCCACCCACAGCCCCACCCCTCAAATGACCACCCCTATACCCCTACCACCCCCCAGCCACATGCCCACGTGGCAAATGCTGAAAAATCCCAGAACCTCTCTCGCTTTCTGACACCTCGGCCCACACGCTCACGTAACCTCCCACATCGCAGCCGGAATGCAAAACGTGCCTGTGTGGATGGGGATTCAGGATGCCGCAGGAATGTTGGGATATGGAGCATGGCAGAAAATGTGTGTGTGTGTGTTTGTGTGCGTGTGTGTGTATGTGTTTGTACTGTACAAACCAAACAGGCCCAGGCAAGTGAAGAGCGCACTGAGCTATCTCAGTTAAACATACATTCATTAAAGGGGCTTGGCATTAATTATTAATCTGCAGTCACATCACATGACCAAACCGAAGTATTATGTCCAGCCATACATATGCATACAGGAACCCCTACTCCCACCACTACCTGCCAAACCTTCAAGCAGCTTTCCACATCTTTTTCTGATTCATCTGCAGAGTGGTCACACACAGACATTAGCTTGGAGCAGTTTTTCGGGACGTATGTCTTTGCGAGTCTTTTCTGTTCCTGCCATTCCACCAGCTTTTCAAGAGCCTCCCAGATAAAAGCTCCTTGGCAAGAGTTTGTTTTAGCCATCAAACTCTGCAAACAATCATAAAGCAGCTTTTATGTGTTGTGTTACCTCATGACAGCCTTATGACAGGGAGAGAACATACGGCTCCTTTTTTTTTTTTAAAGTCCGTCAATGATAACAAAATGTAACTGTTGGGATATTGTGTACTTTTTTATTGTCTCACTTGGTTAAGATCCAAAAATGGCCCAGAACCCCTGAGATATGACGTCCGTTTTCGGAGAAGTTCCCAGCGCACCTTTGAAGTTTACTCACCTTTGAACAAGCTCTGGCGGGGGACGGGATATCTAGTGAATGGACAAGATGGAAAAGGACAAGAGGGAGGGGGACAGGCTGTGAGGAAAGACTGGATCAGTCAGCCACAGGCTTCTCCCTCTGATGAGGAGTCCCAGACGTGCCAAGAGGATCAACCTACATTGCTAACAGTGGGAAAACCCAAGGCCTTTTAGGACCTGCACATAACCCCTCACAGGGGGAAAAGTATCCTATCAAAGCCACAAAGTCAACACTATAACCCCTGCCTAAACTCAAAAGGAAAGTGTGCCATTACCTAGACATGTCAGCACCGTCCACAAACCTCAGGCGCTAGCACGAACGCTTAGGTCCCCTACTCGGTCCTGCTGAGGGTAAGAAGAACCCGACATGCCTCAGCAGACTGCGGCTGAGGTCAAACACTGTGGATTGAGGAAATCTGTGCAATTAAAAGCGCAAGGGATTGCTGAACTGGGCGACCCTCAACGCCCTCAGTGGGCTGAATGAGCGCGGGATGTATTGCTTGTGGCTGAGCAGTGGGTTGATTAACTCTACTGCTGTGGCGGGAACCGTATACAGCCAGTGGGCACAATTAGATTAGATTAGAGGCTGAGTGCTACCCCTGTGATGGATGTGATTGGTGAATGCGGTCTGTCGTTGACTGATTGGAACCAATCAATGCCTTTGCAGACCGTCCTGAAGGGAAGACATTTACGAAATGGTTGAAGAGCATTCAAATGGCTTCGAATTATGTGACGATTGAGAGAATCGTCAGGGAACAAATTCTTAACAAAATTAGCAGTGGACTCAACCTCCAGAGGGTTTTTAATGGTGTGGCTCCCCCCACTTAATAATACTCAGTGCTACTGCAGCCCTGGTTGGTGTGTAATCCCCCAAATGGTCCCATGCATTATTCCCTGCCGGGTCCGCTAACTAGGCCGTAGGGGCTTCACACAGCAGAGGGAGGACACAATTGGAAAATATAGTTACCGAATACAGAATACACCATCTCAATCAAATGCAACGTCTCTGAAGTGTGCATGTTGGGTATGTTTGTGGTCCGAAAAAAAAGACACGTTATGATTTGGTTCATTCCTCGATTGCGCGCACAGGATGTGACAGCTCAGGTGCTGGAGGCACTTCCACACCGGAGAGCCTAACACAACGTCAAGGCGGAGGGCACCCAATCACCAGCAGAGGGCGACCAATCACCAGCGGTGGGCGTCCAATCACCAGTGGAAGGCGTCCAATCATCAGCCCACACTTCCGAGGGCCGGGGCTCCATGCACCTGGGGGCCATTACGAGGGCCACAGAGCGGAGGGAGTGTCCGGCTGCCGTCCTGACACCTCTCACCAGGCACTGAGGAACGCCTCAGTAAGCACATCGCCCAGGATTCCCTCCTGCGTGCCTCCACATCTTATAAAGAGGTGCAAATGAAGGCGAGTGCATGCAGGACCAGACTCCCTCAACCTTCACACCTGGACTCAGGCTTGGAAAAAAGAAAAAGGCCTCTTATCTTTCATTATGTCTCCCCGAGTGAAGATTGGAATTTCAATGAATCTTCAGCAACGGTGGGATCTGAGCTCTGGTTTCAGATATACACTTCATTAGGACTCCTTGTGTGTGTAAATACTCTCATCTCACAACAGTTTCATTTGGTATTTATATTAAATATGAATTTCTCATGTGACCAAATGCATCACTGTGTCTTTGCCCGAATGCTGGTTTCGTACTGTAAGAATCAGAAGATGTAGTTTTAATAGGACTAGGACTTCAAAAGGGATAATGTAAGTTCTATCAAAGTGGAAGGTTGCCCAAAGCAGACGGTTGCACTCAATAAAATTAAACTTTTATCACTCTTCAGCACATGACGTGCACCGCATTGCTCTCAACCCCAATAAATAAAAGTCAGGCGAAGCGACCGATCCAACCTGCAGCGTCCTCTCCTATCTGCGGCATGCAATCAGTCAATCGAATCTATACAGGCAATCTCTGCACAAGTTCTGCAGGGCCAGGTGACATTTCAATTCTTAAACCTGCTCAACCATGTCCCACTCAGCTAGCTGCACCCGCCATTAGAGCGACTTATTCGCTCCCGCAGGCCAAACTCGCTCGTGACGCTGTTTAATAGTTCTCTGTGTTGAGCACAGAGTCTTGTTCATTAATAAAGAGCATGAATATTTTATGTCTTTGTTAAATAATCATGGATATGCGTAACGGCGCTTGTGAGCTCACACTATTTATATTCATGTTTCGACGGCCGCAAGCCCATGGCGTGTACGGGAAGAAACGTAAAGGCTGTTTTGTTAGAAAGAGTGGGGTTTTAATTCAAAGAAATCAGTATAGTTATAACTATTCTAACCTCATGACTGATATTATGGTTTAATACTGTGAGTCACTCTCATACTGTTTGGTATAAATTTGAGATGTGGGCATACTTTTCAGAGTGTTGGAGTATAAGGTTTTGCATAGACGAAGACTAATGCGTTGGTAATCGGACCACAACACTGCAAACTCTCTAGTGGACCAATACCCCCACAGTTAAGCAAAGCATGAATTATTTACCTCTCGGCACAGGCTGGGCAACTTTTGTGGGTAAATGAACATAATTTATATGCTCTAATGACAAAAGAAGAAGCATTTGCAGCTTTAAAGCCCACGACACCCTCGTTATTGGGAATTAGAAAGACGCGCGGCTTTGTTTGCGTCAGGATGCGTGACATCGACGTAACGGGCTTCTCTGCGTCTCCGGGCTGTGTTGGAGCACCTGCTTGACTGCAGTGAGCTGCAAGTCTGGCCTCATTCTCTCTCCCTCCCTCTCTCTCCCTCCTCCCTCCCTCTCCCTCCCCTCCCTCCTCTCCCTCTCTCCCTCTACCTCCCTCTCTCTCCCTCTACCTCCCTCTCTCTCTCCCTCTCTCTCGCAGAGGTGGTCAGGCAACTTGGTGAAAAGATCAGTCCATTTAAGGTGGGGGAGGGGGGGGGGGGGCATTGTTTCTCTGCAGCAGGAACACTGTGGGCATGCTCCACCCTCCAGACTGTGATCACTTAGTGTCTCCTCACACTCCGTCTCCTCCGCCCCTCTCTAGCGCCACTTTCCTCTCCACTTTACCCTCCTTTACCCCCAAGCACCCCCCCCCCATCACTCAGCCCTACTGCCGCACCGACTACATTCACAATGGCACAGGGAATAAACCCCCATAAATAATCGTCTGCACCCCAAGGCCTTCATTCTCATCCGGCCTGAGAGCAGAGAGACGTAGGCCTCTTTTCCCTCTTTTCCCCTCTTTCTCCCACAGTTTAGTGTGCCTTACAGGAACAGTCCCTCAGACTAAGGGGGAAAGGCATGGCAGAGGGAGACGTGCACAGGAGCGAGAGGAGAGGAGAGGAGCTGGAAGAGTGATGGACACGCTCCTGACAGAGGACGGATGTTGGAGACCCCCTGCAGGACATTAGCGGTACTGCTTGTGCATGCTGCATTCGCATCGCTGCTGTGTTGGTAAAAACAGATCGTACCTTTACCTCAGCAGTAGCTGGGTTTTGTTTTATAATGTATGATAAAATTTGAATTATTTTAGTAATGGAAAACTGAAAAATAGGAAATCAATTTAAGAAATGGAAAAAAATATATGTAAATAGAAAATAATATATCATTTATTGTTAAATATCTTAAATTGATTAAATGGTTAAAATTTACACGAGAAAAATCTTATAAAACAGTGCCAGCATGTGCTGAAGTCATACAGAAGCAAATAAGGCTGGAGTGTAATTCAAGTGCCTCCCAGCCTCCTTCGGCTGATTCCAGATCAGCTCAGGTTATACAGAAACTCACTGCCTTTATATGTGCAGCAGAACCTGGATCTGCGGTTCAATTCACGGACTGGCTGCCAGATAGAAAATCAGCCAGCAGGTGGCAGCGTTCAGGCAGGATGAAGCCAGGAGAGACAGCTAGACAGAGACGGAGAGACTGAGTGAGTAAGCGAGAGTGAGAGGGGGATGAGAGAAAGAGAGTGAAAGAGACAGGGAGAGAGAAGGAACGAGAGAGGGATGTTGTGGTCCGTTAACGCTGCGGGGGGGAGATGAGAGACGGGAGCACCTACATCAGGACCATCATCATAACTCTGGGCGTCTGGCGCGCAGACGAACAAGCAATGGCCACCGTAAATCAGAAGCACAAGAACCGACTTGTCTCTACGGACCACCTGTGGGAGGCGAATACCTGCACAGCCGAAGGAAACCCCGGCACAAACATCGCCGTAGCATACATGGGAAATGGGAAATATGGTTGGGCTGTTATTAACGTCAAGATATGTCATATGACAGTATTAAGACTTATAGATGGAAGACATGTAGCTATCTGCATTGTCCATCTTCAAATGGCGATGGTGATTATTTGACTTAGATTCACATTCCAAATGAAAGGTGACGTATTAAAGGCTCTGCACATAATCCTCTAGGAGTTATAATGCACATTTGCTGCTCGTCCTTTTGTTTTTGTTTAAGGTTCTATAAAGTGTTTTTTTTTTAAAAAAGGAGCAAGCTAACAAACAAAAGCCCAAAAGAATATTAATGGGGCAAATATCAGTCAGGGAATGATAATGGTTGACTGATGGATCAATGGACACTGATTAATTGATTAATTGTGACGTTTTCAGGCTTTCAGACGTTTAGAAGTGAACAAACTCTTCTGTAGTACTAAACCCTGTAACCTATACTAAAGTATTAAACCATGTAACCTATACTAAAGTACTAAACCCTGTAACCTATACCAAAGTATTAAACCCTGTAACCTATAGTAAAGTATTAACCCCTGTAACCTATACTTACATACTAAACCGTGTAACCTACACTAAAGTACTAAACCCTGTAACCTATACTAAAGTACTAAACCCTGTAACCTATACTAAAGTATTAAACCCTGTAACCTATAGTAAAGTACTAAACCCTGTAACCTATACTAAAGTATTAAACCCTGTAACCTATAGTAAAGTATTAACCCCTGTAACCTACAAATATTAAACCGTGTAACCTACACTAAAATATTAAACCCTGTAACCTATACTAAAGCACTATACCCTGTAACCTATAGTACAGTACTAAACCATGTAACCTATACTAACGTACTAAACCGTGTAACCTATACTAAAGTATTAAACCCTGTAACCTATACTAAAGTACTAAACCCTGTAACCTATACTAAAGTATTAAACCCTGTAACCTATAGTAAAGTATTAACCCCTGTAACCTACACTTACGTACTAAACCGTGTAACCTACACTAAAATATTAAACCCTGTAACCTATACTAAAGCACTATACCCTGTAACCTATAGTACAGTACTAAACCCTGTAACCTATACTAAAGCACTATACCCTGTAACCTATAGTACAGTACTAAACCCTGTAACCTATACTAATATTCTACACGCCAAAATGTCATTTAGTCTAAATTTTCAGGCATTAATTATACAGCTAGGTACAAATGATTTCCAAATTCAAAAATGCCACACAGGCTGCCTGCCCATAGCCGAGCCTTTTGTAAAGCTGCTGGATTTCTGCTAGAGCTCTTCCTAATTCTTCCTCTCCCTGGTTTGTTAGAGCATGATTTAACAAGAACGGGAATCCTCTACCACCACTTCATGCATATTCATGCGTTCCATGCCTGCCAGGGTGACTTCTCAGAAGCCTGCGAGGCTTTGTACTCACACTTCAGAATCCTGACCCTAACTAACTGCACATAATTACAAACGTGCGGTACGGATGCACCTTTCTCCCAGTCGGAGAGGTGTAAGTTTGGGTGGCGTGTTGGTGGCGTGTAAGCAACGCTGTCCGCTGAATGCATGCGAGGTCACCAACGGCGTTGCAGGCAACGTTCGAAATGGTTCGACAGCGCAGAGACATTTTAGCATTCAGAAGAATCCTAGTACGCCATGAGATTCACGTCGAAAGAGATGGTGAGATTTCGCCCTCACGATCAGAACGTTGATGTGTAACTCTAAAGGCCCGTGTGATTCGGTCGTCGTCAGTGTGAGTGCAGCCAGGCGTGTTCAGGAAGCCTCAGGTGGGACGACAGAGAGACGGAGGGATGGAGGAGACCGGCGGAGGACAGCCACAGATGGGGCCTAGGCGGACTGTGAGCCACATAGCCGAGCAGCTGCTTCTCTCAGTCAACATCGGTGTCCTCTGGGGCCCTGTGTGCCAGTTTGGGGGCTGGGGGGGGGTGATGGCTCAATGATCTCAGGTTTGCTAGATGGTTTGCTGGGGGGAACGAGATGCAAACTGATCCGGGGTCAGTTTTACCACGGACCTTTGGTGCGAGCTCTACGACAATGGGCCGCTCGATAGAGACGGTGCTGACGTCGGATCAGGTTCAATTCCAAAACGAGTCCAGTGTGAACACTGCTGTGCACGAGGACAAAACACCTTCACGTGCACTTCGTGTAATTACAGATCGGCACGCTTAATTGAATCACAGCGACACCGGGGGAGTCCGAGGCTTGTGCACGATTGCGACAGCAACCTCGAGGGACGGAGAGACCCCCAGAGCACTGGACCAGAATCCGCTTTACTCGCACAGTTCCACAGTGGCACCGTGTAATCCAGAGCGTACGGGGTTGTGTGTGAACAGCACCCGTTCCGGATGCCTCCTAACCGAGATCTCTCAGAAAGACGCAAGAAAGGGATGGAAATAGAGTTTGTTCAGGTCCCGTGGTAACAAATGAAAAGAGTTCAGTCAGATATGCTATGGTTGAATTATGCTAATTGGCGAATACTGGCTTGAGGTTGATGTTGAGTCAGGATAGGATCATGATGGACAGCTGGTGGGGTCTAGTTATTAGCATTTGTATAAGGTGCGTACTATGGTTTTTATGCATTATTAACATCTTCTACATGTTTGGCTGAAGCGCTCCATTAACCACCAAAGAAACATTACAGAGTCCAGTAATTGATCCATATGGCTTCTTCTGTTGCCATGTGTCTGAGAGTCTGAGTGTGTGTGTGTGTGTGTGTGTGTGTGTGAGTTTGGAGGAACGCGCGTCCGGGAGGCGCTGTTGCTTTAAAGCAGTCCTTGCTAACGGCGGGATTTCCTGGGCCGTGCCACCTGTCAATCAAAGTGCCACCATTTTAAAGGCAGGGGCGCTCTGGGCCCCCCAGAGCCGCGGTCCTCGGCCCACGTCCCTGCCCCGCGTCCCTGCCCTGCGTTCCCGCCCTGTGTCCCCGCCCCTCTCCGTCCCTGTCTTCCTCTCATCCTCTTGTCCCCTCATTTTCCTGTTTCCCTCTTAAATAGCTCTTTGTTCTCTGTGCCCCGCCGTCTATTTTTATCCCCTCCGTTTCCACGGGAGGAGTCGTGGCGATGACGATGCTCAAGAGATTTGCTCCTGGTCGCCATGGCAACACTATCAAAAGCCCGAGTCAAGCAGACACGCGCTCTCATGCATGGCTTCTCTCTCCCTCTCTCTCTCTCTCTCTTTCTCCTTCTCTCTCCCCCTCTCTTTCTCCCTCACTCATTGTCCTCTTCTCTCTCCCCCTCTGTCTCTCTCTCTCTCTATCACCCTCTATCTCCCCCTCTTTCTCTTTTCCCCTCATTCTCTTCCCCTCTCTCCCCTTCTCTCTCCCTCTCTCTCTCCCTCTCTTCCCTGTCTGTCTCCCCCCCCTCCTGTTTAAATGCCATTTCAGCCTTATTTACCTTCACATGTATCTTGTTGTTGCACTTTGTCTTTTCTAGCGGTGCGACGTGGTGGCATCGATGCTGTTCACCCCCCCCCTCCTCCACACACACACACAACCCCCCTTCTCCCGAAGTGCGGGGATTCGGGGTAGATTCTCACGCCTGCTGCCCTCTCCCCAGCGCATGCTAATGTGGCCCCACTGTCGCCCCCCCCCCCCTTCAGGACTGGATTGCGCTGTCTTTACAGCTCTGAACCAACTGGCGTGCTGTTGTAGAGTAAATCAGAGATGGTGCACGGGACCCGGTGGAGTTGAGGGGGGGGGCGGTGGGGGGAAGGGGTGTTAACGGAGCGGCTGCACCCAGCCGATAGTGTTCTGACCATCCCCCGCGGGGAGCAATCGGACCAAGGGGGGCGCACGCGTGCTTTGCCGCGGCCACCGTCCCTCTGGCTGGCCGCACGGCCGAGGGCGATGCGCTGATGTCCGAGTGTCTGTGCTGCGGTCCAGGTCAGCACGGGGCTGAAGCTGATGTCTCGGTTCGTTACGCCAACATCCATACGTGACGTCATGTCTCACAGCGGCGCTGATCTCAGTGAGCAGTGGCCACTAGCACGGACAGCATACATGAACTGCCTTGGCAGACAGCAGAGACATATAGAGATACAGACAGTAAAGACATATAGAGATAGAAACAGCAGAGACATATAGAGATACAGACAGCAGAGACATAGAGATACAGACAGGAGAGACATATAGAGACACAGACAGCAGAGACATATAGAGACACAGATAGCAGAGACATATAGAGATACAGACAGCAGAGACATATAGAGATGTATATATGCACATAGAGATGCATATAGAGATACAGACATGCAGAGATCCTGCACTAGCATCCAGTGCAATAACAATATTTTGGGGTTGTGTACCTGATTACAGGCAACCACAGCACTCACACACACACACACACACACACACACACGCGCGCACACACATATACACACACATACACACACACTGCTCGGTGGGCCATCAACACGCCCAGCATCCGTCAGCAAAGGTGTGAAAAGTTATCACACGTCCGTCTGGCATGTCCAGCATTTAAAGACGATCAGTGGCTGGAACCGTTGCCAGCTCCCCATGCGAAGAGGCGTTGTGGGGGGGGGGGGATGATGGGGGAGGTGGCTAACGTCGGCTGCTCCACCCGAGCTGCTAAACGCTTCCGCCGCTGCCCTTCTGCTGCCCCTGCAGCCACCCCCCCCCGCATCACCTGTTGGCCACGTGGTGGGTGCGCGCTGTAGGCCCGGCTGTGCTGGTAATGGCCTCGGCCGCCGGAGTTGTCATGCCGCCAGCCGGCCCGACTGCTCCACGCCGCCCACGTGACCCGCCTGTGTGGAACACCCCACACGGACAGTCACGTGAACTGAGCACAGAAGATCACCAAGCTTTTTTTTTGTTGTTTGTGCGCGTGTGCATGTGTGTACGTGTGTTTTGTGTATGCACGCGTGCAAGCGAGCGCACTACAACGCGGTGGCGCCTGGGAATTATTTTCACGTCACGGGTGGCTTGATCGAATAGTGTGTGCTGTGCAAAATTGCATTGTGTTGCGCCGAATCGACTTCACAATGTGAAATAACTGCCCAGGCCCCCAAACACTGCCCCACTCCGCCCGCCTTTTCCAGCGCTAATACCACGGGCAGCTAATGCAGGGCTTTATTAGTGAGTTGGCTGTAATTACATAGCCGCGTTATAGGTTTCATCCGTTGCGGATGGGGAGCGTCATTTAAGGCAGATCCCTAAACGCAAAAGACTGCTGTCTCTCCAGAGTCACCACCACAAGCAAACAAACTAGTCGTTAGCTTTTGATTAGAGTGATTAGGGCCCGATTTGATAAGTCAGCAAATGGCTGTGGTGCCAAGCGTATTCTGACGCCCAACCTCGACCAGTGACCGGACTGCTGAGTCCCCGTCTGGTCGCCGTAGTCTAGTAGGAGCCCAGCAGGGGGGGCTGCACACGGTTGGGTCGGAAAAGCTGATGAAAGACCCACCTCAGCGGAATTTGCTGGCACCAGTAACGAGAAAAGTTGCGGAAGGGCACGAACTGAGTGGCTGGGGAGAAAGGGACGAATCGGCATATCCAAGCGAGGGTTCGGCGTGCGCAAACGCTTCATTTAAAGGATCTTATTCATCGGCGCTGAGCGCGGAGCTTTGGAGTTTTTAAGGATGGAACTCGGATCGTGTCCGAAAAAGCGCTGACGCTACCCATCCTTGATGTTACATAATTAGATTAGAATACAGAGCTGGCAGCCGCAACAGAAGTGCTTATGGAACGCATCCCTCTTCGACTTCAGAAGTAATTGTTTCCGCGCCGCGTTGACACTTCGAGAGGTGCGAGCAGTCCGTTCAATGACGAGAGGCCAGGACCTTGGCGCGGGTCCACCCGTCTCGCGTTGCGCCGGAGATCTGCCCGCATGCGTAGGTCATGTGCTTACGGTTACCTCGCACACTGCGTCTGCCTGTGAGCCTCCTGCAGTGGGGAGGATGGGGGTGAGGGTTGTTATGGTGGTGGTGGGGGGGGTTGGGTCAGCCCACGGATTGCACAGAGGGACCCGGGTGGGGCGATATCTGAGTGACAAGCGGCCAATCTACGACGGTGTCTGGGGCCGTGCTCCATCGCAAACGCCGCGCGATCGATGCGGCCGATGAGAGACGACCGTGGCCGTGGCGGGTGGGGGATGGGGTCGTCAATAGCACGAGTTCCCTTGGGGCGAGGGTGGACAGCCCACGTTAATCAATCCCGCCCTTCCAGCTGGACTCAGGTCTCCAAGGCAGCAGCAGTCTGCGGACGGGACAATGCGGGAGACGATCCCGGGGCTGTCCTGCTTCTTGTACTGCCCTCTGGGGGGAAGTCTCGTGGTTTCAGGCCGCGTTCGGAGAAGCGCTAAACTAAACGCAGGCGAGTGTGGGGCCTATGAAGCTAGTGCAGTCCGTATGATGCGTCTGCCATGTGTGATCTGTCTGTCATACACGATCTGTCTGTCATGTATGATCCGTCTGCCATGGTCAGTGACACGCTTACCTTACCTTATTACCTTAGACATGAAACAAAAGCACAGACCTTAAACTGTCACATTTTTTTTTCCAAGACATGTATGAACTCACGAGCATGATGGCCTGATTGACTGACCAAACAACAGGAGGAACTAATCCCAGAGCAGAACCCATATACACTGCATAAATTACCTGCTTCTACATAATAAAAGACCCCCCCTCCCCCCATGTTTAAACGACAACCTTAGCACCCATTATAAGGGAAACGTGAAACCTGATGATTCCACACTTACCAGGATGTTTACCTTCCTCTTTCTTATTTTATCTCAGAAATCAAGCTACTTGCTCCAGACTGGTCTTCCCTGCTCCTTTGAGCTTGGGGGTCCTTCAGTGTTGGGGGGGGGGGTTGCAGGGGTTGCTGGGAAAGTGATTTAGTGACTAGTGTTGCCCTCTGCCTGAGGAAAGGACGATCATCATGGACAGGTAAGCAAAATGATAAATGTGTTTGTTATTGTTCAACCTCAACTGGTTATAGGGTTATAGTCCATTGCTTTGGAAACAAGCCAAACTCCGTGTACACTAGCATATACAGCATAGATCTGTGCATTGCCACGCTAGCACTGTGTGGCATGTGACTGCGACTGTATATATGCCAGCATAAGAAAAATCTTGTAAAGGTAACTCAGTCGTAAAAGACAATTACCCTCCCCCATTGCCTTACGGTTATGGTGAGTGTAAAAATCCAATCTTGCTTATTCTGATAAGACATGCTATTAAATGAGGTTTGAGAGTTTATGTACCTGTTCACTTCAGTCATACTATTTACTTTGTCCGGAGTATAATGCCTAAGTGCAATAGCAGGCACCCCCGACTCCTCCCTTGGGCTTGTGTGTATGTGTGTGTGTGTGTGTGTGTGTATGTGTGTGTTATTATCTGTTTCACCTGTCTCTTCTCTCATTAGCTTCATGTGTTGCCTCTGTGTATGCATGTATATATATATCACTTGCCTGATGGCTAAATGTTCTTCCTAAAAATGTTACAGTCATCTAAATTTAGAGAGTATTAAAGATTATAGCCATAATTCTGTGCAATTCTGTGCATACTTTTGTGCAATCATATTTTTAGAAGACCTGAAGTATGACATCTGATGCCCTTTTAAACATGTATTTAGGTAAAGATTCATTACAAGAAAATGAAACAGAATGTTGTAACGGATTGAGGCAGACAGCAGGAGGCGAGGGTAGCGAGCTTCCTTCTTTATTGATATCCATACTCTTATAAGGGCTCAACACAAATAAAGGCAAGTATGCCTAGTAAACTGAATTAACTTAAACAATGTAAGAGAGTCCCACAGGCTTCGTTCAGGTACAGCGTTATTTCCTCTGGTAGCGAGCGTAGCGTAGTCTTCCAAGGAGGGCCAATGCGCAGCACGGGACGACACGACCCTGGAGCTTAAGAAGCATACCCAAATACCGTGCCCAGGTGTCTAGTATTCGGGTGATTGTGAAGGGGGGAGTGACGTGCTAGTTGGGGGTGTGCGCCTATGCCAGGTAAGGGTGTGACGTGTGTCAGGTGCTCTCGCGGATGCCCTCTGGTGGCGATTCCGCCTTCTCACCGTGACAAATGTACATTACTGCACATGAGCATTAGCTCCTAGAAATGTGAAAATGATCTCACAGCCTCCCTCCCTCCAATTTGTATATGTACATAATTATATTAATTTCTTCAATAATGATTTAATACTGTTATAAATTTGCACCATAAAATTAAACCTCTAATAAAGTTAATGAGGACAAATGTACGTATTTATCACCACTGCTGCTTCCTTCAGTTCATTACTTCAATCAAAGTCAAGTTGGTCTTCCCTGGAAGAAGGCATCAGGGGTTCAGATTTAAACATAAGGCAGAAACATTGGCACGATTGTTTTGTGTGTGTGTGTTTGTGTGTAAGAAACATAGTGAGAGACACAGAGAGAAAAGGACGGAAAAGGAACTGTTTAAAGAAGAATTTGAAAGAGAAGCAGACCCTGCACATTGCCATTTCATTGGGAAACATTCTTTCAACTTTAAGGGCTTATAATAGTTTCCTATTAATTATTAGGCATTTATTAACTCAGTAAGTAATTGAATGATACTGTAGCAGTTCTTCTTGAAATACTCCTCTCTACAACAAGCTGCTGTGTTGATTAAACTGTAATGATATAGTTATGGGTTCTAGACCATTATGGTAACTAAATCTTTAATGATGCCATATTTAACGCTTTAAAAATCATATTTAACCATATCAGTTTGCCATCAATTACTCTTCACTATCAAATAAAATGAATGATTAATTATTTAATTAATTCATATGATACCATTTGATTTCTTATTACTAAGTTATTATGAAACACTTAAGAATGAATTAAGAAGTCTTTAAACACGTAGTTAACTTCATGGTTCAAGATTGGTTATTATTCACTACACTTTAGCTAACATGCTTGTTTGTTATAACAAGGAACAGATAATAAATACTAATACAACACTTGATTGCTTATGTATACGTTAATGTCATGCTTAATCATAAATCAAGGACAGAAACAGTAACATTTTGCCCCATGGATTTCAGTAAAAAATAATTCCTATTTTCTAGCTAAGTGTTTAGCTTGAACACAAAGTGCGTTGAAAGACTTTGAAAGGGTCACGGCACAGCCTCGGACCCCTCCCTTTGGGCATGTGTTTTGGTCGTCTCCGTCCATATGTGTATTCCATGGGTGTGTGTTGGTGTGAGTGTGTTCATCAGTCTCACCTGTGGCTCGTCTCGTCATCACACAGAGCTAGTTTTGTTCATCTATTTAATGTGTGTTTACACAGTGTCCCGTGCTCATCTTTGTCTGAGTCAGCTACCTATGTGTTTCGTGTCAGTCCAGTTCACATTTGTGCTTTATGTAAAGTTCGTCAATAAACTAACATGTAAAGACCGAAACTCATCTACGCAGCCTCCAGCCTCTTGCCCGTGTCACAAAAAGCGATAGGAAACAACTATGAATTTAAGATTTAGGATCAAATCTGACGTTCCTGGCATTATTAATCGATGCGATTCATAATCTGCTTGTCAACACAGCACACGAGCCATCTTAAACGCCTGGCAAGGCCCATGTTTAATGACATTTAGTCTCTCTCCCTTTCTCTTTCTCTCTCTCTCTCTCTTTGCTTGTTACCGAGGGGCTAATTGAGCATACTAAAATGTTGATGTTAGCACAGTGGAAGCTGGGGTTCAGGTCTAAGTGGCCAAGGCTCTTTGACAAAGCCTCTAGTTTCTCCTGACATTCTGTTCTACTAGTAAAGACGCTTTTACTAAATGTTGTGTCCAACCCTATATGGACCAACGTTGACAACAGAAAAGGGAGCCTTCCATTCCTCCCAAGTTTCATAGTGAAAGGAAACTGTAGGAAAAAGAAACGTGGAATAAATTGCATACTGACTGCATATTTTCGTTTGTGTCAGGTAGTTGTCAGATCCACATACACCACATACACCCTCATCAACCAAACGCATCCTTGTGGGTAACATTTGGTGCAGAGGAGCAGAATGGCTTTCTCCCACTTCCTACCCCTCTTCTCCAGCTGTGGAGCTGGACCTGCGATGCTCTGCCAGCCAGCTCCTGCGGTCCCAGTGGCAGCTGAAGCGTCTCTTCCGGGTTGCCGATCGCATGTCCTTCGAGAGCCGCGCCGAACTCCCAGAGACAGCAACCGGAGGTGGTTAACGAGATGAGGGGTCAACGTGGTGGAATGGCCTCTGTGCCAATGCAGCCAGGCAGATCTTGTTCTGTGTTCTTGGCACAACATGCCCACATGCCCACATGCCCTGCTCAGATACTAAGCGGGCGGTTTCCCTGAGCCAAGCTGCTTGTGTTCTGCTTCATGGTACATATCACACAGATTGTTCCAGGCCAAGAGTTTTCACTTGGTGACATGTTGGTCGGCTCATGTAATGTCTCATGTGCTAACGCGCTACAGGAAATGAAGAGGAAACGTCTACCTACAGATCTTAAAGTTTGGGAACTGTTAAAAAGTGAAGAGGCTTCTGCCAAAGAAAACCTGAAACTGATGCAAGAACTTGTGGGTAAATACACACACTGTTACCAATAAATCATGGACAATCCTCCCTCTTCACTTTCTGTCCACGGATGTAGTTGTGCATGGCACCACCCGTGTGAGAAAGGTCCCATCACCTTTATAGGTCTCATTAGAAGAAATTATGTAGGTCCTTGGTGAGTAGTGTAATGTGTGTATAACATTCCAGGCTTCTGACATTGGTAGCGGATGTGATTCACTGACCCTTTGATGTCAGCATTTAGTTCCGCACTAGAATCACTTGGTTTCAACTTATGAGAGAGACATAAAAACCATAGTCATCCTGCCCCAATCTCATGCTATGTCAGACCACTCCCTTATTTCATCTGAACAACATATTATTCAACTTTAGTATAGATCTCTCAAATCAGTTAACACTGAGTTTCCCTCAAACCCTGCACAACCTGATCAAATGACTGAACACTTGGAACGAGTGTTTCACAGCACTGGGAATGATGTTGCTCCATTTTAAAAAAAGAGTAACACAGTATAATGATAGCACTTTAAAACAGAACACTCATAAGATAAAACACAAATGGTGCTGGACTACATATGGTCTTCCAACTCATGTGGAAGGAGAGAAGGAGAATCTTATTAATTACAGAAAGGCACTTACCACTCAAACAGCTTATCTGTCTACCCCAATAGAAGATAACAAAAAAAATCCTAGCTTATTATTTAGTGCAATAACACAACTAACTAGGAATAAAACTGACACCGAAGGTTCCAACATCACATAGTACTAATGGCTTAATGAATTTTTTTTCAATGAGAAAATTAAAAACATTAGAGATTATTAATGTGGCATCAGGCAATTACATAGAGACTGAAACAACCATGTCAATAGAGACATTAGAGTCATTTATTCCTATTTGACAGCCTGAACTAATATCATTAATTTCCTACTCAAAATATTCCACTTGTTTACTAGACTCATTGCCCTCAAAACTCCTCCCTTAAAGAAATACTACCTGAAGTACTCACCTAACTATAATAAACTCCTCTCTGAATATTGAATATGGACTTAAATCATTCAAGCTAGCAGGTACCAAACCAATTACTAAGAAAGCTAAGATCATCCCTGCATCAGAACTAGATACAGTTTTTCAGTCAGTGTTTAGGCCTCGTCATAGTAGAGAGTCAGTACAGAGTACAGTATATAGTACAGAGACCATACAGAGTATAGTACAGAGTACAAATACTGTACAGTGTACAGTACATACTATAGAGACAGTACATAGTACAGAGACAGTACAGATTCCCGTACATTGTACAGAGACAGCAGTGAAAGTTACAGAAGTTGATGCCATTTTGTGGGCTCCCAGTCAGGGTTGTGTCGATGTACTTCTGCTGCTAGATCACAGTGCAGTATTTAATACATTATTATAACACTGCATGCTTTACAATGTAAATGGAATTAAGGGAATAGCCTGTTTCTGGATCAGATCTTAGCCGATTGTTAACAGTTTGCAAACATAGTCAGCATACACAAATGATGGTTTTGGTGTCCAACAAGGGTCTGTTCTAGGGCCCTTGCTTATTTCTCTATATATGTACTTCTGGATGCGTATTTGTAAACAATGTTCTAGTTTCCACTCCTGTACTGATGACTCAGCCAAAACAAAGGACAAATATCATCTTAACAGTTTTCAGAAATGTGTAAAGGACATAGGACACTGTATGTTAAGAAACTTAGTCTCACTTAATTCTTTAAAAACAGAAGTGCTCTTTGTGAGCCCACAGGCACCCTGGAGAAAACTCCATGATTATGTAAAAACTTGTTTTAATGGTTAAATATCTGGGTGCAATGATGAATCCCAGTATCTTGTTTGAAGCTCATGCAAATAATATTTCTAGAACTAGAAATATGACATAATTACATGCAGAATAGATGACGTGTTTAACTGTTCGAATGCGTTAATATCTGGTTGTATCACTGAGTGCATAAAGGTTTGAAGGTTTGAAGTTTGATCATATTATCACTATCCTGGCTACACTGAACTAGTTCCCTGTAAAATTATGTATTGATAATAAAACACATCTAATGACCTACCAATCACTGAATTGGTCTTGCTCCAAAGTACCTCAGCAAACTCTATTATTATCGGTCACATCTGCTGAGATCAAAAGGGACAGGATCTTTAGAATAGAGTAGAAATCAAGAAGAATAAGGAAATCTACATCATAGCCTTTTCACGTAAAGCTCCCAAGCTATGAAACATCCTTCCTGTCAGTGTTCAGGACTCAGACACTGTCTCAATATTTAAGGCTAGGCTGAAAACCTCTTTGTTTAGTCAAGTATTTTATTTAATAGCTTTCATCTTAGATTGCGGTATAGATCTTGGGCTTCTTGGGTATTGAGAGGAAGCCTTCTTGCCTGTGTTACCTCTCACCCTAGAGTCCACCCTTGCTCATGATAGAACTCTATTTTACACACTTAGTATTTGACCAGGCCTAATAATCGATCCCCTCTTTCCTGGTGCTATGTTGTTTCTAAGGTTCCTGTTACCCACCCAACCCCTTCCCTTGCATTAGCTCCTCCCACCTCCACCACCACCACCACCACCACCACGTGCCACACACATTGGAGAATAGGAAGTGAATCATCTCTGCGTGCACTTGTATGGAAAGCAGGGCAGGAGGGAACGGCCAGGGGGAACTTCAGCTGCCTCTACGTTAGTGACCACTGAAGGCTGCATTACGGAAGGCTGCATAATCAGCCTTCATGAACGCCAGGATCGGCTCTGAGCCGTCTCTGAGAGGCAGCTGTGTGCGAGCGCGCGCACGCACGTGTGTGTGTGTGGGGGAGTGTGTGTTTGTCTTTTGCACAAGCTCCTCAATGCCTATCCATGCTCAATTCAAGAATAATTGCCCCAGCCCAGAGCAGCCCTGAACCTCTGTCTCCATACACACGGGCATCTAAACAGCTTTGATCTCGCAGGACCAACCTTAACTCACTGTGGTGTTGCACCTCTAGCAGACATTGCCACACCTGAAAGTGTGTCTATGCCCTGATTGGCAGTTAATTAATATCTCAGCCTAAGCCTAATCTATATAAATTCTGACAGAGTAAAATAAAGTCATGATAGACCTGTATCAAGACACTATAGTCACTATAGACCTGCATCAAGACACTATAGTCACTATAGACCTGTATTAAGAGACTATAGTCACTATAGACCTGTATCAAGACACTATAGTCACTATAGACCTGAATCAAGACACTATAGTCACAATAGACCTGTATCAAGACACTATAGTCACGATAGACCTGTATCAAGACACTATAGTCACTATAGATCTTTATCAAGACAATGCGGTCCTATAGACCTGTATTAAGACACTCTGGTCACTTTAGATGTTTATCAAGACACTATAGTCATTAGAGACTTGTGTTATTTTAAGACACTAGCCATGTAGCTCTTTAACAGCAAACAGCTTCTGACCACAGAGTTTGACCGCATGATTTCCATTAGTAATTAACAATGATGTGGCCGCAGCAACAATGCAGAACCTGATTCACCGCTGCCACACCCACCTCCACAGCCACCTCCACAGCCACCTCCACGCCCACAATACTTCAGATGCCCTAAAACTTCAGATGCCCACAATACTTCAGATAGTAAGCAACAAACCCCTGAGGAATGGCATAGGTGACTGACAGTGTATGACATCAGATGGGTTATAGTTTTATGCATAAACTGCACCTATAAAACAACCTATAAGGTGGCCATTGACTGCATGTACAAGGTAGATGGTTCTAATAAAATGAACAGTGAATATAAACATCTACAAAGGTTTCCATCTCATATCAGGAGTTTCAGTGCTGGTTTAATACGGCCTATTCAGCTGCAAAAAGTCATTAGCAAAGCCATTTATGAGTTTGATCAGGTGTGGTGGAGCAGGAAAGGCCCTCAATGGTGCTGCTGTTCCTCCCTGAGGGGCTTCGTCTGAATTAACAGGACCTCAGAGCAAAATTAGCCCTTTAAAAGACAGCTAAGAGTCAGATCATTTGCTGTTATGGTAAACTTGCTATGTATAGTAAAGCACGTTGTCATTAATATGTAGAGGATGTACAGTACACGAAGGCAGAAGGAAGCGAGGGTATGCAAAATTGGTGATGAACACATCTCCATACTGTATAATGAACCCCTTTATTTTCTGAAGAAACCATTCAAATTTATCATCGAGGGGCCCTATGGCCTTGTCTTGTTATGGTAATGACTTAACAAGGTTTCTGAGCAAGGACCATGCAGTGACCCCTCTGACCACCATTCTGTTGTTACAGTTAGGTAAAGAATCACCTCTGGACACTGGAGGTTACTCTGCTTACTGGTGAGGATATAGTCTATGAGTCACCTACGACTTTTTAAAGCATGTCCGTTTATTGCACAATAAGCGTCCTCGGTTGTTCTTGTATTTATTCCTGCTGATGTGTTTGCTGAGGTTTATATATCATTTTTGTAAAAAAGAAAACTTTTACAAATCCATAATTATGCCTACTATTTGTGTTAGCACAGGTTTTTTTGTCAAAGGGAAAATCTGCCTTCAGCTCATCTGAAAGAGCTGTTGATCTCACACAAACTCCTCTTACCTATTCTGTTCCACTCTGACTGATTTCAAAGTCAAACCCAATGTCTCCCTACGGAGTGTTCCCCATGGACTGGAGCAGGGGTTTAACCCTGCCAGAGCCTCCATCATTCCTGATATGCACACATGACACCAGCACCCCGAAACGTCGGTCCATGTGCCCCTCTTCTGCCCCGCCGTCTATTTTTATCCTAATGTTTTGGCGGGTAATTTATCTTTGGGAGTTTAATTGACCTCAGTGGGTGAAGAGGGGTGCTGGATGCGTCCTAGGACAAAGTGATGGCAAGATTAATATGCACAGGGACGCTCTATGTCCCGGCATTAGAGGACCCTCAGAGGACTCTGCTCACCAAAGTCCCTACCTGACTCTGGTCTGTCTCGCTGGATTCTGTATCACTGGGGTCTGTCTCACTGGGGTCTGTCTCACTGAGGTCTGTCTAACTGGGCTCTGTCTCACTGAGGTCTGTCTCACTGGGGTGTGTCTCACTGGGGTCTGTCTCACAGAGGTTTGTCTAACTGGGGTCTGTCTCACTGAGGTCTGTCTCACTAGGGTTTGACTCACTGAGGTCTGTCTCACTGAGGTCTGTCTCATTAACCTCTCAGGCTGGACCCATTGTCCTCTCTCTCCCAGTGAGTTTCTCTTCCACCTGCTTTGGGGGGGGTTGAATCTTATCAGAAGAGAGTTTGAACACAGCTTGGCTCTCTGCTAGCGCTGACATTACCTACACCCCACCACCCACCCCCCCAACCCCCACACACCCACACCCCTTTTGTTTCAGGTTTAATTACACACTGGGCACAGAGAATCTCGTCAGCTCTCTGTTTTGTTGCCATACTCAGAAACACCATTGTGATTGTGAAGCCCTTCTCCGATTATCTCCTCAGGCGAGTCGCTCGGCACTGTAATTCTTTACCATTTCTATGCTGTCTGGAAGCGACAATAACGGTGCTGTGGTGCCCTGTTACAACGTCAGATTTCCTCTTCTTTGTGCCTGGAACTGATGCTGCAGCTCCACCCCTCCCCCACTGACTTTTCCACCCCTCCCCCACTGACTTTTCCACCCCTCCCCCACTGACTTTTTGCTCTTTAGAACAAACCTCAAATATGACAGCTGCCCGAAAAAGGGCAAGTCTGAGGACTCGGAGACCCCGTGGCACTGCATAAACGCATCCAGGCTCGCCAAACTAGGTCAGCGAGCGGGACTCCTGAGATGAGAAGCGTCGGGTGGAGCCCAGAGCGCTGTGAGCAAGGTCCTCCAGTCCGAAAGTGTCCTTGAGAACATCCGTCCAATTAGGTCAAGAGATCAGTCATAAAAATTTCAAGGAACGCAGAGATCGCGCGTAGGGATGGAGAACGAATGCGCGGACAGAGAGCAGGCGAAGAGGGCGAGAAACACAGATAGGGAAACCATGGGCAGATTGCTACTCCTGTGTAGTTTCATTTCGCTCACTCCATATCTCTGCACCTCTTCTTGCTCTGTGATAGCACAATGTGCCAAAAGAGTCAACACATGGAGCAAGTTAAGAGTATCCACTCCCAACAGCAGCAGGTCAAACAAACTGGACCACATCTGTTTTAACAGCAATTGTATACGGGTTATTATTATTATTTTGTATTGCAAAAGAATGCAGGCCAGACGCCTTCATTTCCTTCAGTCTATGAAAGCAATGCGCTAAAAGCCAGAGCGTGATACCGGCGCTGGTGTGTGGCGTGTCTCGCCCGTGACCCCAGCGCTGCACCGTCCAGGACTGAGACGGCATCATGTGATCTGTCCTCACTTCGTGCTGCTTGTCAAATTAATGAATCATCAGCCAGCAGGTATTGTGGGTAGAGGAGGCCCCCCCTGGGTCTCTCTGCTCTACACGATCAGTCTGCCTCCCTTTCGTCGATATTCACCCCCCCCCCCCCCCACCTCGGCCCTCCACGTGTCAATCTGGCTCGGACGAGGAGATATTCTGGACAGAAGTGAGGACCGGATGGGTGTTGCCCTGAAAGCTACACCGTGGTCATATGTGGACGAGCAGGGCTCCTTCCACAGCCCAGACGCAGTTCGCAGTGACAGGCTGCATTTACGCTGCGTGGTATTGTTTCAGTGTAGGTATTTGTTAAGGTATGGGAGACTAACGGTACATCTACTCCCCCTCTTCTCTTCTGTCCTTCCATAATGGCTGTGGAGGGAAATGTGAAAAGCATGTCACCACTGACTAACATCTCCAAATATAGCTGAGCTCACACTAGGTGCAGATGCTGTGGGAATGAGAGACAGAGACTGGCAGACGGAGAGTCTTGAGAGCCAGACTGAAACTCCGAGACTGAGAACTGTAATCTCTGCTGTAATCTCATGGCACACGTGGGATTGGGGAGCGAGAAACACCAGCACGCTGCCTGCGTGCGACCGTTGCCCCTGCGTGCGACCGTTGCCCCAACGTGCGGCGGCGTCACGAGCCATCCGATAGCTGTGGACGCATCTGCAGTCATGATCGCATGACTGTGCACAAATTGTAGCAGGATTTATTAATGGGCTCTCAGAAATAGCTGCTCGTTTGCTAGAGCTTTGAGGATATGGGAGACATGGGGTCTGTGTGTTTATGTATGACTAGTCAGTATATAAATTATTATTATTATTTTTGTTGTTATTATTTTTATTATTATTATTATTTACTTGTTTTCTGTATTCTGGGTTTTAGTTATGAAATTGTCCTGTTTGTCTGTGGTCTCAAACAAATACAATAATAGAGCACAATAATTCCTGCGAAGGCCTAATAAATTCGCCGATCCTTGATTGCAAAAATAAATGCAGCATTTTTGCAATGTGACACATTTACATGATCCATTGTTCAGGCATGTTTGTAATTTTAAAAATCAACAATCCCAGTTGCTCATTTATACCTCAGAGAGCCTTTCTATTTTGGTCAGGTTTTGACGTCTTTAGAAGATACGTGAATCAAAGGTTATATGATTAATTTTCTGCACGTGGATGAGGGATTGATGCACACCGATGTGTGTTTGCGCGCCGAGGCACTGCTTACTCCGCGCTCTCTCCGCGGAGCGGCCCTTGTAAACACGAGCGCAGTAAACGCTGCATCCCTGTTCATCTTCCCCGCCAATAAACTGTCCCTTTAAAAACGTCAATATAGTGCTTCCTGGTGTAGCGAGGAGAGAAAAAGGTGTGCTGTTTTGTTATGCTACCTTGCCCGTAGCATTATCGGTTTGTCTGACAATGGTCCCTATAATGAGTCAGAACAGTAGAGAGAAATACAGTAATCCGTCGTAAGGTGAGAAAGTAAACGTAGAAGCAAAGTTTTGCAATTTTATTTTTTTATTGATGTGGCAGGCACCCTGTTCAGTAAATGTAGACACAGATGTGTAGATCATCGGAGCCCGACCGTTGTCATAAATAGCAGCCGCAGGGCTTTTAAAGTCGGTTTGAATTTACAGCGCGAAAAGTCTTATCCCTGCGCCGTATTCGATTTTAATTACCATGCCCAAATGTGGTTTACAAGTAGTGCTTGGTTCTTCGGCGATGAAGACACCCTTGATGGCGAAATATATGATCCCCCCATAACGTGCACACACACTTTTCCTTCAGTCGCAACCCTCTTCTCCCTCCTCACTCATCTTCTTCTTCATCGTTAGCTCAGTGCTCTACACTCGGTTCCCCAGTTGGCAAAAGCAGCATTATCCTAGGTTGGCAATGTTAACCACCCAACCCGAAAGACCCCCATCGCCCCGAGGCCCCTGACGTCGCACTAGCAGTGCCCTCATGCCCTCATGTCCAATGACACACACACACACATGACACACACACACACAGTCAATCCCCAGTTAGCATCAGGCCTTGTAATAGATGCGAAGGGGCCATACCATGGGCCACTGCCTTCCTTTCTTCCCGCTCGCTGGTGGACCCATCGTGGGCATATGGGCGGTGACATTTCTTGGATGATTGCGATCAATATTGGCACCCACTGAAAACAAGCTTCCATTATGTCTCTTAACACTCCGTGCCAAAGAGATAAAATTAAGGGTTGTGCGTGTGTGGGGGGGAGGGGGGTGGAGTCTGGGGGTGCAGGGTTGGTGGAGGCAGAGTTTGGTTCTGGTTCTTTTAATGGATTCCGAATGAGACAAGCCCAACTGGGCCCAGTCCAGCGGAGGTGTCAGGCGATGATGCATGACTGATAACGAGACACACAGCTTGGCGACGTGAGCGCTGTATACTGAGGATGTCATCACCACACCGCCGTTCGCCCATCACTATAATTCCTAGAGGGGAGCCTCATCCTCCTGACACAAGACTGGATCTTTGTTGAGATGTTAGGTGGCAGACACTGCGTTGTGTTTTCAGACAGTACGCATCAGGTTGCAGAGTTGTGACGACAACCGTTGCCGATACCGCGTGTACAGTACGATGGGCCTCGGGCTTTTGTTTCAACGGGACAATTTTGTCATACATCAGATCGGAGTTTCGCTAGAGCAGGTGCTAAATGAGGTACGAAGGAACAGCAGACAAAGGCATGCGCTTGAGGTGTGGCCGTCGGAGGTTTGGCTGGGTGGTCCACAGATTGCATGTTTGAATCCAGACCATGCCACATCCGTCAGCAGGGACCCAGCCAAGCACGATTGGCCCTGCTGAGTGAGAGAAACGCACTTCTTGCGCTCTGATCAGATCTTCAGGGATCCGAAGTGAGAAGGGGAGTGACGTCTGAGGGAGACTGCTCTCCTAGATCCCATTTCTGATTATGCAGAAACCAATGCAAATTTAAAGGGAAGAGTTCAGATGCACACATAACCTTTCGACGCATCTCGAAAATATTTATGAGATTACATTTGTTTATGTGTAGTTTAACTTTGACCTCAAACGGCCACAGACACAAAGTGAATTGTTCAGAAAAAATAAGCATTATGAGAACTGCACGAAAATTATTATTGCTCAGGTGTAGTTGGGGGGAAAATGACTTTTAATGAAAGACAAAAATGAAATCATTTGCACTATTAATAAAAATTACTGTGTGATAATACCATAAAATAATTATTAAAACCTTTTTTAATGAAAATGATTTCCCCCCCAAACATTAACCAAATTATTCAGAATGTAGGATGTATCAGAGACTCCCCCCACCACACACACACACAAACACACACCCGAAAGAAAAGTCTTTCCGCTAATGGTTTGTTGTTTAACATCCTCCCTGGTATAGTGTCATCTGTGTTTGCGGTGGTGCATTCTCTTTACCGTATCTACGTCCCCTGTACTGCCCCCCGATGGCGGCAGGCAGCGTGGGGGGACTGTGTCTGGGGTTCAGCTTCCCACTGCTCATGTGGTACAAGCCAAGCGGAGCAACCCAGGCGAGGAGGAGGAGGAGGAGGAGGAGGAGGAAGATGGAGGGAGAGGGAGAGTGAAGGAGAGAGGGGTGCGGGAGAGGGGGGATTCTCTGTGTGCCCCTTTTCCACGTCATCGTTGCCTTTTATGTCGGTTTTCCCCCCTTCCCCTCCCCCCTCCTAACCCCCTCCCTGTATCACTCAGTATCTCTCTTTCTGAGTCTCTGTATCTCTCCCTCTCTCAGTCTCTCATCTTTGTATATCTCTCCCTCTCTCTCTCGTTCTGTCTCCCTCCCTCTCTTTGTCTCTCGCTGTCTCTGTTTCACTCACATGCCTCATTCCTCGTGCCCTTGGCATTAACTCATTTGCTTATAGGTGCATCCTTTCTGCTATCTCTTGATTTTGTGTGTGTGTGTGTGTGTGTGTGTTTGTGTGTGTGTGTAAGCAGGAATGAAGTAGTACTGGAACTAGTAAGGCGACTTCAGAATCAACAGCGGAACACGCTGCCTGTTTGTCCAGTCTTAATCTCCCCTTCTGAATGCACGAGGGGCGTATCTTGGACTGATCTTACAGACAGCAAGAGAGGGAGGTGGAGAGGGATACAGAGAGAGAGAGAGAGAGAGAGAGAGAGAGAGAGAGAGAAAGAGAGAGAGATAGAGAGAGAGGAGTGGGTACACAGACTGGTTTGGTCAGTATTCTACTTCCCAGTCGTTTTACTGGGATTTTTCCTTCCTCTCCCTTTCTCTTTTTTAATTCTTAAATACAACCGACGCGTGCGTTGAAAGTCAGTGCTCTCAGAATTTTAAAATACCTTTTGCTCTATTGTTCTCTCTCTCTCTCTCTCTCTCTTGCCCCCCCCCCTCCACCCCTTCTTCCCCGGGAGTACCAAATACAAGCTGCAAGCAGTCACGCAGCTGTTTCCATGGCAATATCTATCTGTGAGAGGGATTCGTTAACCCTTTCTCAGAGGTTTTCCTTTCAAACAGCCCACACGCTCTCGCGTGCAACCAAAACAAACCATGACTCCCTCTATTTACAGCTAGTGGTCCATACTTCAGAAAACACAGGGCTCTAACAGGCTCTAATGTGTGCGCGTATAAACACTTACAAGTGTGTGTGTCCGAATCACGCTTTCTTCCGTTGTGCTGTGCATTAATGTCAGCAGGTAGGTTAACCACGGCTTATTCCAGTGCAAGGGGGAGCAAAGGTGTGACCGAGAGGGTCAGGGTGAGGGATAAAGAGAGAGACAGACAGATTGCAGACAGACAGACGTTTTTCGCTGGCCCAGATGCACGTGAGGGAATCGGGATCCATCAAAGGTGCCTTTAAATTCAACTTCAACAGAAACAAGAAAACTCTAGTAGGGTGGTGTTGTGTTAGGGCCCTGTATGTGGAGAGTAAGGGAGAAGAACACAAGATCCAAAAACGACGGGAGGGAAAAGGAGTTTCCCGCCGACATTCCCAAAAGACTCGCTGAGATGAACGAAATGCTTTGGGTTTAGACGGAGGAAATGGAAAGGCGGACTGTGGAACGGTTAAAAATAGATAACTATGTTCGTGAGCGCACACGTGTGCATATGTTTACGCCGCCCACGCGCGGATACGTGCCCCTGCCGACAGGGACGTGGCAGGCAAACTGCGCTGCGTTCCCGCCCCGTATGATCTCCTAAACACAGTGCTTTCTCTGTAATTGCGCAAAGAGACGGCAGTGTTTGCGGGATACTTATCACATTTACGGGATATTTGCGTGATGTTTTATTTATGGAAGATTTTGTGTGTATCCGTGTGCATCTGTTCGTGCCTGCGTGCGTGTATAAACGAGCGTTGCAGGTATAAAGGCGTCTACATATCAGGCTAATTAAACCACACAAACCACATCTTACTCAGAACAAAATAGTTCGATAATGTTATTATGCAAATTAACCTTCTTGGTGCTCCCTACAAGCACCTAATTGACCATGTGTGGTAGATTAATGGACGCTACGTGTACCTTACCACAGGTTAATAAACACGGAGTGAGGAGAACACCCTTCTCTTGTATCTTGTCATGTCCTTATTGTTCTTACATCGCATGCGTTGCGTGTCTGGTAGATGATATTGTAACACCGCTATATATGAGAAGTTCCGTCACGTTTTGGAGGCATACGGAGCTGACACGGCTGTATTTTGTAGCCCTGGGTCTTGTGGCTTTAGCTGTAACTGAGCGACCGGCTAGCTCTCTCCTCGCCAAGGTGAACGAGGCGTGGGCGGGGCCAATGCATGAGCATGCACAGGTGGTCTCCCCGGAGATATGGCGGCTATCGATCGCCACGCTGATAATTGCGTTTGGGTGTGAAATTCAGTCCAGTGCTGCTACAGTGTGTCAGATGCGGTGACGTGAGTGAGAGAGACAGAGCACACAGTAACTGGACAGGTGGGGAGGCACTGATCAGACCACACGCAGCTGATACGAGATTTCTAAGCTCTACATTCAATGAGGGCATTGTATAGCTTATAGACCACTGGGACCACTGGGACCACATATTGTTGTTACTTTTATTTATTCATATAGGCTGCTCATTTTTATTTAAATCTCAAAAAAGTGCTTCATCTGAGAAACAAGAATTATTAAAGTGTATGATGACAATAAAGTAAGATAACACATTACAAAGTATTAAATTAAATCAAATTAAGCTAAAACCTACAAATAAAGCTCAGCAATTTTGATTTGAATCTTAATTTTAAAATGCCCGTAGCTTACATTTCTAAATTCTCAGGAACAGCGTTCCAGGAATCTCTGAGCCTTTGGGAAAATATCTTCCCTCATATGACTTACAAGCGATTGTTAGGATTAACAATAGGACTCAGCTAAAGGATCTGGCTGGAATGGGCTAGAATGCCTCAAGAGATGCAGATGTTTATGCTATAATTAGATGCGTTACATTACTGTATGCATGTGACCGTAAGCTCTCAGTAAACAGACTAGCAGATGATATACTCCAGTCCTGGAGAACCTCCAGTCCCTGAGACTGTGCTCTGCACGTTACCCAGCAAATTCCTGTTTCATGTTTGCGTTTTCTATTCTAATAACTCAGCCTTGTGTGATTTGATCACGGCTACACCAGGGCAGAAAAAAACGACCATGTCTCCGGGACTTCTGTTGAGAGTAGCAGGCTGGAGATACAACCGCGTGTACTTGAATATCCACATTATCCCCAGCTGTCACAGTCTCACATCTATCTACCCGAGCGGGAAAAGGTAAAGAACAGTGCACTGTCAGAAACTGCCTCGTATGCAGGGCTGTCCCTTGAGCCTCCGCGCGAAGATCAGTGACAGCGCCGGGAATATCTGTCCCGCCACCAAAGCCGCCCGTGTGAAGTTCGCAGGGGCATCGGTGGCTGCGAGGCCAGCGGCCTCGAGCGTGACGGCCGGGCGGGCCGGCGGCAAGGCGCGGTCGCGTCCCATTGCCCCCCCCCCCCGCGACACGGGCCCGCCCACTGCCCATGAGCCAATGACTGAGAGCCGGGCCAAGAGCCGTCGGCGGGACGGCGGTGGAGTTAAAGCCCCGGTGCTTTAACCCATTAAACAAGCAGCGATTTCCACATCTCAGGAGCTGCTCCCACACCACTGGAGCTCAGCCAATGGCCCGGGAATGATGTGTGGGAATTGTGGGAGTTTTTTTTTTTTTTTTTTTCCTCGTGTGCCTACAGAAGGGAGGACCGTGAAAAACCCTCCTTCTGTCAAGATGATAGGTGGGGCAGAGTGAATATCAAATGCTCTGTTCCTTCCGAGTTCAATAACTCTACTGTTACCTCTGTAGTGAGACTAATTTAGATGTGATTTTTATTGTACACTCAAGCACAGGAGACCGAGAGACAGATCGTGACCCTCTGTATTTTCAGACCTGATGTCTCTTACTCTTTTTTGGAATTATAGCCCTTGAATCACCACCAACCTTACAAAGACGGGACAAAATAATGAAAGCACATTTAATTAAAACTTATTTTAAATTAAAATTAGATACAATTTTAAACCCAAAGGCTCTAATGCTAACAGATTCTAATATGGATGTACAGCCTATTCTATGCAGGTTTATATGGAGACCAGAAATGACGTTTCTGAGAGACTTTGAGAGATTGTCCTCCAGCAGATACCAGGGCAGATGCTGTCATAGTGCTGATCCAGGGGAGGAGTAAGGGGCGGGGTCTGGGGTGCTGTCAAAACAGGCCAAAGTGCTGAAAGCCTGCAATGGAGGCTGGCACTTAGAAAATGACGCTTTCGTTGAAACACACTGAGAAAGTTTGCTGGGGCCATTTTTCTCTTTGATATGTTTTTCTAAAAGTCTCCTTTTCATCCAGAAACTGACTTCAAGACTTTGGCATTTGTGCTTTGCTATGTCTGTGTACTTAAAAAGCAACCAGCGAGCCATTTACCAGGAGGGTCTAGTAGAAGAATTATGAATGCACAATGTATCTTCAATCTCTGCAAGTCTAGCACCCACAGTGCTCTGTTCACATGTACATCCGCTCACTTGGCCTGCCTGATGAATAGCGCTGCAGTGTGTTTCAAAAGGTCCTCAGACATTCATCTGGTGATATTTTAAGTCTTTGTTAGCGATGAACAGTGAGAATACAAAGGGCAAGCAAGCATCGCCAGTGGCGAAAATGACCTAGTAACTCCTGCGTCTTACGCAACTTGTGTGCATGTGTGTGTTTGTGTGTGTGTGTGTTCGCGTTGTTTACATGTTTGTACAGGAGCGAAGCACACCTACACCTCTAGGGCTTCTCGTGTCCTCGTCTCAGGAGCCAATCAGCATCGGGAGGCCGTGGTCAGGTGACTGCGGGCCAGGGAGCCGGAATGGTCGTCGGGTGCGCAGTGTAACTGGGGGGTCTGGGACAGGGCCCAAGGGAACCGTCTGGCACCTTCTCTGCCCATCAGCAAGTACAGGGAGGATACTGATCCAGCCCCTGTGAATGCTCCAAGTGCTCTGCTTCCGTTTGTTTGGCTGGGCAGCAGGCAGGCACTTGAAGAGTGGTGGACATGTCAGCACTTATATTTAGCTGGATGATAACGTGCAATGCACAGCACTATTGTACACTGTAACACAGCTATATGACCCATTGTATATATTTCTATATTGAGAGAGAGTGTGAGGGAGAGAGAGAGAGAGATGAAAAATTGTAGGGAAGCACACAAAGTTTCCAGAGAAACAGGATGTTTCGGACAGAGGTCCTTCATCAGATGCGCAAGCGAAGTGTGCAGCCGATGAACGAACCCTGTCCGAAATGTCCTTCTTCTCGAGAAACTTTTTGGACTTCACTACAATTGTTCATATCTCTATGAATCTTACTAAAGAACACTGGTCCCTGATTAAGTTTGAATACTGAGAGGGGGAGTCTTTGATCTGAACATTGAAGCTTGCGCTGTGTTAGATTAACTTCATTTATTGCCACGAGTGAACAACCAACGTTCCACCTCAGCACAAAAGCTGCACTTTCTCAGCAAAGGCAACAAAAATGTGCATCCAAGCTGCTTGGAGACACCGCATTCCGACAGATAAAGCAATACGTCAAGCCGGAAAACCCAAAGGGAGAGAAGAGGGGGAAGAAACCCTAATTACCCTTCATTAGCCGTCCAAAATGACTGACATCTCTAATATGAGGATTCGCTGGCAACAAGTCAGGCAACGGAGTGCAGCACTCTTGAAACACAGACTAGGCTCTTTTTTGTGCTTTTTACAGGTCAGCATGGGAAAATTGGTGTGGTTGCAGCGAAACGCAATTTCCCCTTCTCAGCTGCCTTTACATTTCAGGACATTTAAATCGACAAGAGACGCTCTTCCTCTCTCTCTACTGTGGCACGGATATTGAAACGGAAAATTGAAATAACCCAAGCCGCTAATAATTGTGTACAAGTGCCTTTTCTTTCTATTACATTTTATTACTGTCCATGACCCATTTAGAAAATGGATTGTTCTATAATGTGTGGTCATCTGCTCTTGCCTGAGAGCTTATAAGGTCGTGTGATCATTTTTGTAAAAGCGATCATATATTACAAGATGAAAAACATGAATAAAGCTGTTATTAAATAAGCAAGAGCCAAAACTTTGTTGGGTCGCTTGTTTCTCCCCGATTAACCTTTCAAAAAATGAAAAAAAAAAACGGTCAGGACAAAAAAAAAAAAAAGCAGCATCATCATTATTCATTCTGCCAGTTCGCCTCACTACCGTAGCTGTCGTGGTAACGCATTAGTGTCTAATAGTAGCTGCACAGCCTAGAGGTCTCAGTAAAGAACTTTCATTTAATGAGACACCCATAAAGATGCCTCTTATTGTCACTATGAGGTCACAGAGAATGTCAGGGATAAGACCAATGGTGAGCAGTGTTTGTTGGTCTCCTGTTTTCTTTCCCATCATGCTCATGAAAGATGAGTCCTGCCATCTATAAGTTATCTTATTAAAATGCAAATATAGCTCATAACAAGCTTCCACTTTTCAAATATTTTTTAGTTCCAAAAAAAAAATACTGAGACTAAAACCGTTTCAGCATGACTCATTTTCCAAACTGGTGTTACCTGGCAGCTATGGTGGTATGCTAGCAAATTAATATCCACAAATACAATTATGTGAATTAGAAAATTGCCTCCGTGTGAAACCCTTACTTTGACATTCAGGAATTAAATGAACTAATAATGGCTGATAATTCTTCACACATGATAGGGTGTGGATCATAGGTCATGTTTTATTTGGTTATCCAACATTATAGAGAACACGGGTCATGAGTTAACTGGTTAGCCAACATCATGGACCCACTGATTGTTGGGCGTGTCTACGTCTGTAGATTTGTGCAGTGCACGGTTTTAAATGTACAGAATTATAGTAGCCTCTAGCAGCTGTAACAAATAACTTTAATATCATATGCCACTTATCAAATAATGATTTCCTCAAAACGTAAGATATAAATGCCCTTGTCACAAATTGTACTTAAGAGAAGTCTTTAAAAATCACTACGCTAGAGAAATGTTTTACATTACATATTCTATTCATCCATGGCTAATTGCTTTCATAGGTAACCCATTGCTAAATGAACATACATGGCTGCTATGGAAGTAATTGCAGTAAATGCAAGTGTGCTTGCATTTGTTACTTGGGTAGATTCTCTGCTTGTAAGGTAGGCTTGTCTTGAATATACTATTAACTAGATATTGATAGATCTCTTGGCTGTTTGGTTAGTCTAGATATCTTGCTTGTTCATTAGTTGATTCAGTGGTTTGTGGTTTCAGTGGTTTTCAGCCTGTAATTTGATAAATTCAGGTGCTTGCATTTGTTTTGGGGTCTAGTTGAAGGCTTGTCAATTAACTAGATATTGATAGATCTCTTGGGTTTGGAGTCTAGATATCTTGCTTGTTCATTAGATAGGTGTGGTTTCAGTGGTTTCAGTTGATTCAGGTGTTCCGGTCTAGTTGAAGTGTCAAAACGGAGCCTGTAATTCTAGATTTAAGTCGGCATTCTACAAGCGGACACGTTTAGTATCTCCTCGGTCAGCAGTAGACTAGATTTTATTAGGATACACAGAATTCCTTTTCCATCCCTGTGCTCACCTTGAACAACACCAGAAGATGGAGATGCCAGAGGAGAAACCGCAACTCCAGTAACCTCATCTACCCACCTTGTTCATCTGTACCAAAGGTGAAGGTAGCAGGGGACTCTGGAATTGCCACTCTGCAGTTCAGAAGGCAGACTTCATCTCAGCCTTCGCATCTGCTAAGTCACTCGACTTCCTGGCTCTGACAGAGACATGGATCACTCCAGAGAACTCTGCAACTCCAGCTGCTCTCTCTACCTCCTTTGCCTTCTCCCATTCTCCACGGCAGAGCGGCAGGGGTGGTGGCACAGGTTTGCTTCTCTCTCGCTCATGGCGCTTCTCTGTACTCTCATTTTCTTATCTTAACATTTCTTCCTTTGAATTCCATGCTATCACGGTGTCTTTCCCCACTAAACTTCACATCATTGTTCTCTATCGCCCTCCAGGTCCGCTGGGAAACTTCATAGATGAGTTGGACATTCTACTGAGTGCTCTCCCCTTAGAGTCATCGCTTGTTCTTCTAGGGGACTTCAACCTTCCAACAGAGAGACTACATTTGTCCTGTCTTCTTCCACTGCTGTCATCATTCGATCTTGCTTTCAACCAATCAACTCCAACACACAGAGCAGGAAACACACTGGACCTGATCTTCAGTAGACCTGCCCCAGTGTTGGATCTGACAGTAACTCCTCTTGACTTTTCTGATCATCATTTCTTGTCCTTTTCACTCTCCCTTCCTGCTTCTTCTGCACACACCTCCACGTCAGCTTCTTCTACCACCTACCGCAACTTTCGCTCAGTCTCCTCCTCTTGTCTGGTCTCTACTATTGTCTCCTCTCTTCCACATCCTGAATCATTTTCTTCCCTCCCTCTGGAAACTGCCACAAACACATTCCTTTCATCCATCTCCTCTTCTGTCGACCATCTCTGTCCTCTCTCTTCCACGGGCAAGATCCTCACTGTCAACTCCTTGGCTGACAGATGTTCTCCGAGACAACAGAAGAGTACTGAGACTGGCGGAAAGAAAGTGGAGAAAATCTCAAGATGATTCAGATCTCCACTCCTACCAGTCTCTTCTCTCAAGGTTCTCAACAGAAATAACAGCGGCGAAATCTTCCTTCTTCAAGGAGAAGCTGGAAACATCAGCCTCTGATCCACGCAAGCTCTTCAACATTTTCTCCTCTCTTTTAAACCCTCCCACTCCCCCACCGCCCTCTACTCTCTCCCTGAGGATTTTGTCACCTTCTTTGAGGAGAAGGTTGATAAGATTCGCAGATCCTTTTTCTCTACCAATATCCTTCCTACTGAACACCACCCTCCACCTCATTCCCTGTCTTGCTTTTCTCCTCTTTCCACAGATGACATCATACAGTTGGTCTCATCCAACAATCCTACTACCTGTCCACTGGACCCGATTCCATCCACGCTATTTCAGACAATAGCACCTGACCTTCTACCTTTCATCACTCATGTCATCAACAGCTCCTTGTCAACAGGCCATGTACCAGCTATCTTCAAGACTGCAAGAGTGATCCCCATCTTGAAGAAGCCTACTCTGGACTGTTCTGACATCAGCAATTACAGACCTGTATCTCTTCTTTCTTTCCTATCTAAGGTCTTGGAGCGTTCTGTTTATAACCAACTGTCTCTATTTCTTTCTCTGAACAACCTACAGGACCCGAACCAGTCTGGCTTCAAACCGGCGCACTCTACTGAAACTGCTCTCATCGCAGTTACAGAGAAGCTGCATGCTGCTAGATCTGCCAAACTGTCTTCGGTCCTAATTCTGCTTGACCTCTCTGCAGCCTTCGACACCGTTGACCACCAGATCCTCCTGTCTGTCCTCAGAAGACTTGGAATCACTGGCACTGTCTGGCAATGGTTTAAGTCTTATCTAGATGGGAGATCTTACCAAGTATCTTGGCAGGCGGCCACATCTGCTCCTTCCAGGCTCACCACGGGTGTCCCACAAGGCTCAGTGCTCGGTCCTCTGCTCTTCTCTCTTTACACTAGTTCTCTTGGTGATGTAATATCCTCCCATGGATTTTCCTATCACTGTTATGCTGATGACACTCAACTTGTCCTTTCCTTTCCACCTTCTGACACACAGGTTTCATCTCGGATCTCGGCTTGTCTTGCTGATATCTCATCTTAGATGTCGGCTCATCACTTGAAGCTGAACCCCAGCAAGACTGAATTACTGTTCATCCCTGGAACTTCAAGTCCTCGCCAGGATCTTTCCATCTCTTTTGAGAACTCGCTGGTCACCAAATCTGCTGAAGCTCGAAGTCTTGGTGTAGTTGTGGATGACCAGTTATCATTCTCAACCCATGTTGCAAACCTGACTCGGTCATGCAGATTTCTCCTTTACAACATTCGGAGAATTCGACCTTTTCTGTCTAGCGAGGCTTGTTCAGTCTCTTGTCATTTCAAGACTTGACTACTGCAACTCACTCCTGGCTGGTCTTCCTATGCGTACCATCAGGCCCTTGCAACTGATCCAGAACTCGGCGGCTCGACTTGTCTTCAATGTTCCTAAGTTCAGCCATGTTACTCCTCTGCTGCGCTCTCTTCACTGGCTTCCTGTAGCTGCCCGCATCAGATATAAAACCCTGATGCTGGCCTACAAGGCTAAGAATGGACCAGCACCTCCATACATGGTGGCAATGGTCAAATCCTGATCTGTACCCAGAGCTCTTCGAGCTTCAAGCACAGCTCGGCTTGACCCACCATCTCTCAGAACATGCGGAAAACATGCATCCAGACTTTTTTCAGTTCTGGCACCTCAGTGGTGGAACGAACTTCCCCTGAGTGTCCGAATGGCAGAGTCTCTTGCTGTTTTTAAGCGAAGACTGAAGACACATCTGTTTCAAGAGCACTTAAATTAAATTTTACTACACTAGCATTTATTAAATATTTGTGACTGTAATGACTTTTCTTGCTTTTATCTTTTAAGTAGGGTTTTTTTCAGTATATATTTGAGTATATCTAGGCGTCCATACTGACTGTATCTAATAATATCTTTGCTTAAAGTTTCTTCCTGGGTTTAGCCTAAACTAACTAGCTAGAGATTTTGTTCTGAGTAAAACAATGAAGCACTTTTTGTAAGTCGCTCTGGATAAGGGCGTCTGCTAAATGCCGTAAATGTAAGTGTAAATGTAATTCCACATACATACCAACATCTTTTCATCGTGGTGTAAACGCAGCTTCTTTAAATTGAGAGTGCTAATACATTATTCATTGGCATGCGTATTATAGTACACACATACACCATACAGACATAACATCTGTCTAATATTGCGAGTCCCCTTCACGCCAGCAAAATAGCTCCGACCCATCAAAGCATGTACTCCTCAAGACTTCTGAAGGTGTCCTGGGGTATACAACAGCAAGACATTAGCAGCCGATCCTCCGAGTGCTGTCAGTCGCGAGGTGGGCCTCCAAGGATTAGACTTCTTTTTGCAGCATATCCCACGGACATTCAGTGAGATCGCAATCAGAATTTAGAGGCCAAGCCAATGATTTGAACATGACACTGCCCTAGGCATGACACTGCTTCTTCTCTTCCCATAACGCACCGCAATGTAATCTCTTCCCCACGTAGACGAAACGCATGCACCCGGCTGTCCACATGATGCAAAAGAAAATGTAATTCATCAAATCAAGCCCCTCTTGTTTCATTGGTCCAGCCCTGATGGCCATGTGACCATTGCAGGTGGTTTTGCCTTTGCTCCACACGTGGTAAGTCTTGAAAACTGCTAAATACTTCTAAATACTAATACTAAGACCTGCTGTTCTGCAAATGCTTTGACCCAGTCGTCTAGCCACCCCATTTTGTTCCCTGTCAAAGGTGCTCAGGTCCTTACGCTTGCCAATTTTTCTTGTCTCACATCAAATTCAGGAACTGACTGTTCACCTGCTGCCTAATATATCCCACCCCTTGACAGGTACTACTGTAATGAGATAATCAATGTTATTCACGTCACCTGTCAGCACTCGGAATGTTGTAGCTGATCGGTGTACATATGCAAGCAGAATTATGCTGGTGGTGAGCTGAATGGGTTATGACATATTAAGGTCAGAGTGTGCAACTGATTAAGACTTTAACAAGGTATCGACACCAATAACAACACCTTGTCATTTTGCAGCACGCTGCTGGTTTTAATACTTTCCCTCCTATGTTCGCTTGTTCTTCGTCTCGTCTTGACTCATGGATGCAGTGAGGTCCTAGACCATTTGTCGGGCCTTGGTGTAAAGGGATGTGTTAATTCAGTGTGCCAGTTTATGAAGAAAACCTGGACGTACTGCCATAACACTCATGTGACCATCACGGCGACTTTTGCGATTAAGATTATGCTACCGGTTGGCCTTGACTTTCACAGTGCTGTTGTCATTCTTGTGGACTCTGATCTGTGGGAATGACAGCAGCTAAAGACTGTTGCATGTGTGAGATAGTTTGTGCTATGAGTCGCTGCTGTCCATGGTGCTGATCAGACATTTCAGATGGAGTGCCATCTGGCCTTACCTCCAGACTCAGGATTGGGGATAGTGCTCTCCATGGTGCTGAACAAGGCGCTGTCTTTATGTCTAATCGATGGCACGCACTTTCGGTCTATTCAAATAAACACCTCTAAAGTTTTCGGGTCACTAATAATAATGATTATTCAGTCAAATGTATTCGGGATTCATGTGCCTTGAAACAGAACCACCAACAGCTTATCTTTTGCACAGTGACAATGATCAAAGTGGCTCAACGCTTTATCCAGATCCACTATTACTTCACGTCACATGCCGTGCGGTAAACATATGATGTAGTCAGCGAATGTGGCCATGCTGATATGACTCGTTATGCCTCATTAAACTAATCTTGTAAAGTGCCGCTGAACCACTGTAGATAGTCTGTCTCCGTCCCTCACATCCGTGTCTCTCATATTCATACAGGGACATATCTGGCGGTGGTGGCGGCGGGGCTTGGGGGGGGGGGGGGCATCGCGTCGTCCTATTAACGCGGCCATGTGCTTCATTTTTTGGGGAGGGGGGCTCTCCATGCATGCAGACATCACCGTTTGCCCTCCTGTACTGCCTTAGCTCCTTTAAATGTGCCGTCGCGCGCAGCCCTCCACACACCACTGCTCTGCATCACTGCTCTCAGGGTTGCTTAGCAACTACGCGGCACACAGATCCCTGCAGAAACCCTCATCTTCTGTGGAAAAAAAAAGGGAAAATGAAAAAAAAAACCACACTACTTGTCTGTTTGTAGCATGTGCCTGTGTGTTTGCAGCTTTTGATATGAAATGAATTTCAAAGGATTTAGTATCAAATCGTTTCTCATCATAGTATGGGTGTGTTCTCACCACCTTACAGTGTAATAGTGTAACTGAGAAACATACTAGTATGTGCTATGAATGCTAAATTCATGGTGCTTCATATCTTCATTATCTTCATATTGACATTTTTAGATTTTACCTTAAATTATTTGATTTATATATATATATAAATATATATATATATATATATATATATATATATATATATATATATGTGTGTGTGTGTGTGTGTGTGTGTGTGTGTGAGTGTTGAAGTATGTAGCAAAGTGATAGAAATGCATGAAAATGCACCGGAATACACTCAGCGCATTTTAATGGGTTGCAGAGTGAATGGACTAGTACAGACATCATTCCCCCAGCGATACAACGCATGGATAGACTGCCTTTCCTCTTTGGTTCGCTTTCGCTTTAATTTTTCTAATAAACACTGACATTTTACTCAACGCACTGTCAACGACAATGTTTTTTTTTTTTTTATTTCAAGCCTAAATATGTAAGCTGGAATTTTATTTTTCTGTCTTGAATTCCTTTTTTCCCCCCTTCATGTCGGTTCCTGGAGGCGTTATTTCAATTGAAGTGTGTCATCATTCGGGCACTGTTTCTCTCTGAACGCGAACGGAACATGCTAGGGTATTCAGTAGACAGATAAGGGACAGAGGACGGCGTCGCTTGGGGTTTCCAGTAGGGTAGAATCTTGGACATTCCACCGATTTTATTGTGATACATTACACGCTGTTTGTAAAGGTTGCTGAAAGCTCTGTTTTTTTTACTTCATAAAAGGGGGTACCGGTACCATAGACTACACGCTCTGACGTCTGCATGAGATATTCACCTCTGCGTTTTTTTAATGTGCATTTTTTTCCACCAGCGGCTTTGCGTTCGGCGAAGGAAATCTCGAGCATCAACAGCAATTACAGGGGGATGCAGAATTCATTTTTTCTTTTTTCCCCCCACCGCACCCCTTAAGCCCCTATCGTTTACAGCTGAGGGTGAAAAAAAATCCTTAAAACAACATACTGTGGAGCAATCCCTCCCTATGTAGAGTCATCACTGGAACTATGGGTCGTCCGCAGGTTTGGACTGGGAATTTGCCACAGCAAGTGTGAAAAGAAGACGCTGCATTTCTTTCATTTTTCTTTTCTCTTTTAATATTTTTTTGTTCTCTTTTTTCTTCATGGTTTGGCTCGGGAAGACTTTTCGGCACTTTTGAAAAGTCCGTCCGAATTTGAGCAAGATGTCTGATCTTCTGGTGTTGGTTGAGGGGGTCTGTGACCTGCACGGATTTCCATAGCCAAGGAAAACAACTGGGACCAATTACGTGCTTTTAAAACCCACTTCTCCGTTTCCTTTTTTCTTTTTTTTCTGCCGGGCCGTCACACATGTGTGTGTATCGGTGGTGGTTTGATTTAAGTAATTGATTTGGCCCGTTTTCCCCCCATTCCCGTTCCTTTTGTTGGATTTTTTTAAGTAGCGTTTTGGACCACAGGCGGTTGGATTACGGAAAGTGTATAAACGGATTTGTGGAAATGTTGGGTCCTCAAGAAGAAAAATTATGTGGAATTGTTTCTGCTCTGACGGTATTGTCGTCTATCTGCTTTGTACAATGGTAAGACATGTATTTGTAAGTCATTTTTGTCATCATTGACTTTAATCTTGTTATGGATTAAACACAGCAAGATACTTTCTGGTCAGGTACAAACAGGTACAAGGCAGACATCACTGATGATTCACTGGCGGACTATGGTGTAGCGAACGTTTGTCTATCCAGTGGCATACCTTTTTTGGAATAAACACTTTAAGTGTGTGTGTGTGTGTGTGTGCGCGCGCGCGCGCGAGTGTGTGCAGCCGTTTATATGTGTGAGAGACATGAAACATGCGCGCGTCCATTGTGGGATGCATATATTAGCGATCTTCTTTGGATTCATATATACATTCACGTCTGGTTGGCCTAGAGACGTGACTGTGAGTCTTGCAAATTCGCCAGACTGTTATGTAGACGTGCACTTAGGAACCTTGGATACATGCAATGGTGCTTCGTAATTTATATCAAAAGAGCAATGAGAAATATAGTCTCACGCAATGTTTAAGTCAGACGGTTGAAACGTAGGCCTGTTCTGATCAATGCTTTTATCTCAGTCCATCCCCATCCATATCCTACTACCATGTCGTGTTATTACAGATTCATCATCGCTGGATCAATGAAAACGACGACGCCTATCAATAAACATGCCTATTTCCCCAAAACATATAGGTGCGCCTTAACCTTATCAGTTGTGTGCAACAAAGGATTTTTAACCTCACTGTCATTTGCTAATACGCAGTCTTTGGTCCCTTTCAGGAGGCTACCGTGTAGCCTATGTGGGACACCTGTAACCGCGAAGAGAGCATAAGTAGCCAGTGATACCGTGATTCAGTGGCGATCATCAACATTTTTTATTATTTTATATGACGTTTTGCGGAACTGAAAGAAATAATGCATATGCCGAAAAGTGGGCCATGGGCTTGTCAATTTAATCAAACGCTACCTGTCATTGATATTGCTAAGCCGGAACATATCATGATATTCAAATGTAGGTGGTCCCAAACCCAACGTCTTCCATTTTGACATTTTGATATTTCGATTTCATTCCACCGCGCACGCCCAGATAAGAGATTTTAATCCAATGAAACTCAATTTTGGTCTTCATCCACAAGAACATGAGCAGGGTTATTGTGCATAAAACAAAAATACACTAGCAAAATACCCAAATGAACTACTACGTTTTACTCAGAATTAACGTTTAGAATATAGTTTTGATGTATAAATTACATGATGTACTGAATAGGGATTGTAATGTTTTTTGAAACGCACAGAGTCATACTCTATTCTGGCTTAAGTAATATCGTCCATGTTAGTGTATATATCAAAAAACAGCATAAGCTCTGAAGGTTTATGAAATGTTACTCTTGTAAGGCTCTCTCTCTCTCACTTTCTCTCTGTCTCTCTCACTTCAAATCAAAAAGAAGAAAAAAAAAGTTGCCAATATTTATGCTCCAGCAAGACCGGCCATTCAAGAACTATATATGTCATCATGCCGCTATAAGATCTCATGCTTCTTTTTAAAAATAACTGAGTAACCTTAACTGTCTGTCCTATAGCACCTCCACTGGAACTGGAATATCTGTGGCCAAGTCGACAGTGGACAAACTGCTGAAGGGGTATGACATCCGCCTCCGTCCGGATTTTGGAGGTACGTTCGCTCCTTAATGGTCACCTGCAGCTTTTCTGCTGTCCGAAGCCACCACAGCAAGTTAGCACGCTGTTAGCATATACTTAGACTCCACCACGACCTATTCCGTTTTCACAGTGCAATCTGTGGACCTTGCTATTTCAAAGCTGGCTCATGTTTCACAGTCAGGTGCTGTGAGGACTGCAGTCCTAGAAGGCACAGCGTCGCTAGCAGGAATGAACTCGACAACAGAGTGGAGCAGGGATCAGGACAGTCAGGGTTCCTCTAAACGGAAATGTACTCAGGAGAGAGCTCACCGCCAACACAGAGTCTGTCCAAAGACGACACACTCTCAGTGCTCGGTTACTCTTCCCTCACCTTTCTAAAGATGAGCAGCAGCTACCGGTTGAATGCTTGATTACACCAACTTGACACTCCTCGTCTTTGCCTTCGGAGAAGGTCTTCTGAAGGCTGAGTGTGGTGTTCCAGCCACCCGGGCGCCGCGGCTCTGTGCAGGTCTGCAGCACTCACAGGCCCTCAGGTGCTTGGAAACCCGCAAAAAAAATACAGAATAACTTTGCCTTGCCCGCAGAATCGCGCAGTTTTGAAGGACGCAGCGTCCAACCATTCATCACAGGAGTCGGCTTTGCCCCCTGATATTGCAAAGAGGCTGTAAATTTGCTACCGGAGGTGTTTTTTTTTCTTTTTCTGATTTAGCCATTCCGCTCACCCTCAGCAAATTAGCCCGTGTTTCACCAAAGAAGCAAATCTATGCTGTGAAGTGTACAGGATGCAGCAGTATTAAACTCACTGGAGGTCTGAGCAAGCTGACTACTGACACTCAATTGACAGTGCCTCTCTCTCTCTCTCTCTCTCTCTCTCTCTATCTATCTATCTATCTGTCCATCCATCCATTCATCCATCACTGCGCTACAGACCGCTATTCTTCATAAATTATTATTCATAATTTGATGATACAAAGCTGAGCATCTGTCTTCAGATTATGCCAGTGCGTGGCTCTTTGCATCTTCCCCTTTTAGCATATGGCCACTCTGTTTTATAATAATACCTATTACCAATTCCTTGAAAGTATTTCGATTGTTTTTTTTGTTGTTGTTGTTGTTGTTGTTTTTTTTGTCCAGCTAACGCGAATGGGGCTTTGTGGAATGGTACAGTCACCACATTCTTTTCAGGCTTGTGCAGTGTTTGTGTGAGGAGTCAGGAGCCCCGGTGGTGAGACCCCCACTGCAGTACATCCTGGTCTGGGCTCGGGTCTGTGTTGATAGGGAGACTGCAGCTCATGAGCTGACTCAGACAGATGGGCGGAGGGGCAAGGGGACTACATCTTGATAACTCCGCCATCAGTCAGGGCCGTTGCTCTCCTTAAACTGCTTCCAACCGCTGTCGGCTTCTGGGATGATGCATTTTAAGTGGACTCTGCCAAGCCAGCCAGAAAGGAGCCGAGAGCGAGAGGAGCAAGAGAGAGAAAGGGACGGGTTAAGCAGTCCGAAAGGCAGGCCACCATGAAAGCACTTGAGCCCAGCTAATGTGTGTGTGTGTGTCTGTGGGTGTGTTTGTGTGTCTGGACCTATGTATGAGAGACGGCCTGTTTTTACCCTCACACCATCAAGACATCCGATCAACATGAAAGACAAGGCAAACCTATCATCTCTTACACCCACCCACCCACCCACACACACACACACACACACACACACACACACACCTACACACCCACACACACACACACACACACAAATGTATGCATATTCACTCCTGGCATTTGCTTTGGACCGATCTCTTAACCAATGCTGAGTTTGACAGGACACATTATCATTATCAAACCTTACCCCAGGCTCCCCAGACAAGCCCTCCAACATACAGGTTTGAGGTTACAGCAAGCGGTATTTCTTCTTTGTCGGCATGACGATACTGAGTTTAGCGCTGACCAAAGAAGTGCCTTGTTTTTGTGCCCAGAGCTTCCATTTTGTGAGGTGACATTTCTCGTCCTTTCTTCTGTTCAGCAGGACAAGCAACCTTGCGTTGCTTTCGACCGCTTTGCGCGCAGTAGGTCAGCACCGGGAAACCTGCCGTCAACACTGTAGCCTCCTGGCGGAGGGTCGGTTCGGGTCGGTCTGGGTCGGGTGCGTTTAGGCACTCGCGGCATCTCTCTCTGCTGGCTTTCGCCACCGTTCCCTTGTTTTCCTATCGGGCGCCCGACGGAAGGCCTGAACCGGCAACTTTCCCTTCGCGCTCGTCTCCGTCAGCCTTGTGGGGCTGGAAAGGAAAGTGTGAAGCTTAGCAAAAAAAAAAAAAGGAGCGAAGCAGAGAAGTAAAGAGATAGAAATGTCAGGTGCGGCGATTACTGTACGTGACACGCGAGCTTCTGTGACTCCCGTGGCCGTTAAAAAGTTTGCGCCTTTGTAGGTGTGTGCCTGGAAGTTGGTGTGCTGTCGAGAGGGAGAGAGAAAGGGAGAAGGAGGAGAGGGAGAGGGGGAGAGTGATAGAGAAAGGGAGAGAGAGAAAGAGAGAGAGAGAGAGAGAATGACACCTGCCTGAACAGAGCCACAATCCACTGGGGACCTTCGTGCGATGGCAGCGTGCTGATGATGACACGTGGACGAAAAGCTTATGGGATGTATTATGATGCATGATGATGGCCCTCATCAACACTGATATCATCCCCGTCATCACGCTCACTGCAAGTGCTGATGACATTCCGAGACTTAGAAAGCCTCATTTGAAGAGGTGTAATCTCCATTAGCAACTCGACACACATTGTTCACCTGCAACACAGAAACAACAGTAATGTCCATGTGAAGGTTGTTACATTCACAAATGCTAGTCCTCTGGTGATTTTCTGTCAGTCGCTGACAGGTTGAATTTCCTGCTCTGTACTGTATATATGAACATATTTATGCCTGGCTGTAAAACATCATAGTGCGGGTTTCATGATCAGATCACAGATCATTCCATTACTGCAGTATTTTAGGAGGCTGTGGTCAAAACATTAGGCACATGTAAGTGTATTAAGTGGGATTTAAGGAGATTTTAACTTGAAAATAAATGTCCTTGTCTGTACGATGTCTGTATAGAGCATTTTTAGATCTGTGAGAATAACGCATTAATAATTTCTTTAAATCATACATGTATGTTTTCTGACGAACTTGCAGTTGTATTAGCTAAACTGCAGGATTCTTGGATATGGTTTGATGGCCCAAATACTTGGGTTGCTAAAACACAGTCTGACAGTTTGAATATCCATTCAGTAGGATTTAAAATGTTTTATTTTATATTTGAAACGACTCCAAATGAAATGATTTTGATACCACTGCACCACTTTGCTTTCATCAAGATGGTCTTGAACTAATCATACCCAACACGTTTGTACGCCTTCTCAGCTGCAAAACCGCTACAGCACTGAATGTCGAGCGATTTTTCCCCCCTAAACCTAAAATGATTTTTACCTGCCAACGAGGAGCCACCCTGCCATTTCGGTCCATGTAAATGAAATGGGAGACACCGCAAGAGGAAGACACTGAATTAATTACCCCCGCGAGGGCCTTATTTATGACCTCAATAATCAGGTCGGCCTCCGAGGACCTTGATTTTTTTACGAGATTGCGGTTTCTCATTTCGAGTCATTCTTTCCGGAGAGAGACCTCTCCGTACGCCGGCAACCCGCCTGCGCGAGAGCGCGTCGGTCATTTATGTTCGGCCCATAAAAAAACACGTTGAAACTTTAATTAACGGAATGGAACGGAAAAGCGGTTGCCTGGATACGCATCATGACACACCCGAGGCCATGAATCATCAGGGCTCCTTGAGGCAAGATGGGATTTTTTTTATATGGCTTTTTGTCTTTTTTCTTGTTTCTTTTTTTGTGTGTTTGTTTTTACTGTGGTTTGTTTGGGGGGTGAGAAAGATACGGTGTGATTTTTAGCTGTGAGTAATGTGTCATGCTGCAGTTTTTTTAATTGCTGCATTGTGTGGACATATCAGCTCTCTGTCACTGCAGGGAGTTTACAGTACTGTGAGCATGTGGTCAGCACTGTGGTCATACACCAACACACACACACACACCCTCCCACACACACACACCAAAACACATATACGCAGACGCATGCACCAACCCTTACAATATCACTAAATATGAGCTAGTCACATGAAATGTCACATGTGTATTTGTGTGGAGGGGGACATTTAGGTCTTCATGTCATAGTGGTATAACAAACATTTCCTTTAATAAAAAAAACAGATATTCCTTTGCTGAGGTTATGTTATTGGTAGGTTTAATATTTAGGGTATAGCTGCAGTAATACACAAATCAATGAACATACCCAACTAACATTGTACAACAACAAACCAATATATCTTTGTGTGTGTGTGTGTGTGATTACATTCACAGTAGTTTTCTTATATGTTCAGACTTGGATCGAGTCAGAATGCTGGAGGCAGAATACCTCATCTGTAAATTGATGTTCTAGTGTGAAGGTTTGAATTCAGAAGATTCAGAAGACACTATTTTTCCCCAGTGCAGACCATGACCATACTATGTTTGTGTGTGTGTGTATATGTGTGTGTTTGTGTGTATGTGGATTCATGTTCAAATCTGTGTGTGTATGAAGCTCAGGCTTCACATCTCTAATGTTTTATTTATGTCAGGTGCATAGAAACAGAGCTTTTCTGTATCCATATCAATCAGCATCTACAAGTATTTGATATGGTGGGTTGCAGGTTTAAACAATGTTCCTGTTCCTTTCTAAACTTCACACACACACACACACACACACACACATACACACTCCACTGTACAGGCCCTGTTCATTTTCTTCACACCTGTGCATGTCTTATGTGGCAACATAAGCGCAGCAGACGCCCCGTCCGCCCTTCCCTGATGTCCCCCCGTCCCCTGATGTCCCCCTCCCCTGATGTCCCCTGATGTCCCCCGTCCCCTGCGGTCCCTTGTCCCCTGATGTCCCCATCCCCTGATGTCTCCCTGTCCCCTGATGTCCCACAGTCCCTTTGCCCTGCTTGACTGCTGCGCAGCAATTAAAAAGCCTGTTTGGCTTTTGGGTCCTACTCAGCGCGTACAATGTCACCCCCTCGAATGGCCGTATAGGAACCTTTCATACGCAGACATCGCACAACACTGCGATCCTCTAGTCAGCGTGAAAATGTGTGAAAAACACACACACACACAACACAAAAACACTTGCACGCAAAAAAAAAAAAAAAATTCCACTGCACACCCGAGGACCTGAAAACCGGCCAAACCTAGAATCGCGTTTGTGCTGCTCACTGCAGATCCACTTCCTGGACCATGACGCCCTGTTCGCCCCGGAGAGCGACGGTGCGGGCTCGTGTGCGGACGCCATCGTCCGTTAGTGCCGCAGTGCTGCCGTAGAGGGGTGAGCACCATCAGGGATCCCAGCTAAACGACACCAGCAGACGAACGCCCCCTAATTGCGTTATCTTTGAAGGGCCTGCCATCTCAGCCCGGTAGTAACTGGCTTCTGTGGGCTGAATCTGACGAAAAGCACCGACCTGGAAACAGTGTCAGAAAAGTACTTCCTCTTTGTCGCCCACCCTGTTTTTGGTGTTATCTGCAGCTTGGACAACTTTAGTGTATTTGGCAGCGCCTGAAGCGCTTTGTTAAATGAGCAGTGAACACATGTAATTGAAGTGGGAGGAGATTTCAGAATGGACCTCAGTGTAATAGGTATTCAATGAAATCATGCTGACATGCTTATAAAGTGTTTATATATATATGGGTCTTGGACAGATTTGTGCTCACTGCAGTTGGTCTTTGTAAGGACTAGAGGACTGTTTTTTTAATCAAAATCAAATTACCACTTATTAAACGCAAATCTGCAAAATTGATTATAATATTGATTGAGGGGGGGGTCAACATTTTGTCAACAGCTGTTAGCTCATGAGACATGTTTATCCTGTTTAATCCCTTACTGTTATTCCTCTCCTGTTCCATGAGGACTTCTACTGGTCTATGAAGGATGGCAGAGTTGAACTTGGCCAGCCCATGCCTGAGGGATTTGATCATTTACATTGTTGGGGGAGAGCGGGAGGTGGAAGCAGGGGGTTGGGGAGTATGTGGGGGGTGGAAAGGTAGTGAGGGGGCGATATATTCCCCCTCCGGTTGGCAGGTCGCTGACGAATAGAAGGCTGGAATGGCCAAAGGGCCAGCCATCTCGTTAACTGCGTGATTTAGTAGTGTCTGCCTGCTCGTGCATGAATGTGTGTACGTGTGAGAAAGACTCTGTTGTTAACCCCTCCCCCCAAAAGGCTACCGATTCACCTTCATGCTGTATGTTATGTATTATGTTACTGGCGTGGTCAGCGGTGCTAGAACAAACGCTGATCTGATGGGACATGTGCGTCTGCGTGCTGTCCGACGACGGAAGGCCTTTTTCCTGACGAAACGATCTCTCTCTGGTTGTGCCATTATTAACACTGTAGCAGCAGTAATGCTGTGTCGGCTCAACAAAATGGAAGGGTTGGCGGTTGGGGGACAGAGGTGTGTGTGTGTGTGTGTGTGTGTGTGTGTGGGGGGGGTGGGGGGGGTTGGGGGTTAAAGCGTGGACCGTGGAAGTGTCGTCAACTTTGGCCAGTGAGTGGGAGCGGTGAGTCACCGGCGAGAAACGGAACTCCCCAACCCCAGCGGGGGGTTTGCTGTGAGGGGGGGGAGGAGGGAGGGGGTCTATAAAGATGTCACATGACAAGCTCCAAACAATGAGAGCGAGAGAGGCCACTACCGCAGCATAAAACCTCATCTGCCCCCCCCCAGGCCTTTCCTTCGTTGACACCACACCCCGGGGACCGCACTTTAAATCAAGCTGTCATCACGGCTAGGAGCCCGGCTTCGCCTCGCAGTCGTTAAACATGTGGCCGCATGTCCACGGGGCTGTGAACACAGGCCGTCCTCGCCCCTCCGGCTTGCCGTAGGGACCGGCTGGATACGCCAGGGATGGAGGACCGTTATCGGAAAACACGCACCTCTCCAGTCGCAAAAAACGGGCCCCCCTCGGGGGGGGGGACTTCTGATGGGACTGGCAAGCATGCCGGTTGCATTTGTTGCCCTCCGTGGGTCCTATATTAACTGCAAATCACTTTATTTCAACTTTTTTTTTTTTATTCTCTTGGCCACTTTGCAGCTACTTTTTTGTAGATCCCTCGGGAGTCTCTGAGCCTCTGTGCGTGTGGCCGTCGTCCAGGCACACAGGCGTGTGTGTTTTGTCGAATTGTCTCCGCCAGTCCTCCACCCGGCGAAGCGCTCTGGGACTTGCGCGTATGCCGCGCGCGGGCTGGGAACAGTTAGCGGAGTCTCCGCGAGTCTCCGCGAGCTTATGGGTAGTCCGGAGCGGCCGAGACAGAACGGCGGGAGGGAGGAGGGAGTAGGAGGGGCGACAGACGCAGACGCGAGTGAAGGAGCGCCAAGAAGGAACAAGAGAGGAAGAAAGGAATGGAAAGAGTGTGGGGGGGAACAGAGAGGAGCGAGAGAGAGAGAGAGAGAGATGGAGTCGGCCTCTGTGATGTGTTCCCCATTACATCATGTTGCTGCAGTCAGTTCACTCCCACCTGAGGTTTAGGTTGTCATGGACACCAGCGCCTTCTCCGAACACCTTCGCCACAGGCTCGGGCGGCTGCGGCGCCATCTTACACCCCCGGCCCCCGCGACTCAGGCCCTGCCGGGTCAGGGTGGAGGCGGCCAGCGGCCCGGAGCAGGGTGGGATCGGTGGGGTTGGGGTTTCTGTCAGGTGGATAGCAGCCATATGATTATCCGCCCGGGTGCCTTGCTTTGAGTCTTAGTACTGGCTTATCGCGGCCCCTGTGAAACGCGTGCTTGTAGGGAGGCAGACTCTTAGCAAGTGTTTTCTGCAGAGTGCGATGTCTTCTGAAACCTCTGTGCTTAAACGCAGCAGTGATTCCTAGCTCTGAACCACCAGCCCGGGAGACTGCCTGCCTATTTTTTTGTGTTATTTTTTTAATCTAACACACCTAATTCGACTCATTAGCTAACTGTCAAGCTCTTTATTACAACAGGGAGCATTAATACAGGGAAACTGTGAAACAAGGCAAAGCAAAGGCGTCTGGGACGCCTGCGTATATTAGCCGTTGTTTAAGCAACATCGCCAGCAATGGAACAGAGCGATATACGCAATGGAAGAGATGGAGAACTGAGAACGAGCCGTTTGATGCCGCAACAGAGGCAAAAACTGACACCAAATGAGATGGGGGCAAATACGGACGCCATCTGCTTTGTGCATTGTAAAAAGACTGTGTGTCTTGTCGACTGGCCAGTTACTCCTGCAGTACACATTCAGGGAACGCCCCCCCCCCACCCAACACACACACGCACACACACACCCTCCTCCAATCCTCCTGCAGGATCTCCCAGCTGCTGATTCCTTCCCCCCCCGGACCACGCAAACGCTAACCATTAATAATAAACATGTCCGGGCCACCTGCGGGCCTTATAAATGAAGCTGACGCCTGGCGGCGGGGCAGCCAGTGTGCTCCGCCCCCTACAGGGCGTCAAGCGCACGCGGGACGAACAGGGCAAGTGACGCAGGATGGATCCGCATCCCCACACGGGGAGAAAGCCCCATCTGATTTACAGCAAGGATGTGTGTGTGCGTGTGCGTGTGTGTTTTTGTGTGTGTGTGCATGGGAGGGCAACACATGCAGGACCGGTTAGCATGCTCCAAACTAGGAAAAAGCAGGCAGCATCTTTCACACAGAAAGTGCACCTTTCAGCACCTTCGTGGAGTCAGAGCACAGCTGGAGAAAGCAGCGGGGGGTTGGGGGGGGGTGTTAGGTGTCTGATGCTGAATGAACCCAAAAAGCAGGCCCCACGGGTGGGTGAGGTGCCCCCCCTCTGGATTGGGGCCGCCCTTCCCTTCCACTGCTCATCAGACGCCCCTTCTCCCCACGGTACGGCACCTTGGCGTGCCTAGGGGGGTGATTGATAGCCCGGCGTGTCCTTGGGAGCCAAGAGGGACCAGCCAAGGGCGGGACGGGGACGTGCCGCCGTCTCAGATAAACAAACACGGGCAGAAACTTCGTTTATGGCACCGCCCGAGATTGATGCAGCCTGCCACCACTGCCAGGAGGCATGTTTAAAAGCCCATCTCATTAGCGCACCTTGGGAGGGCACGAGGGCCCCAAGCCCCCAGGACAAGGAGCTCTTCGGGGAGAGAAAAGCTTCGACTTTGAGCTGGACTCTACCTGCTCTGAGGAGCGGCTTCCCTCGGTGCCAAATTATGACTCCAAATGCCGACCTGGACAAATGGGAAATGGATAAAGTAGTCTCAGATCACTGGAAGAGGTGCAGTGTGTCTCTGCTACTCACACACTCACACACTCTCTCTCACACACACACTCCATCCTTTTGGCTGTATCCTGTGAACGGTGTCACTAGAATAATGGTCTGCCTTCATTCTCAAAATATCAGAAGTCTGAGAAGGTCCCTTCATTTGTTGCAAAAATGCTAATTACTATATCCTTTAGTGGCCTAAAGCTAATGCATTATTAGGCTGCGGTACTGGGGGAATTCTCTCTATTGATTGCCAAAAGGATGATAATGACTACATAACAAAAGTCATGGAGAATTTCAATTTAGAATATGCTGTGGAGCCCTGTGAGATATACCTCACTTGGTAAATGTCAACCATACGGAGAGGTGGTGAAACAACTGGTGTATGGTCAGCGGCGTTTGGTCACGTTGGAAAAGCAGACACACATATCATTCAGGAAAAAGACGGCAATCGTGCTTCTAGACAGATTGGAGTTGGTGCCGCTCGCGCATTTGTTTGCAAGGGGAATATTTACGTCTGCACAATTGTGCTTCTATTTTGATCATTTCAGAACAGCTGGCTAGGACTAAGAAAATTCAGAAAGCAAACACAGCTTGCACATCACGCACGTTATGGCGAGCAAGACAACTATTTAGCTGCAATTCAAAAGTAGATTCAAATGTAGATTCTGGCTTGATGGCGATTTATGATGCTTTAATGCACTGAAGTTGTAGCAAGGTTTTTTCATCCAAACTAAAGTTTAGGAATGGCAACGAAAACCACAACAGTAACAATAAGGTGATTGAATGGCGATGTGTTGATCATCAGCCTGCTTCATGAGGATACACAGTGCCTCTGTTAGTGTGGGTGTTCCCATTGACCATTAAAATGTAATGAATAAGCCGTTAGCTCTGACTCATGGCTTTCAGCACATTTATGGCACCATGCCAAATGGCAACAGTGTGTTATAACTACAAATGTCAGGTGGAGGAACGTATGCAAGGTCCGCTGTCAGCCCAGACCCATGTCGTGGACATCAGGCTCATGGCACAGGCCTGTGGACAGCATGTCCCCCACCGTAGGGTCTCTGATTGGTTAAGAGCAAAAGGAAGTTGTGGTGCAGTGACCTCACAATGGCCTTAAAACACACCGAGTGAGCAAAACGAAAAAAAACTAAACTAAACTATCCGACGTAGCGGCAGCATTTGGCCATTGAAGAAGGATTGCAAAAGAGGGAGTCCGATTTGAACACAACATATGAAAAGAACTGCGTCTCCCTTTGCAATGTTAAAGTGACAATGCTGCCCTGTTGCCATGGAGCCCCTCTGTTGCTAAGCAATGAGTTGATGATTAGAATTTTGAATCCGGAGGAAGAGTGGGATTTTCTTTTGCTGCTGTGCTTCATCCACACTTGCCGTCGCTGGGCTGGCATGACGGTTTCGATGGCACTCCAGCATGGGCTAACTCTAATCCACATGGAATTAGCCCAGTCCAGCATGCTAATGATACAGATTATTAGAAGCTCTTTATGATGTCACCAGTATAGAACTGTTTGTGCCAATATGGATTGTGAAGCACTCCAGCATCAGCTGGATTTCTAATATCAAGAACGAATAAGGTTATGTATGATCTTGGTCATGGATCAGGTCCTGAAGAACACCGCTTGGGAGTGATTCTGTTATTTTAAATCCATATGAAGCTTAGTAGTGCTGTTTGAATGCCAGAAGAGGGCGCTCTATGGCACTTTTGACATCATCCATGCACAAAGGGCAGAGGTGTGTATTTGTTTAGTGTGGAGTCAGGCATATTCATATTGTGCTCCCTGATGCCATGATATCTCATCAACTCCCTAAACTAATTGGGATAATAAATCCTTGGCAATCCTCTTTTAGGCTAAGGGGCCTGCAGCCATACCTCATGCATGTGGATGCTAGGAGTTCTCTGAGATAACACCCCTCGCCCACCCACAACTGGTATGGTTAGGGTAGGGCCTTAGATTTCCTCCCAAGGGTCTGTCAATTGCACGAGGTTTTAGCGTCATCATTGCCTGGAGAAAAGATCTGCGCCTCGGTGGGGCCGCGTAGAGAGAGTAGATGCTAGCCTGCGCTGCCCCCGCGGCATGAGGTGACACGTGACCCCACCGCTACTTCCGCTCTTCCTCCAGCGTCTCCCCTTCTTTATCTGTCGACCTCTCCCAATCCGTGTTCCTACCCGCATGTGGTGGGGATCTCAGGGCTTGGCTCCCAGTGATTTTCCCACTGTTTAGGAAAACAAAGGCGTCGGGGGTGGGGAAACGGGCCGGTAGTCTGAACAGCGTCAGCACCTCCAGAGATGCCACCTGCCTTACATTTGTCATTTAAATATGTACACAGATGATAGAGCCATCTGGCTGCGGAGGGAGAGAGATAGGGGGGAAACGTGAGGGGACGTACAGGGCTCGGAGCAGCACGCGGAGGCGACGGAGCAGCGAGCAAATAGATGCAAAATGTCAGAGTGTGCAAAAGGAGAAAAGGCGCGGAGAATAATCCGGACATTTGGGGCTCGGTGTATCACAGTTTGTCTTAGTCGACGAGTGCAGGACTGCCGCGAGTCAGGGAGGGACACGCTTGCGCACTGCCACGAATCAGGAAGGGGACACGCCTGCCCACGCTCGTCCTCCGCTCGACTCCTCGACCGCATAGCCAGTAGATCATTTCAAAGTTTCCACTTGGAGTTGGATTGGGTGGGAGCTCATTTTGGGTTCATTCTTTAGACTGTATTTCATAAATTTTTTTTTAGCTAGGTCTTGGCTGTTGTATTTCGGTAGCGTTGCATGGCTCTCGGGTCGTACCACAGCGGGACAGATACCTGTGAGGTGTTTCGCGCCTTGACGTACACTTTGCACATTAAAATTAATTCTTTCCTAGCCGTGGTTCTCCTTGTAAAGTCACTATACTTCGTTTGGAGATTCCTGTTTAGTATGACAGTATGCTCACAGAGGGGGCATTTTCTTAGGCAGAAAGGAATAATTCAGACCATGCTAATGGCCACAGTTTGTTTTGCTGAATTAGCATTTTTTTTGTGTTGCTTGGTTTCAAGCATGTAAAGTCGCGTCGAGTCGCAGCGTGCTCAGAAAGGCTGAGACAACAGGAGCTTCTGGCGCTGCAGTTTTCAACACACACTTTGAAGCTGCTGTAGAGTCAGTGTGGTTTACGGGGAGGGGTATACCACATATAAGACAGCGATTTGTCTTTTTGTGTTGCGCTGTCTTACAACAGCGCACATCGTTAGCAAAAACGCTATCCCAGGCACATGCACTTTTTATTGATTTGTTAGCATGAAACGGTAATCTTGTCCTCGGGGACGCCCTGGCAATGTAACCATGCAAATAGCTGGTTACCGACGAGGCGGTTCTGCTATGGCTGTCTTACCTTTGCGTGCTAGTACTGCTGTTGAATGCATTAGCAAGAATCAAAGAGATGGATAGAGGCAGTTCTACTCGAGATTAGCCCAGTGGTTTCCCTCTCATGTCTGGGTTTAGATCAAAACCCCTTCAGCAAATCAGAAGTGCTGGGCAGGGCCTCCTGCGCCGTAACATCTCCCCTGGCGGCGAGGAATGGCCAGGATCCGAGGAAGAGACTGGCTGACGATCAAAGATCAAGATCAAAGATCAAGAGATCTTTTCGCGGGCGGAATCTGAGCAAGCTGGAACCCAGCCTGCTTTTGTTCGCCCGGGAAAGGGTACGGCGAATACACTCCACAACCACAAAAAGCAAAAGAGGCCACAGTCATCTGAAATCAGAGTCAGGTTTTTGTCATTCAGAGTCAGGTGTTTAAATAAAGATTCAGGTTGTAATTTAATTTACAAGAGTAGATGAAACTGACTTAAATGTTACAAGTTACTCCCCACTTCTGTTTGACCGCCGAGAAATTTACACACCTAAGCTCAAACAAGCTTTTAGACTTAAAGAGGCTTTGAGAAGAGGAAGTGGTTTTATTTTGAAAGCCAGGATGAGACTCCCCCATGGTCTCATGGAAACCTGGCTCGGAATACACGGAAGGAAGAGCAGGCGGGAAAACTCAGGGCCCTCCCTGTTTACCACGAGCTGGCCAATGTACATCTCCTGGGAACATTTTTTTTGCTGATTGCCTTCACAAGAGCGTAATGGAAAGTGGCCCTACTGTTTTTTTTTTTGGGTTTTTTTTATGCCACTTCCTATTCCCCAACACCCCCACCACCATTACATCCTACCACCCCTCCCTCACCCCAGATGTCTCTCTAGTTTTTAGGTTCAAGAATGGTAGAGGTGCAAGGAGGTTAAGGTGGAGGGCTGCCATGATGATGTGTCATATATGCCGGGGTTGGGGGTTTGGATGTAAGCCGGTGGGAATGGGGGGGGGGGGTGTTGGTATTGTAAAACAGAGGCTCTGAAAGAAGAGAGAGATGAGGGAGAGAGGAAGCATGCGTCGTGAGTCGGGTGTTTGGCTCGTTAATATTTCAGAATTAGTGACAGGGCAAGAAGATGTTTTGGGGGAAAGAAATAGCACAGATTCGGAAATCACACCTCTGTATTGGTATTGAGCGTGAAGGAAAAAAGTCCTCAATTTCAGTCACATTCCATGAGGAGTAGTGGCCAGCTGAGGGAGTGTACTGAGATGTAGCAACATGTCTCTTTCCCAGGAAATAGGAAGGGTACTGGTTGTCAAACTATGGGAAATATTTATTTATTTTGTCTTGGGCATAAAAGTTAAGCTTCTCTCCGAAGGGAGGGATGTTTTATTTAAAATCCATATGTTTTCTCATAAAAGTACTCCCCTGTTTCATGGGGGTAAATCATGCCTTAAGTTATTAACGCAACTAACAAAATACTGTTGCCAGTTTCAGCAGCCATTTCAGGAGCTCTTCACTTGCTATGTGAATTTCAGCAAAACTGTGACTGAAACACACCTGATTGCTTTGGCTTGACCAAGGTAGCTGAAACTGTGAAGGTTATATAAAATGGATGACAGACCTTGTGGGGTGTGTACTCAAGACTCATAACTGATTTTCAATCAGACAGTTCATTACCTCAATTTAAAGCAGTGCAACTCTACTACAACTCACTACAGCTCTCGATTACTTCTCTCAGATCATTTCAATTTACAGCCTATTCCCCTTTCTAACCCTATATAACCATAAACCTGCCTACCTTTGAACCATAACTCACTATGGACACTGACAACCCAATACACCCAATACAATCCGGACTTTATCCCATAAGTTTGCGCAGTAGAAATGAGAGGTTGCTGGGAAAGACTTTGTACACCACAGAAATCTTCTGACTGAAATCTTCCCATTGCAGTAGAAAGCATGGAAAACAGAAATGAGAGATTGCTGTCTGAAACTCTAATGTACCACAGAAAGTAGAATGCAGATTATTTTCACGTATAGAAAAAACGAGTGTCCATTTCTCATTGGCTTGGTACTTGAAGACAGCTTTCTGTAGTTCTAAGAAAAAGTGAAAACAATGGTCAGGACGATCCCTTGATTATGACGATCCCTTGATTAGGACGATCCCTTGATTAGGACGATCCCTTGATTAGGATGATTCCCTGATTAGGATCTCAATAATGTCCTCACTGGAAAATTACTGGCACCTACTCCCAATTTTTTGTATCAAAAAGTTAGAACAGCCACAAATCAAGGCTCAATGTAGGGGAGCCATGCAGTGGCTAGTTCTAAATTCAACTTGAAGCTGTTCTGGCCTGCAAAAATCTTAAATATATCCAAACCGAAATATCATGTTTAGCCAAAAATGGCTTCTAAAGCCATGGCTGGAGTAGACAACTCTCAGGCACATGACTCATCACCATTTAGCTTTACATAACTGAATAACCGAACATTTTTATAGACCCTGTGTAAGTCTGGTACTAAAGTTACGCATTTACCTGTCTCGTTCTTTACTGTTCTATGAGTTGTCTTTTTCTGTTGCATGAAATGGGTCCACAACTATGTCCTTACAAGATATTCCACTCAGAAGTAGCGCACACACACACCTATGCATATGCGTACCATGTATCATCAAACACAAAAGAAATACAGGCTGCTGTTCTGAGACACAAACACATAACATGATGCAACGTAGTGCTGACATCACCAGCATGAGCGCTGACCTGTGTCCGCATACGAAAACCCCACGATGCCGCATTCCACCGCGTCATCCCCAGGAGGGGATGTCGCTTATGGGAGTGAGGGTCCCATGTGATTAATTTCAATATCCTGGATCGTAATGATCCTTAATGCTCTCCCCAGTGGCTAAGGGCTCCAGCATGCTCAACTCCTCACCGCCAAGGCAAATGGCAATTTAGCAAATTAGTCATATGGCATGCATGCAGAAGATGTATTTTTAATTAGGGGTTTTTGACCCGTTATTGATATAACTGTGCTCTGTGCGTGTTCCGCCCTTTTTGGAGATCTAATAATCCCATGACGATAGGCGAACCTGGATAGCCTGGATAGACTGTGTGAAAAAGCGCGGGTGAATACCCTATCCCTGCCCCGTCTATAAATCGATTATGCCGCTAGTGAGCAGGTTTGAATCGAACCTCACAAGAATCAGAAGGCAGCGCTTTGCGTTGCTTCTCGGAGAGGAGCGCAGGACACAAAAGAGGCTGCAGATGAAGCTTGTGCAACTATGCGCGTTGTTCCACGCAATCAATGCAGCACTTTGCATGAGAGTGTGAGCCCCACCAGCCGGCCTTCCCTTCACGTGGCCAGGGCAATCCCCCCCCCCCCCCCGAGGGCTCCCAGGCACACGACGCAATGCATAGCAGCTTGGGACTCAGCCCGGTGTGTGTCTGCTTTGTTCTGCCCGTACGGCGCTATCTGTGCCACGCATCGTTCCGTGGGTCTTGGCCCCCCCCCCCCCAGCCCGCATGCCTGCCGCAAACAGGAAACCCTGCTTTGCCCCACCAAAATCGGCTCTCGCCAGAGGACGGGGCCGTGCGCTGGCAGAGTGACTCGTGATGGAGCAGAGGGCGGCATATGGAGCGGGGCTGACGCGAGCCGGGGCTGGCAAGAGATGGGCTGGCGCGAGCGGAGTTCTCGCTGTCTTCCGCAGGGGCTGGGGAGGGCGGGTTGTGCTACCAGTCTCGTTTGACACCCTCGTTCCAGACCAGCCTCCGCGTAACACACAGACAAGAGAGGAGCCACCCGCGTTTCCCGCACGGGCTTCGTGCTGATGGGGGCCGAGGGGCAGATGTAGGCTCTGGGAACGTGATGAAAATAGCTCCATGTGGTCCGTCACTCTTCTGCCTCTTTAATAGTCAAGACAGCTGTTTGTTTTTCATGACACTACGACTTCTCGTTTGAATACAGCAACATGGCAGCTCATACTCAGGACAGCGTGTGTGCGCTTGAAGAATGAAAATAATCTTACAGATTTACATATGTTACTTATTTCAAAAACTGATTCCAAGTGCAAAAAGTGTTTTGTTTTTTTCCTGTGGCCCATTTTGTGACTGAACACGGCGGTATCGATCGAATTGGACTGTTCCCAGAATTACTGTCTGTACCGGTTGCGCATGCTCCGGGCTTCATGATGACCTAGAAGACTCCCCGATGTTGGGTGGGTGGATAGCACATGGTAGTGTAAATGCTAAATGACCTTCTTTCACAGTTACAGTGGGCCAAATGGCACCAAAGGGACCTCATGAGAGAGCGAGCAGAAGAGCTACAGCTCAGCAACTGATGACTTTCTTTCTATCTTTTTTTCTTTCTCTCTCTCTACCTTTTTCTCTCTCTGTCTGTCCCCGTGTGCCCGTCGCTCTCTCTGTCTGTCTCTTTCTGTCTGTGTTTTTCTCTCTCTTCCTGTCTCTCACTCCCTTGTTCTTTCGCTCTCTCTCCTCTGTCCCAGGTCCCCCAGTCATCGTAGGAATGAGCATAAACATCGCCAGCATCGACTCCATCTCGGAAGTCAACATGGTGAGTTGCGCGCCGGCATTTCCCCTCCTCTCTCCAGTCCCTTTGCCCTCTTCTGCACTGGCACCGCCCTCCTTTAGAGGTGGAACCTCTTTAGTTCGAGAACGGCGTGGGCAGGCAAGGTTCATCTTCCCAAAGGTGTCGCGGTTGCACAAGGGACAGAGGATACGGTGTTGGCATATTGTGAAATGTCTTTCTCAAGCTTTCCTAGGGCCACAGTGGCAGCAGTCCAAACTAGGACGAATAGAAGCCACACCCTTATGGCACTTAGAGGAGACCAGCTTAGTTGAGACCATCTTAGAGGAGACCAGCAGCTCTGCAGGTGCTAACGGCACCACCGCCCCTGCTGCATCCACACTGCCGTTAGGCTCCGAGTTAAGGACGAGCAAAAACCCGTTCCAGTGCAGCTGTACAAACTGCGCGCAAAAGAAAACTAATGACCTCCTTATTCAAGTGCGTGTATCACCTTTTAACGAAGCTTTTTTTTTAAAAGGCGAATTCTGCTTTACCATGTGCTTTTCTGCATCCTTAAAATGCTTGCGCGTTTATTCCGAGCTGCGGTCAGGACCAGTTATGTAGGGTTTGCGGACCTTTTGGCTCAAGTTAACCACCTTTAAGTTAAGCACCACCCAGGAGCCCTTAAGAAGCATTTTAAGAGCAGCACTATGCATTTCTGCTGACAGCACACCCTGCCCTCCCACCATGGACACCCCATGCAGGAGTTATTGCATTCATCATTTCCCTGTGCCGAGTCAGGCACCTTTAGATTTTATGAGCCTCAATGACCAGGGTCTGCATTTATAAAGCACCTGAGAGAGAGGGCGGCAGCCGGCCTCGCCTCAGTCTCCGTCGGAAAGGCCGGGCTGGGCCGGGCCCAGGCGAACTTGGTTCAGGCCAGCGCTTAATTCCACGATCGCTCGCGGATGCAGGCTATGCCTGCTTCTCGAGGATACGTGTACGGGCCCCAGCGCCACTGTGGAGACAGCTGGAGTTAAGCCGCCTCCGGGGACTACACTTCCCAGAAGCCCCTGAGGCGAGCTGCGACCTCATCATCAGAGAGGGCTGTAGTGTGCCTCCTGTCTCAGTCATCAGGCTACAGCCGAGACTCTTTGAGACAGCCACCTTCACACAACTGAAATAAATCCTGCCTAACAGATGTGCCAAGAAGAAGCTCAGAATACAATAGCCCACGTCCTCTCCTTAAGCGGCTCCTTCACTTTTCTCCTGACCACTAAAAAGGTAAAAAAAAAAAAAAAAAAAAAAATCCTGACACAGACAGTTTTTATAGAAAGGCAGTTTGAAGATGAAGTCTTGGGGCAGTTAGTTTTACGGCTCTGACATTTCTCACTGTCCAGTTTTGCCTCAAAGGAGATGATGAGGGCCATCAAAATGAAGTTATCGAAGGTGCTCCCTGACTGAACTCGCTAGCCAAAACGTAGCGCAACAGCGGCATGTCTACGAAGGTTGGCGTGTGCAGCAGATTATCTCAAACAGTGAGAACGTTCGCCTTGAGGGTGCCAGAATTCCAGCACACGCGCACGGCCACGTACATCATGCACACGCGTGCCGTTGGAATAGGGCAGGTGCTCAATTCGGTTGCGGCCACAGAACGGCGCGCCGGGGCTGATGGGAAGCAATATTCATCCAGAAGCCAGTGAAACGTGCTACCATTCTCTGACCTGCGCTCGATGCGGGTGCTTAAAGACACACCGTGCTAGCAGCAATGCAGATGCCTAAGCCGCACTGCTGGAGTCTTCCTTATAATAGGTACATTTAAGTACAGGTAAAGAAGTATAGGCTTACATTTCTGGCAAACCAGTACCACAAACATGTGGTTTAAGTTTGCGTTGATAAGGTGTTAAGCTGTCAGGTAAAAACTGTTGCAAATCTTGCAAACAAACATCGTCTTTCCCTGTGAGTTCCTTTTTGAATGACATCATGCCTGTTTGCTCAGTCTGTGTTCTATGCAGCATACCTTCCTTTCTGTCTAATTTCAGTGAAGGAAATTGCTGCTAATAATCATAGCCGAGCAGTAATGCAGAGGTGCATGTCAGCAAGCAAAGCAATACAGGCAGTGTCTGACTGATGACATCAAACGCTAACCATGCTCTAATGTGGCAAGGAGTGATAGAGTGATAGAGAGAGAGAGAGAAAGAGAGGAGAGAGACAAAAGTGACAACGACAGCGCAAGGGAGACGGTACGGAGTCCAAGAGTAGAAAGAGAAAGAGAAGGAGAAACGGGAGCTGGTGAGCAGAGGGGAGAAAGAATGTGAGAAGAAGGGGAGAAAGGAGGTGAGACTGAGAGAAGACATTCGGGGCAAGGGCGAGATATCCAGCCAGATTTCCTCTTCAGAGCCACCGGAGGCCGTTTGTCCTGTCACTAGCCGCGGTTTTGATTTTAATTTGTTTGAGAGAGTCGCTCAAGTGGAAAGTTGTTTCCTCTGCCTGCTGCCCCCCCCCCCCTCCTCAAAGAGCAAATGTGCCTCTTTGATTTATTCATCGTGAAGTTATTGCTGAAATTTCTTTGTGCTTGCGTGTTTTGAAGACGCAGCAAGTTCTGTCTGATGGTTTATGTTATTTTTGTTTCCCTGGACATTTCAGAAGTGTGGAATTAAAGCCCTGTGCTAAATCAGAAGAACATACGGTTGATACAGCGAAAGAGAAGGAGGCAGATGTGCACAGCTCTTTGCAGTGTAACTGATATATCTGCAGATGTAACAGATAATGTATATATATATATATATATATATATATATATATATATATATATATTGCAGGCTTATTTATCTAAATCAAACAAAATTGTATGATTCCGTTTGCCTCACCTGGTTTGGCTCTCACCTGCATGGACTGTAGCAATATGCCCAGTTCTTAGCAGGTTCTTGCGGTGTTTCCCCATAAACTGCCACTGCAGATGGGGAAAGAACATAAAACAAAGCTTCTTAGATGTTAATTTTCTCGCAGGGTGCATATAGCTCTGGGAACGTAAGTCATTTTAGGTGCAGCTGGGTGAGTCTGCAGTGGGATGCACATTCCGCCTCACGTCGGTTTAAAAACTGTTAGGCTAAAGGTTTATTATTGAAGACAAGCGCTGGCCAATCAGCATCATCCGTCACTAGCTAATCAGCATGGTCAGCGTGGCGAATGGTGCAGGCCATCAGATAAGTGAAAGGACGTGCAAGATTCACCTCTGCCAGTTAGACCTCCTCTTTATCATTCTGATGAATAGTATATTTTTGCACAAATATACTATATATATCAGGGCATTTGTGAGCAATCTAAAGGCAGAGGCAGTACTCACACACCTTTCCTTATATACTATATAAGATATATTTTCATATTCCTGCTATGCATGAGGTGTGTATAATAAAATGAGAGAACACGGTTATGCATTATATACACTGCAAACCTCACACAAAACACGGTTATTGTCTGATTTAACGTTAATGAACACCTGGATTTATAACCTATGTATTTCTGTCGCTCAAAATCATCTGCACAAACAATTCACAGTGCAGTCACATATATTTATTTAGGTTTTACAGTAAAACCCCGACTTGCTGAAAACAATGGAGCATGAATGGAAGAAATGGATGCGATGCTACTCTTATCAATAACTGACTGAAAAGCTGGTAGCCTGATAACAATATGCAAATGAGGTCAATTTAGGCGGTGTTACTCTAAGTAACCCAGGTTAGCATTTGGTAGTGGCCTTTATTTGCTTGCCGCTGTCACGGTGGTCTGGCACAGGAGGTTCAGGGCAGATCGCCGTCATCACCTACACCTGGGCGCAGTGCTAGGAGAGGACCTAGCCTCCCGTCTCTATTAGCATTAGCACAGCCCACTGAATCCCCTCCTCCTCCTCTTGTTAAGATCCCAGAAGTATTCTTAAACAATGGAGCGAGGCTTATTACATTAGCTCAGCCCTCTGTGCCTGCCTAGGCCTTGCCAATGCAGCACACCAGAGCTGTTTCGTAAAATATGCCAATTCAGGTCTCGAGTCAGTACCTGCGTCCCAGGATGTCAGGCTATTGGAATGTGATAGATCGACTGTGTCTTTAATCCCTTAGATAAAGCACAGTAAATCAGTGCAGGAGTATATTTTGGACGAAGTCCAGTCAAAGTGGATTATATTTAGTCAAAACCCAAAGGGGCTGTTTTTATTAGTATATCACTGTTCAAGAAACTCAGACTAAGACACTAATCTAGAATCATTTCGCTGGTCCTTAAGATTACACTAAAGAGGAGAAACGTGAGTCTAGATATGAATAAGGATATATCTGTAATGTAATAATGCTACAAGAATAATTCAATTTGGCTTCAGTCTTGGTTAAGGTTGAGTGAGATAATTATATCTGTGTTGAATGGTCTACCTCATGGGGCTTTTACAGCACTTGCCACTGGTATACCGGTCCAAGCCTGTTTTCTCCTCTTCCTCATTTTGTTCAAATTGATTTAAAGTATTGTCTCAATTAGTGGTGATATGAAATAATAAGAGCCTCAAATTCTTGTTTAACTGATCATTTAACATATTAACCATAGCTCCAGTGGGGTATCCCTGCTCTCCTGAGTGGAGTCTTGTAAACTTTATTAAACGGATTAAAATCCCATTTGCATTCAAATGGAACAAATATGCAAACACATATGGAACAAATATGCAAACACAAAATCATTATGTGTCTTTTTTTATCATGTAAAGTTGCATTTAGAAACATACATGCTTGCTGAACCACATGTTTGATCAAGGGTTGCAGTAAACACCTTAACGAAGAATTAGAAACTGGTTTGTCATTGTAACTGCTTGCTAAGTAGCTGATACTTAAAGTATTTTAGTAGCTGGTTTTGTGCAGTTCCAACTAGATTCTAGCATGTTCTAGAAAATACATTCGCCTAATAACAATAATGAGCATGTATAATTACATGGAAAATGAAACAAATTTTATATAATATTGTTATATAATAACATAGTTTCATGAAATAACATTACTCCAAATAATGAAATAAAAGACTCAGTATGATACAATACATACAGACCAGGTCAAACTACATTTACATGTAAAACTACATTTTAAACTACGCTATAATTTATTTACCTTTGCATTTCTGTGCCAGAGTTGAACTACTCTCCTATTCTCCTTGTAGGCCACAAGGCATGATTGTGTATCTGAGGTGTGTGTACCGTATCACTGTGTCGGGGGCCTCAGGGACGAAGTCGCTGGCCCGTGATTGGACGACACCCTGCACGCAGGGAGATCTCAGTGCCTCTCTCTTCCATCTTCCTCCCTCCAGGACTACACCATCACCATGTACTTCCAGCAGAGCTGGCGAGACAAGCGTCTGGCGTACGCCGAGATGGCGCTCAACCTGACACTGGACAACCGCGTGGCCGACCAACTGTGGCTGCCGGACACCTACTTCCTGAACGACAAGAAGTCCTTTCTGCACGGTGTGACGGTGAAGAACCGCATGATCCGGCTTCATCCGGACGGCACTGTCCTGTATGGCCTGAGGTGAACACGGGAGCTGTTTGTTTCTTGTACTGGGCCGTCATTTGGGCTACTGCTGCTTCCGTGATGGCAGCTTTGATGGTCTCACCCTTTAAATGAAAGTAAACTCAGGGTACGGGAAAGTAAAAAAAACTGCATATGTTCTGGACACAAGAGTTGTAAAGTAATTTTTACGAGAACCGAGTTGAAGACTTGAGATACGTAACATATTGTACAAAGCTGCATTTGGAATGAAGTCCCTCTCATGCTGGCTCCCAAGAGCTATGATCTTATATGACTTTTTATTGCTTCAGATCCGAGCATGTTCCTCGTGTTGCTTTTGGTCACAGCCACAAACCAAAAGGTTCCTTTTAACAGCGCAGTTCATTTCAGGGTTAGGCGGCGACACGTTGTCATGTCTGCAGAAGACTTTCTATTTGAGGCCGTGTTAAAGACATCTGCCAGACGTTCACGGCGCACCCTGTCCGCGTCAAAAATGGAAGCGATAATGGTATTAGCTGGAGAAGGTGGCAAATTGAATCACGTGCTTAGACTCTGCCTTTTTGAGATCCTCCTCTGCCTGATGTCACAAGGCAGATATGTTACATGATCTTTAGCAAAGTGCGTCAGCACGTATGGGTCTTTCCCTCTGAACTTCTCCCTTTCTTCACTTAGCCCGGGGCTCATTCTTGGGAAGCACGTTTGTTTTGCATCCTCCATCCTGCTATGCACCGTTTGCCGGTCCTGACACTCGCGACATCAGACGAACCGTGATGCCTCCTTAGCATGGCACTGGCCTCTTAAGGATACTGAGGCACAACACATCCCGGCTCGTGATTCCGCTCTGACGGCCTTCACAGAAGCCCAAGTCCAGTGTCATTCTTAAACACAAAGAGGAGAGGCAAAAATATAGAAATAAATGATGTTTTCAGAGTGTGCCACTTAATCAGGCTATCAATAATGGAAGATGATAAACTGCTTCTTCCTCCATGGGCTCTGGCACTTGCACCTCAGGGGAGGGCCAATGGGGGCAAGGCTTTTACCCCTATACCCCCCCTCCTTATGTCTTGGGGTTTAAACCGGGACCTTGGGTACAGAATTTCGTTCCCACCTCATGTACGCATGTGTGTGTGAATGACAATAAAGTCTCCTTGAATCCTTGAATCCTTGAATCCCCCACAGCAAAAGGAAGAGGGCCTAATGAATAGAAATACTGCGGGTGGGTTGAATCCAAGGTATGTCCTGATGACAGAGCCAACAATACACTAAATCATAGACAGCAATCATTTTTTAGTAAGGTATTACTTATTATATGCTAGTATAAATACCTATTAATATGTAATGGCATGGTGTTTTGATGGTGAGACATAGCAGTATAGCAGGGGCTGAAGCTTATAAATCTACAGGTGATTATGCATTTTTAGCTAACCTCCTTACACTTAACGGGGCCTGTGTGTTTTGACTCTCATTCCTCACTCTTACCACTACATACCTTTCATATTAATATCAAAGCAGTTACAGTAACTACTCCCACATTATTTAGCATAACACACACTTGAATGATTACGGATGAATACGTATTAATAAGACTGTCCGCATATTGCGATGATCGGTTTACCACTTTGAAGGAAATTATGCCAAGATTCACCGGGAGAAAGAAAAGAGAGAAGAGAGTGAGAATGGAGGAAGGGGTAATGGTGGCTACCCTTGTCCTGTAATGTGAGTTAAAACAATGGGCTTTTACTAATGTGGTTTGCACAAGGCAGTCACATTTGGAAATGCTTCAGAGCTAAAAACACCCACAAGTCTAAATGTTAATTATAGGACACTCACGGTTAAATGCACAGAAGCCACTATAAGGGCCACAGTACTGTCCTATGCCTGTGCTCCATTACCTAATTTAACTCCCCAATCGCCAAGTATGGCATTCGTTCCTGTCACACACATTGCTATTGTCAGTAAGGTTTAAATATACCGGCACACTCTTAAATGCCAGAATAAGTTCTCGCTAAAACCCACAGACAAGGTGACTGAATTCCGATGCAACACAAGGCAAACGTCGACGAGGAGATCAGTTTATGAGAATTTGTGAGCAAAAGATAAATATGTAAAATAAACAAGCAACAAAAAAATGATAAAGCGAGCTTTGTAACAACAATGAGCCAGCAAAAACCTCCGTGCAAATTGAAACTCTGTGAAAGGGTCCGGGCATCGTCCTGTGCAGTTAGCATTTAAATAGAACATTCAGCACCCAGTAAGTGTTTGCTGGTGTTGGCTCGTGGCCCCTAACTCAAAACTCCAACCGTTCACTGTCATGCATTGCAAATCAAGCCTGATCTGAGGTCAGCCTTAAGGTCCAAACATCTGTCATCGAGCGAAGCCAGGCAAAAGGTCTCGGGAGGGTGTGGACAAGCACTGAGCCGGTGGCCCCATTAATCCAAAATCATGAGCCAGACGTCTGGGACCAGCAAGACATAGACGGAGAGGCTGAGAAGAGCGAGGTCTCTGACAGCCATATTAATGGGCAAATGCAATGATATCTAGAAGTGAGAAGAATTAATGGAGTGTTAAATGCTTACCTAATATGTCTCCTGACACAGTAGGCCCAGGGTGCTAGCATGGGTTTACCCATCGACAGATGCTGAGCTTCCAGCTTGCACAGGTCTCAAGGTGCCTGACAGCAGCTGTAAAGAGTGGTGAACACAAGAGTAGAGAGACCTGTTCTGAAGGGTTGCTAAGCTAACGTTTGGCGCATAGTTGCATGGTGCAGTCGGCTTGCGCTTGAACACTGCACGCTAAGTCGCTCGTCTGTGTTTGTATACCTTCGGGAGAAGGACGTAAATGCTCGAAATGGACGTCCAACCAATATTGTTGTTGTAACGTATCTTCTGTTATGCAAAGAAATATTCAAATCGGACTTCTTGAGATGTGTTAAATGAATTTGATATGGTGTGGTCATGCGTAGTGTCAGCAACCGTTACAATAATGCACATCAAATACCTTCAGCGTGGAAATTCTAAGCAGGTCACATAGCAAGAAAACAAACAGTTTGCCCTCAGAAGTGCAAAGACTTCCTTGGTGTTTACCAAACATAAGCAGCGAGGAAAACCATGGTCGCCATGAATTAGTGGCTACAGCAGAAAAACACTCCCCCCTGTCTCCAGCTGGTATGACGCCGGCTCCCTGGTGGAGCGGCACTTGGGGACCAATCACTGGAGGGGAGGCGGTGGGTGGGTGGGGCTAGCAGTCCACTTGGGAGAGGGGGTCTTGGGAGTCTCCCATGATGCAGCCAAGTACCAACCTCCCCCCTTAGGCAAAAGCACTGCACATGCTCCGACACTCACAGGCCTACCTCCCTGTACTGAGGTTAATCTCACCTCCTGATGCACTGCTCCATGGCCCGTCACATTTCCCTGCAAGAAACACATCTTTGGAAATTTTGACTGAATACCATCTTTAGTGACTCCAGATTTTTGAAGGAATTATAGAAAATCTATAGAGAACAGGGAGAATTAAAAAAATAAAAAGTGACAAGTTACTTTGAGATTTCTGTTTTTTCTCTTAAAACAGTCCTCCGACATGTTTTTTCTCTTAAGACAAACTTTTTCTAATCTCTCTTAAGCAAAAAAAAACAACATAGTGCAAGTTATCATTTGGACAGTTGGATATTTCAGTCAGTTAAGACCTGGGTTAAGACCACCTTTGACTAAATTATAATCAATAGTATCCTCAGGCTAAGGTTTAATTTTAAAGTAGGACTAGGTTTTGTTTTAAAGTAGCACTGGGCTTCACTTTAAAGTTAGACTAGGTTTCGTTTTAAAGTAGGACTACGTGTCATGTGTCTCCAGCTCTTGGCCATCTGTAATTATAAACCCCACACACATTCAAATATACAATCCACAGTGTATGAGGATCCCACATTACATAGAATGTAGACGAACACAAACACGCTCACTGAAGGTACTGCAAGGCTCAGTGAAAATGCATCTATGCATCTGACATAGTGAGGTGATGAGCCGAAACTCAATTACTCCTCCCCTCATACACACCTCCCCACACCCTCACCCCGTTCACGCAAACCGGCGAATCCCTATTTCATTTACACGAAGCGTCCGCGAGAACCAGAGGAGCTGCTATGATTTAACGTCGCAAATGTAATTACGAAAATGTGCTGCGGTAGTAAATATCTCCGTTAAGCGCCACCGGCTCCCACACAACTCATTTGTAATGCGAAACGCTTCCCCGGGACGCTGGATTTATTGAAATTCGACGTTAGGTACACTCTTGTTCGCGCACGTCACGTGGACTCACGTGTTACGCAGTGGTCGCAATTCAGGCCAGCATGCAGTGGAATTTTCGAAGTGAGGTGTCGTGTGTCAGCTGTATGACCTTCACAGGACTTCTCATTAGCCTAAAACATGCAGACGTTACTGTCCAAAGCACGAATTACCTGTTGCCATCCAGGTCTATTGTAATGTAGGCTAATCTGAAGTTCATTGTGACTGTTGAAGACCCGTCTGCATTTCTGAAGGAGGCTGCATTAGAAAAAATTATTTGATCATACTAGCTGTGTTATATGTAAAAGCTTATATAATTACATTGCATAATTATTCCTCAGTTTCTTTATTAGAGTACAACCAAAAAATATAGAAAATGTGTATGCAGTAATTAAAAACACAAAAAGCAGATTCTATAGTGCTACAGTATTTAGTGTGACCTATCATTACACTTGAACATATCATTGATCTTAATGTTGCTTACACTTGGGATTCTTACTATCCCTATGGCTCTCTTGAGCTGTTTGTCCATCACTACTAGCTTCATCAATTTGTCAGTAGTTTGTCAGTTACACGATTTTGGTACAGGAGGTCAGTTGTTTGAATCACGACACGACTGCATCTCTAGTGTGGTTCCTAGGCATGTATTTAGTTCAACATATAGTACACAAAGTTTACAGACAAACAGGACGTTTTAGAGGTCCTTCATCAGCAGTGCAAGCATATATATATATATATATATATATATATATATATATATATATATATATATATATATATATATATATATATGCATATAGTTGAGTACATGGTAATGTTTTGTATTCAAAAATACTCTCTGGTGTACACAGTGGACCAGCCAGGCACCATGACACAATCATCACTGTGATATAGAACTGTAAAATTATATCTAATGGAAAATAATCTGTGATGCTCATACAAACACCTTTAACAGAACACTGCAAAGCAAACAATGTTGCAGGTAATGCAGAGACAGCATGTTGCTACACAATCCAGGTTTACTGCAAACATCGAAATACATCTCGTTGAGTGTGTGTGTGTGTGTGTGTGTCACTCATTCTCTGTCACACGTTCACACTCTTATTGCTCACATTCTCTTTCCCTGTATCTGTATCTCCGTCCCTAGCCCTCCCTCCGAAATGACACCAAGCACCATACGCCCCATACACCTGTACTTGTGTACCATTCAGCATTTGTGTACCATACAGTACTTGTGTACCATACAGTACTTGTGTACCATTCAGTACTTGTGTACCATTCAGCATTCACCTGCATTTACTACTTTCCTTTCTCTTGGTGCATGGCGGTGGCTGCCAAACATTACTCATTTAGAGATTCACATGGCGCAGTCAAGGCTAAGATGCAATTTCCTAAAGGTTACCAAGGTAACGGTCTCTCTCTCTCTCTCTGTCTCTCCCTCTCTCTCTCTCTCCTTTACTCCTTATGTCCCCCTCCCCATCTTCTGTTTTTCTAGAATAACCACTACAGCTGCGTGTATGATGGATCTGAGGAGATACCCCCTGGACGAACAGAACTGCACCTTGGAGATCGAGAGCTGTAAGATGACCTGTGAAACACTCTCACACACACACACACACACACACACACACGCCAGTGCATGCATACCTGCGTATTTCACACCGTATTGCCCCTCCACATGGAACAAACCTTCAGCATTATGGGCCTGCTTTAATGTGCTGTTGCTGGATCATCTTCACCCAGCACGCATCCACACACCTGTTACACATACCTCCCATTGAGCATCGTTTTAGGAAGCAACCTGCTTGCTGCCGCAAATGGAAAACCTAACATATAACGCGTACGCATACTTAACAGATATCACAAATAAAAGCGGATGTCAGTAAAAGCCTAAAGACGAAAAGAAACAATTGCAACAGCATCTAGCATTACCTTAGCAAAACCAGCACAAGTACATAAACAGCCTGACAAAAGCATTAAGGGTACCAGTGAATTTGGCCGCTGTTTTTTATCAAAACACTTAAAGATGGGTTTGAGAGCACTCTGCACCCCTAAAACTTACGTCTAGAGCTCGGAGTCCAAGTTAATTACACAGAGAAGCACACTGATAAGCTCCTAAAGCACAGGATATTTACATTGTCCATCACCAATGGACTCAAAACCTATTTTGGCTTGCAGTACAATCATTGGAAGTGAAACGTCTGAAAGAGGTCATTTTCCAGAATTGTACTTTCAATATAACGTCAACAAAAAATGGTTTCCTAAGTCACTGAATAGAACTGTTAGTCTCGCCTCCAAGCCTTTTAGCCTCCTTCGTGAAAACCAAATGGCAGGTTCAAACATGTCCACCCCATCTCTTTGATGTCACACGGCGGTCTAGAGAGACCTGATGTCAGCAGGCATGATCGTTACGCTAATTTACACCAATCACACGTGACCGCAGCATTGCCCACCCCACCAACGGGGGCCATGTGGTGATAAACGTGGTGAGAGGGTTTTCATTCAGGGGCCAAGTAGCAGCAATGATGCACTGAGGTAAAGTTGACCACACTCTCCTGTTTATCACTGAGGTAGTTTACCACACTCTCCTGTTTATCACTGAGGTAAAGTTGACCACACTCTCCTGTTTATCACTGAGGTGCCCTGCACTATTGACCACCAGTACCCACCGGACGTCTGGACCTTATCCATCACTAATGCAGCATTGACAAACGGCAAGGGCTGTGTCTCAAGCAAATGCACTTGTTGGCTCGTGGTACAACTAATGGGCAAACGACATAGTGAAATGCTAACAGACAAAGAATTATTAATGCACAAAGACACCTCAGATTCTTGGCAGCTATAAGTAAAATCAAAGTACTTTTATAAGTAAAATCAAATCTCAGTATCCTGGCACAACGTTGTTAAAAAATCAGAGATGTTCCTTCCTCCCTCAACCCCATTTCTGTTTGCTTAAGGCAGCTTTCAAACCAAATGTAGATAATGTATTGAATCAATCCGTACCATTATGTGGAATATGCTTTGGAGCTTCCCAGAAGAGGTCTGCTGACAGCAAGGCTCAGCTGCCAGGTTGCTCAGGAGAGATCTTTCCAACCAGCCACTCAAAAATATGGGTCCAGAAGCAAGTAGTCAGGGAAAGGAGAGGTGCTGTAGACCCGCAACCCTGGTGTTAAGGCCAAATGATTAGGAAGGAATGGGTTCTAATCCAGGAGGGGAAATGATATGACCCTTCACAGACCGCTGGCATGCTTTGGTGGCATAATTAAAATTTGAAATATGGCCCAGACTGCCCAGAGCCAAGATATCACCAATTCCTAAGAGCTCTTGAGGATCCACATAAATACTCCAGTGACATATAATGGACTCATGCAATTCCAGTGCAAGAAGTTGCTTGTTCAAGCCTAAATTTTCTGCTCAGTATACTGTAAGCTTTGTAATGTATGACAAAATTATTATTCTATCAGAACATTTAGAATATACTTTACATAGGTTTTTGTCTACAGCTGAGTTCCCTTACGCAGGTAGGATTTAACGTACTAAGGGTAACACTTCACCCACAAGCGCTAGCGCTGCTTTAATGACTGATAACTGCTAGCTCCCTGGTAGTCATTCATTGTTCACCTCATCATTGTTCACCTCACCATTACATTACACTCGCACTGGGGCACACTGGGTCTTATTCTCCGTTGTCTCCCCGCAGATGGCTACACCACAGATGACATTGTCTTCTTCTGGCAAGGAGGGGACAACGCTGTGACGGGTGTGGACAAACTGGAGCTGCCGCAGTTCTCCATTGTGGAGCTTCGTCTTGTGTCCAGAGAAGTGAGGTTCACCACAGGTGAGCGCCGAGCTCTTCACTCACCCAGTGTGGTGTGTCTAGGACCACATGAAAGGCGACACCCCCAAGGTTGCTCCAGCATTATGGAAAACACGTCTCCTTATTAGCAGCTAGTAGTACCAACTGAAGCCAAGCATTTTTTTTTGTATTATTTAGTATTTAGCATTTAGTATTTTTCAAGCCATCGTGTTACTGTGTACAGTATATGTTTGGAGAGAGCAACAATGAGCTACAATGAAGATTTAGGCTCCTCACTTTGGGTTGTTGGGTGTGCTTTCACCCTCATGAGCTCTTGTTTATTTATATTCACCAGGAGCGTACAGATCAAGTGTGAATAAGATATAGGAAGAGGACTATTGATTCATAAGATGCACAGGAAACAAGATTGGGTCATCTGTCACTATATGTTGCTAACAGTCAATTGCAGTTTAACTTAAGGCTTGGTGAAGTCCCCCACCCTTTCCCTTTGATAAAACTGTAGTCAAAAGGCTCCCTGTGGAATCAGTTATGCATCTGTTATGCTTGGCCGTAAACAGCACGGTTAAGCTGAAGCTGTGGTGAACCGCGGGGAACAGGAAAAGGCATTACTCTTGCATTAACAACCTGCTGATGCAGTGATTTGAATAATCAATCATTTCAAAGTGGCAATTAATCTCATGTCAGATTTGTGTCAGGGGGCTCAACGCATCACAAGCTTCATGTCTCAGGAACTTGTGTAAAAACATTAGCGAGTGTTACAGATATTTAATGACCAACTTACACAGGAAGACAACTCGCTGGACATAGTCTCAAAACTTTAAGTCCAGCTTTGAGGGTTTTCGAGGACAATAATGGCATTATCGTATGCTATTAAAGGTGCTGTTGTTTTTTTCTTTAGTCACAGATTTATAAGGCGTAACCATTTAATGCTGTATGAATTCCTCTCATTCCTGCATAGTACATAAATGTGTTTTTTTTCATATATATTTTTTGTTATTATATATGTGTGGGACTGTTTTCTTAAATTACTTTTTTAATGTACTCATTTAATATATAAAATTATAAATGTCTAAACATATTTGTAAATATAATTTCTTCCTCTTTTAAAAGTTGTGGTATAAATAAATTTCAGCATACCATCCACTGCGTGAGACAGACCTTCCATTCAAAGTCCCTTAACTCTTTATTTTTTCATACGGAGCACTTGAGCTCAAATACAGTAGACATGTTGTCTGTTTCGATTACTTTTTCCTAGATTCTGCTTTGGTGATGTTTAATAGACAAAGGGGGCGGGGCCAGTTGGAAGGGAGAGAAAGGCACTGCGGCTTTTTGTGACAGTTCTCAGAGGGCCGTGGAAGCTGCCTGCTGAGAAGGAACTTTCAGAAAAATCTGCCATGCTGGCACCTTTCAGCCTATGTTTAACTGGAATCAAACCTGAATCAAACCCGGGAAGGAATCCATTGCTTGGGGGAAATTAAATGCTCGATCCAAAACAAATGGAGAGCCTGCTGCATTGTGGGGGTTGCGCTTTCTCGCACACTTTCTTGCGCTCTTGCTCCCTAACTGAGCCCCTCTCTCTGCCTCCTGCTCCCTCTGTCCGTCTCCGCCCAGGGTCATATCCGCGCCTGTCGCTGAGTTTCCGCATCAAGAGGAACATCGGCTACTTCATCCTGCAGACGTACATGCCCTCCATCCTGATCACCATCCTGTCCTGGGTCTCCTTCTGGATCAACTACGACGCCTCTGCCGCCCGAGTGGCCCTGGGTAAGACGCTGGCGATGGCAAGTTATTGGTCAGAAGAGCTTTTCATAATGAGTTTTGTACTAATAGCTAGTGATGCCATATGTCCTTGTACCCAAAAACAATTTAAAATGTAACCAGTAATACTTCTGCAACATAAAAGAAGTGGCAAAGATTAATTGAAGTATAAATAAATAACAGAGATTGAACAACTGACATGTATCTTTGTCTCCTTGAAGGGGTTACCACGGTGCTCACCATGACGACCATTAACACCCACCTGCGGGAGACCCTCCCAAAGATCCCCTATGTGAAAGCCATCGATGTCTACCTCATGGGCTGTTTCGTCTTTGTGTTCCTGGCCCTGCTCGAATATGCCTTTGTGAACTACGTGTTCTTCGGAAGAGGACCCCAGCAGCAGAAGAAAATCAATGAGAGGCTCAACAAAGCCAACAACGAGCGTCCCCGCTACGAGGACAAGCGTCTGCGCGAGCAGGTGGGGACACCCGTCACCACCCGTCACCACCCAACACCCCTGCTCTGCTCCTTCTCCGCATCAGAAGTCCGAACGGAATTAAATTACATATATAATATGTGTCGTCAGTGTGCTCACTTCTAATCTTTGTTCTGTAGTATTAGGATTTTGCTCTTAAGCATTAGGGTTATGACATAGCGTCAAGAAATTCACTCAACTGCACCATGCGATGCATTTAGAGGCGTCAGTGCCCATTGCTTAAGTGACAGCTTCCTTCATTCGATCAAAGCTCCTTCTGCACTATAACGAGAGATCCGTCTTGCTCAGAACTTGTATGAGATTACCTTGTCATTATTCTATCAGGTTCTAGCCAGGTCAGTGCTACAGGCTTACTTCAGTCTAACTGCAGAATCGTCCCAGCCCCCCCCCCCCCCACCCCTTAATTTTCATTGGACAATTTTACTTATTTATCTTTAAATGTCTTGATCGCGACAGATGAAATCAACCGAAGGTGTCTGTATGAAAGATAACACGGCACACTCTATGCAAAGTTATGCAAATGCATTTTTTTTTTCATATTTTTTGGACAAATGAAATGTTGCTTGATGCTTGACTGTCAAAGTTTTTATGGGCATTTTAATGTTCTTTTCATCTTTCCTTTCACATCGCAAGGACTCCATTTCAGCGCCGTTTCAAACCAACACCCTCAGGTCATATACACAGCGGAGAAATCTGTATCTTGAGGAGCAAAGAAAAGCGAGGGTACATGCATTTAGAACTCATAATAGCTGCAAGCCTGCAGATTCAACTCATACGATGCCATTAACAAATGTTTGTGTGTCAGCCATGACGTTCTGAGCGAAGCTCCGTAAAGTTCTGTAGTTTCCTCCAACTAGTGTTCATTGTAAATGTGGCATGTCGCTGTTGCATTTGCATGAGTCAGTACATTGTGAAGCAAGTCAGATATCTCTGAGATATTTTAGGACACCTGGCACAAGATACCCCCCCCCGCCAGTGACCTCTGCTTTCTCTCTCTCTCTGTCTCTCTCTCTCTCTCTCTTTCGATCGCTCACTCCTCTCTGGTGTCCTCAAGGCGGATCCGTTTACCAACATCCTGCTCACCACGTTGGAGATGAACAACGAGGTGATGCCGTCGGACGTGGGCGGCAGCTTGAGCGACTCCCGCAACTCTGTGCTGTCGTTTGACAGCTCCGGCGTGCAGTTCCGCAAACCGGCGGGAGGGGGCGCCGCGGCTGGCGCGTCCTCGTCGCGCGACGGCTTCGGCCACCACTCGCTGGACCGCAGTGCCATGCGTGCCCGCGCCAACTGCCGGCTGCGTAGGCGCTCGTCGAAGCTGAAGCTGAAGATCCCCAACCTGACGGATGTCAGCACCATTGACAAATGGTCCCGGGTGATCTTCCCCATCACGTTTGGATTCTTCAACCTTATCTACTGGTTGTACTATGTGAATTGATGCGCATCCTTCTAGGAAACATGGGCCATATTTTGAGAGCACATTGAATTGGCTTTGATACAATTGGAAAATATGTATACACATATAGGAAAAGTTCATACATATGTATATGCATATTTCTATATATTATATTTCTATATACACATGTGTGTAAAAAAATCGAAAGGACTTTTCCGATGTAAAAAAAAAAAGTATTATATAGATTGACTTGAATGTTTAAGAATAATGCGAGACAAACATTTGAAGCATTTTAATTTCTTTTTCTTCTGAATCTACAAACATACCAACGTGAAAACAAACATCCCCTGCCCCCCCCTTCCCCAAGAGGGTTTGGAACTAAAGACTGCATGATATTTTTGCTAAAAGAAAGATTGCAAGATACACAAAAGGACATATCAGAACGTCCCATTGGCTTTTTATTGGTACACACTGAAATCAGCCTTTTCCAACTGCAGCTCATGAAAACAGTGGTGGCTTGTATGCTTTTGTCCACCGGCTGAGCAGAATACCCTCCCATCGCCCCGCCCTAACACCACCTCAGCCCCGCCCCAACCCCATTCCACTCACTACTACCCCTTTACCTCCTCGTCTCCCATGAAAGAGACTTACGGAATTGTCCATTTCTACGCTGTACAGCAACCTCTTTTGGATTATGTGTCATTTCTTTCATTTTTTATTTTGCGAGAGAACGCATTTCTCTTTCTCGGACGCTCTCGAAGCTCTGGTCATTGGTTTACATTGGACGGCCATCCCGCGACTGAAAACCACCAAACCCCGCCCAGAGCCTTCTTTTCATTTCTCTCTTCATAAAGTTTTTTTTTTTTTTGTGAGCGTTTCCCTGAGGTATATTTTTCATTCTGGTTCTAAGGATTCTGACTACTCTGGTTGCTATTATTTTGTCTTGAAAAACACAGTGTTTTGGGGAGAGCATTACTTAAGAGTTCTAGAGTTAGCGCATTGCTAGATAATGAGCCACAGATATGCATTTGTTCATTTGTTGTTTGTTTTGTTTTGAGAAAAGAAAAAAAATGCATCGAGTATACATTCACTCAATATCCTCAGTGACATGGTTAGGTAGTATAATGTACTGTTACTTTATTCTTGTTCCTAGTGGAATCCATCTGTTTTGTAGATACAGTACTCATAAATATCATATATGGCTTTGTGTTGTATGAGGACATGAGGGCACCGTGGTGAGCTACAGCTGTTTGTCAGAGCTTGGATTTAAAGTTAGTCCATCAGCTACATGAAGATGTAAAAAAAAAGAAAAAAGAACACTGTGTGTTAAAACAGGAGAGGTGGTCATTGTTTTTAATCTGTTTCACGCCCACAGTGTGACCTGATACTGTACGTAGTAATGCACACGTCACCGTGGCCCATCCAGAAAGCGATTCATGCTGTTGTTTTTGGTTCCTCTAAAAATGTGCCTGTCTAAAACCTGAAGGAGGTGTCCTCAGTCGATCATTGATGTAAAAGATGGACAAAACGGTCCTCAACCCTTTGACCTTTCACCTTACCGTAGACCCACCCACAGCCCTGATGTTACGCATCTTAGGATTTGATCCCAAAGACTGATGACATCAGCACGATCAGGAAAAAAAAAGAGCTTCTGAGTCTTTACGGGGCAAAATGAGATGTACGCTAAAAGCCATGAACTGAAGTGACAACCAAAAAGGCCTATAATCCATTCTTATTCCATCCTTACGTCTTTTGCTTTATTTCCTCTGCCTCCCTGACTACATCTGTTTAGAGTTCCATGCACCATGTCATGCAGCAAGGCTTCTGGTGGACTTTCAGCAGACCTCTGTCCATCAGTACATGACCACTGCAAGCCTGTTCCACACGCTTGTCCTTTTTGAGCCCCAGATGCCCTCAGGGGTACTACCTGCATCTCCATCCAGCCCACATTCAAAGGCCACCCAGAGTCCCTCGGGATCTATGTTCCAGCTGCTCAAGACGCATGCACGGGCCGACGGCAGCTAGGTGGCGCCGCTCACAGCAGGGCCGGGTCCGTCCGTGGTGAAGTTTGGCACGCGGGTCGCAGGAGTATGGCTTTTGGCTCTGTTGGACATTCACCATCACATAACAGGGTGGGTTGAGGGCCCCTGACTTTGCTGGTTGTCCAGGTGGAAGATGTCTTGAGCAGGTCTCAGTCCTCAGAACCCAGCAAAGTGCTCTGGCTTTCAACTCTCCCACATTACACCACACCACACCACGCAACATGGCTCAGCTAAGCCTACTAGAAAAAGATAGCTCGTCAGACCACATTGTCAGAGCACCATATGATTTCCTTGCTTTAGGAAGCAAAGAAAATAAGGACTTTTTCGTGCAGGGTAAAGGGAATCATTGCTACTAGTCTATTAAAGGCTTTTGAGTAAAGTTTTTAGGACTTGAGCATGTTGGAGCTAATTATGGCGTTTACATTAATACATGTCCTCCAAGAGCAAAGTGACTGCAGGACTGGGTCGGTACCAAGTGCAAGCTGGAAAAAAATATACATCTCAAATGTAGCAAAGCTGCATATAAACCCAATGAGCCTGCAGTGGATAAATGACAATGGAGATGAGGTCAATGGAGTGTTGGGAAAGCAAACTGTAATAAAGGTCTTGGTTGGTGACAATTTCCAAATAGAAACACATGAGTAGACATTTAGGTAACTGTCTGAAAGTTAAGTAAGAAAGACAAATTCGTCAAGTCAGAAGAATTTGACGGTACAAACGTGATATATATATATCACTAATATGCGTGGGATATGGAAAAGTCAGTAAGTTTGACTTACATTGCTGATTCAGATCCATGTGGACATAACATGGGGTTTGTGAATGCCAAAACCATCATCTGTGATTACTGTGTGAGGAAAGGTGAGCTGTCAAATCATGTTAAAGGTGGCGTCTGTGACTTTGAAAATCAAAAGACAAGACAGGAAACGGGGTTTTACTTTGCTTACAAATTCATTGCCCATTGATAAAGTCAGCATTGCTTGAATGCTTGGTAACATGCACACATGTGAACATGCTCTCATCCCATTTGACTGCCCCTGCCTTTAAATAATGAGACTGCACAAACTGACAAAAAAGAGGAGAAAAATATATTTTTACATCAAAAATAAGTGCACTGTAAATTTATGAACCAGATAGCAACTTATCTAAGGTAGACTATTTCTCTTTTAGTGATTGACCCTAGAACAAAAATTGAATATTTGGTAGAATGATAGACTGTCTTCAAACAGAAAGGTAGGTAGAGAAATTTGTATAAATATAAATATATTCAGATTAAGCCTAATCATAGACTGGGTTTTCAAAAGAGAAGTCACAATTAAGTAAAGTCTTTTCTGTAACTTGGCTTAATCTAGTTAACAAAAGCCCCTCACATAATGATTTATGTTTAAGAACAAAGGTTTTCCTACTTTATCAGTCAAATTACTCATCTATTAATACTTATTAATCACCAACCTTATTTGCAGTTTCTATGCACTCTTACTCTGTGATACTCAGTTAAATGTGCCACAAAAATTTGAAAGGCTATTGGTCAGGATTTATCTGTTCTCAGCCAATCAAAATTGATAAGGGCTGATCAGTGAATGGAGTAGAGGATTGTTACATCGCAATGCTGTCACCCTGTGCCACATTGACATGTCATTGCACCTTCTCTAAGGATTACCATGATGATTTCTATGATAACTAAGAATAGAGAATGGAAGTTTTGGCTTCATGGATTGTCAAGCCAATCAGCATGTCATCTCTAGACATTAGATATTATGTTGAGTATCAACATGTTCTTGTAGCACCAGCACTCAGCTAATTCACAGTGACCAACGGAACCTTTGACTTGGTCAAATTTTAGGTAGAATGCTGGTTTGTGGGCACCACTGATTGCCCTGCAAGATTTGCCTTAATTAGATTACGAAAGCATTTTTACATGTTTATCAGTATATCAGAGCAATACAATGCAAATACCACACAGCAAGTCAGTTCAAGCCTTAATGGTCATAAGAGTCATTATAATCATGGTAAGACACTGATTATCAATTACAGATCAGTTGTAGAGGTAAATCAGAGACAACGTTGGTTGCTGCAAACATGTTTAACACTGGTGTTCTTTTTAGACTAGTATAAATCTTGATAAATTGCCTAATAGTTAAATGTATATGTCATTCTAAATATGCTGCAATGGTAAACATATTTCCCAGAGAAATTAAAATTTGCTACAGTAATGGCCAGTATCAGTTATGGACCCTGCTTAGTTTGCCCATCTAAATCACTGGATCTATATTGGTGATTTACACAGTGAAGTACTTTTGTTGATACTGTCAAAATTAGGAAATAGAACTCAGTTTAGACAACAAAAGCTAGTTTACAAATGAACTAGTCTAAAGCGGTGAATTTCCAATGTGTGACTTAGCAAATTACATGAGCATAAATTGTTTATTTGAAAGCTCACAGTTTGATGTTAACGCTGGAATCAACATCAAATCTTTAAGACCGATATGCTAGTTTACAGTGGTCAACTGGCCAAAATACTCAGATACATGTAGCAACACCAAACTGGAAAGGAGGTGTTTGTTTTGTGGCAGTCGTTGCCTTGCTAACCACTGTTGTCCAGCTCATTTTTGTCTTGTTCACTCAGTAGAAGAATTATGACATTTATTGAAAAGGACACACCCACTCATCAGCTACAAAAAAGGAACTTTTCAAACAACACAATCAAAAAAACTCAAAACTAGCTACATTTTCAGCCATCTCCTTCTGGTTTCCTTATTTTGCTCAAACTGACATAGCATTGTTGTCCTGTATTTGATCAGTTCAGTATGGACAGGTCTTCAAGTTAATAATTAAGACTCACCTTCCCTTTCCTTGTCTAGTGGACAGTATGCAGTGGACAGGATTGCTCTCATGTGATCTCCAGCGTTCTGAGGAACAAGGCGATGATGCTACTTTGTTGACATAGCAACTCTGGTAGCATCTCCAAGGCTGAAATACTCCTAGCATCTGGGAGTTCTGTCATGTTGTGTACCTTAAAAACTGTGAGTAGGAGAGAAAAAATGACTCTTAATACTAACCTATCCACCACCTTAAGTAAAACATGGTCAAAAACGTTTTGAGAACTTTTTTAGATTGCAAAGCTTCAGCCGTCTTTAGAGAACAATCATCTCATGTGACAGTTGCAGGTATTAATGCACTCGGTGTCACGGTTTCCATCAACAGTGATGGATATGCCAAGCTGAAACAGTACCCATGTGAGGAATATTTTACTAAGAGACTTATGAATGACATTATGTCAAGGTAGCACTCTGGTCATTGAGGTGATTGTTGGCCTTTCTTGGAGAATGTGTCACAGTGTTAAGACTTGCTTCACTGAATTGTTCTGTCTTAATGGTTTAATGGTTTAGGAATAACTGAGATTTATTTTATTTTAAATTATTTATTTTCATGATTATTTATATATATATATATATATATATATATATATATATGTGTGTGTGTGTGTGTGTGTGTGTGTGTGTGTGTGTGTGTGTGTGTGTGTGTGTGTGTGTGTGTGTGTGTGTGAGAGTGAGTGAGAGTGAGAGATTTATATAATATCAGGGATGGGGCGGGGCAAAAAAAAAACATTCTGTGACAATGGCAAACATTTCAATCTCATCTTCCATTTCATTCACATTATTCCACAAACAAATCCTCAATATTTCCATTCCATGAACATAAGCACTACACTAGAAACCATCAAAGAGGTTTTAATTGAGTATATTGTTTTTGTCTTTCACCACAAAACCTGAGAAAAGAAAGAAAAAAACTGTTGAACTGATTTCAATGTGAATTTTTCTTGCCTCTTGTGTATATGTGTAATTACATGTGAATTGTATTGTAAATATGATATCTTTCACTTATATTTCTTAATGCATGAACTAAACAGGGCAGTTGGTAGTATCAGCTAGCCTCACAGCAACAGGCATGGAACACGCTTTTGCAGCACATGCATAACTTCTGCAAACGAAACCTCCGAAAAAGAAAACGGGAAAAAAAAGACAGAAAAAAGATACCGGTTTTGTTTTGCATGACTTAAGTTTTCTGAAAGGTTTATTTTCATAATTCTTTTGTATTCTAAACTGGTCATACATCCACCCTCACATGCAGCGAGCGGAAGGACTTAGTGCTGATCTGCTGAGGTCTCCGCTGCACACTCCTTGTTGGTAGAGATCTCACCTCATGCTGTGAAATTTCCACCTGGAAAATTAACAGAGCAGCGGTGCACTGGACAAAAGTTATTAAGGAAAATAAAGTCAAGGAATATGCACATTGTCATCCTTTCTTGCTTTTATGTATCACACACAATTATGGTTAGATAGATAGATGCCTAGTAAGACATTAGATCAAGGTAGAGTTTTCTGCTAGCATCTTCTAGAACAGATTAGGATATAACCGATTGTCAGTGGCAACAGAACTTAAGCCATGAGAATGCAAGACTGGTATGATATATTTTTAATGCCTCTGCCAGATGGCATGCCTCTAGATTAGAGGCCATTGGTACTGATCATTTTAAACCATTTTATGGAGCGACATCTAAGTAAAAAACATATGGCTCAGTGACTTTGCTTTGCTGAGCAGTAGTTCTGGGATTCAGCCAAATATTCCAGTTGTTGTGAACTTGATCCCGAGTACAGAAAACACAAATTACTATTTTAGATGGGAAATCTATTGGACAATTGGCAAATATGATTTATCTAAGGCAACCAGCCCATCTCTGATTTAGAGAATAAACCATTATTCAGTATTGTTTTGTTTTATTTGTAGTTGCCTGTGTTTGTTGTATTTTTTAGGAATCGTTAATTCTTATGGCTGTTGTTTTCTCATAAAAAGGAAACATATTTCTACTTTACATCCCTGCCCTGAGAATTCTCTATCTGCTCCTCCAGGAGGTGGCACTGCCTACTCAGATGTCTCAAATGATGCCTGCGGCAGCGGCGGCAGTGGGTGCAGCAGGGCGGAAAAGAACTAGAGGGTGCCATCTTGTCATGAGCGGGCTGTGACAAGACTAGGTCCTCTGTCCAGTCTCGTCTTTTCTGCTGCTTTACCTGTCCGTGTTTCTTCAAAATCTCAAAATCTGAGAGAAGCCTTGGATGGCGTCTGTGGAATCTAACATACTCATTCCTACTTAAATCCTAGAAGGAAGAATGAAAAATGTTTTCAGGCTGTTAAATATCTAATTTCACAAGAACACCAAAAGAGTTTTTTTTCACATTAATGTCTCACCATTTTCCGAAATGTTGTTATCAACCTTCCTTAGGATTAAACAGAAAATTATTTAGCTTTTGAATTTTGATGAAGCTGAGAAGATATCTCTTAAAGTTCGCTTTGTGTTGTGAAGTTCCCAAAGGACAGGAATAGAGCATTTCCATGGCAACCCTAATTCTAGGAACTGTGACACAGAAATGTCCACTGCTTTATATGACATGCTGGATTCTAGAATGCAGCTCCTCCGTGACATCATTTCAAAGACAGTAAAATGGCACTGACATGAAATCATTCAGCACTAACATGCTCATAGAGCCTTCAGGCTCACTAGTTAAACCTTTTTATACCATGATAATTCCCCCCTCCCACCCCAAGGTTTATACTTGTCATTTTCTTTGGGGAATACACACCATCAATGCAAATTAGGTGTATTTTTTTTAATCATAAGAACTGGCCACAATTACAATTCTATTCTACATACATTCATCCAGTTCATGAACCACCCCTACATTTATGCTGCTAATGACTAAGTTACACCTGTACCATTTTTAAGGGCATTGAAGATGCTCTGTGGGTTGTTTCTGTTGCTTGGTTAACCCTCTTGCTATGATGTTAGGACTGGTTTCATAATGAAATAAACTCAACACTGATACTGGTAGACTGTTCTGAGTACCTTTTCACTTTCACAAAAGATTCAGAATCTATAGCTAGTACACATGGCGTGAGATATAACATTTTAGTTTTCAATAGTGAGAAAATCATTGGCCAAACTGTTACAGGTGAAATGACTGAGATTCAGTCACCTGAGTTAACCATTAACTCATGAGTACTTAGTCAGATCTGGCTACACAAATATACCAGCAACAGAGTATTTGGGTGTGAGTCTTTATACAGTTAGATAAGGGGTTTCTATTTTTCAGGAAGTGTAATAAGCGAAACCTTTCTGCTGTCGATCCCTCTGTATTCAAAACTGAAATACATATTTGTTCCCCTTGTTCTTTTTCTTAAGCCTGGGTTAATCAATTTTATGTTGATTAACCAAGAATTACAAACATTTTATAGATGGAATCATTAGTCAGACATTCATCAATCTTCTTAATCTGCCACTCACTCTTGGTGTGATGCTAAATTTCAAAGGGATTTCATATACCCATCATTTTGCATGAAATTTCATGGGTTTCCAATGTCTGAATGTGTGATTAAATATTGAATAGATGATTACAGATCTCAGTTAAGGATGTAAAGCAAAAAGTTAATCCTAGTGTGACTCTGAACCAGTCCACATCTGAAACTGTTAGAACTGAATCTTCTGCACAGCCTGAACTGCATGCCAGTTTATTTTGTACACCTATCTGGTATCGTCTAGCACCCAACAATCAGCATTATGCAAAAGGAACCTGCATTTGTTTGACCAGGCAAATGCCTTCTACTCCTCAACAATCCGTTTTTGATGCTTGTGTCAGCGCTGCAGAACACACTGTGTTGTGCTTCGCCTCTCGTGGTCTCCGGTGACGGAGGGCAAAGTCCAGAAGTTGGTACGTTCTTGGATGCATTCTGCACAACAGTGTTGAATCAGGATGAAATGTACTTGCTTGTTGCTCGACTGTTTGCATGCACGATTCTCGCCATTGTCCCCTCCATTAATCCACAGTTTTCTGCCACAGGTAAAGGTGCATTAAAATCCCAGAAAAGCAGCTGTTTGGGGAACACCACATTCAAATAAATCTCCACTAAAATCACCAGCTTTATACATTCCATTAAACTGGAAGCTGTGCGTAGAACACAATGTGAGATTGTATAAGTAATTATTTTGGACAACAGTGTACAATTTAGAAACAGCGTTTGTCAGTCATGACAGAATCATGGATTTGGAAAGATAAATTGTCATTCTTGTTGCACATGTATATGTGCTTGCCTGCCTGTTCACTTGATAGACATTATAATTCAGAATTAAAGGCTGCATTTTTCATTACAGATCAATTCATTCCTGGCATCTTAAGGAATGATATGACAGTGGAGCAGAGGTGGGTAATGAGCACGGCCAAGCAAACCGCAGGTGAAGCTGCCACTATGTGATCACGTGTCATTTTGAAACTGGAGTTTCTGAGGGTGTTGACCATTAGGGTTTGGAAAGATAAGCATGATTTCAAAAATCCTGTTACTGTTACTGTGCGACTTCACAGCAAGAACTGGTTATCTGGCCACAGTATCCTTCATTTCGTTAAACATCCAATAGTATTTTCCATCATGTTGCTGTTCAGACTCGTCGCTGTGTTGAGTCTCACAGGTAAGTAACTTCTCCCTAGATGTTATGGCAGAAATGTTCACACAGTGAATTCTGGAATAGCTCTATAAAACATTTGAATTTTTTATGAACCCGTTAAACATTACATAACCGGCAGATAATTTATTGGATCAAACATAATGTATTCAGAATTGATGCAATATATTTGCATTTATGGAAAATATAACAGCTTTAGTAGCTATACCTAACGAGATACATTATAAACTCTCATTATATTCCCTTATTCCATACATAGTCTCATGTGTGTGATTGTTGATTTTTTGAGTAGCCTACCAGGTTTAAAAAAAGTAAAAGTGTATTTCAGAATTCGTGTGGACAGTGGAAACAGATTTTAGGCCAGCGCCATTGCTTTCTGCTTGGACAGTCCTTGAGTAAAATTGATAGTCTCCTATAAGTCTACAGCGGCTGCCTGAATTTTGGACATGATGTAAACATGGTGCTCGGCAACTTGTCCAAACATGGTGGATCTGTATTTCGCAGGCTGCGCTTTGTCGATCATGGTGACATCTCCGCAAAAAGTTGTCAACGTGAGCATTTATGACACTGCGAAGCTTCAGTGCAATTTCTCCACCGCCGAACCGACAAAACATCTTACAGTTGTCTGGACCTTCTACCCCAAGACCTCCACACCTCCAGAAGACGTGGGTCCTCATTGTTCTAGAGTCATTATTCAGCATGTGCCACAACGCTCTTAGAAGAAACAGTATCTAATTCAGAGCCTCCGATAATGTCATACTCTATGTCTCCTGGGGATAAATATAAAACTGTGATTAGTCCAGAATGGTGTTTTTATGTCATTTTGATGTACAGTTGTTCATAAAACCTACTGTAAATGTTTTGAGCAGTCCAGATATAGCCACTTACTTATTGTAGATGGGTTCTAACAGGGACTGGCAATTTGTTTGGATTAATCTACTCGCACTGGAGTTTGAAATCTTTGCTGTGTTGGCTCCGTGCCAGGGCCGTCTGTTGTCTGACCTGTCAGGAGAGAGGGAAGTGTGTAAATGTAGTGTGTTGTCGCAGCAGCAGACCACACCCTTTTAGGGAAACAATGGAGTCTGTTCAACACAACTACTCAATTATGGCTGTGCAGTAGCAGTAGTAGGCAAACGTTAGAGACATGAACAACTACAAACACACACACACAACATTAGAAACATGAACAACTACAAACACACACACACACACACACACACACAGTCCTAAGTACATATATAATCTATGGACATGTTGTAGTAATACAGTGTTTTGTGTTTCTAAACAGTCTTGAATTTGCAGCACACATTCCTGCTATACAAAGGATCTGGTCCGAGGTATAAAGCAGCATACCGGGGACACCTAGGAAGGTGTGCCAGACAAGTGCAGCCACAAATGGCTGAGCACACCTGAGACTGACTGTACAGGACAGGAAAGTCCCAGATAAAAGGACTTCTTGTGAAACTTATTTCCTGCAATACAATTTATGTAGTTTCCTATCATAATGTAAGAGTAAGGAGTAATGCCACAAAAACTGCTCCATGTACAAACACTACATATTTGAAAATGTTAGAGGGTGATGTTTATTGGATAATCAAAGGGAGATTTCAGGGAGTGTCTATAAACTACAGGCAGCTTTCAAGAGATGGAAAATCAAAAGAATTTGACATACTTCCTAGATATGGTTCATTCTTCCCTCATTCCATTTTTAGGTGTACTACTACCAGAGTGGAGTTGAAGCAATTGGTCAGCAGTTCAAGGACAGACTAAAAGTCCTTTACCCACCCTTTAACACCACCATGAATGCTACCATCTCCATCAGTGACATGCGCATTGTAGATGCCGGGACCTACACGTGTGAGGTCCACAACTTACCTGATATCAGCGGGATCACCATGGCTACAGTCATCGTTCATGTTTTTGGTAACTTTTTCGCACTTTTCTTCATACCTACCTAAACTGAAACTGCTGAAAAAATACACGTTTGTTGATAATTCCTCAAATTTGTATTTATGTAAAATGATAATGCATCCAGTAGTGCTGTAGTCGGTAACTACAGTCAATAACTACAGTCAGTAACTGTAGACAAAGTTAATGTAAATGGCAAGATGAACACAATATTGCATTTATATTTGTATCTGTCTTCACCTTTGTATATATATACACTGTGTGTGTGTGTGTATATATATATATATATATATATATATATATATATATTCACACATTTGGTGAACATAAATCTGTTATTCCATAAAAAAATAACAAAAACTGTTGATGATAAAATAAGGGAATCGTGGTAAAACAACAGAAAAATCTAAACTACTCAAGGTGGAATCAGACCATGTGCAAAAGTAAATGAACCACAGCTGTGTTGGTAATGTCAATTAGGTAAAAGACCCATGTGACTGTTCAAGTAATCAATTAAGCAGACCAATCAAATGAGACATCCTTGGAAAAAGATTTGAGCCACACTGATTAAAAGGGAGAGGAAACCAACCAAACCACTGTCATGTCAAGGAGAAAAGCACACAAATCAACAATGACGAGAGGAAAGGAGACATCAGGACATCAGGATGAAGGTTGTGACAGTCAATCTGTCTGGGGAAAGCTACAAGATCTACAAAGATACAAAATAATTTACAAATGGAGGGCCCAGCTCTGTCCAGAAGTGGATGTCCATCATAACCCCAAGAAGCACCAGAAAAATAATAATTCATGTAAAGGCCAAACCCACACATCACCTCCAGAGAGCTGCAGACCTCTATGGAAGCACCTGGGATAAATGTACATGCATCTACAATCAGGCAAACAATCAATAGACGTGGCATTCATGGGAGAGTTGCTAGAAGGAAGCGTCTGCTCTCAAGAAAGAACAAAGTTGCCTGCTTAAACTTTGCCTGAGAGCACTTGGACAAACCAGAGGCTTTCTGGAAGTCCATTATCTGGACAGATGAGCCCAAAATTTAATTATTTGGCCACAATCACAGGTGCCATGTTTGGGGAAATCACTGCATAAAAAGAGAAATGGTGGAAATGTGAAGGTCTGGGCCTGTTTTCCTATGTCTGGACTTGGATGACTCCATATTATCCAGGGAGCCATCAATTCTCTGCCATCAGAGTTGAAGCTGGGACAGAAATGGATTATGCAACAAGACAACGACCCAAAGCATTGCAGCAAAAGCAGAGCTGGCCCAAGGCATGCTTGAATTACGCAGCCGCTTCGGGCCCCCACACCACAAGGGGGCTCCCAAGAGCACCAGGATATCATGATGAGCCTATTACATAACAATTTGGTACTGAGGTGTTGGTGTGGGGGGCCCCAAATGAAATTCTGCATCCCTGAGCAAAAAGACCAAGGAATGGCTTAAGATAAAGAAGATTTGCACTCTGGATTGGCCCAAACAAAGACCAGACCTCAATCCCATACAAATCCTGTGGCAAGATCTGAAGCATGTGGTACATGACAGATGTCCCTCCAACCTCTATCAGCTGCCAGAATTCTGCATGCTCCTGATGAGGCGGCGGATGTTCTCCTTAGGAATCTCCTCTCAGACCTGGATTGAAGCGTCAGTCAACTCCTGGACAGTCAGCGATGCAACGTGGCGTTGGTGGATGGAACGAGACATGATGTCTCAGATGTGCTTGATTGGATTCAGGTTTGGGGAACGGGAGGCCAGTCCATAGCATCAATGCCCATAGCATAGGAACTGCTGACACACTTCAGCCACATGAGACCTAGCATTGCCATGCATCAGAAGGAACCCAGGGCCCACTGCACCAGCATATGGTCTCATAATGGGTCTGAGGATCTCATCCTGGTACCTAATGGCAGTCAGGGTACCTCTGGCTAGCACATGGAGGTCTGTGCAGCCCTCCAAAGAAGTGCCTTCCCACATCATTACTGACCCACTGCCAAACCAGTCATGCTGGAGGATGTTGCAGGCAGCAGAACGTTCTCCACGGCGTCTCCAGACTCTGTCACGTCTGTCACATGTGCTCAGTGTGAACCTGCTCTCATTCGTGAAGAGCACAGGGCGCCAATGGCGAATCTGCCAATCTTGGTGTTCTCTGGCAAATGCCAATCACCCTGCACAGTGTTGGGCTGTATGCACACCCGCTTGTGGACGTCGGGCCCTCATACCACCCTCTTGGAGTCTGTTTCTGACAATTTGAGCAGAAACATGGATATTAGTGGCCTGCTGGCGGTCATTTTGCAGGGCTCTGGCACTGCTCCTCCTTGCACAAAGGAAGAGGTAGCGATCCTGCTGCTGGGTTGTTGCCCACTCCATGTCTCCTGCTGTACTGGCCTATCTCCTGGTATCTGCTCCATGCTCTGGACACTGTGCTGACAGACACAGCAAACCTTCTTGCCACAGCTCGCATTGATAATGCCATCCCGGATGAGTTGCACTACCTGAGCAACTTCTGTGGGTTGTAGACACCGCCTCATGGTGAGAGAACTGACAAAATGCAAAAGTGACCAAAACATCAGCCGGAAAGGATGAGAACAGAGAAAAGGTCTGTGGTCACCACCTGCAGAACCACTCCTTTATAGGGGGTGTCTTGCTAATTGCCTCTCATTTCTACCTGTTGTCAGCAGGTGAAATTGATTCACAATCAGTGTTGCTTCCTATCTGAACAGGTTGGTTTCACAGAAGTGTGGTTGACTTGGAGTTACATTGTGTTGTTTAAGTGTTCCCTTTACTTTTTTGAGCAGTGTATATAAATACCATTCTACATGTTCATATTGCAGCAAGATTTAATAGCACATATGTTCTATAACTCTTAGCCGGTGTAAGTGGTAAAGAATGGAGGTAATGTGGGCAAATTTATTTGAGGATGCTTGGACTCTGGCCACACAATTTCCAATATACTGCAGAGAGCAGTAAACCATGGGACAGAGTAGCATTTTTAAAGCAAAGAATAGGGCGGAGACAAGCAGTATTGCAAAGATGAAGTCAGAGATTTAAATGTGTAAGTCAAAGGTGAGACGGGGTCAAACAGAACTCATAATCATACATTTTCTTAGTATTTAGTGTTGGAAAGTTAGTTCTTTGTCAAAACTACAGGAACTACAAAATGATGTAAATGACAAACAACAGAAGGGCAGGATCAGAGACACGAGGAACAGAATCAGTGTTAAATTGTGCCTCCTGGAGGATACAAAATGACACTTGTCTGTTAAACAGAATCTAAACCAAGATAGCACCAGTAAGGGTGATAATGAAAAGTTTAGATATTAGGGAATTTTGACTGACCACGTTGAACCCTGCACGAAGGTCAAGAAGACAAAGAAAGGATGCGGAAACAAAATCACTAGAGAGAAAAAGATTATTCGGAACATAGACAGAACTGTCTCAATACTGTGATAGGATCGAAAACCTGACTGAAAAGTTTGGAAAAGGTTATTTGAGTTCAGGAATTCTTGCAGCTTGGAGGCAACAACCCTCTCAAGAGTTTCCGAGATGAAACACAGTGTTTGTGGTATATTTGTCAGTGTTCATTTGATACATATAAATGTTTATTGTATATAAATGCATATATAGAGTTTCCAGAGAAACAGTATATAGTTATAATTAGCATGTTTTGTCTGTATGGCTTTGACCAAATATCTTATGCAAAGATTCTATTCAGTTATATATATATATTTTCTTGCCTATTTTTGTTTACCTATATATTTATTGTTCTCCGTAGTATCATTTACCAGAAATGTTCCTCCTGAGTGAGCTTATGACAGCTCTGATGTACGTTGCAATGACTCAGCTCCGTATGCAACACTGCTAGCATTCCATATGGGAATTATAGATACGACAGTTTGTTTAAAATAATGGAAACTCTAATCATGTGTGAATGTTTGATGTTTCAGAGGCTGCAAATTCCACTCCGATCACTGCATGAAATTGTGGAAGTTGTGCTGTATGATCAAACCACTGACACTGACCTCTAATGACCACAAACAAAAAAAGATGATTTTTAACCAGGGTTTCACTGTGGACGTATTCTACTGATACCTCTTCTGTGCGCATTGACCCAAATAGTAAACAGGTCTGCTGAATTAGCTTGTGATGGGGCCTCAGACTCACCGGATTGGTTAGGGGTGAATTAAGTGCTATCCACCACTGCCACTCCTCTACCATGTTACCAGGACAACCTTGTTGGCCCTGGTAACCATATCGGTTTCCATGGGAACTATTTCCGACTAGTCTCCTCCTTGTCAGTGTGTGTCAGGAGTGTTGGATGGGGCGAATCCTGCAGTGTGCAGTGTGTTTTCTGTGATGCCACAGCCTGCCTTAACCATCTCTAGTAGGTCAGGGATGCTTCCTTCCTGCATTTCAGACCAGTTGTGACATAATTATAAAATGGTTATTTGAAATAAAGCAAAACAGCATCGCTGCTATTGTTCATATGCACAACTGCAGTAACATAGAATACAGATGATTCCTTCATCAACCCACAATATCTATTACAGCACATTGCATTTAAATTCTTTAAGCATTATGCTCTTGTAAATTTGTTTCCTTGCAGACCCTCAGAAAGCATGTAAAACCAGGCATGTCTGTTAAAGATCACTTGCGATCAGAATTGTACTGTACCTGATAGTATCCAGAGCAATGCTGAGATGGATCTGCCATGTTTGTTTTTGAAGAGAAGCCATCATACCCGTTCTGTGCCGTCCATGGAGATGTGGCAACAGGTCACTTGGTCACCCTCACCTGCCATTCTGAGAAAGGCAACCCCCCTCCCAAGTACAGCTGGACCAGGATTGAGCAAGGGGCAACCAGCAACATGGTCATCAATGCAGGTGCATGTGTGTGTGTGTGTGTGTGTGTGTGTGTGTGTGTGTGTGTGTGTGTGTGTGTGTGTGAGGTGTGTGAGGGTGTGTGTGTGTGTGTGTGTGTGTGTGCGCTCACATGCGCATGTGTGTGTGTGAAAGAGTGCGTGTGTGTGAGGGGGTGTGTGTGTGTGCATGTGCATGCATGTGTTTTCTTTGCTTATGTTAGTAGATTAATTACAAAAAATACATCACTTATTTAAAACCACTGATCTGAGTCACAGATTACAGTAGTGCTTTCACTGTTTTCTGAACTTCTGCTGTTTTTGTTCCTTTGCTTTGTACCAGATGAGAGTGGAGTGTTGTCCTTCATGAACATTTCTCAGTTCCAGTTTGGGAAGTATCAGTGTAATGCCTCCAATATTGTCGGAGCCTCCACTTGCTCTGTTAATTTAAACTCAGGTAGTTTCCAGTTCTGTGTTTGTACACATACAGCTGTTCTATGTTCCACATAATCCTCTCAATTGACGGTTCACATTTGTCGTACTGAACTGATCCATAATCCGGTGCCTTCATATGTTTCAAGGATACTTCTTTAAATGTTGTGCATTGTGCTGAATCACATTGCAACTCCAGTGCGGCACAAAAAGTCTCACTCTTCGTTTTCCACATTCATAGTCCTAAAGGGAGGTAGGGGGTGGACAATTGTGCCATCAGATTTAATGAGATGTGTGGTTGCCCAGAGACGCACGAGGTGACGATAGTGGGTGCGGTGATTGGCGCACTGCTGGCCGCCATCTTCGTCGTGCTGCTGGCGTGGTGCATCAGTCATCACCTGAAGAAGAAGAAGTACGAAGCAGCCAAGGCTAACGCTGAGTAAGTCTCACTGCCAGACCTCTCCTATTCCAGCCGTTATGGGATTACCCCTTTCTTAAGTCATTCTCTATATAAAAGTGCGCTAATCGAGTACTCCTTAGAGAAAACATAAATAGTACAGCTACACTGATGTCGGGGAACACTTAGGAATGTAGTTTATTGTACCAAGAAGGGTGCTCCTGTAATGTGAACCTAATGGAAAATGGGTGGAGGTGTATGTCCTATCTCACACCATTATAGCTACAACATATCATTTCTTCTCCAATTTCACACATCATACACACATTTGTTGTTATGTTTAAAAGAATAATATTTTTATGTGAGGATCAACATAAGCATCAGAAGAATCAATACTTCACTACAATCCCTAACCACAACACACCTGCTGTGTTGTGTGTGTGTTTGAAGAGCAGTATTGTACAGCCAGTTGCATCAGAAAACTACGTGAGACAATCCTGAGGTGAAAATGTTTTCTTTTGATCAGGACTGCTGTGAACTACAAGGCAGTGCCCCCGCAAGAAATGAAGGAACTCCAGGCCTGAGAGACATGCCAGCCTAAAAGGATCCCCTCAGACCAAACACTTTATAAACACATATGACAGCTAAGGACCTGGGTACCTTCCACTACTCTTGTAAATGTATTAATTGCAAATTAGAACTGTGCATTTCTGACAGTAATTGAATTGAATTGAATTGAATTGAATATACTTTATTGATCCCGAAGGAAATCAATATGTAATGTAATGTAACTGAGCTTGCATATTTACAAAGAAAACATCGAAGTGGTAAAAAGTAATATGTTGGTTCCATTTGGCCATGCAGTTGTTGAATGATATGAGTATTTAATACACAGGGAACTAAACATTATGATACTTGAATGAACTGTCCAATTTTCATTTTCTGTTTGTATACAACAACATGGGCAAAAATCCATTTTTTATGCCAAAAAGTTACATAGTCATATGCATGTGTGCTAAAAAAAAAAGTGTGTTTGAGGAAAAAAACATAATTGATGTAATCGAAGGGGGAAAAAATATTTTTTATATTGTTATCTTTCATGCATCTTCACTCTTGTGAATTAAAATCCCGTACAGATCCACGACAAAGAGTCAGTGTTGTACTGGAATCACTGTACTTAGGGTGTAATAACACACACAAACACACACACATGGTGTCCCTACACCAGACTCCTTAAAAGGGAACTTGCTGGGAAAGCTGATAAGTCCTGCTTACAGGTGCGATGGACAAACTCCACATACATGTCCACATCGCATACAGCTTGCGCCACCTTCCTCACCAGAGACTCTCTGTCCTTCGCCTTCATTAAGTTCCAAATGAATTGGCAACAGGCGGCAAAAGGATATGACAAAGAATGCAGTTACTTGGTAACGCAATCAGCCTCTGAACAGTGAGCCAATGGCTGAATTGCAGGTGGGATGTTTGGTCCCTTGTTATGAGGTTTACCCTTGTTCCGTACGTCAATCCCGTTACAATTTTCCCAACCGCGTTATGCTCCTTTGTAGTGATATTTGTAGTTACCGTGTTTGTCAGTTGTAGTCAGTTAATGTTGCTGTTCCCTTACCTATTGCCCTTGTTGTGTCTTGCCTATTTGCCGTATCTACGATTGTGAGCCCTATAGTCACGTGTGTTCCCCTTTGCCTAGCTTTTACTCCCGTTATTTGTCGTTTCCTTAATAAACTCCTTAAACTCCTGCACTTGCATCACGCCTGCCCAGTCCGAACGTTACAGAATGACCGACCTATTTAACATGACGCAGCAGGAAAGGTTTACTCCCGATAGCCTGCTTGTACACCAAGACAACGAAAAATTTCCGGGAATGATTAAATAATCTTCAGTCACTCCTAGTTCGGGACTCTGTGGGTAACCTCGTAACACAACAGTGAGACTTAGTCAGCAGATAACTTTGTACTGCAGTGCAACTTATACATTCAGCTGCTTAAGTGCCCCACGCCTCCAGAGAATGTCCTAGTTTTATTCATGAGGACCCTCTGAGGTCTAAGGGCCTTTTTTCTATTTAAGGATGTTTTCCTAAACTTGTCTCTGTGACGGGCAGAGAGTGCGAACGAAAAGGAAGCGATCACGCCAAGTCTCAGAGAAAAAGAGGGGTTTAATGAATAACGTGCGCAAACCAAAAACCTGTGCACTTGACCCAGATTAAGGATATAATAACCAGCAGTCAACTGGTACATAGACAAGGCATATATAGACAGACAAACGACCCCACCCACCTGAGGGACGCACACAACGCAACAACAAGACAACTGCCGCTGTACCGTAGGTGACCGGGAGGGGGAGCCTCCCTCACCGTGACAGACCCCCCCACCAAGCCACACTACGGCCCGATGTGCGGTCCACAGCGGCAGAACAAAAGACGCAAGACGAAGGGGCAGGAAGGCGGGGACAAGGCAGGGTAACACCTCCTGCGGTCCCAGAGCTGAAACACAAAACATACAACATAAATTAGCTCCCGCCTCCCTGGGCGGGACCCTGGACCGGCTGGGCCGTCAACAAGAGACAAACCACGCCCCAGTCGGTCAAAGGGCCCTCACGCCTCACAAAGTGTGCGTGTGTGCAGGTTACCTCCCTACTGCACAGTTGAACGTCTCCTGGACCAACCTCTCGGCTCGGGGTAGACCCCATTATGGGGCCGAGAGTTCCCCCGGGCATCCCTAGAACGGCCGGGGAGACCGCCCCTACCTAGAGGCAGTACAAAGCAGGGTGGACTCCTCCACCCTGCCGGAGGTTCCAGGGGGGGGGAAGTACTCCTATCCCCAACGTGGGCCGACTACTCCCCAGGGCGAACCTCCTAGTCGCCCCGAGCACGAGGGGAGGTCCAGGGACTCCACAGTCAACCGCGGGAGGAACCTGCACACAACACGTACGCACAAACACACAGACACAACAAAAACGCGCACTTACCCTGACCTTTATAGCACCCCTAACACAGGGGGGGGAGAGGTCTCCATCTCAGAAGGAGGGGACACCCCTTTACTACGCCTCTTACTGGAGGAAGGGGGCCCCCTACCGTCTCCGGAGACACTCTCGCATCTCTGGTCAGGGCCTCCCGTAGGAGCTGCGCCTTCCGTGCCACAGATCGTGGCACAGGACCCTCCATAGCCCCTCCCCCAAACGCCCCTTGGAGGAGGAGCGTACGGGGAATTACATAAAACAATTCACAAACACGCTAGGACAAACACAAACACGAGATGGGCGACACAAACACACACGCGCACTTACCCTCTCACCGGCGGGCCTCCCTCAGGAGCTGCGCCCTCTGTGCCACTCCTCGTATAGAGGACGTAGACGGTGGCACAGGACCCTCTATAGCTCCCCCCCAAAAACATATTTAGGGAGCCTTAAGGGAATTACATATAGACACGAAAGACAAACGCAAACACGCAAGACAAACGGCAGACGCACCTTCCACTCACTCAAGCCCGTAGTCACACACATCTCACACATGCACAAACACAGACTACGGGCGAGCACGTTAGCAAGAAGGCGCCGCCCCCTTGGAGGAGAGCGCTATCAGGTCTCTCGCTTCAGTCACCGCCGTGCTACACAACGTACTATACAAACACACAAACAAACAAGCACGTAGGAACGACGGGACGAGCGGTTCGCAACCCAGCTCTCCTCCACATACATTCAAACAACAAATAACACGTAGACAAACACTTACCACGAGACATGACCACAAACGAAAGAGAAAGTAAAGGAGACTGGCGGCTTCCGAAAGTGGCTGGTTATTCTGTGACGGGCAGAGAGTGCGAACGAAAAGGAAGCGATCACGCCAAGTCTCAGAGAAAAAGAGGGGTTTAATGAATAACGTGCGCAAACCAAAAACCCGTGCACATGACCCAGATTAAGGATATAATAACCAGCAGTCAACTGGTACATAGATATTCATATATAGACAGACAAACGACCATCAGGTGAGGGAGCTAATAAGCCCCACCCACCTGAGGGACGCACACAACGCAACAACAAGACAACTGCCGCTGTACCGTAGGTGACCGGGAGGGGGAGCCTCCCTCACCGTGACAGTCTCTAAATATACTTATTCATAATATTACACCCATATATTTCATATCAAAATGTTCACAACAATCTCAGCCCTCTTCCTAATGAGGTTACATTTGACTTAGCGTATTGCATAAATAAATTATATGGTCCTAAATCTGAAAATATAGGTCCAATTTTCAAATTCTTCTCATATCTCATTTGAAACCACACCTTTACTGAAATTAGCGAACTATACTGATGTTTGAAATAAGTTTGCAAAGGTGTTGGCTTCACAAAAATAGTGAAATATTTAAATAAACTAGTATAGAAATGTGTAAAAATAATGCATAAAAATTATTTTTTTACAATCACTTATTGCATAAAAGTGTGGTCTGAGGGAATGAGATAAAATGTGATCAATGCTTTTTTATTACATATCAAGCTTCATGGAGTATCAAAATGTCAATATTCATGTGTGCAAGCAGGAAAAAAATTACAGCAACTACAAAAACAAACAAACAAACAAACAAACACTGCAGAGCAAAACATATCCACTCATCTATACTATATTATTCTATACTATTATTCTATACTTGCACACTTGGAAACGTACAAGGTAAACATTTACTAATGGACAGTCAATATAGACAAAGCATTATTTTATAATGAATCAATTACATGAATTTTGCACAGAAGCAGCTTCTAGCAAGCCAGCTAGCTAGCTAGCTAGTAGAACACGTCGAGCCTAAAGGTGAACCTAGCTGTTTACGACCAGTATTATAGTGAGCGATATTGTAAAATAGCATTCATTTAGCCATCAATATTTTATGCTTCTTCATCAAAAACCTCAGGATTTCAAGCTACATTCATCGCTGCTATGTACTGTAAATCGCTACGTTACCTATGTAGCTAGCTAGCTAGTAGAAGGTGTGCTTCAGCAGCTGTTTACAAAATATGATCCGCAAAACAATTCAGAAAAAAAAGCCAGCCAACCAGATGTCGAATAAGAACAGAAGGTTCTGCCTTCTTCCGATACTAGATATGTCATGATGATGTATTGGTCATGTAGTAAATGACACACAAGTCCCCCAATCACATGAGGGGAGTGGCAGGTGTAAATCTTAGTGAAACACGAACCCAGCCCTTCTATCCACAGAGCAAGGAGTTCACTGTGGCAGTACAGGGCTACGTTCCGGAACGCCGAGCCCTCAGGGCCCAACAGGCCAACCCTATCAGCTATGTGGGGAGGATTAGGGCCCTGAAGCCTAGCCCCACAGATGCAGCGTCACCTGCACCTCCTGGCGCCTCCTCAGCTGCAGCGCTCACCGACGCCTCCACGGCTGCAGCACCTCCTGCCACCTCCTCGGCTGCAGCACCTCCCAGCGCCTCCTCGGCTACAGTGTCTTCTGTGCCTCCCGACACCTCCTCAGCTGCGGCGTCTCCTGTGGCTCCCGCCTGGAGCTTGGCTGCATCTTTGAAGCCCGTCTGGGACAGGTTCATGCATCACGTGCCCTTCAGGGGCCCACAGAGACTCTGCTGCTCGCTTGTGGGCCTGGAATTGACAATGTGTTTGTTCCCCCAAGTGATTATTGCTCATCCATACCCATGTTCCCTTTTTTACCCTGTTCTGTTCCTGGTTTTCTGTTTGTCCCGGTCCCTGGGACAATCACATGGCAGCAACTCAGTGCATTTAGGCATGTAGACATGGCCAAGACAATTTCCTGCAGTTCAAACCAAGCATCAGAATGGGGAAGAAAGCTGATTTAAGTCACTTTGAACGTGGCATTGTTGTTGGTGCCAGATGGGTTGGTCTGAGTATTTCAGAAAATGCTCATCTACTCGGATTTTCATGCACAACCACCTCTAGGGTTTACATAGAATGGTCCGAAAAAAAGAAAATATCCAGTGAGCTGCAGTTCTGTGGCTGCAAATGTCTTGTTGATGCCAGAGGTCAGAGGAGAATGGCCAGACTGGTTTGAGCTAATAGAACGGCAACAGTAACTCAAATAACAAGTCATTATAACTGAGGCATGCAGAAGAGCATCTCTGAATGCACAACACGTCAAACCTTCTGGCGGATGGTCTATAGCAACAGAAGACCACACCTGGTGCCACTCCTGTCAGCTAAGAACAGGAAACTAAGGCTACAATTCACACAAGCACACCAAAATCGGACAATAGAAGATTGGAAAAACATTGGCTCGTCTGATGAGTCTCGATTTCTGCTGCAACATTTGGATGGTAGGGTCAGAATTTGGCAACAACAACATGAAAGCATGGATCCATCCTGCCTTGTATCAACGGTTCAGGCTGGTGGTGGTGGTGCAATGGTGTGGGGGACATTTTCCTGGCACACTTTGGGCCCATTAGTACCAATTGAGCATCGTGTCCATGCCACAGCCTACCTGAGTATTGTTGCTGACCATGTATTGTCCCTTTATGACCACAGTGTACCCATCTTCTGATGGCTACTTCCAGCAGGATAACACGCCATGTCATAAAGCACGAATCATCTCAGACTGGTTTCTTGAACACGACAATGAGTTCACTGTACTCAAATGGCCTCCAACGTCACCAGATCTCAATCCAATAGAGCACCGTTGGGATGTGGTGGAACAGGAGATTCGCGTCATGGATGTGCAGCTGACAAATCTGCAGCAACTGCGTGATGCTACCATGTCAATATGGACTAGACTGTCTGAGCAATGTGTTCCAGTTTCCAGGATTAAGGCAGCTCTGAAGGCAAAAGGGGGTCCAACACAGTACTAATAAAGTGGCCACTGAGTGTGTGTGTATATATATATATATATATATATATATATATATATATATATATATATATATATATATATATATATATATATATACCATATATGTGTCCATAGGTGTACATTGACATCAGTTCAGATCAGGTCAGATCAGTTCAGATCATCATCATCTTCTTCTTTTACTAAGGCCCCAAACTTTGGAGTTCTCTTTTCTATTTTGAAAGGGCTTCATTTAAGATACTCTTGACTCAGCAGAGATTGATATCCTATCATGCATTGGGAGAAGACTGATATCCTCTCAGGGCCTGAGTGATGACTGTGTTGCTTTAGCTGTTTGTAGCTGTTTGCAACTGTGAGAACACTGGTATCCTCTCAAGGACTGAAAGAAGATTGTAGCATCCTCTCAGGGATTAAGATCAATTTGAATTATCCTCTCATGGGTTGAGAGGTGACTGTTTTAGATACTTGTAATTAAGAATGATATTCTCTGAGTGACTAAGAGGAGACTGTATCCTCTCTACATCTGCCATACTCTGTGCACCCTGGTTTTCTATTACAACAGTACCTTTATTTCCTTGATGGGTGGTAATATGATTTTACATGGCCTCTATAGTAACTCTTTCTCAATTTAATGTCCCATTTTAAACACTGCTCATTCTTCATTGTCTCATTTAATTTCTTTTACATTCTATAAATTATTTAATCTATTTTCTTCTTATGATAATTATACATTTTTATGTATTTTATTTTATATTGTTCATTCTACTAATTCAGTCCTTTCATTTTTTATTCCTTTAATTCATTCTCTGTATTCTTAAATTATTTAATTTCTTTTAATCTTAACATCTCTGCAAAGCGCTTTGTAAACTTTGTGTGTGCACTTTGTGATTAAGAAAGTCCTATATAAATAAAGTTCATTATTATTTTTGCTGCTGTTATTATTGTTACAAGTATTATTATTGTTGTTGTTGTTGTTGTGTCGTGGTGTCCCATGGTGTTAGCACCATGTCATGGTGTTACTGCTCTGCTGGGTTGCTATGCTTCCATTGTCCATTTTCCTTTCATTTCCGCCCGCAGCAGTGCTTTGTTATTTTGAGGCAATGGAGAAAACACTCGCGTCTCACTTCCTCCACGTCACATATTAGCATTCATTATACTTTTATTAGCATCACAAAGTACAAAGAAGTAATTCCTGTTAAACTGGCAACACTTCACCATTTATTGCTAAGATAGTAAGCAGTAAGAAACCATCCAAACAAGTCATCAAAATTCAAAACTATTTAAAAAGAATTGGTCAGTGTGTTACGGGATGTGGAAAAAACGTGTGTGTGTGTGTGTGTGTGAGAGAGAGAGAGAGAGAGAGAGTGAGTGTGTGTGAAAGACAGAGCCTATGTGGTTCAGATCACTCATCAGCTTCTCATCTTTTAGGTCAAACCACTTTGAGCTCTTTGCATTCACCTAATGAGTCACCAGACGAGAGATAAAATCGAACCCGGCACATCGCGCTGACCCACACAGCTTTGCCTTATCAACATCCGTGCAAACGGCCGGACAAACACGGACGGAGTCAAGCAAGGAAGAGCAAGCCGACAGTGGTACAGACACAAGCCACCTGAAAAGAACGATTTAGACAGACGCCTACATTTAGTGCTACGATGTAGTTAATTGTGAAAGATTATAAACGTATATCTAGTTTTGTTTTTTGTTGTTGTTGTTGGTGGTGGTGAAAAGTAAAAATAAACCTAAAATAAGGTAAAATAAGCCTAATTTACAGTAATTGATAATAACATCATACATTTTGCTGCTTGTCTTCAGAAGGGGAAATACTAAAGGAGAGAGTTCCAAAATTAACATCTGAGTAAAACAAAAACCTTAAAAAATTTAAACCCTTCTGGTGCGCTGTTGTAAGTCCCTGTGCAAAAATCATATGTGGTTTAGAAACAGCCCTGGACAGAATAGTGGGCATCCATAATCATAACCCAGGCATTACAGCTATGTTGAGAGAATTAATGGACAAAAAGTCATAATTTTTTACCTTTTCTCCATTACAACATATCAGTTGTGCTTTTCATGGATGCACTGATGTTCATCTGGGACAAAGTTGCTGGAATATCATGAAGTCATTTGAAAGTTTTTGAACTGGTATCCCTTTGGTAATAGATGTAACCTTCTTTAACCAATGGCTAAAACCTATTTTCATGCAATATACTGTCATTTTGTAAACGTTAAGCTATACAACATACTAAACTATCTAGCTAAGGTTCTTCAAAATCTGCATTTATGTGCATATAAATAAAAATATTTATATGCAGTTTTCTTTGCCTGTTGGTACAGACTGTTGCACCTGCCCAAAACAATGGAGTCTGCTGTAAATATTTCACAAAAGAAATTAAATTCAGTTTTCATACACCTTAAAAATTCTTTTTGAATTATTAAATAAATTACAACTATTACCGCATTTAATTGCTTTTAACATCTTATACACCTGAATACAAAGGTGCAATGCTAAGTAGGGGTATTCCTGACCTTGTCATAATGCACATTCAGCATAACACATGACTCATGCAGAATGCTCTCATCACAAACCATGGCCAACACAAGCTACATAACTTACCACAAAAACATTTTTAAAGTTACCACAGCAGTACACACACACAGGTGACATCTCATTAATTATGCCATACAAATATCTGAAGAATGAAGAAGGATTAAAGTCTGAGACATTTTCAAAGGTCATAACCTTTTCAGCACTGCTGGGAAAGGTTATGTCTTATCTAGTTGAGTAATATACTCTACAAGCTGCAAAACAAATTACTGACAAGTGTGAAATAACTCAAAGAGAAAAACCGAAGACAGTGCATCATAGTCTGCGGAGAGTACTCAAATGCCTAGATTCATATTTAGAATACAGGATGGTTTGGACAAACTGCGTAGCGGTGCTGAAAATTCTTAGCATCTGTAGACTCTAATGGATTTGTTGATTCCCTGACCTAGATTTCCGTAATGGAGCGATTGATGCTGATGCGCCTCCTGTTCAAATCATACATGTTTTTGAACTTGCCATTTAGAGCACACAGAAGGGTCTTCCTGTATCTGTTGGAGAGGAAGTAGTAAATTATGGGATCCAGGCAGCTGTTGAGGGTAGAGAGGAGCAGTGTGACCTCATTCCAGATGTGCAACTGCTGCTTGCTCTCCAGGCCTGTGATGATGTTCATCTGGGCTAGCACATATGGCACTCGGACCAAATGATAAGGCAAGAAACACACAGTGAATATGCCCGGCACCAGGAAGGTTTTCCAGATGATTAGTTGCTTGTGGTCCTGGCCATTGGATTTGCCTTTCCCCATCTGTACAGTCTTCAGCTTCAGCGCAATCTTCACGTAGAAGACGACAAAGAGCAGGAACAGCCCGCCGAAGAGGGCAACCACCGCAAGGTTAACGCTACCTTTTAGTAGACTCTGGTTGTGGAAATGAAAGCAGATGTGGTTGCATTGGTTTTCACATCTGTTGTTTATGAAGAACAGGCAGGTCACCAAGAAGAGGAAGGACCAGACGGCGTAGCTGGCTATCCGGCTCCAGCAGACTTTCTGGACACGGAAGACCCACACCGGCTTGGTGATCTTGAGATAACGGTCCAGGCTGATCAGACAGAGGAAGGAAATGCTGGCATACATGTTGATGTAGAAGAGGACACCCACCAGTTTGCACAAAATGAAGGGGCCCTCCCTGTTGTGGTAGTGAATGCGCAGCAGCAAGCAGAGGAGCAAGAGCAGGTCGGCCAGTGTGAGGTGCCGCATGTACACCGCCATGGACGTGTTGGCATGGCGCTGCAAGAACAAGACAAAGATGCTGATGCTGTTGTTGAGGAGGCCGATACTGCAGATGATGGAGTAAGCGATGGGCAGAAGCGGTGACAGGAAGCTGTCGTGGATCTCACAAACGCTGTTGTTGCCACTGACGTTGTGTCCCAGGGACATTGTGTCAGTAGAGCACGGGCCAAATTGTTCTGTATATAGATCCTGCAGTAAAATAACAGGAAATACATGAACCGTCATATGTGAACTGAATTCAGTGTGATTGTAGTTTTAATATTTTTATCCTTTAAAGTCAATGGAACATGTTTTTAAGCAAGACTAAAATTATGTCATGAAATCATTTTAAAAGATTGGCACCAACATATATAACATATATATATATGTTAACATATATAACACTGTCATATAATTACTCTCATAATTTTTCTTCACTATAAACATGTTATGGTCTAATTTCCTCAGAGTATGGCAAAAGAGAACATTTGCCAGTCTTTGTTTTTTAATTCAAATTTGTGGATTTTTGGATAAGGAAAATAATGGCAACTATATCACATCAGGAAGGCTTCAATCGTTATAAATCTGAGTGGAAGATATCTGACACCTTTAGGAGCTTTGAAGATTGAGTACTAGCTCTTACCTTTGTGACTGTCCTCTTTGACTGTCTTGCATGCAAGCACCATTTATGCATATACTCTTGTGATGGAAGTTCCCTGTGACGTCTGCTGGGGCTGGTTTGCAGCCAAGTGATCAGTTCAGAGAAATGTTAACCTTATCAGCAATATTCCTTCATCGAGTGTCACAGCTTCCTTTTAGGGTGGAAGTTACTAGAAATGTTACATTTATTGTACCCCAAGTTTAACACACAATGTTTTCCCTGTAATAATACAAACTTAATTCTTTAGATGTTTACCAATCCTTAGCCACAACTTTTAAAACAATTTCTAATAACTTAATACTCAAACAAACATTTTTTTGCAAACAAATACCAAATAAATAGTTCTTTCTACAAAACAACTACACACTGATGTGGTAAATGGAAAACATGAGTTTTTTTACATTTTCAGAGTGCAGCGCACAACAGTCTGCTGTAAAATTCATGTGTACATGTACATTCACAAATACACAGGTCATTTCTGTATATTCAGTACATATACACCACAAAGTAAAACAAAGGAAATGTTTTTTTTTTGCATGAACAGTTCTGCAACACAAATGATGTATATATTGTAATACATGAAAGCAATGCATACAAAATTAGCTTGTAACTGTGAAATTAAAACTTATGGTGCATCTTCTTTTTGGGTATGGCCACCAGATCTCATCAACGTGACAGGTGAAATTCTCTCTGGCTGGTGAGAATAGTGTGGATGTGCTATGGAGTTGTTATATTGCCAAAAGTCTAAAGCTTTTTTTTAACGAGAGAGCACAATTCGCGCAGACTTATGGAAGCGTGGTTTGTGATGAAAATCAGATGGCGAGAGCATTAAAAAGGTCCGCGAGCATGCAGGATGCGTTTCAGTGTGCAGCCACACTCCACAAAACAAAAGAAGCGCAAGTTTGTGCAAGAGCATCAGCAGTTCTGTAGCAGAGCAAAGTGAGAGCAGAGTAAATATGAGTGAGCACATGTATATTATGTATGCAAGCAAAGGAAATCCATGATTGCTGCATGAAACACCCTTGCATTTTAGCAAACGTGCTCTTGACTTCTGTCAGTAAAGTAACGTCATAAAGTACTGTCTGGAATGATGTATCCAACCTTGTCGTGCTCCCTTACTAATGTTGCCACATGCTTAATCCATCACCTGGAGAATGACCATGTATTGGTGGGGTCGGTGATCATAAACCTTTCATGTCCATGCTGAAAAGAAATTCTTAAATACGATTTAGGAATGGAGTGTATATGGTGGAAGGTGAACCACAAGAAGTCATGGGTGTTTAATGCACACCAGAGCAGTCCAGTGGAAACTCATGTTGTCCTAGACAGCAACAAACCTGGACTGCATGGGTCCAATCCCATGGCGATTGTGAATATGTTGTGCAGTGTTGATGCGGAAGGCGGAAGGCATGAGGATGAATGACATGATGTTCTGGCTAATAGCTGCCCATGTTGTGATGTTTGTCGCCATGCTACCCAGGGACACTAACAATGGCATAGTGTCCAGTGATGTTCATTCCTCTTTACCTTGTTTTGGCAAAGTTGAGCTTCATCAAGCTTCCACCAGGCTGCTCAGGAATATGATAAATTCATAAATTGCGAGGTCTGAGGCAGGATGCCGAGACAAATCCCAGAAAACATATATACAGCTTTATTCAACAACAAAGGCTGACTTAGCACACAGATAACGACTCACATAGACAAGCACGGGACAGGACAACCTTACACAATATATACACAATAGACTGATGAGACGGGTGAACACATACACAAACAACCACATCCACAGGAAGTATACATATATACATATACATATATAGACGCGGACTACACATACACACGCCTGAAGGGAGGGGTCCGGGACTGTAACGTGACAGTCGACATGCAAATATTCCACCAGGTGGAGGCTTGCATGAAGGTATTCTCTGAATTAAAAAAAATAAGTACAATGTTAACATTAAATCAGTAACTACATATAAATTGTACGTAACGTACAAAAGTATGTACAGCATAGATCAGATACACATTTGACATATCTCACTGACATGTTCAATGTTCCTCTCAAATGGAACTTGGTATTGTTGCTTCATGCATACTGTCATATATCATTTTGTACTAAGCCTTCATTGTTGTATAAGCATGTCTCATGTCTTTTCGTTTTGGTTATGTGTCTCTTTCGGATTGTAATCACCCTACGACCCTGGACCTTTGTAATGATGGATTTGCCCTGACTAAATCTCACTCTTCTCAGCACTTACGTCCACCTCGCAATCACTCTGCATTACACATACTCTCTTGTCAGCATGTGATCAGTAGTGGACATGGCAACATTTCCTATCATATGGAATCATCATTATCACGTGATGCTGTTATCTGGCCAAACTTCCTCAACAATAGCAGTTTCTTAGTCTGGGTTAAACAAGCATGACCAGCTGATGGTTTTCCCTCTGTCCTGCAAGAAACAATTATGAATGTAAATATGTGGCCGTCGTATCAGAAAACAGAAAGACAATGTGTGAATCTCTATTCTCAAAGTGAAAGGACCTTATTCCACAAGCCTCCAGGTTCCCTTATGCTCATTCCGTGTTTACTGTATGACACTATAAACAAGAGTTGCTCAAACGGTACTGGAAAGACTTCTTGGTCTTTCCCATGGTCTTTATCTTCCCCTGCCTCTTCTTCGTAGTAGTCTTTCGTGATCCATTTTGTTTGGTCTTTGCTAAGTTTGGCTTCTTCCTGATTCAGTGTTCCATATGCCCCAGGCAATCAGAAGTAAACCATTATGATGAACTGTGCTTTCACACGTGGGATGGTTTAATTAATTCATTTTTTTAAGATTCAAGATTTCTTTGGTTATGCCAGAAATTAGGACAATTAGACAGGGGTGTTGCCAATGACAACTGAATGCTGTGGTGCAAAATGAGTGCAGGAGAAGTGCAAACTGTATTGAAGCAGTAAGAATATGTTTACAGTTGTGAAGAAATATTTTATGATTATGGTATTTTAAAATAAAGAATCAATTTAGGTATTCATTCAGTTAGGGTTTATGCAAAGTAAAAAAAAAATGGAAACATTCCCCTTATAATCGTGTTCTGCTTTCTAGTGTCTATTTGAATATACATAAATAACCCTTGTATTTTGAAAATACAAGTACGTATGAGTACTATAACAAATACAAAAATTACCATTTTGGTAAAAGGTTTGGTGTGAGACATTTCGTATGTAGTGTGTTTGTGGTTTTGATTGTTGTGTGTTAGAGTTTGACAAAAGGAAACATAGCTTCAGAAATTGGGTCCTAGCAATTGTAAAAGACTGTATACAGACCTAAGTAACTAAATGTGGTTAGCTGTATGCCTTTCCCACGACTTGCGGAAGTCCCCAACTACAAGTAGAAAGAAATATCCCACACACCACCAGCCTAAAATGTTGATAAAGCAGGATGTATCCATGTTTTCAAGTTCATCCATTCATCCATTGTCTTCCGCTTATCCGGGTCCGGGTCGCGGGGGCAGTAGCCTAAGCAAAGAGGCCCAGGTTTCCCTCTCCCCAGCCACCTCTTCCAGCTCTTCTGGGGGGATACCAAGGTTCCCAGGACAGCCGAGAGATATAATCTCTCCAGCGTGTCCTGGGTCTTCCCGGGCCTCCTCCCAGTTGGACATGCCCAGAGCGCCTCCCTAGGCAGGCGCCCAGGTGGCATCCGAACCAGATGCCCGAACCACCTCAACTGGCTCCTCTCTACGTGGAGGAGCAGCGACTCTACTCCGAGCCCCTCCCGGATGACTGTGCTCCGTACCTTATCTCTAAGGGAGAGCCCAGACACCCTGCGAAGAAAACTCATTTCGACCGCTTGTATTCGCGATCTCATTCATTTCGGTCACGGTCACTGACCCAAAGCTCGTGACCATAGGTAAAGAGTTTGCCTTTTGGCTCAGCTCTCTCTTCACCACAACGGTCCGGTACAGCGACCGCAATACTGCAGCCGCAGCACCGATCCGCCTGTCAATCTCTCGTTCCATCCTTCCCTCACTCGTGAACAAGAACCCGAGATACTTAAACTCCTCCACTTGAGGCAAGGACTCACTCCCGACCCAGAGAGGGCACTCCACCCTTGTCCGACTGAGTACCATGGTCTCAGTTTTAGAGGTGCTGACTCTCATCCCAGCCGTCTCGCACTTTTCGGCTGCAAACTGATCCAGCGAGAGCTGTAGGTCTCGGCCCGATGATGCCAACAGGACCACATCATCTGCAAAGAGAAGGCGTGGAATCCTGAGGCCACCAAACCGAACCCCCTCCGCCACTTGGCTACGCCGAGAAATTCTGTCCATAAAAGTTATGAACAGAACCGGTGACAAAGGGCAGCCTTGGCGGAGTCCAACTCCCACCGGAAACCAGTCTGACTTACTGCCGGCCATGCGAACCAAACTCCTGCTCCGTTTGTACAGGGACTGGGTAGCCCGTAGCAACGGGCCCCGCACCCTATACTCCCCGAGCACCCCCAGAGGAATCCCCGAGGGACACGGTCGAATGCCTTTTCCAAATCCACAAAGCACATGTGGACTGGTTGGGCAAACTCCCATGCACCCTCTAGGACCCTCGCAAGGGTGAAAAGTTGGTCCAGTGTTCCACGACCAGGACAGAACCCACATTGTTCCTCTTGTAACTGAGATTCGACTATCGAACGGACTCTCTTCTCCAGAACCCCTGCATAGACCTTACCGGGGAGGCTGAGAAGTGTGATCCCCGATAGTTGGAGCACACTCTCCGGTCTCCTTTCTAAAAAAGGGGAACCACCACCCCGGTTTGCCAATCCAGAGGCACTGCCCCCGATGTACACGCGATGTTGCAAAGACGTGTCAACCAAGACAGTCCCACAACATCCAGAGCCTTAAGGAACTCAGGACGGATCTCATCCACCCCCGGAGCCTTGGCTCCAAGGAGTTTCACAACTACCCTGGTCACCTCGGCCCTAGTGATGGGCAAACCCCCGCCCGAGTCCTCTGGTTCTGCTTCCTCTATGGAAGACGTGGTGGTGGGATTGAGAAGATCCTCGAAGTATTCCTTCCACCGCCTAATGACATCCCCAGTCGAGGTCAGCAGATCCCCAGCCTCACTGTATACAGTGTTGGTCGGGAAACGCTTTCCACTCCTGAGTTGCCTGACGGTTTGCCAGAACTTCCTCGGAGCCGATCGAAAGTCGCTTTCCATGGTCTCACCAAACTCTTCCCACACCCGAGTTTTTGCCTCTGCGACAGTCAAAGCCGCTATCCGCTTGGCCCCCCTGTACCTGTCTGCTGCCTCCAAAGTCCCACGGGCCAACCAGGCCCGATAGGACTCTTTTTCTTCAGCATGACGGCCTCCCTTACCCGAGGTGTCCACCACCGGGTTCTGGGATTGCCGCCACGACAGGCACCGACAACCTTGCGGCCACAGCTCCGATCTGCCGCATTGACAATAGAAGCACGGAACCAAGCCCACTCAGACTCAATGTTTCCGGCCTCCCTCGGGATGCGGTCAAAGCTTTGTCGGATGTGGGAGTTAAAGACCTTTCTGACAGGTTCCTCTGCCAGACGTTCCCAGCAAACCCTCACAATACGTTTGGGTCTGCCAGGTCTGTCTGGCATCCTCGCCCGCCATCTGATCCAACTCACCACTAGGTGGTGATCGGTTGACAGCTCAGCTCCTCTCTTTACCCGAGTGTCCAAGACACACGGTCGCAAGTTCGACGATACGATTACAAAATCGATCATCGAACTGCGACCTAAGGTGTCCTGGTGCCATGTGCACTTATGGACACCTCTGTGCTCAAACATGGTGTTCGTTATTGACAAACTGTGACGAGCACAGAAGTCCAACAACAGAACACCACTCGGGTTCAGATCGGAGAGGTCGTTCCTCCCAATCACACCCTTCCAGGTCCCACTGTCATTGCCCACGTGAGCATTGAAGTCCCCCAGCAGAACAATGGAATCCCCAGAAGGGGCACCTTCCAGTACCCCCTCCAAGGACTCCAAGAAGGCCGGGTACTCCAACTGCCATTCGGTGCATAAGCACAAACAACAGTCAGAGCCCTTTCCCCGACCCTAAGGCGCAGGGAAGCAACCCTCTTATCCACTGGGGAAAACCCCAACACACAGGCAGCGAGCCGGGGAGCTATGAGTAAGCCCACTCCAGCCCTCCGCCTTTCACCCTGGGCAACTCCAGAAAAGAATAAAGTCCAGCCTCTCTCGAGAGGATTGGTTCCAGAACCCAGACTGTGTGTGGAGGTGAGCCCAACTATATCTAGTTGGTATCTCTCAGCCTCACACACCAGCTCAGGCTCCTTCCCACCCAGAGAGGTTACGTTCCATGTCCCAAGAGCCAGCTTCAGTAACCGAGGGTCGGTACGCCAAGGCCCCCGCCTTCGGCCACCGCCCAAACCACAATGCACCGAACCCCTAGTACTACCTCTCCCACAGGTGGTGGGCCCATGGGAGAGATGTTTTTGGGGAGGGAATATATTTCTGTGGAGTTTGAAATGTTTTCAAGTTGCTTCCAACAAATTCTGAGCCTACTACTGCAGCAGAAAACAACTCATCAGACCAGGCAAAGTTTTTCCTATTTTCTGGTCAGTTTTGATGAGCCTGTTCTTAGCTCAGAGGAGTGACACCTGTTGTGGTCTTCTGCTGCAGTAGCCCATCTGCTTGAAGGTTTGTCATGTTGTGCATTCAGAGATGTTCTTCTGCATACCTCTGTTGAAATGAGTGGCTATTTGAGTTGCCTTTCTATCAGCTTAAACCAGTCTGGCTATTCTCTGACCTCTGGCATTAACAAAAACAGTACTTTAATTGTTTATAATACATTATAAGAAAATCTAATAACCTAATCAATCTTAGTTTGTGTTGGTGCCTTTCTCTGATCAGAATTAAACTTTTAATAACTGTTAGTTCAACCTTTACAAGATTTAGTCATTTGTACACATCAAATTGCAAATGCTCTGTTGAATAGTTTCACTCATCACAACATTTAGGCATTAGTTCATCACATAAGTCTTTATTGGTAAAATGGTTGAACAAGTTGTCCTAATACGTCAAGCATACATTTCCATTATACTTTTTTCCTAAATCTGTCCTCAAGTGGTAACTTGTTCCCAGTGCTGTAATACCGTATACTTTCTGTAATGCCTCATACAATATGACAGCATCCCACTCGTATTTTGCAATACAAGTATACTTTATACAGTGACATCTTATCTTACTCAGTTTCGTGTTTTGCATTACTTTATTTTTTCCTCATGGGACTGCAAGACAGAGGTGGCAGAGGGCCCCTTTTCACACCTGAACAGGAAGGAGGCTGTTTGCACCATGGTTGTAGAAAACAATGTCATAAGACTAAGGGAGACAAGAGTGCCATTATGGAGGACACCAACATCTTTGAAAACATCCAAACAGTCAGCATCTCAACCACTGACCGCTGGTGACACCAAATGAATATGAAGCTGCTGTACCCTGTTCCATTTGACAGAAGTGGTGAGAGAGTGAAGGAGCTGTGCTACCAGTATGTACAGGTCAAACATGTATGAGCGTGCAGTAGCTGTGCCTCCCAGTAAACACCTCAACATCCTATAGTGACGTACACTACAGTGAGTGTGACCTTTACACATTTGCTATAGCTGTAGAAAAGAAGATGCAAATATGCGCTGTGCACATTTGACGTAACGTAATTGATTGTCCAAAATGAAAATGCACGTAATTCATAAAACTCATTTTGTGTCTTCTGGATATTAGTGAATAATGGAACTTGGAAGCAAGTAAAGCCCCACACAGTTTCACCTACGTGGATGAGGCTTCAACCTAACAAAAATGCAGAAGGTCGAAATATCATCGGTCACAGAGCTCCAGCTGAGGGGCCAGGCCATGTGCTGCCATCTTTGAGAACGCATATTCCTATTATTGGGCCATACAATACAGTGTCTTGTCACCGTTTTAGACTCTCTCTACAGGGATCTCATCCCTGAACAAGAGAGTGGTCAGAATGGAGATGACTTGCCAAAGTATGTCATAGTTTAGGACAATGTCAGTCTCCATCGCTCCAACATCATCAGGCAATGGTTTGCAACCCACAGTAGGATGCTGATGGAATTCCTCTCACCCTACTCCTCATTCCTTAACCCAATTGAGGATTTTTTCTCAGCATGGAGATGGAAGGTATATGATCACCAGCTACATACAGAGAAGACCCTTCTGGCTGCCATGGATACAGCATGTGATGACATCACAGCAGATGCCTTCAGAGGCTGGATAAGACCTTCTAAAAGATTCTTTCCACGCTGCATCACAAGAGAAGATATTCGTTGTGATGTGGATGAGAATTTGTGGTCCAGCAGACTGGAACGTCTGGAGGTGTAGGAAGACTGCACTGTAATTCCTATACACTTAAAGTATATGGTCTGTAGTATACTTGCTATATTTATACTGAAGTATACTTAATAAAATGAACTTTAAGTATACTACTTTTTGCTAAGGGCAGTCTCTTTACAATAATTGTCATCAAAAGTTTAGCCATAGTTTACATCAGAACATCCCTCCAGAGTACAGTGTTATGTTGATAACATGACTAAGCAATTTGACTATCTTATCTGTACACAATAACACAAGGACTTGTCATACTGATGGCACTGTTCATTGACACAGATCATTTTAATTTGTGAGATGAGCAAAATTTTAAGATTTTAAGTCTGGCTGTTGCCGTTTTTTGCTATTTGTACGAATTGTTTTGAGAAATGCACTTTGTTTTGCAAACGTCGAGGATGATTTGAGAAATGTACCAAAGCGAATGAGAAAAACTGTAATATGAATACTTGCTTTTGAGGAATAAACTGTCCATTGTGAGCAAGAGACATTTTGCAGGTCAACTCGAATTTGCACTTTGTACTAATTGTTTAGAGAAATGCACTTACTTGCTAAAAAGCTAGTTTAGACTTTGGTAAATAATCTGACGAAGCTCAGACGAACACACAATCAGGTGTCGGTCGAATTAAAAAGGTAACACATACTCCTAAGGATACAATTCGCTAAACAGTGTACTTAGCTGCTCCCTACTAACGAGGTCAGCAAATTCTCTTCTCACCGGGTTATCCTTCCAAATGTCACTATGATAGGATAATTGCTCTGTGCCTATTGGCTATAAACTCTTTCAGTGATATACAGTATTACACACCTGTGTCTTACATTTGCAAGCTTATAATGACTAGTTAGCCTGGGGATACAAACACAAAAGTAAAAACGTTGGTTGCTGCTTAGTGAAATGTTGAGGCATAGTGGGCGTGTGTCTTCCTGTTCAAATGCTTCACATGATTTAGATGCTCTTCATGTTTCATTAGTCTGATTTAAGATGGGTTTGTAAAAGTTAAGTGAAAGTGCCATCTGAAAATGTTTTTAAATTCTCAGTTTTGCATGTGTGTAAGCCTCAAATCAAAGTGTAATTTTGATTCCTTAGGTCAAACTTCAATACACAATATACTTTACAGTTTTAATCTGATTGTTTTATGTACAAATCGGAATTATAGAAAAACAATGAATACTCCATTTTACCAGGATAATCAATACTAGCCATAGTGGAATATAGACCGTTAAAATATTATTGTAATAAACTTGTAAGGCAGGCTGGACACAAGTGCAAGAGATCTTAAAATTATTTAATAGAAAGATGGGTAAACAAACTACAAAGAAGAAAACATCTAACACATAAACACTAGACACTAAGAAAATAAAAACAACAACATCAAAGAACTTAACACCTAACCAAACCAAGGATAACAAATAAACACACTACCAGAATTGTTACCGCCCGGTCTAGGTCAGGCAGATAACAAATAAAAAGAGATAAGAAGATAAACAAGATAAATTAAGTAATGAGTAACCAACAACAACTGAGCATTTGCAGTATGTATATTTGAATAAGTATGAGATGTTAACATACAACACATAGCACAGAATAAGCTTCAGGTAGGCCCACGCTGAAAAACGAGAAAGAAAACAAACTAACCACAAAAATCCAAATTAAACAGCAGCCTACCCTACAAGGTGCTAGTGATAACCAAACCAACAAAACTATCAACAACAAATCCATAAAACAAACCAACATACACTGATCAGAATTACACATGAGAGCAAAAAAGCGATCTAACATTTGCCTTCTAACAAAGTTCCACACAAGACAATCAATTTCTCCAAACTGGAGCACAAACGAGGAGACCCTGCCGCTCTCTCCTGCCGTCCATATTCCAGGAAGCCTTTTACAGAGGTGAACTGCATTCCGATGCTGCCCAGGAACACGTGACGCTGCAATCACGAGCAGGTGCTGAAAAAGATTGTTAAACACTCCACACAATATTATGCAATATAGTCTACAGTAAAGTATAGTCTACAGTAAAGTATAGTCTACAGTAAGTAAAATTTTGAAAATACTAAAGTAAAACATGTAAGACCAACTACAGTAAGCACAAAGCTACAGATGCTACAGCTATTTTTAATGAATTATAAACCCAATAATAACCTCATGATGCAGTGAGGTTAATGCATTGTGAAGGCAAAAATATGTAATATGCCTAATGACAGGTTCTGCAGCTTTTGTCATAACAGGTCTGGAAAATAAAGTTGAGCATTTTTAAATCCAAAGAATTTAGTGAGCTTTTCTCCAGTACAGGAAGACCATCACTGCAGTAACACCAGCAGCAAAAGGAACCAGGTACCATTTAGGCTTACGCAGTATCATATCAATGGGTAGTCTTATCCAGTGCCTTGCAAGCTTTTTATCTCTTATAATCTGTGAAGCCCAAAGCATGACCATCTTGGCACTTTCAAAACGCGACTGATTCACCTCGTTGAGAATGAGAAGGTATGCGAAGTAGTGAAAAGCAACCATGTGTCCCCAGTTGCTGCCATCCTCAAACACAGATTCGGCCACTGTAAAAATCAGTCTTTGCATGTCTTCTCCTTGAAAACCATTGATGACACGTTGGATATCTTCGTGGTGTTCAAAATTACATGATAATTTGATGAGCATGGTGACAGCAGATTTCACAAAGACACCTTCCCCTTCAGTGGGATGCCCTCCGAAGTCTTCTACATTAAGCTGTATGTTTGGGTGTTCTCTTTCTATTTGTGCCAGCACATACCTTCTTAATATGGTTGTGCTATAGCTGTATGTTTCCCATTCTATAATTTCTTCTGCCCCAGACAATTCTTCATCCATGTTCTGTTCTAAAAGAATCTACAGCAACAGTGAAATCCAGTTATTAAAGATAACTACACTCCCCTCCGACTGTCTGCCATATATGTAGTGTAGCCTTATATAAATCATAGCCTTATATAACCAGTCACATTTGTCATAACTGAAAGTGAAATAATAAACTGCATTTTGGTTCCTCAAACCAGTAAAACTGGATCGACAAAACAGATTCCATGTCACAGTTTATCATGGTTGTGGGATATATCTTGAATATATATCACATCAATGCCAGTGATTTATCATTTACAGTTCAATAAGGCACCATCAAAATACTGTCACCGACATGGTTCACAATAATTTACCAAACCATTATGCAGCAGTCAACATAGTAGGAAAGGTGCAGAAAAAATACCCTGTAAAGATTGAAAATTTGCTTGTATGTTTGCTTTCCAGCCACCACCGCCAAACCTCTAGACCCATCGGACATGCAGTCCACCCTGATGCTTCACCAGCTGCGAGGCAGCCTGGCCTGCCGCCTTGTCGTCTGTCCTGTACCCTGTTCAGCCCACTGTTCAGTCTGCTATCTCAGTCCCATCCCCAATCCCAGCACCAGGGTCCTGTCTAATGTTTCTGACCCATCTCCACTCTCACAGACCTGTCTCCAGCTCCTTTCCTGGGACTTGATCCTAGTCTGGTAAATGTTTCTGACCTGATCCCTGTCTTGTCTCTGTTCATCTCTCTGCTCTGTTCCCATCTATGACAGAGATTTTATATGTTCATTCATATGGCATTTTACTCATGGATTGTACTTTATTCCTGATCATAATTCATTTGCATTAAGTATTATGAAACGTTCATGCTCTGGCTATGTGTGTTAAAGAGCCTCTGACCCAGATTTTTCAAGGGAGTACACCCTTAAATCATCTGCCTTAACTTCTGTTTTGTACACTGGATCAGAGATACATGGATTGATAGTTCCTGAAGGAAGTAGCACCCACCTGTTTGTAACTTCAAAGAATTTAAACGGAGTATCATATGTCTCTTTTAGTAACCGACTGATTCTTCTTTGTCTATGATTACCAATAAGGGGTGATAATACCTTTGTTAAAACCTTTAAAAGTATGCCTGAAGTGCCTTTTTTGGAGGTGGTTTATGTTGAATGTACACGTGTTCACCAAGATGTGAGTGCTAAAATGCCACTCAGACTTTGTGTTTCTTGATCGAGGCTAAAAGACCATCAACTTCCTCCACTGTTCTCATCTCTGTTCCTGCCCTTAATTCTCAACAGCTGCATCAGTGGTCCCCCTGGGTGGTTCCCTCAAAGACTAGCGACCTCATGTGGCTTGCATGTAGCCAGGCATTGAGGAATTATGTCACTGTTCATATGATGCTAAGAGCTGTGTGGTATTTAGTTTGTTTCTGCTTTGGTTCTGATGGCAGTATTGATATGTGGTTTTGCTTTGATGTCTTTCTCCACCCTAGTCTTGTGTCTGCTGTTTGTACCTGTTTTACATTTTGCGTTTTTGTTTAGATAGTGTTGCGGCTGTTTTTAAATGTTTTAAATTCCTTTTAACATATCTCACACTTGCATCCTTGTCAAATGATGACATGTCAAATTGATGCACATTCTGTTGCATTCTCACTCCATCCAAGAATGAAAGAACGAAGTCTGAAATGCAACTGGAGAAAATAACACCTGCTCACCCACATTTGTCCAGTATCTCACATTTGTCCAGTTGCATTTCAGACTTCGTTCCTCCCTGTTGACTCTGACATCATTACACTTCTTGGGTATGCCGAGGCATCCAAAAAAGGCCCTTCCCAGAAGACGGGGAGAAGACACCTTGTTGAGCAGCAAGGCTTGTCTTCAATCTAACCAAGTTCACTCATGTCACTCCACTGCTGCGCTCCCTTCACTGGCTTCCTGTGGCTGCTCGCATTCAGTTTAAAATTCTGATGCTTGCCTACAAAGCCAAAAATGGACCAGCTCCTCCATACCTTATGGAAATGGTCAAAAGTCGATCCGCACCTCGAGCCCTTCGGCGCTTCAAGTACGGCTCGACTTGACCCGCCATCCCTCAAGATTCAAGGAAGACACGCGACAAGATGCTTCTCTGTCCTGGCACCCAGATGGTGGAACGAACTTCCACTGGCTGTCCGAACAGCGAACTCTCTCGCGGTTTTCAAACGCAGCCTGAAGACCCATCTCTTTGTAAAGCACTTATAAGCACAAATCAACTGAAGCATTGGTATAAAGCGTAATTGCACTTTATCTTTAGGAACACTTGCTAAGTATTGCACTATACTGCATGTAGTCTTGTAGGTATTTCAGTCTTGATAGGTATTGTCTAATCTTATATTTTGTTGTCTTCTTTCTAGGCATCAGCACTAGCAACGGTTTATGGCAGTGCTTGACCTCAAGTAGTTTGGACGTAAACCTGTTTATACTAGATAGAGATGCATATTCTGACTGAACACATAGTACTTTTGTAAGTCGCTCTGGATAAGAGCGTCTGCGAAATGCCGTAAACGTAAACGTAAACATCTCCCTTGTCATTGTACTTGAGATACTGTAATAGGGTAGAACTCTAGTTTATTAGAGTTTATACTCTAGTTTATACTCTGGTTTTATAGAGTTATATTCTGGTATTATTGCTTAGTGGTTTCCTATCATAGTGCTGTTTTTTTCCATTGGGATGGCCTTGGTCACTTCTGAAGGCCATACCACTTATATATTTGTATATACAACTTGTACAGTTCAGCAGCAGTTCTACCAGGGAAGCTAACCCAGTGTTGGTTCAGTCATCTCCGAGCTTGACCTCCGCAACTTGGTCATGGTGGCTCTTCCTGTGTATGTAGTCAGGGCTTGGCAACCAATCCTGATGACTGCAGCACAGCTGACTTTCACAGCTAAATTTCCCCTTGTCAAGCGCACTATTCTGTTAACTTCACTGGTTTCCTGTAGCCGCCTTTATCAGATCTAAAACTGTAATGCTTGGCTACAAGGCCACAAATGGACCTGCTCTCTTTTACTTCACATATCTTTTCTGCAGCTGCTCTTAGGTAGGATAGCTGTTTATGAACCCAAAAATGAAAAAAAAACCTCAGGATTATTCTCTGCCTTTCAAAAAAGTGCAGCCCCACCCTCCCCCGACACAAAACTCTTCGAAGGGTGCATAGACTTCAACAAGCAGACCACACAGGAAGTGAAACTATCAAATATCTTAACTGTGACATGTAAGTCAGCAGAATGCAGCAGCAGACAAAGGTTAACAGTTTACTGTTAACTCTTTACTTCAGTGCACATTAGAAAACAGCAGAGTAATACTCCCTAACAACTCCCTAGCTTTTTCATAATGAATTAACAGATGTGAAGATAAATTCTAAATGAAAACCTCCACAATCTAATTATACTTATAAAAAGATCCACCCATATAAAAAAGCCAAGAATTGTAAAGAATGTTTATTATACCGATGTTCAAAAATATTGTGCCATAGATCTTTAAGTTCATCTACAAAATTTAGGTACCATATAGTACATTACAAATCAGACTCATTTACCACATAAAACTTCGTTTGTCCATACATTACAAAGGCGCTTTTCTGTCTAAACTTTAGTGGTTTCTGCTAATGTTAGAGTTTTATCTTTGTTTCCTGTGGTTGAGAGTTTGGCAAAACGTAAAAATCAGCGTTTTTCCAGTTTCGCAGGCGTCATTAGAAAAATAAAAGAAAGCATATTTATATTTCAAGGCATACTCTGTAGTCTCTTTAGAGGGTTTATATTCAAGTTATAAAGCTTATGTTTCAACTGATAAACCATTTCTAATGTAAAGAAATCGGAAACACTACAGAAGAAAAAATCTTTTGTAAGAGCGCACCCGGTGCTCCTCCAAACGGGCCTCTTCTTTACTTTTGGGTCCACTTATGTATCAGTAAATGCATTACGAGTGTAATGCCAGTAGATGGCAGTAAATCTTCTCTAAAGGTAAGTGTATCAAAATATAGGTGAACTGTGGGAGGGAACTGTGTCTGTCAGAACGCAAGGGGTCGTAGATGCCTATTTTTATTTCAGCAGTTTTATTTTAGCAGGCTTCTGAGCCCCCAGAGCTCGTACGCATTAGGCCTAGTGGGGGCGTTAGACAACAGTACTGTAAATTCGTCAAATTAGCCTGAAATCCAAAATTCGAAATAGGTACTTTTTACTGTCGTCGCCTGATTGTCTGATTTTCGTTTTGGCGCTAATCGTGATTCTATGGAATGATGAGTCCTGCCTTTTTACAGGCTACAGGGTCTTTTTTGTATCACTATCGCTACACTAAAAAATACACGTTTACAGTGAGAAAATATTTTCGCTCTGTATCGCTTGTTACACAGGAAGCCGAAACAACACTCAGCACCGAGATCGTTAATGGTGTTGACATTTCGACTGCACAGCTAGCGCGTCGCTGTAGGGTCCCCTGTTCGTTTTGTCATCAATACGTAACTACCTATTTTCCAAAGGAAGCTGCAGCAAACCAGCCCCCTCCTCATGCAAGTGTTTATTTGCTTTGTCAGCTCGGTCTTGGTAGTAGCGATTGCCAGAACTTCGGACTTCGAACAGGAACTTGAACTTAGCGTACAGCCGAGCGTTCCTTATCGCTCCTTTTGGTTCGGGCGGCGGCACCTGATCAGCTTCTTTGGGACCCCGAGCAAAGTCAGCCTGGTCCAGCACCTGCTACTAACACCCCAACTGGCGGTCAAAAATGACATTAAAATCCAGTAAAAACGAACCCGCTGTCGTTTTGGACCGGGTCAGCAGCGTTCGAACGGCGCTCTCTGATCTATATCTGGAACAACTACTGCAAAACAAACCCAAGTCAGAAAAGGTAAGACGCTTCATCTAAATGTCCTTGGTATTCTTTTTTACAGGCAGGGAAGTGTTTTTCTATCTCTCTCTCGTTCTTTCGCTCTCTATGAACATTATATTTAACAACGGTAATCAAGAATGGTGCGATGTTTACTTTACATCCCTGCGTTAAAGATAGAACTGCTGTTTTGGTACCCACAAGGCAGGCGCGCAGCTGGTCCATACTGGTGCAGCCCGGTTTGCATTAGGCAGCATCACAGTGCTTCGCGCGACAACTTTATTCTTTACAGCACTATTAATGAACGAGTAATCTTACATGACCAATAGTTCATAAAAAAAATAAGGCCATTAAATATTCTCTCCCTTCCGCACGCAGTTTTGACTGATAATTATTTATTGTTCTGCCTGTTAATTTCAAACTGTGACCGCATTATTTCTTATGGGTTTGATAAAAAAAAAAGTCTTGACGACAGGCGATCTCTTTATTTTTAGCTGTATGTTAGTCTCTTTCCTAGTAGCCGTTTTTGTTCATTTCTGCTTTGATGTTATGTATTCTTTATTATTCACACTGTTCTCACACAACCTATATGTATGACTCAGCCCATTACCTCACAGGAATGTCACATTATAAGATACAAAGCAGCAAAATCTATTCGCTTATGCAAAGCCTTCACATCATTTCATAACGTTGTCTCATCTTCAAGGCAAGCACCCAAAGAGCTTCCCAGTGAACACTTAGAGAACACCTACAGCTCTAACCTTATCAGCTGTGTTCTGGCAAGCTTAAGATAATAAGTGTCTAATGTATTTTTCCTCTCATTAACCTAACACTCCCAGACTGAGGTTGGGGTGGCTTTGAGGTTTCATGGCAGTGCTTTTCTGTTTTTTAAAGAAGAAGCTGTACTTATGTGTGGCCTAGGGGAAGGGTTAATGAATGAGGCAATTCTGCTCTCTGTTGTCTCCTGTGGACAATCTGTGGGGGCTACTGAGGCCATTGATACACCGACAATAGCCCTCCTGTCCCTGTAAGACAGCCATCGGAACCATCATCTCGCACTCTGGTTTGCTGCTGAATGCAGTTTGCTGCCAGAATGGTCAGCAAAGCACAGAGGAGGATGGCGTTGGGTTCATCATGCCCACAGCAGTCTTCGTGTTCTTAACATGACTAGGACCTACCTAGGCAGTGCAATTAAGTAATGCCTGCTGAAGGCTGAGTCATCGGTTTTCAACATGACACATGGTATGTAATAGCCCATTCAAGTGAAGAAGGTAGAGATTTCGAAGAAACTTCATGCTTACATAAAAAGAGCTAACACGTTTAAAAAAAATACATTAAAAAATATCGTACACGGAGAATGATATGAGAAAAATGGTGTTTTGCTTTGCCTGATGTAAAGAACTGATTTTTCAAAGCTGCAACAAAAAAGAGGAGATACTACAGTACTAATCCGTACACTCAGTATTGGAATGCAACATTGTTAAGTATAGATAAACTTAAATAAAATATATAAACTTTATTTTCTGGCATGAAATTGCACCTGTGTGAAGATGGTGACACCAGACTTTCGCTCACTGGGGGAATGTTTGGTCAGGGCTGCATCAGAACACTGTTTAGCTCTTTGTCCAGAGTGTACACAGGTGATGACTCTCAAGAAATGCTTCTAAATTTTCTTTCAAACTTTCTTTAATATTTTCCCATCCCTCCAGCAGATGTTTGAAAGTAGTTATAACGAGATATATAATATTTGCCCTGTTTTGTCAGTGTCCTAAATGTCCAATAAGCTTTCACACTCATACCATTCCACTCTTGAACAAAAAAGACAACTGAAGCCCATTGAAGATAAAATTACTGATAAAATGACACTACAACTCAATGTGCAATCTTAAAGTTTTGTAATCTTTTTTTTGGAACATGCTAGAATGCTAAAACGTTTGACACATCACTACACCCTGCGTCTGTAGCACATATTATCATGGTTAACCTATGGTATGATATCATAACATACCGTATGGCTTTCCTGAATTCTACCTATCTGCACGATTCGATGCGCTTTGGACGAATGCTGGCGCTTGCCCGTATGTTCATTTCTCGCTGGCGTCCAGTGAATCGCTTCTGCAGTTGGCAGCAGGCCATGCTTATTCATGTATCAGTGGAGCTTCTCCCATCAGGCCGTGTCGTCCCGGCAAGCTATAAATAGACGTCCCCGTGTCCGCCTGCCATGCCGTGTCTCATCGCTGCGGCAGAAGCAGGGAAGTCTTGGGAAACAGCTTGGAGCCGGTTACGTAACACATGCTGCCTCTTCACTATGTGAGCCGTTTGTTGTTCTTGATTAAGCATAGGGTACGTGATTATTCTGTAAATGCAAATTAAAAGTCCTGTGCTTTCCTGTGCTTCTTCAGTTATTTATTTATAGTAATGTAACCAGTGGCTTGGACCTAGAAATTGTTTAATTTGGAATTCTGAAAACAAAGTATTATTGTGATTGCCAACGTATTGTGCGTTTTTCCTGTTGAAGGAAATGTATAGTGTGTAAATGCATGTAGCTTCTATATACACATTGGGATAGCAGGAATTAACAAGCATGTGATTGTAGACAATGTCCCTAATTGAAAATACCCCCAGCCAAAGGATGAAAAACAAAGCAGTGTTAGTGAGAGGCCATCAGCCTGATCTTTATATTGGACATGATGTGACATTAATTCATTCATTATTCCTCTTTTGACCTCTAAAAAGACAACAACAACACCTTTGTAGCCATAGAGGCATCTTCTAAATGATCAGCTGCATCATCATGTGATTTGGGGAGTTTCATTAGACCTAAAAGGTGCAGATTATAAGACAACACTATACACAGCTGAGGCTCAATCTATCATTCATTGGCACTGCTCAACCCCCAACCCCCCCCCCCCCCCCCCCCCCCCACTCACACACACACACTTCCCCCCAGCAAAGTGTGTATAGCTCCATATACCCACAGCAGGCTGTTGACCCCCAGGGCATGAGCTGAAGACACAGCAGCTCCCTTCCCTGGCTTGTTTTGTTTCACTGGGCAGTTCTGAAGCGCACACCACCCTCGTATATCTCTACAGCACCCGAGGGGATTTTTCGAGTATATGGTTTTGGCTGGGTAAATGCAGGTCTGTTTGCTTCAAAATGAAGAAACCGCTGCTCAGAGACCTGATTTTTTCGCTGGTATAAGCATTCACAGATGTCCTGTCAAGGGACTGACCAAGAGCATGGCCTGCTGAAGGGGGATGTTGTTTTTTTCTTATTATTTTCTTGTGCTGTTGATTTGTCTATGAAACTCCTTTGAGACTCACTTCTTTAAAATGCAACTCATAATTCCCTTGTAGGTCAGATGTCGGCCTTCTAATGCTGTGGTAAAGCTTACACACAGCAAAGGGAGAAGAGGGTCTGGTGTTTTTCTCCATGTGTGTATGTTCACATGACAGCTGGAACTTGTGCTGAGAGGTGAACGGTGCTCTGTCCTGGAAGTGCAGACTACGTTCATATTTGAGAACAACATCTCAGGGAGGATTTAAAGCCTTGACTCATTGCTCAGACATGAGATTTGCTAAAAGAACTCCAGCCCAAAATGCTGACACGGCGAATTGTCGTAAATGAAGCAATAGGTAGCACAAGCTCTTTTGCCTGATCCTAATGACTTTCAGTTCATTAATCATACAGTTGGCACTTTGCAGTGAAGTGCTTCTTATATAAACACTCTTTAGGATCATGATGTATCTGCTGAGGACGTCCTCGCCTCTAGTCATTCTTCTCTGGCTTTAAACCTCAGCTTCACAATGACCTTTTCATGCACAGCCATCGTCTTCCCTCATCTTGTCCTTTTGCATCCCACGTTGCCTTTGCTGTTATTGCTTCTCTTTTGCTTCCCTGCGATTCATTTTGTGACGTGTGCTTGAACTATGCTATAGAAATGCACTTATATTATTCATGATCTTTTTAATTGCTATTGAAGTCTTTTCTTCCGTGGAGAGAGAGGCAACTGGTACTTCACGTGCTGTTAATCATTCAACAAAGCTGACGTAAAAGCTTGATATCTGATCTGGATATTTAATTACACAACATTTAATAGCTTGGGAGCTGGCGCGTTATCTTGATATGTCTTATCCACATACTTGACCAGAAACCTGATTCTCCAGCTCCACTTTGTATAGAATTGCACTGCACAAATTGTCCACAAAAGTGAATGGTGAATTAAACCAGTTTCAAACAGCCTCTTGACATCTTGCACAACGTCTGGGCCTCAGCGTCGACGTTTCACCCCGTCTCTGGGTGAGTAAGACCGCTTCTAGCTGAGCCGCGGTGTTTTAGAGCATGTGACTTCCTTCTTGGCTCCAGACTGCATGAGTCAGCAGTGTGGGGTGAGTCTTTGGGGAAGTGGTGCCTTGGCTCTGTCAGCTGGCCGGTGGCGCGAAGTCAGGCTGGAGCCTCCTGCAGGGAAAAGGCTTCGGCAGGCCCTAGACCAGGTCCTGGTTCTAGTCCAAAACCAAAGCACACGGATTTCTTAAATAAACTTGATATGCATACGAGCACAGCCTGAATGCGCCCTTTGGATGGGCTATTGATTAGATGTGATTACGATTTACTATGACTGTAAAAAATCTGACCGCAGTATCTTCTAGGTAACTGATAAGGTGTTCATTGTCAGCCAATACGGATTGATTGGCTAAGTAATATTGTGCAGTTTAGGGACTTATTTTCTCTACACCCTTTTGTTTTCTGAATATTGTTATGTAAACGTATTATGTGCACAGTGCCTTGCAAAACAGTCATCTACATATTTTGTGCTGTTTGAAGGATCCACGAGAATAATTCAGTAAAAATGACACTGTACTGATTGTATTTAAAACAATCTTCAGAAAATTCCGAAAATGACCAGAATTGCAATAATAGGAGGTCCAAGGTTACAGATGAAGGATGTCTTAAAATTGGTTTCTACCTGTGAATCATAAAAGACCCCCATTAATTCCTGCACATCTGGTCAGTCCATGAAAATTAAGACCAAATAGCATTCTGAATTGGAAACATAATGTTATAAACATAATGTTGTAAACATGCACAATGTAAACAAGGTAGTACTCAAGTGTATGGATATCCCACAATGCCCACCAGTGCCTTGTCATAGCAACCCCTCATCATGCTGCATCAGAGAGGGAGGGGCTTGTGACAGAAGCCAACAGTCACTGTGAAGGAGCTGCAGAAATCCGAGGCAGGGACTGGAGCGAAGGTAAAATGGTTGACAACATCAAGAGCCCTGCATGCAATTGACTTGTATGGGAGGACGGCTAGAAAGAAGCCGCGCTTGAGACCACCGTTCATTTTTACATTTGTGTATACATTTATAGCATTAAGCAAATACTCTTGTCCAGAGCAGAGTAAAATATCAAACAACAGCAAAGCAAGTTTTCCATTAAGCGTCAAGGGGACCCAAGAATGTGGGAGTAGGTTCTGTGGTCAGACGAGACAGAAAATTGAGGCTTTTGGCCAAAATTTTAAAATGCTACAAGTACAAAGCTCATAGCGCCCATCAGGAAGCATCGGGTCGTCCTTCAGCAGGAAATGATCAAAACCGAAGGAAGGACGGATGGTGAAAACAACACAGGGGTGGTTGTCAGAAAACCGTTAAATCTGTACAGTGGCCAAAACAGTTCAGATCCCGATCCATGTGAAATTGATTTGGGCCACGTGTCATCCAATAAACCTGAACAACCCACAGCACATCTGTCAGCAAGAACGGGGGACTCCCAAACATTTGGCATTTTTCCCATCTTTACAAGAAAAAATACTGCATGGAACAATGTGTGTCATTTGTAATCCAGATTATTCTGATATTTTTAGCCAACAAGTGCAGTGTGTTTTGCTATGTGATGCATGCAGATATGTGGTCTGCCCATATTTTATAGAAATTAATTTAAGTGACTTTCTGGGGGATTGTAGTGATATCAATCTCAAACCCAAGTCTTGCAGGTGATCACCGTGATCCCCAGGGATCTCCTCCCATCCTCTGTGTATCTGTCTCCTTTCACATCACGCTCTCTGTCGAGGATCCATTACTTGAATGCAGCACTTACATTGATCAAATTCCCTTAATGTGATTTCTCTGGCACGAGGCTCCCCTAGTCACTATAGGTACGTCTTAACTCACCACAGTGCGTCTGCAACATTCTCTACAATAACTGTGAATAATATCGCAATATCTTTTACAGTATTTTTCATTGAAGCTGAATTGATGACCTAATGTAACACACAGATCTAATGGATCCTCCATCCTTCTTGTTTCAATGAATTGCATTTCACATAATGTTTTGCTTCCCATTCTTATAAATACCCATTTATAATGTTTAAAGCTAACAATGCATACCATAGCTGTTCCAACACACACAACACATTCTGCATAGGCTACAAGATAAGGCAACAATGAATTATCATTGGAAGTTTAAAATGGAAAGAACAGGTTCTTTATATACAGGATTTAATATACGCACGCTAACACTCTATACGTTATCTAACAAAGGATCTCTAGAGTTCTGGTTTCCTCTCAAAGAGCGTTACTGATGTTTCTGGTAATGGATCAACAGCCAGTGGACAATTGTAAATCGTGCTGATCTTAAACTGAACGAGTCATTATGTGCAGAAGGGGAGGAGCTTGCCAGATAGCTCATCTCTCTGTCCTGATACCCTGGCAAGAGACTCACTTAGAGCCCCACATTTGCGGACATTAACTGATTTTCTGTAGGTCTGTGCGTTCTGATATTGAATTTTGTTAGCAGCAGGCTGAAGCCACTGCAGGTTCAGTAAAAGAGGCAGTGTGAAAGAAATTAGTCACACTGCAAGGGCAAAGGTACTATACCTCGGCCAACCAATGAAAAATTATATTTATTATCTGCTAACATGGTTCACTACTCCCGGGTTGTCAGGGACCAAAGAAGTGTGTAAGATGGCAAATTGAAGATAGATTTTTATTATTCATTTATTTATTTATTTTTGTATGTATTGACTTTTATTTATTCATTTATTTAGTCGTTTATTTTATTTCCCGAGCAGCAGGACCGCCTGAATACTTTACGCCTGAACACATGCGGCACCCTGCTACTCTGAGAATCCAACTTTTCCTGTTTGAAAAGTGATATCACAGAAATTCAGAACACGCTGCAAGCATCAAGCAGAGCATCAGGCCGCCCGTGAGCTTCAGTGTCATTACGGAGCGTCCATTAGTGTTCTTGCGACCTCTGACGCTTAAGGGGATGAGGAAGGTCATCGACACTTTCCCTGACCTCAGCGTTTCCGCAGTTAAAGGGCTCGGCCTGTTTGTGGCAGCCTCAAGATATCACTGGATTTTCTCTGGACTGTGTTTGGGAAAGGAAACGGGTCACTGGTTGTCATTGATTCTAAGATTGTTTGAATTCCATTGTGGTTCCTGTTCCTATATTGGTCACACATGGCAGAAAGCCTCAACCCTTGGCAGTTAAGGCACCAATGCCTTAACCAACATGTGCTTCGGTGTAGATTTTCCATTCAAACAGTCCAATGTGTTCTACATTGATCCTAAATGTTTGGGTGACATTCTGACCTCAAAAGGTACAGAATACAAGCAACAACAACATGTTAACAACATGTTGTGAACTTTTAACAACATGTTAACTTTTGCTGTGACTGATTTAGGGTTTCCTCTAAGGCCAATGCATGACACATCACGCATTTCCCTCAAAGAAAAATTTCTGATTTGTCCTTTCTGAGTACCAGCGGTGTTGTTTTGTGAGTGCATAATCATTACAAGAGCCAGCTGTGTGCAGAGTGCTTTTCTCCTTCAGGCCTTGAGTCTGCCCAAGCTTGTGTCAGGTCATCGCACTCCACAGATCCGAGCTGAGCTTTCATATGTAGACCTGTAGGGTTCATGAGGTTCAATAGGGAAACACTGATAAGGACTATATGGCCTAGCTATGTGTAGGTAGAGATCATCAACGAAGAGGTACATGTCTCGCAATCAACACCAAGCATCAGGCTTCAAGGCTTGGACTCAACCAATAGCGCAGATATTTGCAAGAATCTAAAGGCAGATGATGAAATAGGCCACACCTTCAATTAATTCGTTATCGACGCGAGGAACAACTGCGAAAGTCAAAGGGGCGAAAGGCATTGGAGAATTACATAACCCTCCACAGGAAATGTTGAGGAATATATTGGCTAAAAGGGATGAGTTTCAGGAGTGGTCACGTAGCTGCTTACCCCAGCAAACAAGCTCGTTTGCTCAATTCCTGCCTCTGAAGAATGCAGTACATTCCTTATCTGTGCAATTCCTTCTAGGAATTCTACTCTTTGATAAACTTTAAAGGAGTTCCAAGTCCATATTCACTGGAAATTTGATGTGTGTGTGCGTGTGGATGTTGGGTATCAGTTTAAGGTCCTGTTGTTTAAATTCCTTCACCTTAGAAGGCACACCATGTTTTCCAAGGATCTCTTGCGTAATCTCTTTCTCAGCGTCCCACGCATTGTCTTAAACACGAGTCCAAAGTCCCAGTCCTGTAATTACAGTCTAACAAGAAGCATAGCCTTTGACCTTCACCGTGGTGACGCATGCTAAGACACTCGCCGCAGGGAGTCCGAGTGACGTGGTGCTGTGCTATGAGTCGGACCTGCTGAACGTGCGGTCACGATGGCTGAGGTCCTTTAGTTCCTCCGTGCACGACTTCATGAAAGCACACAGAAGGTTTTGCTTCCCCATCTACAGGCTTCCCCTCTTTGGAACCTATTGGCCCCACGTTTGTCATTTATTCGAGTGAGACTTTCAAGTTCCTCTTCGCACGTATATGTCTGGGGGTTTCCAGCTGCCGGCCTTGAAGGACACTTGGCGCGCTCGGCCGTTTTGAGTTCTCACGGCGCTAGCAGACACCGTTCAATCCACTTCCAGAATATCGACTGCATACATAAAAGTTTTAAATGCTTTGGGTTTCAGCAGCACTAAATCTGAGTAATCCAGGAGAACAGCTTGCAATCAAGTTAACAAAAGGGCCGGCAGTACAAATCAGGAGGAACAGTGAGGTGGATGCAGCTTTCTGTAATCTGCCGCGTCAGCAGAATCGATGCCGTTGTGTATTACTCACGCATAAACTGAACTGAACAGCTGTGGTGGTCGATTTGTTGTTAATCATACACATCACATTAGAAGTCTCCATCCATAGATCTTCTTGCTGTGATGCCAGGAACGTCTATGCTTGATAAAGACCACTGTCCAATGATTCGTCCTGAGTCATTTATTACCTTGCGATGACCCACTGCAAGTTTTTTGAAGCGTCGCCCCCGACGGACACAACGGGCGCCGGCTGTGGTGACGTGCAGCGTCTCCCGTCCTCCCTTTTACAGATGTTGCTATATCAGTTCGTACCACTAGGCTGAACACATAACCATGACAACCGTGGTAGCTGTGTGGTGTAAGGTGTGTGTGTGTGTGTGTGTGTGTGTGTGTGTGTGTGTGTGTGTGTGTGTGTGTGTGTGTGTGTGTGTGTGTGTGTGTGTGTGTGTGTGTGGGTGTGTGTGTGTGTGTGTGTGTGTGTGTGTGTGTGTGTGTGTGTGTGTGTGTGTGTGTGCGTGCACTTTCAGGCAGCCATGCAGACGTTGGAGGCGAAGGAGCAGGAGGCGTATAGCAACGGCAGTGCCGGCCACGTGAACGCCAGCGAAGTTGCCAGGATACGAGAGGTGGCTTTTGAGAAGATCCCGTCTGAGCCGCTGGTACTGCGTCGCGTGCGCCACTGGAGTTCACGGCAGTCGAACCCTATAACAGTCTCCCTGCCAACATAACAAGTTCCCATGTCTTTGATTTCCTCTCTGTCCCCTCAGGGTGTAACTCTGAAGATGAATGAAAAGCAGAAGTGTACAGTGGCGAGAATATTACACGGGGGGATGATCCACAAACAAGGTGTTTGGCGCCAATTTTCCAGACCCACTAGCTAGTTATGAGCCAGTATGAGAACCAATAGGAGTTTGCCTGCAGTTCACAGTGAGAGATATGGATGATGTCTAGCCGTTTGCTCTCATGTGAGTCTCTTCCATTGACATGGTTTGTGCCTCTGTCCTAGGTTCCCTTCATGAAGGAGATGAAATCACAGAGATCAATGGCCAAAGTGTGGCCAATCACAGTGTAGACCAGCTGCAAAAGATTCTGGCAAGTCTTTGTTCTAGAGCTGGAAATAGTGTAAAGGCCCATGTAATCCTGTTTTAGGGAACATGTATTTGGAAATGATTTTGGTTTTGGGTTATAATTTTTACAGAAAGACACCAGCGGAGTGGTCACTTTGAAGATCGTGCCCAAGCAGCAAAATCGTGCACTTGTTTGTGAGGTAAGCATTAGCTAATCTTTACCTTTAAACTATTTTTTGGTGTTTTACATTAAGAACTCCTGGTTAGTGTGACTGATGTTGGATTTTATCCATATATTTGCCTCGTTACACAACACTTCTGTACAAATAATTTCTGCATTACACATGGTTTGTTCTTTATTAGGGAACTCATCAAATGCTCTGGCTCAGGTGACTATTCAATCAGTAGACACCAGAAATGACTAACCATAGAAAATATCACTTCCATGAACTAACTACAAACCATCTGTATTTCTTGTGCCACCTGCTGGTCACACTGTGTCACAACAGTCTTGACGATTCATATAGTAAAGCGGAATATAAGAATTAATTAATGTGCCAGAGAAGTCCTTGACGGATGTGCAATGGCTAGTTTCATCTGTCATTAGAAATGGCTTATATTGTGCTTTCATAATATGAGCCGATACCTTTCTGCTGAATAGTATAAACCTATTCAATAGCACTGTTTTTTATCATTTCTGTTCTTTGTGTTCTATGTTCTGTTCTTTGTGTTCTCTTCTTTGCAGCATTCCACCAGTAGCCAGACTCACCTAGTATATCTAGCAGTGATGACTAGATTACATTCTTCTTGAGTGTACTAATATTAGCCTGATGTTAATTTAAAGGAATTTCCCTTAGAACTAATCGTTATTCAGGGAAAGCCCCACATATTCACAAAATATATATATGTATGTATATACATATATAATATGTGTATTGGGTAAACCTGAACTGCCTTTTATTAAACTCCATAGTATATGTTTGTAAAGTAAGGTAAAAGCTTGCATGGACACACTATAATGTTGAATAAGACATTGTATTAGGCACTGATTATGAAAAAACATACCTCAATTATTATTTTAGATATTTTTATGGTTCAGTCAAATATTCACACCTGTTTGCTATTCACTGGTGTCTTAGGAACGTAAGCCCCGTGACTGCCGGGGTATTTCTGAATTAGATCATTAATACGATTCGGGGCCAGTGCTAGGGATTTTTTCTCTGCCAACCCCCCCCAAGCACAAAGCACACAATTTTTATTCAAATACCACAATGCTAGCTCATATCAAAATATGACTAAATATGGCTTTCAAAATATGACTAAAAATGTGCCCCCTCAATTTGTTTTACTCCAAGCCAAAGCAGTCTAGAATCGGGCCTGCTTCAATTTATTTTGAATGTGAATATCAATGCGACTTCTGCAGCTGCTCTCGTCTCCCTGCAGATGTATGTGAGAGCTCAGTTCGACTATGATCCTGCCAAGGATGACCTCATCCCATGCAAAGAGGCGGGCCTTAAATTCCAAACGGGAGACGTCATTCAGATCATCAACAAGCAGGATCCAAACTGGTGGCAGGGCAGGGTGGACAGTTCAGCCAAAGACTTTGCAGGACTCATTCCCTCCCCAGAACTTCAGGAATGGTATGGACCAGCATAAGCATCATGTTGTTTACTTGAATACACACATTTGTAAACAAACAAAACAACACTCAGGTAGGAGTTGAGTCTTAACATGAGTTGTCTCTTGTCAACATTGTTCCTATTTTCTAATGTCCTTTCAGGGTGGCTAAATTCATTCGTTTTTTTTTCTATGTACTGTCCAACACTGTCTTCTTACTCTCGACAGGCGTGCGGCCAGCAAAAGCAAATCACGTGAGGCCGGTCAGTCCTGTAGTCCTTTCGGCAAAAAGAAGAAATGCAAAGACAAGTATCTGGCCAAACACAGCGCTAGTGAGGAACCTCTCGCTCTTTCACATGAACCTTCTACCTTCATCTTAGATATTATTCTGACTTAAAAAAAACAACCCCTTTTTTTTGGTCAGTTTTTGATCGACTTGATGTCATTTCTTACGAAGAAGTCGTGCAGCTCCCTGCATTCAACAGGAAAACGCTCGTTCTAATTGGTAAGTCAGTATAGAGAGGGCCTGAAGATTTCAGAGTGTGATTTAAATACTCGTGTGCTCCGTTTTTGTAAATTACCTTTTAGGATGTGTATTAGATCATTTGATTTCTTTCAGAGTACTGTGTAAACATGGCATATTTGAGGGGTGCTGACTTTCAGGTGCTTTTGTATAGGTGCCCCTGGTGTGGGAAGGAGTCACATAAAATGCTCATTGTTGACTAAATACCCTGAAAAGTTCACCTACCCTGCAACTCGTAAGTAGACGCATATTTATTGTACAGGTTGTACCACTTTCAGCAATTTGTGGCTTGTCAGAAGCGTGTCGAAGAGGAGGAACAGTCAGTCACTGGACAAGAACTTCCCTTTCTTGGTAGTTTTTGTAAAAAAGAATTGGGCTCTTCTGACACGAGTGATAGTGTAGCTGTAGCATATGTATATTGTTTAAAAAAATTCAGACAAGTTTTTATGGTGTTAAACTTAATTAAGATGCATAATTCATCATACATACAGTTCTTCTGTCAGTGGTGCACTGTATTATTACTACAAGTGTCTATATTGATTTTGCGAGGGTAGGTACGAAGTACCTTCAAAACAGTCTAACAAATCACTTCTGAATTTAACCAGACACCACTAGATCACCACGGAAAGATGAAGAGAATGGCAAGGAATATTATTTCATCTCCAATGAGGAGATGACCAAATGTATTGTGAAGAATGAGTTCCTGGAATATGGCAGTTTCCAGGGCAGCATGTTCGGCACAAAGATTGAGACCATACTGAAAATCCATGAGCAAGGCAAGATCGCACTTCTGGATGTGGAACCACAAGTAAGCCAGAGTTTAACCTCGCACCTCTTTAAACTAACGAAAATAATGTTTCTATGCCCAATGACCATGTTATTACAATATCAGAAAACCAAACTACTTCCAATAGACTTCAGTTACTAAGTAGTTATGCCATCATGGCAGATCATCCAATTTTGTAGACATGAGCATTCATGAGAATCTTCATTTCCTTCCAGACTCTCAAACTCCTTAGAACAGCTGACTTTGCTCCTCTTGTTGCATTTATAGCACCAACCAATAACGGCACCCAGGTAAATAAATTTTGAAGTTTTTTTTTTAACTTAATTAAAAAGTTAGTTTCGCAGAAGTTGATTTTTCCAATGTGGAAAACTTTGAAGTGCCCATTTCCCTCCCTTTCACAGACCGATGCTCTGCAAACCATCCAGAAAGAATCCGATGCCATTTTCAACACATACCGCCACTTCTTTGACGTGACTCTGGTGAACAATGACGTCACCGAGAGCGTGAAGGGCGTAGAGGAGGCCTTGGAGAGGGCATCTACCAGTGCACAGTGGGTGCCAGTGTCCTGGGTCTACTAACAGCCGCATACCCTTCCAGCAAGCTCGCCTCCACAAGGGAGGGGCTTGGTGCTGGATTGGATGCGATGCTACGTCATAAAACTACACTAAGACTAGGCTGTTGTGTTAGCATGTCTAGACAGCTGGCTCTGGCTTCAGTGTTTGCAAGGATGTTTATTTAAAAAAAAAAAATTAAGAAAGCAATAAGTTGGGTTGTTTTGTCAGATATGACTATCGAATTTCACCATTGAGATTTACAAAGCAGAGAGCAGTACGCAGTGCTTGTAAACATCAGGCAGGTGTCCGTTAATGCAAAAAAAAAAAACAAAGGACCACTACTGTGATACACCTCTGCTCCACAAGGTCTGATTTTGCGAACATGCTTGACTGTGCTTTCGATGGGCGTGTGCATCATTAACAGGAAGTGCCATGGACCTGTGCCAGTTTAAATGTTTACACTTCATACTGTATTAAAATTCTCTCACCGGTTTAATACAGATCTGAGGCGACACTTCAGCCACCTTGATGTGTTTCTCGGAAGGGATGTTGCCCATTAGGTATTGCACTTTCAAAATAAACTAAATGAACATCCAACCCTGGCAATCTCGAGCTTTCTTAATAGGAGCTGGTCTATTAAGTTTCTGCTGCGCGTTGATACATGAAGAAAGGCAGACAACACATGTAGAAAAGAAAAATCTTGATCAAAGTCATTTGCTTTAGGGTTACAATTCGATCCAGTTATATACAATACAAAATAAAACAGCATTATAATCACGTCACCTCCCCTCCCAGAAAAAAAAGTTTCATAACAAAAAGGGGGGAAAGGGAAGATGGATAAACACCGTTAACTTCATCTCACGCCATGTGAATGTCAACATATAAAACACTTTGTAAACCCAAAGTGCAATTGTGCATTGTCTACTTGGGCACAAGGGATGTTATATGAACGCTTACAAACTCCACGCTGCAGTCCGTTTGTCTACAAGCCGTTTCCAGTACTTGCTTACCGTGGCCAAAATGTTTCTGAAAGACACTGCTTGCCGTAAATTGATTAAACTGACTCCATACAGGGCCAAAGTGGCCGCCAATGTGGGACACGGGGAATTCAGTCAGAAAGATCAAATCCATCCTGAAACCAGAGGTCAAGGATCACAGTCGAGAAGAACAAACGGTGGGTGCCAGAGGGTCGTGGGAGCAGGACTCCACATCGCAGGAGGTCACTTCTCCTCACACGTCCGCCCTCGCTTTGCCTGAAGGTTTAACAGTCTACTTGGACGCATCTTCGGGGAGTTCAATCCGAACCAGCCTCGGCCTCCTGTACCTTCTTTTTCTTCTTCTTCTTCTTGGCACTCTCTGTGACCTGTAGACCGTTCGGTAGATTAAATATTAGAACATTAGTGGATGCAGAGTGATGGTGTACCGATAAACGTGATGCGAGGTAAAATCACAACTATTTGACTGCATTCACAGACTTGAAAGGGACATTTAGTAGCCAGTTAATGCCACTGGGGGACTCAGAACAGGACTCACACGCTTCCAGTGAAACCGGATTAGACGACTTGCCGTCTGAACCATTTAAATGCTGCTCAAACCCCTATGTGAGTGGTGAATGAGGATAGCTCTGTTGACATCCAATATCCTACCATTTAATCTTCAACCATGAAAAGGGACTTCAGCTTTGAGATTAAAAGTATGTGCACTACAACAGCACAAGTTTTGCAGGTGTTGTATTAAGGTCCCAGACGATCTACAACTAAACTGCCATATGCTTTGGCTTGGAAATAGTGTAGGGCAAACTATTTTTTCAATTCATATTCACAAAATGTGATAATGAAGATGGAAACAAACACCCAAACCCTCCACTAAAACAGCCATGAGCTGCTTCATTTTTTAGTGCATTTTATATTTGCACAACTGAGTCTCTAAAGAGTCTTAAATCTTTTTAAAAGTCTTTTTACTTCCACTTCTTGCCTTCTAAAGACCGCACGGTTTTTCAAAAGCACACATCACAGCGCTCCCCCTTGCTGTTGGAGTCTACGGTCCCAGTGTTGTAAAAGTTTCCGTACTCCTCCACAAGCCCAACCCCCCCACCAGCAATGCTCACCTCAGCCTCCCCCTCGGCCACCTGCTCCTCAGCTTCAGCCGCCTCTTCGGCCTGCTTCAGCTTCTTCTCCTTCTTCTTTCTCTTCCTCTCCTTTTTAATCTCCTCTTCTGTCTTCGGGGTCATGGGTGTGGCTTCGGCCTCGCTTCCGCTCGAATCCCGTTTTCTCTGTAGAGGAGAGCGGAAGATTTTGAATCCCGAAAACATTCGCGCGCCGCAGCAGCAGCGGACCAACGTGACGAAGAGCTAGAAGGCAGAACGCTCACCTTCGCTACAGCCTGCTTAGCACCATCGTCTGCCACCGCCGCCTCCTGCTTGGGTTTGCCGCTGAAAAACAAAGCCCCCTAGTGGTCAGGACGAGAACAGCAGCTGAACAAAATGGACAAGAGTCACAAAAAAAGAAATATTGTACACACACCCCCCCCACCCCACAGAAGAACTTCAGGAGCCACTTCATAAGCTTGTCCACAGAACCCGAGGGCCTGCCGTGCACGTTGCACACAGGACGGACTTGAATTCTGAGGTACTGATGTAGCAGACATACTCCCTCTAGAGTCACAGCAGGCTATAAAGGGATAACGGTCTGCAGGCGCGTCACTGGTGTCCGGCGCAGTGCTCATTTCACGCTGCCAAGGCTCGACTCGGCCTAGATCAGGTGAGGGAGAGCCAGGACCTGCTTGCAGGCTGCCGCGGTGGAGCGCATGGTACCTGTAGTCCACGTAGCTGTCCTTCCACTCCGTCGGAGTGCTGCCGTTCGGCTTGCCGTGTTTGTCCAGCAGACCCTTCTGGATCATCATTTTCTTCTGGCTGGCCTAAAAACGGGCGGTATCAAAGGAAAAAGGGTATTTTAGATACTTCGCTTTATATACTTTATACTTTAAAGAGCATGACGCATTTAATTGAAGACCCCTCCCACCTTCGGTCCTAGACCCCATTTGCGGGGGTAGGTGTCCCTTTCCATGATGACCCTCTTGATCTTGGCCACCACCCCATGGTCACAGGTGGAGATGACCGCCGTCGTCATCAGGGCTACAGCTACAAAGCGAACGAGACTTGTGGTTTTAAACCAGCCATGTTCCATTGAGCAAAGTCAGACGTTGGCTACAGCCATCAGCCTTGGGTGATAGATGAGAGGTCATCTTTGCACAGAGTGCTAATGTGATCTAAAAATCATCATGTGGCTTTGAATGACTGGACAGGATGAGGCAGGTGGTGTGTGGAGAGTTTACCTGTGCAAATGGCCTCCCCTTTAGTTGTAATGACGACAACGTCCTGGTTCACTTCAATGCCGTCTTCGTACCTCAACACACCGGGCAACATGATTTTAGCACCGTAGCAGATGGCATTCACCTGAGGAATGGAAATCCGACACATGGCTTCGACCATTAACAAAAGTGAACGCAATGTTAAACAACGAGGTAACGAGTCTGTTCCTACTACTATACCTCACAGCCTACATGCAGAAGAACAAAAGGGAACGTACTGCACTATCCTTCATGACGATCCTCTTATGGGACACAAGCAGCTTCTCCAGGGGATAGATGACTCTCCTCAGGTAGCTCTCATCCTTGTTGTGATCAAACTGCCACTGGGCATCCAACACGTCGTGCATGGTCACCAAGCAGTCCTGCCAAGGGCCAAATTCAGACGTTATACGTGAAAACAGTTAAGGCGTGTCAAGTATCAACAGTGGCCGAAGGTCATAAGCTTGGGGGAGAGAGAGAGAGAGAGAGAGAGAGAGAGAGAGAGAGAGAGAGAGAGACTGTTGGCCAAGACGAGGCAAGGCGGCAAGATGGCCGCCATCTCCACCGTGCTCAGCCATGTTCTGTTCCAAAGATTAATTACCAGGACTGGGGAGTGAGACCCAGAACTGAACTCAACACTTTGGTCAGACACAAACACCCTGACAGAGCAGAAGCCCAGAGGCGTGTGGGCAGTGACGGCGTTGTGAGTTTTAAATTTTTTCTAGTGTGGCCCTGGTGCATTTGCCTTGTTGATCAACCTTACAAACACTAAATATGAAAATACGCTCAACGCATACCTTTAAAGTATTAGGACGCCATCTTTGCCACAGTAGCCACAATAAGCAGTCAAGGAGTCTCAGTCAAGGAAATGCAGTTCGGAGAGTCGAGATAGGCCGGCCGTTTTGCCATTTGGGCTACGTACCTTCTCGCCCAACACACCGGAGCGGACCCTCCTGAGCTCTTGCATCTGACCTCCCACGCCCAGCAGGAGACCCAGGTGAACACACAGCGTCCTGATGTACGTGCCCGCCTCGCAGCTCACCCAGAAGATGCCTGCACCAAAGACCACAGCGGGGAGAGCGAGCTCTTATTGGTCGTGCCTGGTCAGAAGTGGTTTGGCGAAAGGGCGCGCGGAAAAGCCGGGACGACAAAGCAAAGCGGTTGGGATGAATGGGGGTATGGCGGCATGGCACGGCTCTCACCCAGTCTTTTCTCCGGGTCGTACTCGATGAGCTTGCTCTCGTAGATTGTCCTCACTCGCAGCTGCCGCTTCACGGCAGCTATTAGAGGAGGCCGTTGGAACAGGGCTCCCGTGAGACATTCGAGGGCCTGGGAGTTACCGGAGATTTAAGATTAAAACCCTGTCAAAATCCGATTGGTCAAAACCCTGCAGTTCGTGGGTACGGCATCAGCACAATCGGTTCTTCTTTGGTGAACCCCGGCCCTCCAAACCCGCGTGGGCCTCCTGCGCCGTCTGCGGCAACAGGACGCTGCAGCAGGGACGAGGAGGCCGGCAGAACCAGCGTCCGTGTCCAGAAATGGACACGAGAGCCGGCAAGAGAGGAGGGCCTGGAGACACTCAGAGAATGGATAAACAGATTCATCATTCCACCACACCACTCACTGGACTTATACAAACAACCAGTTTTGTATAAGATTGATTCCGGTTCAACCTAAGACACGGGTCCACTTACCCTCGCAAGCTGATGCTCGCTCTCTATCGCATTGTGCAGCCGTACTATGCCCACATACTCTTTGCCTGCAACACACGGCACAAGAGTAGTGAGGAGAGGCCACTGGGTTTACTGCGCGAGGTCCGGCTGACTAAAGCTAGCGGGTACAGACCCATCTAAGATCATTTACCTAGAATTCACAAAGCTGACATGGTCGAGAAGGTTGACTAACGTACCGGCACTCTGTTGGGATTTGACCAGTCGAGTGGCTCTATCGATGCACACGATCAGGCAGCCCGTGACCTTAGGGTCCAGGGTACCGCTGTGGCCGGTCTTCTCTACACGCAGGATGCGTTTAATCCAGGCCACCACTTCGTGAGAGGAGGGGTTAGCTGGCTTGTCCAGGTTAATGAAGCCGGACCTGGAAAGAGAAATACATAAAGAATGTAACAGCAGCGTGCATCAAAACGAACTGGAGCATAGCAGACTGGGCTTGCACAGCCCATGAAGCCATCAGTCTCGGGTGATAGATAGCTGGTCATCTTTGCACAGTGTGCTAATGCGATCTATGTAACATCATGTGGCTCCTTCAAACATCCCGCATCATTTACAGAACAGCTCACCTGACATAATCGTGAATGGTCCTCTTCAGTGGGTTTGAGCCGTGAGGGAGGGGTGTGTAATGCGCCGTCCTTATGTTCAGCCTGTCGAAGTTCTAAATCATAAAGGTAACCATTTCATATTAAAAGTAGTTAAAAAGCAAACAAAACGTAGAAAATAGATGAATCTCCAAGGCCTCTAACGAAGCACATGATCAGAAGCGTTTGCTCATCTTTATCGGCGCTGGCCCGGTCCCTCTGCACCGGCTGCCTCGAATGCCGTGCGTGCCGGCCCGGCAGAACACCGGTGCAGCAGCAGACAGACGTGCAGCCGAAGCCCTGCGGCCCAGAACGGACCAGCATGGCCTACAGAGAGCGCTGGCCGGCAGCACTCAGAGAATGGATAAACGCATTCATCACATCACGGCTTGGACCAGGAACACATGAGAAAGGAGGTATGAAGGGAGGAAGCTCACCTTGAGCAGCAAAGGCCACTGGGACGTGTCGAGCTTGGCAACCTTGGATTCGGGCTTGATGAGGAAGTCACCCGTTTCTTGTATTTCCTGTTGGCAAAATGGTCAGTTGTTAAAGGAACCGATGTGTGGAAGTCGTTGGTCAAAGAAATGTAAAAGCAAGCATCCTAAATAAACAGCATGCTATAACAAACATGAGAATGAGAGTATATAAAGAGACATTTACCCCGACTTCATCATTTGATATCTTCTTTGCTTTCTTCTTCTTCTCTTTCTTAGCAACTGGAAAAAAATAGGAATACAAAATTGGCCATGGTGGCAGCCAATGATACAATTACATAGCAATTCTCCGTCGAAGTAGCTAGCTAGGTTAGCCATGCCAGTTAAGTCACTTGCGAGCCCTCAGGACTTTATTTCTAAACCACAACCTCCGTCAATACCCAATAGAGATAAAAAATTTAAGTTGCTGGTCAGTCACTACTGGTTTCATACCCTATTTACCCAACTAATTACATAGCTAAGCTAGGTTAGTTTACAGACTGACTGACCATGGGTGCAACCACGTGGCGCATACAGGCAACACGTGGTGTACAAAAATGAACCATTTCCAAAATGCTTGCTCTGATCTTCCACGTTCAACGATCGTAAGCAAATTTTTGATATGCTACTGAAAGAGATTACCATTATTACGGATTAATCCGATTTGGGGCCCTTCGAATTTCAACAAATGTATTCAGGACACGATGGGTATTACTTCATATAAACCATTCGATGTCTAATAACTTATAATTATTACTATCATTCTAATTATAATATATTCAATTAAACGTTTTCGACATCGAATATATGAGAAAACATTAAGTACAAACTCGAGCTGGCGGACTAACTCCCTAACTAGCTAACTAGTTAGCATTCTTATGCCACCTCGCAAATTAAAGCTAGCGTAGCTAGCTAGTGATAGGTTCGACAAAATAGAAAACGTAACTGCAATTTACCAATGAGGCCGTCTAGTTAGATAAATGTGGACACTCCAGAAAACCTTTTCAAGCTTGCAATCAATCTCACGTTCATGCACATGCATGCATAAAACTGCACTTCCAAAAGGGCGAAAGGGTTTTGAGTCTGTCGGCTATTTCCAGTGCGCCATGTCGCTGGCTAGTTCATCAGCAACCGCACAGAGCATTAAAACGCACTTTAAAGTATAGTTGAAAATTCCTAAAAACATCATTTGCATCACAAAATTGCAACTTTTCAACAGCGCATATTTAGCAATGCTCGAAACAAACACTTAAAATTACACCTACTTTCACCGTCCGCCATCTTCACTCTGCGAGCTTCTGTGAAACACGTGTGAACGCACGCGCATGTCTATTTCATGAAACCTCGCCCACTTTCCCCACGTTTCTTTATAATCTCGCGAGAAAATAAAGACGTTTTTGGTGGCATGGTGGCGTGTTATGGATTTAGATTTTCATGTCAGCCCAAAGCACTACGGGACATCTCAGGGCATTACACACAAAACTCCATATATACCTTCAGAACTTTATCTATTCTACACCTGAATTTTGGCATTACATCACAACAAGTGACTACAGCTTTGTAAAAACCAATAACATAGTACAGCTACACACACAAACATGACCATTTTATGTAAATATATTTCTATATTTCAACCTCAATTCCATCTACCTTATCTGTAGCATAGTATTACTGACAATCATTTTGTTTCCTACACCTAGAGATTCCCAAAACTATTTTACACGGAAAAGAGAGGGCCGAGAAGAGGTGAGGCAGAGACCGATCTGCATGCCGAAATCTCACTGCGATACACACAATGCTATCTGAGCTTTTCCCCATCAGCACTTTGCAGAAAGTCCAGTAGCAAGCAGACTGAGGTTTTAAAAAAGAAGGAGCATAAATAGGAAAGCGGAGAGTTTCACCATCTGAGGGTGGTAGACAGAGATATATTTTGGATGATACAGTATAAGACATAAGTCAAACAGTCCCAATTATTCCAATATCAGACAGATGGGAAATGCAGCACTTAATTCTAAAAGGAGTTCACTGAGAGTACCAGAGTCTTTGCAGAGGAGATTATTAACAACACTTAAGAGGGTTGTGCACTTTTATGAAAACCCGATTGGTAACATCCCTTTAATTGTAATCGCTTAGAGCTGTGATCAACTGCTAAGTTAGTAGTCATATTTCTCTGATGGACGTGGTGTAGACTATTGTAGACCGTTTCATTCTCCTCCTGCGCCTTCACGTGTAATTCAACTCATACAAGGCAGTTAGCTGATGAGTTGGATCAAATATGCTACAGCAGGAGGGACTCTCAGGGAAAGACATGCAGGAATACTTAAATTACAGATGCATGACAGCAGGTGTAGAACAGGAGAAAGAATAACAGTAGGAATGGACCAAATACTAGATCAAAGCTTCTCTGAATATACTACAGCAAGCATTTCTGGAATCTCTTTAAAGGATCTACAGAGAGCAAAAAATCGAATAAAAAAACCGATGGATCTAAATGAAGCAGTGAGTAATCACCATATAGTGTTAATAACCCATTAATGTAAACAGCCCATTAATGTGCCTCTAAAGCAGAATAATCATAGATTTTTTGACTTCAAGAAAGACAGAGTTCAAATTAAAGGTCAGAAAAAGCAAAATGTCATCATTGCATTATATTATTTATTCCTTTTGTATAATTCTACATTTTATACCTCCTTCAGCCGTTTGGGATTTTTAAGTTGCTTGGACTAGTACGGCTAATAAAGGTTCATGGAGTCCAGTCACTGCTGCATAGCGTCCTCTTTGGTAGGCAGTCCAGCCTACACAATAGATCCAGAAGCTTTGCTCCCTGTCACTGTTTCACTTGCCTCTCTATCTGTAGCTGTTCTGGGTGCAGGTTTATGTCGTCCATCATCTGGCACACTGTTGCTACCCTCTGAATGCTCTCCATCACGACTCTTAACACACTCTGAATATATTAGCGAAACAACACACTTAAATTCACCATAACTGAAACACACTACGGTGGAAATGCAGGAGACTCTGAGGGTGCAAAGTGGAAGATGAGAATCTCCCCGCTGTCAATGTTCTATGACTTATTAAATTGAGATGGGGATTTATGCCAGAAGGGCCAAAATGTCTGCGCTTTAACAAGAAGAGCAGTTAAACCTAGAGAGAAACCTAAAATAATTTAAAAGAACTAAGGAAAAATAGGTTTCCATAAAAATAGATGGAATTTTCTCCTCTCTTTTCCAACTAGAACATTGTCCAAGTAGGATAGTGCTTATATATTTATCTATAAGTCTGCTCACAGGAAATAGCACTAAACTCAGAGTCACAGTAAATGTGTTAACATAATATTAAAATAAGTAAAAGTGATTAATTTAGTCAGATATTTTACTTGATATTTTAAAGAAGAAAAGCTAAAGCAGTGGTCATTATGTTTACTGTGATTACTGATTACTACTGTGATTACTGAGTATTTCTGTGGTTGATTACTGTGATCCCTGATTATTACTGTGATTACTGATTATTACTGTGGTTGATTACTGTGATCCCTGATTATTACTGTGATTAGGTTTTACTTCCCCATTCTCTACTCCATTTCTTTGGTAGTATTTATGTTGATTATTTAACTGAACTTTGTACACTTGCGTCACATTGATCGTTATAGTTACAGCTTGAAGGTGTGCATGAGCACAAGCTGTCAGCGGTAACACTTGCTAAGGGGACCCGTCCAGCATGGTGAACAAGAGACGCCACGGTTCACGCGGTGCCCAGACTCAACAGCGGCACAAACCACCAGCTGTCAAGGTAAACGTGCCTCAAACAAACCTGGGAAACAGGGCCTTTTTCACATACATGGTGTTTCAGCTGTAGCTCTAAATTCATCTAAACAAATCTATTGATCCATCTTTTGATAAATAAGTTGTTTAAAGGTTTCTTTAGTGACCCACGTTTTAACTTGATACACAGATCAGCAAATACTTGCATTACATCAGAGGATCACAGATAAGGCTACCCTTACCAGTCATAGTTCTAACATGCAAGAGAGAAGTTCTTTTACTGTTAATTTGTTGTTAAATTAGCATGATTTCATTTTTAACATATTTTTTTTCAGTCTTTGTCTCCATCTGGATAATTCAATGGGTACAACAATTTTAGAAATACAAATTAAATGTGTACTTAGTTATGATCCATATCGTCTATAATGTCTTCTGCAGAGTGAAGTCATGGTGGTTATGGCCGGCTTTTACAGTATCGTTGGTCCATGCTGACCAAAAACATGGCTTTAACCTAAAAAGAAAGTGTGCTGAATTCCCCACTACAGAACCTCTCAGCCCTCCTGGCTGTCTCCCATTGGCTGTTCTCTTCCAACAGCTGAGAGTTCAAAGGCCAATGGCAGTGGGACGTATCAGTACATTCTCTGTGTTTATTACATATCAGTGGAGCTTTTGTCATCACAGATTTTTATCTTTTTACAGATAGAACATGAATTATGTGATTCATATATACAGTAATGAATATTACTTGGCAAAAAAAATTAATGGTGCTCCTAACATTATATTTAGTATATGTTCAGGAGCATGTTTAAAATATTGAAGCAGTTTCTTAAACCTTTAAAGAGCATGTGATTTTATGAGAAATTGTTTCAAAGATACTACGCTGTCATAGAGGGATTATCTTTATGGAAATAGCTAGATATTAGAGACTTGACAGATGATTATCAAGTCAAAGCTCCCAGACAAACTGAAGCTAGCATTATCCTGCCCCTGATGAACCTGGGCTCTCACTCCCCAATTCTTTCTGGAACATATGGAGATATTTTCTGATTCATTCACAATGGTAGTACATCCTGGAAATGTGCTTAATATCTGTTTGACAGACTCTGAGAGAACCTGCAGTCTTTGCTCAAGAGTCAGGCACTGATGTGGACACCCCTCACAATAAGCTAACGTTAGCCCAGGCCCGCCGTGGCACTCCCGGTAAGACAAGCCCTCCGTTTGATGCCCATTTGTAGCCCTATGGGTCTTTTTTTTAGCAGAGATGCACACTGTAGGAACAAAGTGGGAATCGGTGGCTGAGAAAATGCCAGGAGATAGGCAGAGATTGAACCGGCAATGTTTCCATTGGCTTCAGTTCACCGGCCTGCGAGGGTCTACGCTGATGGGATCTTTGACCTCTTCCACTCGGGCCACGCACGAGCTCTAATGCAGGCCAAGAATCTGTTCCCAAACACGCACTTGATTGTTGGAGGTGAGTTACAGTCCGAAGACTCGACTGCCCACTGCCTACTGCATCTTTAAAAGAGACTTTTTAAAAAAGCCCGCTTGTATCCAGACAGGCCGTGTAAAGGCAGACAGGCCGTGTAAAGGCAGACAGCTGGTGCTCAGCACCCCTGCATTTGTTTGTCTCAGTCTGCAGTGACAAGCTGACGCAGAAGTATAAAGGCTACACAGTTATGACTGAGGCAGAACGTTATGAGGCACTCATACACTGCCGCTACGTAGACGAGGTGGTCCGCGATGCCCCGTGGACTCTCACCCCTGAGTTCCTGAAGAAACACCGGGTCAGTACACTGCGATGCAACCACATGCCCTACAGACAGCGCGTGACTTCTGTATTTTCACATTATCGCCATCACTGAGGCCTATGGGCTCTGTGGGTCATGGTGCCACTCTTAACATTTTTGAGATGCTCGATTGTAGTATTCTTTATTTTTATATTCTCCTGATGACAGTTAGGAATTGCTTTATTCATTTAGATTGACTTTGTGGCTCATGATGACATCCCATACACTTCTGCTGGATCAGAAGATGTATACAAGCATATCAAGGAAGCAGGTAAGGATTGAACGTTTTACTCTGACATATGAAGCTTATTAAGTTTTCTCTACTGTTTGCTCTCTGAAACATTCCAGTCAATAACTGTCATGGCTGTGTTTTTAGGGAGGTAATGAATGATATGGATGATGGTGACTCTGTGTGTCTTAGGAATGTTCGTAGCCACTCAGAGGACAGAAGGCATCTCCACCTCTGACCTCATCACACGCATCGTCCGGAACTATGACTTGTACGTCAGGCGCAACCTGCAGAGAGGCTACACAGCCCAAGAACTGAACGTTGGTTTCATCAATGTACGATCGCTGAATTAACCTCATCATGTTTTACATATTTTAACAAGATTTTAGATAATGCTTTTTAAAAGGACTTACAAATGTACTCCATCTACTAATATGCAAATATATAGATTTTATGTAAACCACTACTCTAGGAACACAGTTGTTCTTTGCCCTGTAATGTTCGACTGTGTCCTTTAATCTGACCGCCAAAAGGAGAAGAAGTATCGTCTGCAGAACCAAGTGGACAAGATGAAGGAGACAGTAAGGACGGTGGAGGAGAAGTCCAAACACCTAGTGCACCGTGTCGAGGAGAAGAGCCATGACCTCATCCTCAAATGGGAGGAGAAGTCTCGCGAATTCATTGGGAACTTCCTGGAGCTGTTCGGCCCCGATGGAGCATGGGTGAGCATGAGGGGACCACAGGATCGGTTAGGACATCCGCTAGAGCACTGTTCTACCCCTCATTGTTCTACCCTTCACTGTTCTACCCCTCACTGTTCTACTCTTCACTGTTCTACCCCTCAATGTTCTACCCTTCACTGTTCTACCCCTCAATGTTAGGGTGCTCCTCAGTTCTCCAGCATTTCAGTGTATATGGAACATAAGTATATGAGTACTACTAGGGTTAAGGTTAGTGAGATGGCTCAGAAAAGGTTTGCAAGCCAGCCTCAGAACAACATGACATGCTGTCATTAAAAGCTCCCCAACAGCTCTCCGTCCTGTCTGCTCTTGCCCAGTTATTCTCTCTCACAGTTTTTACCCTCCCTGGGCGAGTTTTAAAGTACAGACTCACTTCCCGTTTCCACTGCTAACACTGCACTGTAAGCTTTTGATGCTCTTGTTACTATCTTAACCAAGAAGTCCTAACCAATTAAACGAGAGTTGCCCAAAAAAATAGTGAATCACTTTAAGTTCCTTTATGATGGCACACATTCACCCCTTTGGCCTTGCTCTTTGCATTACAGTTGGTGCTACAAATTAAGCTATATCTCATACCATGTTGTAAATTCAAATCATATATCACATATATTGTCAATATTGCCTTGCAATAACAAATGCAAGGCCATCTTTAATCTGTACAGATAAGTCTTTTGAATGGTTGTTGGTCCTCGTCAGTTCTGAAAGTTCTGAGTCCAACACGGTCCCCTCTTCTCCCTGCAGAACATGATCCAAGAGAGGAGTGGCCGTGTGTTCCAGGCTCTGTCTCCATACCAGTCCCCCAGCACCTCTCCCAGCCAGAGTCCCACTAGAGGGCGCTCTCCCTCTCCCCCTGTACACTGGCCCCCACCACGCTTGCACTCTCCACCAGTCAGGGGAGCCTCCGACACCAGAACCAGAAAGGGAGCCAAAGGGAAGAAGTGAACACACACACCTCAGTTTACACACATGTACACAAATGCAGTAAACACACACTCACTACACATATTTTTCACTGTATTACAACTTAAAAGTACTGTACTGCATGTCACAGTGTATTAATATAATTAATATTTATTGATTTGGTTTATTTATTGATTCATTGATTTGTTGACCTTAGTAAGACTTATTGGAATTATTTGCAACTTTCAGCAAGTTGTGTTGTAATTTCATGATTTTTACAGAACAAGCACTTCCACAGGTACTAACAGTAGAAGTTAAATCAAACTATCAGAGAGAAAATGTGTCCAGTGTCATTTCATGAACTGATTTTTATTTTTTTCAGGCACACTTAAAAATATAATTCCAATGCCATTCTTTGCAGCAATAAATTAATTATACAAACAAGCTTACAGTGCATCCATATAAAATATAGCTTTCTTCCTTGTTATTTTGCTAGTGGCAGTGTTGAACTGACAGTTCTATGTGACTCATGGGCAGAATGACTGACATTTTAATCTTCTTTAAACGATTAAGCGGCTCTTAAACCAATTGAGGTTGTCAGCACTGATGAGATTTTCTCCCACTTCACCATCACATGTGCAGACTCAGGAAGGGCGTTTACATTTTAAGCTACTTTATGCTGTACTATTAAAAATGGTGTGACACACAGCTTAGGCAACTAATTATGTGCAAGAATACAGTTCAATACATTGTTGTGCCAGCTGCTGAGACAACTGTATTCTAAGCACTACTATGCAAACACAGGCAGTCCCCTTGGGGGAAAGATATTCAGCTTTCTTTTATACCAGATTATGTAACTATAACAACTCCAACAGGGAAATAAGTATTTAAATATACAGGACTCGTACCCTGTTGACCTGTTTCTGTAGGCGATTTAAAACACTGCTGCTCACAATCAACAGTGTTGACCAATCAGCAGAATTGCAGATGATTAAGAGTCTTAACCATCAAGACTTACACATGTATCTGACTTGAACCTGCATTCAGTTCCAAAATCTTCTTGGACAAATTGTGACTGAGAAATTCTGTCTGGAGCATAAAAGGTCCTCCAACTTACCAAGTATTAGTTTGTTGTCTTTGCAGTTCTTATAATGTGCAATCTCAGGTCACCAAGCAGAGTATTTCTGTAATCTATTCAGAAACACACCGGCTGGGACTGTATACACAGTGTAATGTGCACTTCCAGCTCTACAGACTCCACAGGACTCACACCGACTCCATGACCTAAGCATTAATTCATAGTCAACAATGCTAGTGGTGTATGACACTAAGCTGCCTTTGACACTATAGTGTGTCTTCCGATAATGTTAATTTCAAGTGTGGACATTAACAGTATGTAACTACATACAGCAGGTGAAGACACATTAACAGCACCCTAGTTACCTTATAAATATACACAATTTATATTTACCTTATGAATTGTGGCTTAGATACAGTAGCTAATGATATGCAAACATATCACTAGCAAATCTATCTAGGCCACAAAAAAGTATTTACCATGATGACATTTTAGCAAACATAGAACAGAATGCACTATTTATAAAAAGCTATGGGTCAACTTATTAAATACCAGACCCAGAGAAAACCTTTGACATTTTTTTGGATTCAGACATGGTTAAACAGGACAGCATTGCTGAAAAATGCAGCTTTCGTATGTGTGAGGGAAAACATATAGATTTTAGAAAACACTGACATACGGTTGTGGCTTCCACTGTTCCAAATGGCTGAATCTGTTTACTGCAGTAATATGATGTTTTGCTGCTTGACATCATTATCTGTTAGACAAAGAAGCTGTCTGTCTTTTATACTACCACTTTTCCTGCATGTTGCACACAATTGCTGCACGTAAACAGAGTACCGTAGTGGATATGACACGGAGGTCATAGGTCAGGTCAGATAGGTCACACATGCTCACTCACCATTGCTGTTGTGCTGTAATTGTACACAGGGATCAATGGACTGAAAACAAAAAAATGGCACTTTCCGATTTACCCTTGTTAATGTAGACTAGATAGTTGACTGGGCCTCAGACAGATATCACCAAGCTGGCTAAAGACATTTGGAGTCCTGTGCTGGTGGTAGCCACAAGCACAGCCAGCCACAGCACAGCCAGGCTAGGTGTTGGCTTTGAACGTGGACGCGTCCCGGGGGTCACTGCTGGGGTTGCTCCAGTCGTCAGCCTCTGGCCCCAGCTGGTAGTGTCTCCACGCTGACTTGTTGAACACAGGAAGTCTCTCGAAAGACTCACTGGACAGAGCCTGTAGACGGTTAGAGAGACACTGTCTAAATATACCGTGTGAAACGTCTGCTTGCAATGGTGCGGTCTGTCAAGGCTCGCAGGAAGACAAAAAAAGAAAAAAAAGGTTTTGTATATTTTATACTGAAAATGCTCTGCTGCTATTGGATGTATTAATGTAACACACATATAAAAGCCAAAAACGAGGCTACTGTGAACAGTGATGGTTTTAATTTAACATCATTTTATCAACTATTTACGTGTGAACACTGAACCATGTTTTAAAAAGGTACAATATAACATCCACAGCACTGTGTAAACGGTCGCACCTTCAGATAGATGACCGCATGTGTTCCTACACCCTCCATAGAAAAAAGGTTCATGTCTCCCTGGAAGTACCGCGCATACAGTCTGGAGATCGGCAAGCCATAACCAAAACCAGCCTGGAGGAAGGTAACAGTGTATAATACACACACACACACACACACAACTATACATAGTGTATAGTATAGTAATGTTGGTGGTTACCAGTGGTGCGGCAGCTTGTGATGAATTCAGTGTGGGAGTTGGAGCAGTGGAATACATGTAGTTGAAGAGGCGGTCAATCTTTCTCAAGGGGACCCCACCTCCCTGATCACTAATCTAGAATACATACACAACATGGTATATACAGCGCATATACTACAAACAACAACACGAACAAAATCACGTTACAACAGTCATTGGAAACCAAATGATCGACCCAATGAGGGCTGGATTCAAAATCACAATGAAAATCAAAGTGAAAAGTTTTAATCACAAGGTGATCCAATTTGTATTAATTTCATCACAGCAACTCTAGCGTGCCTCTAGTGCGTAGGGATCAGGGAGTCAGTGAGCTCTGTGACGGTCTGCGGTTCTACTTGGCAGTGTCAGATGCACTGACATATATTGTCCCAGAATCAGGTCTGGACAACGTAAGGGTCAGTCGATGGTAACAATACCTTCATAACCCAACAACTGCCCGCACACTCTGGCCACATACAGGAGGATCCAAGGGGCCCACTGCACCAGTGTACGGTCTGACAATGAGGATTTCATCCTGGTACCCAAGAGCAGTCAAGGTACGGCTGACTATCACATGGAGGTTTGTGTGACTCTCCAAGGACATGCCTCCCTAGAACATCGCTGATCCACCTCCAAACTGGTCATACTTGATGATGTTGCAGTCAGCATAATGTTCACCGCGGGGTCTCAAGGCTCACATCTGTCACGTCCTCCATGTGAACCTGCTAAAGAGCTATGAAGAGAATGGCATGCCAATGGTGGAGCTGCTAATTGTGGTGTTATCTGGGGAATGCCAGTCAAGTCCTGGGTTGTGAGCACAGGTCCCACCAGAGGACATGGGGCCTTCATATCCTCCTCATGAAGTGACATCTAACAGTTTGGTCAGAAACATGCTCACTGGAGGTCATTTTGTCTGGCAGTGCTCCTACTGTTTGTCCTTGCACAAAGGAACAGATACCGGTAGTGACCAGGACACAATACAATACTGAAGAGAAGAATCAGTCAGATAATAAGGAGAGACTAAATGTCTGTGGCCACCACCTGTAAAACCATTCCCTTTCTGGGGGGTTGTCTCGTTGCCTCTCCAGTGCTCCTGTTGTCACTTTCAGTCGCACCAAAGAGGTGAAAATTATTGACAATCGTTTATGCTTCCAAACTGGACAGATTAATATATTAACTGACTTGGTGTTATACTATGACAATGAAATGTTCCCTTAATTGTTTAGAGTAATGCATTATACAAACCATTTACATTTACAAACAGAAGCAAAGACATTTTCTAATTTTTTTTAAATAAAACACTATCTGGAACTTCACAGAGTATTTTGAAGTTTTACTGCCATTGACTCCCCCTAAGTGAGGACCTGTTGCGGTTACCTTTATGGACAGATCTTCTTTTCCCAGAGTCACAAGTGCCTTCACAGGGGGGAGTCCCTCTCTGCTATTCTCATGGAGTTCCACCGTTGCTCGCATGGAGTTCTACAAATCAAACCTGTATTATGAACCATCAGTACGGTCTCTGACCAAAACAAGCATACAAGACCAAGCCATGGAACCCGACGGCACTTGCCTTGAAGAGCTCAAACAGCATGTGGAACAAATGGGATGGCACATAAACCACCTGGATGGGCCTAGATGGGTTCTTGGCTTGAAGGTATCGAATCATATTGATACACAGTAAGTATGAACCAGTCACATATCCAAATCTTTAAAATAGGCTGAACAGTCATGACGTTTAGAGAAATCTTACTAGTGTTTGTGTATGAGCAGAAGTTCAAAGATATTGACTCGCATCAAACCATATGTCTGTGTCTAGTACTTTCCAAGGCGGATCAATGTTACAATAGTACAATAGCAGCAATAAATCATTCAACTCACTGTTGAATTCGTGGATCTGTAGTTCAGGTGAAGTCATGTAGTACTTCTCACAGAGAATCTTTGCTGTCTCATAAGCGTCTGAAAGAAGGTGACAGTCATAGCAGCCAATTATTCACATCTCATTTCCTATCCTAAACATTTAAAAAGAAAATATAGCAAATCAACCAGTGTTAAACAATGCAATCACAGTGTGCATTGTGACATACAGGACAAGTTCATTTTGTGCTTTTGCTGTGCAACAAACTAATGGTGGCCATATTAGCAAGTTCTTAGGGTTACTCTCATACCTCTTACCACCTCAACCACATTGCATGTTGGGTCAATACCCCCAATGTGTTTGGGGTGGGCTGGGTTGATGCCATCACTGAAGAGGAGAGCTGTAACAGAAAGCAATTAAGCCTGACACTTAACAATAAAACCTGAACATGTTAACGCATAAGAACTTTACTAAGACATTATAGAGTAAATATAGATAATATATATGAAGTCACCCACTATGCTGGTTGATCAGCATGCGGAAGGAGATGCGGCTGGTGTAGAAGCGATCCAGGAAGTACTGCACATTGCTGCTAATGAAAGGGTCGAAGCCAAACTTCTCCTTGTACTCAATCACTCCCTGGGCCATGGTAGGAACCACATCATTGTGTCTGTTCCGAATCTGGATAAGGGTTTCTAGGAAACTGACCATTTGAACAAGAGACAAAAGAAGGCCAGAAAAGGCCCAACTGTCAAAAACATACAAGACACCTCCTTTCAGCAAATGGGAGCTTCAGCTGCGCTACCACGATATATTCTGCCAAACTGTATAGAGCTACTAAGTTCTACTATAAATGATTGTGCTCACACATTTAAAAATCTATGTCTAATGAAATGCAAAAAGTGTTTGTTAACCCGACAAAAAGTGTAGCTCACTGCTTTAGGACCTCCCTTAGGTACATAACTCACTCGTTGAGGGTACGAGGATCCTCTGGACTCTGGTTCTCGTACTCCAATAGCTCCTCGAAGCTCTGACTGTACCTGAAAAAGCAGAGGAAGCATCATCCCATGAATTTAACTATCATTTTTAAACTGACCGCTGCATTCTAGATACTTCCAAGATGGAGAACTTCAGATAGAATTGTGGGTTCGTGTGGAAGATGTTTCTCTTTTATCGAGTAGAACTCAGTCAAACTACTACAGCCTGATTCCATAGGTTTGGTTGCTCGTTGAGCTTCACCCTCTCACCAGGTCTGGACCAGCTGCACGGACGGCTGTGCTAGCAGATTGCCAGGCAGGAGGGTAACTTCTCTCATTGTATTTGCCAGCCGAACCGGCAACTCTTTCTTCAGAAACATGTAGGAGGTCTTCTCACATGCATTCTCTCTACCTGGAGAGGGAAAGTACTGGGATAACACATTGCTCAAATGAAAGTTTGCGAGTGTAAGTAGGTTAATGTGCGTGTGTGATCTGCGTGTCCTGCTGCCGCACCAAAAGGCAAAGCACCCCTGCCAGGAAAGTGTCTCGTAACTAATATTGACATCACCAAATATGTTACTATCTTTAGGTGACTCATGTACCAAGACCACATTAGAGCACACAAATCAGGATAATATGCAATAGGCCTTTTGGGAATGAATGCCAAATGCAGTGCTACCAAATAGTTACATTTTTTGAACTAGAGTTTTTTGTAATATTGTGCCCTATTCACCTAGCATTGTGCAACGCTGCTTTGGTGGGAGAAAATAAGTATGAAATAAATATGACACTGTGTGGATCCCAAAGGAAACTGTATGGAGATGAGAAGATGTGAGGTGTTTGGATGAGATTGTTGTGAAAGTCATGACATCAACGTCGCTAAGAACCAGAACTAAACCAAATCATTTATATTTAGAAAATACTTGCAGAAAACACTCAGAAAGTGCTTAGTAAACATAGCTGCTCATGGAATGCATATGGACGATTACTGACAGTTACATCTGTCATATTTTATAATATAACTAATTCATTATACGCTATAAACCAGAGTCTGTAAAAGCTCCATCCTTACTGGATGTATAAAAGGACAAGGTATAAACCTCAAAGTTCTTAAACCTGCTTGCATGACCTGATGCATTTTCAAAACACCGCAAAATAATATATGACCTCTGATGATGCACCATCATGTTTACAAGGTATGATGTACTTTGCTGTGATGGTGGTATTCAATCACCACATCCAACTATTTAAATTCCACTTCACCCAACACGTTTATGCACAGTGTGTGCGAATGTGTATTTGCGTATATGAACAACTGATAAAGCCTTGTGGGTACACGTGCAAGCTCTTGCAACACAAAGCTGCCATTGTGTAGTCTGCTGTGAAGAAGATAGAAAGTAATCTGTCTGAAAACATGTTATCAGTTTCATCCAACCACCGATCTCAACATGTTGGTAAAACATGCATGCGTGACAAATGTCTGTTGCATTTTGGATCTAAAACATGCAGGCGATTCTCCCCCAGTTTTAAATACCCAGTTATTCAGCTATAAAGGACAGAAAAGACTTGATAAAAAATTGAAAAGAAGTTTCTGTTTCAGATCAAGAGACCCATCTCTCCACACTGATCAGTGTATTACCAAGCCTATCATGGAAAGACTCTTGTCCACTTGCAGTCCACATAAAGATCAAAGGTATCTTTTGCTTTCCATTACACCACCTCTTTGCAGTCTTTACTTTATATGATCTGATCTTTGGCATACGATACGACACCATACTCACAGGGTGGCGCTGCCAGTTAATCAATCTTAAAATGTCATCAGACAAATGAGCCTGCAAAATTAATTTAAATGTTAGGGTTCCAACTTTTAGTTTTTACTTTTTTTTTTCCTTTCACCATTTTAAATGTTATTTTAATTACGCTTTATTCGTGTGAATGTTAGTGTAGTCTACATTTAGTCTATATTTATAAGAGTGCAATAGAAACATTTGAAAATAGAGTATATATTATTTTGATTGCTTTCAAGAAGTTGAAATAAATGTAGCATGTTAATACTGAAAATATCTGAAGAATAAGCACAAGGCCTCATTACCTTTAACAATGAAGGAAGCTCTTAAGCATAAGTGGAGTACATTTGCTCAGTTACATCTCCACACCAGCTCTCAACACTGAAACCAGTTTTAGGCCTGCCCTAATTGTAGTTATTTATGACTGTTATTAAAGCTTGCAAAAATGCTTTACAATAATGCAAAAATATTAAATATAAGGAGTGGCTTGTGTTGGGAAAACAACCAAAATACTTTTACATACTACACATAACTTAAATCACCATAACTATTAATCAACAACATCAGGAGGATTTTACTGCACATGCGCCTATGTAACTACTCTTATATTTGACCTTGGAGCCAAAACTGTCATTTAATTGGAGGGAAAGACCTGCAGAAGTGTGCATCTCTATGTACAGCTTTTACTTTGTACGCCTCCAGCGTCCGACATGTTCGCACCTGTCCATTTTTCTTCGAAAAAATAATAAGCTTGCATTTCATGCCAAGAAGAACACTGCGTCTTCTGAACGGACAAAACGCATTCGAATGTATTTATTTGAAGACTGGCTGTTTTACGTCAGTGAAAGAGAAATCTTGAGCTGTTTTCTCACTACCGTGTCGCAATGTCTCACCCAGAAGCGAGATGGTTCATTTGTCAGGAAGAAAGATGCGTTGTCAGTACTCACCGAAATCCAAAAACTGTTTAATGGACATCGGTGAGGGCGAAAACCTGGAATAATATTCTATTTTCGGAGTGACATCTTTCAGTAAGAAGTTAAACAACTTCATGTTTACGACATACAGTTAAGGCAAACGAGCTGTTCACACGCAGAACTATATACACCATCCCAAAAATCCATATATTCATGAGAAGTCCACTGAAACATCCACAAGTCGCTGGTTTCCGTTTAACACCACTTCATACCGTCTAATCCGAGACCTGGCTAGTGTTTAACGCGTACTCCCGTGACGCGACACAAACCGCGAGCAGTGCCTGTTCTGCGCGGCAGTTCCTAATGCCTAGCGGCAGTCGACTAGTGTCACGCGGCAAAGTGGAAGTTTCGTTGGCTTGCGCTGGGCGTCTTGCGTTCTCCCCGGTGCTGCGCATAAAAACTTTTTTTCTTACTTTTAAACTTATGTTGTAGTTGGTTTAAGTAAATATTTAGATTTCAAAACAACAGGAAATTCTCTGTAATTTCCGGTGAGTTGCACAATTCTACAGAAAAAAAAATCACAAACAAATGCGAAAAATCACTTTCACGCACCTTTTATTTAGTGGACTAATAAAATAAAATATAAACTAGATGCTACAAGCAATATTGTGAAATAAAAGAGATTCGTGTTGGGTAGCACTTTCAAGCGAATGTGATAGGAACAACAAAACAACTTCAAAACTTTTTTTCAATCCTTAAATACAATATTTTTTTAAACAGGTCCGTTTTAATACAACCTAGTATTGCGAACCTAATAATTCAGCTTATTAATGACAACTATTAGTCAAACATTTCAACCCATTCACCCTGCCTAAGGCCTACACTCATTCATAGCTTAATCGTATTGTCTGTCAGAAATTACATCATTTTAATCGTAGTACATGATAAACAAAACGTCTACTTACATAGTGCGGACTGATCTGGCCTGTCTCATGAAATTTAGCCGTTTCCCGTCGTTTCCTTTTTGGTGCTTTGAGAACCCAACATCTCCCACAAAGGTCAGTAGCATTCAGCCCAAGTGCAAAATGCTCTGAATGCCCTCAAAATTCTCTCTGTATAAATTCACATTTAACAGATTTGCAAAATGTAATTTTGTGTAGGGCATGGATTTCTTTTGGGAAATAAATTAAGCCTTAACCTCTTAATAGCTGCATGACCAATGGTTGTGTATAGATCGCGGCGTTCCAAAAAGTGGGATCTAATGGACAAGGTAATGCAAAAATCTACTCGTAATCTATCAATCATCTAATGCGACTGGCCGGAGTACATGCCATTTCTCGTGCTAGTTCTGGGCATCATTTATCCAATATTGTGCAAGGTTTTTAAAAGCAAGCTAAGTTAACGTTAACAAACAAAGTAACTGATTTACTTCGAAATACAAATTAAGGAATTAACGGACTAGGTCAGACAAACTAACATTAGAACTAGCAATATTTTGTCTGACATCACATTTGTTATTGGCATGCATCATTTAGAAAATGATTGCCATAAGTCCAGTTACTTTGGTGACAATGCTGTTCCCACTTACCCAATTCTAATGAATCTGATTTAGCCAATCGGGGTCTTCTGAAGAAGGTAGTCATCAGGTAGTGAGCAGGTGTGGTAGGTAATGGTTGGAACTAGACACTGTAGTAAAGTAGACCTTCCAGGACTTGGGTGGGTGACAACTGCTCTGTATCAAAATTAACATTTTATCTTTTTGTAGTTATTGTTTCATCTTGAAACTTTTTTGAGAGTTTTTTTCTGGATTGTGATCATCCAGACGCAAGGATTTCTGCCTGTCTTTCAATACAGGGAGGACACAATTTTTTTCCTGGACAGAACTGTGAACAAACAAAAACATCAAACATAATAATAATAATACATTTTGTTTAAAGTGTCTTTCAAGAGACCCAAATGATGCTGTACAATCAATAATATGACATGAATAACACAAATGTTTCTGGAGACTCTGTCCTGAAGAGAAGATGGGATGTTAAGGAGTCAGTGTCAGTGTGTGTATGGAAATTGAGGAATGTTGGTTGGTTGTTGTATAGTTGTGTATTTTTGTTAATAAATCTCTTGTCTGAAAAATGACAGATTCCAGTATTAACATTTATAACCAAAAGACACAAGTTCCAGTACAAAGGTGAGTTTGCATTACATCAGTGCATTCTGTTAGCACAGGGTAGTCTTTAAGCTGGCTTGTTACAATTATTGGCTGCCATAGCAAGTAATATTTAGAGACTATTAATATTTACAGACTAATATTTAATGAATGTGTGCGCTATTTGTACAAAAGTGTTTTAAATTGTGTTTTCTGGAGGCTGTAGGCTGTATTTATATCAGCATGGTGAGAACTGACCCCTCCCATCCTGGATATTACAATTTCAAGACATTTCCTTCTGGTAGAAGACTTGGAAGTAATTCAGCACAGCCAGTCATGCTCAGTTTTTTCTCATGAGAGCTGTAGTACACTTCACAGTTTAAACTGAGCCAAATCAGTATCTCTTACTGCATCTCCTGCAAATAAGATAATAATTATTTGCATCCCTGAGTGTGTAAGGCAAAGTACAATGCAAGACACTTTAAACAAGTGAAATGCCAGTGCAAAATGATATTGGTCTGAACTTAAGAACAATCAAGTAATTGATGATTTTGGTCTGCTATCCTATAGATGTAAATGCCACCCTTGTGCCTTGTGTGCTGGCATGCTGCCATGTCAAGGTAACATTAATCAAAATGGAACGTTTTCACATATTGTCTGTGTGCTGGTCAGTAACGAAGTAAATGTAATTGGTTACTGCACTTAAAGTATTAACTCGATTTCACAGGCTAATCTCTCTTATTTTGAAAAGATGCACTTTTTTGCATTCATGCCTGACACTAGAGAAACAGCAAAGGTTAAGAATAAAAAACTTGTTGTGCACATAAACACTAATTATTTATGCATCATTTGCTGTCCAAAATTATGAAATTATCTGATTTGCAAGTTCATTATGTGCATTAGTCTATAGCAGTGCCTAAAGCCTACCAGTCCTATTTTGGTCAGTTTTACGTACTCCAAAACTAATTGACTGATGGTAACTTCTTTTCCGTTTTTAAAAATAAGGCAGATTATGTCTGTTTTGTGTGTGTGTGAGGTGTGTGTGTATATACATAAATACATATATACCAGTTTATTTTGTATTCATATATGTTTCGCAAGAACTGGTATTCACAAACAGATACAACAGTATAAATATATATCAAACACATCCAACACCTTCCCTTGATCTTAATCTGGCTACATCAGAAAGAAAGGTGGACACAGGTTGACACACTGTACACAGGATACAAAACTTCACTACATACAGCTAACTGACTTGGGTACAAGAGTGATGCCATAGCTGGTGGCTTAAAATGTCCTGAAATATGGAAGCCTGTTAGGTACAATAATAGAGTAGATGTACATAATAAACATAGTACTTAGTACCTAGTTACCTTAGTGCCTAATAAACTTAGTACTTATACCACTTGTTATAAGCGCAGTTTCAGTACTGAAAATGTATGAAAGTTACTAAACATAACTCAACGTGTAGTCCAGAGATATATTCCTGGGATGCTCTCCATGCTAACTGAAATACTTCCATTTGGTCAAAGTGACCACAGGCATGGCCAGTCTCTCCCTCTAGCTGTTGTCAATGCTCCTTCTCCCATGACGATTATTACACTTGATTTAGTGGGCCTTTGTGTCTTCATGTTATTTATTTATAATTAAAAACAACTTTTTTAATAGTCAATAGTTCTACAATGTATACTAATGTGTGAAATGTCACAGAAATTAGGTGCTTTCTTTTTTTACCTCAGGCCATGTTTGCTCTGTTTTTGCTGTTTCTAGTCATCTCTAATCCCAGCCACTAGTAAGACACGTTTTCTTTGTACTATATATTGTGAACGTGTATAATTAGGTTCAACGCGACTGAATATGAATTAAATACACAATTAATAACACCAAATATGTCCACGAGCTGTCTACCGTTCACCTCTGAACTGCAGTATTGTTTGGAAAAAATGGCCTCTCCACATGCTTGGAAGGTACGGATGAAGTGAGGTAATCAAGTCTGTAAGAGAGCTCGTCTTCTGAATGGATGAAAATAAAAAATATATATGATTATGCCCTTTAGGTCTGGACTTTGCGGTCCAGCCTGAAATCTGACAGCACACTTCTCTTTAAAATACTGAGACAAAAGTTTGATCTAAAATGTATGAAATGTCTTGACTCATGTCTCCATCTCATGCTGCATGTTCCTCCAGTGAGGTTGTCTTCGTGTTCATCTTCTCATTCTGCTCACTGTCGTTCTCATGGGTGTCCAGTGTGATGGGGTCATATGTGCGTCGGTACAGCATGTGGGTCACCAGGGTGACGATGAACATCTCCATAATCATCAGCTCCTGACTGATCACTATACACACAGAGATTACAGTATTGGATCAGTTTTCATATAATAATGGCAGCAAACAAATAAACAAAAATAAATAAACAATATTGTATCAATCATTGCTATATTTGTTTTAGTCTACTCAGATGCCTGGAGTGGTTAGTTTAATGTAAATGTTTAATTTGGTACAATAAGCAATAAAAACAATAAAACAATAAAGCAATAAATTTGCTTTGCTCACAACTCAACATACTCATTATAATGATATTTTTAAAACATTTTCATATCTCATATTCTAAGCATTTTAGTGAATTCAAAGATGTTAAAGGTCAATGATATGTACATAAATATTATAATATAATAATGAACAAGAACTAGGAGTGGACTGATATGTGCTATTCTACTTTATTTTCTATAATTAATTACATTTCAATCATAGACACAAGATCTTACATGTGCAACGACGGCCAAACGCTACACACGGCCATGAATGTGTACTGACCTACAATTATTACGAATACACACCAATTCAAATTTGCTAATTAACTCATTAATTATATAGTTTTCCAGAATCACCAAATTGATTGGGGGCAGCAATATAGAACAAGAGAGAGAGACTCACAAGATCCTCGGGCAATAGAAGAAAATGGTGGAGAGCAGGCAATGGTGCCATCAAGGGCCAGGATACTGATAATGGCTGATTGTAACTGACTCAGGATGAGAACCAGCTGAAAGTGCCCAGAGACAAAATGGTTATTAAAACCTATAAATCATATAACAAATTTGTATGAATTTAAAGAAATGTCCACCAGGTGTCACTGTTGGTCATTCTGAAAAAAGATGCAAGCAGACTGACCTGATACATGGCATATTTAGGAATCATTTTCACCCTGCGCAGTGTATTGCGTATATTCATGAACATGATGGCTACAGGCCATAGAGAAATGAGAGTCAGGACTCCTATGAATGGGTTTATCCAGATAGCAGCTCCAGTTATCTCAAGCTAGGTACAAATACACATGAGGAAACAACGGTTAGGCAAGAGAAGAAGGGATATTGTTTGTGTGTGTGTGTGTGTGTGTGTGTGGGGGGGGTGCATGAGAATTTGTGATCACATACATCCGCGAGATCAAAGTTTCCGTTTGTCCATAGGACAACAGAGAAGACGGACAGGGCAGTTTTCATGATGGCATACTGAAGAGATCCCAGTTTTAGCAGGAACAGCATCCGCCTGAACAAGACACAAGTGCTGTTAGCAAATGACATGTACCGTCAGCTTTACAGCAACACTCATCTGATTCCAGTTAAAACGCATGACGCATATAGGCAGGATTTTGTCCCCTGTAATGTTCTCAAAAGGGCTGATAATGAGACACGTGTGATCGTTGGAAAGTTTACAGCGGCCACTCCTCAGACGCTATCTGCCCCTAGCCGTGGCCTCACATAGGCTATGGCCTCATAGCTACGATGCTACGTGAAGTACACACGCCTGTACTCTGCCGTGTTCTTCTGCATCTCCCAACGCATGGCCACGCCTTACCACGAGGCTCGGAGAGCGCGAACATAATGAGCAGGTGTGCTCAAACTGAACAAACTGTGCTGTACTGCTATTATTAACGTACTGCGCCATACATGCCCCATAGGAACACAACATGTTGACGAACGCAGAGCGAATACTAATCTGGAGAAACGGATGTTAATCTGGAGAAGCAGGCAGCTGGACAGGTGAGACCTGGCGCTGGGCGGTCCGTGGCAAGAGCGTACCGTGTGACGGCGACTCTGGGAAGGCACAGGCAACAGCAGCAACAGGGTCCCGTATTAATGCGGAACGGCCGGCTCTCTGCGTAGCGCAGAAAGGCCTCGTCGCCCCCGCTCTCCTCAAGCATGAGGATGAGAACCTTGTAGATTACAACTGCAAAGTATCTGCAGGGAGGATAAGAGCAATTTTAGTATTTATATAGCACTTTTGTGAGTGCCCTACATTGGAAATATTACAGTTTTAATATATAAATGTATGAAAAAGCATAATTTACAATACATTATATATACAGCATAAATAAATAAATGAATAAACAAATAGAGCATTTTAATGTTCTCTATTTAAGTTTTCCACATGTAATTCCACAATGTAGTGCATACGTATGCACTCAGAAACCTAGTGTAACCATTACAACATCCTGTATCTGTGTCTACTAAGAATAAATAGGAATGATCCAATACAGTGGAAGTCACTCATTACTTTCCATGGATTTGGAACATCTCCTAATTGACAGAGACTCTAAAGAGTTTCTTACGAGTTGGAAGTCATATCTGTGAACATAGTGGCTCTTGGGATCCACATTCCAAGACAAGACATAATAGCAATGACCTGCCAAGCACAGGTAGAATGGGGTTAGCTCCTCACACACAACCTGGGAAGATTCCAAGCTGATCATAGCCATGACTGGTTAACACCTAGGGAGTTTCAGATAGCTTGTTTTTCTAGGATCTACTCAAATCACGCTACAGCATTATATATATTGGGGAGAAATTTTTGAGAGAGAAAGTTTTGTGCAAAGTAACTGCAGGAAATCTTACTGGTGCAGCACCATTGACCCATATGATGGTGGTCTTCTTTGGGGAAGGAACATTTTTGTAGATGTATGCACACTCCTCCAAATACAGTAACAGTGACAAACTGGCCATGAATGTGAGAACGGAGTACAGAGCAATGCCAAACAAATCCAGCTCTGAGATAAAGAAACAGAGAGGATATTGGTATTAATCAATACATTCATTATAATTACCTCAGAACTTCAAAGCTGCATGTTCCACAGCTCCACATATCACCACCTCAGCACCAATTTTTTATGTAATTAATATGCTCATCATGACATCTTGGTGCTCTTTGGGGCCCCTTGGTGGAGTTTCGAGTATTCCTTGGGCCGGCTCTGAACAATGTATTTATTTCGGTAAAATCTAACCTGTAAAACCTGAATGCTTAATGTAAATCATTACAGGACACAAACTGGTCTACTTGTTATTGGGACCTTATCGATCATTGATAAAAACACAGGCAAAGCGATTGACAGTTAAATACAGGTCACTTACGATTTATGACATCAATGGCCAGTGGAGGCTCCTGTAAACATGTAGGATCGGTTCCGTTCATATAATCCATTTTAACAAAGACAAGCGAGCAATGTAGTTTAGCGATTTTCCTTAAATGAATGAAAACACTCGATTGTCCAAGTAGAAGAGGTGATGGTTTCCGAATATATTACGTTGCCTGTAACTGTCAGACCGCTGTCAGAAAAAAAAAAATGCTATCAGTTCATAAGTTAGTTGGTGAAAAAAAATCAGACAAATCACCTCCTCTCTGAGCACATATGTCACTATGTCCTCCAATAAAATCACAGATCCACCTCGCATTGAAGTTTATAGGATACTGAACATTCAGGTGTTACATTTTACAAAAGACTACAGAAGAAACAGAACAGATTGACGTTAGTCATGCTCTTTGGTTTCATATATATTGGTACTGTAGACCTTCCTCAGATCATTGGTTAATATGCCTATACAGGCAGGTGACTCATCAACCATCTAAAACATGAACTTTGAATGGGAAGCTCAAAGCCAATGGGAATTTAAGTTAAAAAGTTATTGAAAAACCACTGTGATGTGTTGTAGGCAAAACATATCTTAAGGAAAAATCCATAAAATATCAGCATTGATCAAGAATGTCATATCAGAGTCCATGTACAAGCTCATATTATGTCTATTATGTGTTAAAAAGTTCAAACAAAATTGAATCCATGAAGCATTCCTACAACAGACTTCCTACTATTAGATATCAGCAGCTTAGAGCTGATGTACAATTATGGCATTTTTTGCTAGCTGTTCTTACAGAAATTTGTTTCATTAAGCCCCAGGGCAAGTTTTTCTATTGCGCTACTTTTCCATCAGCTCTCCTTAACCAGTGAAGTGAGTGGATGCTGATATTAGCCATAATTCATGGACAGTACAAACAACTTTGATAGATTTAGCCAGACTTAATGCGTAAACTGGTTTCAGTGGTACACTGGTTTCAACCCAAAGCAAGTGAGAAAACCAAAGGTTTTACCCACACAAAAAGAGCAATAAAACATCATACATGCAGAAAAGAATCACCTGTTAAGTGTTGTCTGACATTATAAAACTACAGTACTTCTTAAATTATAGATGTATAGTATACAATAATATACAATATACAATGCTAACTCCACAACTCTACAAACACTACACATTTAGGAGGATACCAGCTTACACTGTCTTCCGTGATCATAAGGTCATTCCCCTTTGACATACTCGTGTTATGACCTTGAGAGCAATTGCATGTAGCAAAAAAAGCACTGCACTGATATGGTCATCAATGATAAATATTGCAGAATGCTACAAGAAAAAAAAGAGGTTTGTACATTTTGTGCAGTACATCTTTTCAGAAATTTGAGAGTGTGTGGTTAGATCTTATGCTGAAAGCGTTAAACCCTCCGTTTTTATGGTAGAGTTATTATGGTAGGAAATGAGTCTGGGATTTGCACTGAAACTGACCTTAGAACATCTTAAAATAAAATTTTTTACAAAGAACTACAGTCATCAACACTGAGGTCACTCACCCCAGAATGAATGGCAGTGAACATGTGGCTGTTAATGGTTGCCCAGAATGTCTTCACCTCTCTCTTTCATGACATCACATAACGTTCCATAATGGTAAGTTATAAGGTATATTCATACCTTCATATAAGGTATAAGGTATAATATATAGGTTGTTAATCCCATTATAAGGAAGGTAGCAGCTTTTTGATTCCCCAATTCAGAGATCAGCCATTTATTTTAATAAACCAATAATTATAATGAGCTTCATTTATATACCACTTGTTTAATAAAGTTTACAAAGAGATTTACTGAAAAAAGTCGATATACAAGCACGTATGAATGCTTCACTGACAGCTGATCAGCAGTGGTCATGTATACAGTTCTCATGCCATAGAAGAGAGTTTTTCAGACATTACATAATTCTTTAAAAATTGCAATTGAAGGAAACATCTAGGTTTTTAGCCATCACAGATAGGCACTCTAAGTGTACCTGTGTTAGTTCTCCATTTCCAAGAACAAGGAATTCAGTTTTGTCTTTGTCCAGTTGCAGAAAATCTGTGACCCAACCAGAATATGTTGCCCATTAGACAAACAAGGAGTTCATAGACCTTTGATGGTCACTAGTTACAGGGACAGCTGTGTGCCATCTACATAATGTAGGAAGGAGATTTGTTTATTAATTATACTGACTAACAAGAACTGTATTTGGACTGCTACTGTTTAAACTGAATTATGCTAAATACAGATACATTGATATACAGTATATATGTACTGTATATATGTGAAAATGTATGTTCAACAGATGACTGAAGAACATAATAAGATATGAGAACATTCCTTATATTAAATAAGCTGTTTGTGTTACAAAAATATTTTTTGCTTTCCTTTTTGACAATTGCTTAAAATTAAAAAAAAACTTTTTCAGTCATCCTAACATGAGGCAATTACTTAGATTTTTGACAGCAGATGGCACTATAACTTGAATTAAATGTTTCTGCACCATTCTGCGGTCAATCTGAAAGAGACTCCCTGTTTGTGTGTGTGACAATGAGCGCACTGTGCATGTCGTATTTGTTAAAATATGCAGAAATACCTTCAGGTGATATTATCTGAAGTGGGACGAACTGCATTCCTTTTTTGCACGTGGTGCCATGGTCTGACTCACGCCACTAAGTTACTCGATTCCAGAATCCAGACATAACTAAGGATAAACTTAATACCAGCCTGGTCAGAACTAATCTACTATCAGCACATTACCAGGCACCAATAGGTTTCCACTTGTAATATGTGTGTCATATATTCATTAGCTATATATTTCCAAAAATCAGCAACTTACTATACCAACCTTGCCAACTTAGCATACTTACCATAATTTGTCAGGTATTCATTCTGAAAACATATGTGCTTAATATTTCACGTTGTTCATTGCATTTATGTCCTGGCATATATTCACAATTTTAAGGACAAAAACATCGTTTTAAATATTCACAATATTTTCTAACTTCTTTTTATTTAGTAATCATTACAGATTTTCAGGTCAGGCTAAAAAACCCGTTCTGCCTGTTTATCCCACTGATGACACATCATTAGACATGCTTTCGGAAGGCTTGGATGCATAGTGGACTACTCACCCATACCATTCCATTAATTTGGGTGGAATATGAAAACAAACAGTTCAATACGTTTTTTCACATATCCACATCTGCGTTCATCTTACAAACCAAGATGTAATAATCATAATAACAACAACAATATGTATAATGAAAAGTTCCGGGAATTGTTGTTTAGTAAAGTCAACGGTAGTCGAGCGCATCGTAGTTTCTGTTTATCCACCTCTATTAGGCATCTTGGTATTTGTCTCCAGTGGTGGGAGACGGGATTGCAAGCATCGAAAGTGAGGAAGGCTTTGAAAATCACTGCCTGGCCACAGAGTATTATCGTACTTGCCACGCATGAAGAACTTTTATTGCTGCTGTGACATAATGATCTGTGGATTGTGATAGCAGTGTTGTCACGGTTTAGATGGTTTCAGATAGTTATAATGGTGTTGTTGGTAAGATAGACTCAAATTTACTCGTGTTTGTCACAGAGGGGAGGAGGTGAAAACTACCCGCCGCCATCTTTTGGAAGTCACTGGGAGTGGGGTGTTAGCTTTCAAGCTCTAACATTCATTGGCTAGTTTTTTGGGCCTCAAGTGATTGTAATATTGCTTCCGAATCATCACCTGCAACATAAAATCAGCATTAACGTTTTCGGATACTCTAGCTTACGCGACTGAACAACGCCACAAGACCTGTCGTGGTCCTGATGGAGTAAACACGTCCAGATTTGTGTCCAAATCTGTGCTCCACTCTCTTTCAGCGGCCAAATTGGTTGCACCCAGTTCTTCCCAGGATATCTGTTGGCTAGGCAGCTCGACAGCTAGCCGAGTTAGCTGTACTACCTAAGCTAAGGTTTCCTCCCGGAGTTCTGCTCGTCTCAAAACTGGCCTATTGGACAGGTAAGGTTGGCCAAGTAACCAAGCATACTGTGTGTTTTTTTCCTTTAAGCTTTTGTCAGTAAGAAGAAGGGTTGTGTCGCCATGGCCTTGTTGGACGCTGACTAAGGAGCAAGCTGGCCGATGTTAAGGCGCCCTGCTACTAAGATTTTGCTAAGTGCAGTAGCAGCTAGCTGACGTTAGATAACCGTGAAGTGGCAGGGACGGCTAGCTAGCCGCTCGGCTACTTAGCACGTTAGCTTCCCAGTTTTGTCTCAAATGTTTTATGATTTACCAGGTTGTAGTTGTCGAGAAAATGTTAAATGTTTAATGAATTCAGGCTAGCAAGTTAGAAAAAAATCTAATATGGTAAGCTGAGAGCGTCTGTTGATTTTGCTGTGTCTCCTGTGGTAAATGACATTCCTTTTCCATGAAGATAACACCACCAACGAGCCTGTTTCTGATGCCCAATTAGCTAGTGGAGTTTTGTGAAATCTTTCACTCATAAAGTTCTAAAACTTCAGGTACAGATAACCTAAATGAGGAATTTGACTTTAAGATATTTCACGGTTTAATATGCCGTTTAGCTAACCAGATAACGTTACTTTAGCTAGCTAACTTAAGCTAAATGTTTTAGTGAGCTTAAAGATGTGCGTGCCCTAGCTGTTTGGAAAGGTTGAACAGAGACAGGTAAGTTGGCAGCGAAGCTGGCTAATAAAAATCACATTCGGGTAATTAATTTATAATTTCTTAAACTGTTAGTGATTATTACCAGTTGTACTGTCAGACATAAACTCCAGAGGGTAGCTATCGCTAGCTAGCGTACAAGAATGCTCATCGTCGCATATTGCAACGGCACTCCCTCCTTTCACACGCATGCAGCTGCTATTGAAACCTGTCATTACTAACCAGGTAAACAAATGAATTATATGTTATCAGCGTTCGCTTTAATAGGCCCTCTGGATTGCATTCAGCAATATTATAAACAAAACAGTTAACAGAAGTAATCGGTTAACTTCGAGCGAGATGTGCCTCTCGTCGGCGCATAACCCGCTCGCAGTGCTCCGCCGTGCGCTGCATTCCTCATCCCACTGTGTTGACATTGCGTAACACTCCAGACTGACCGTCGAACACTTTGCTGCCCAGTATTGCTCACTTAAACATTAAATATGCACGGGTTTATGTCATTTCTGCAACAACGGCGAGAAGATTTCTCGTTTAAATGACCACGTTCTTACGATTGCCCTAATGTCATTCTTAATTGATTTCGTTTGAAACATTATTTTCTGTAAATCAGCTTAGGTCGAAAGTTTTCTAATGGAAAGGTAAATGTGTAAAATATAATAGTTATAACGCAGGTTAGATGAATGTAAACGCCATGTCAGTGTGCAGAACGGGAACACTAGCTACAGTGTTTCAGAATACACACAGCCTATGCAGTGAAGTGGTGCGAAGTGTGTATATATAAACGTAATTTTTAGTCCCAGATAATACATTGAGATGAAAATGTAGTTTCCCTTTGAGGTGATTGTGTGCATTTGTGGCTGTATTTTTGTATTGAATCATAGTATTAGTTACTGAAGTGTATGTCACAGGGTAGCGTATCTTCATGTGAAAATCTTAAAGCTCTCTTGATAGACTGTATCAATGCAAGATCTCATAGCGTCTCATGGATGCTTGCTGACGTTATTGTAATGCTGAGGCGTCCATTACACTGCATGCTTCAGTGCATAAATTGCATTAATTTTGTTTTGTGACTGTTGACACAATCATTTCACAAGTGACCAGATGGGGATTTATGCATTTAGACAGGCTACTGGATTGTGATAATTTCTTGAAGTAGCTGTGGCAGTAGTCATAGTAACAACAAGGCAACTTATTTTCAAGAGGTTTAGCCTGAAGGCAAAAGGCTAGCATACACAGTCTGTGTTAGCCATACTCTAGCTCTTGAAAGATGATGAATTTCTGACCACAGACCCACTGTTGGCTGGATATTTTTAGGAGGCGACTGTTCTTAACGAGCCGCGCGGTGGGACTGGCACATGTGAAAACCCTAGCAGCACCGGTGTGTGTGATGAACTCATGCCAACTCAACACCCACAACCGTGCCACTAATGTCATTTATGAATGCTGTACTGGGAACAGTCAACTAAACGATATTTTAGTTTACTCTTATTATAGCAGTGGTTAAAAACTGACCCATAATGAACAGGATAGAAGTCTGCTGACCAGTTTGGACGCCAACGGGCAACGGTCTGTAACCGTACACCTGTAAAATTCACCTATGATATCATTTACCAAGAAATATTGCCATTGAGAATAAGTACAAGACAGGTGTCGTTAATAGTGACCAGTGAGCACACAGCGCTACTGCAGATGGGATCTAATGTGTGGGGGAAACGATGTCTGAGCTATGTTCTCTGACAAAAGTCTAATATAGCCATATATACGGTCACATCAAAGAACATAGCTGTTTTTAGTGGCTCCACTGACTGTCACATCTCAACATGGAGCTAGCACTAGTGGCTATGCTGACTAAAAATCCAACATGGGATTCTTATTTATTTAAGGAACGATGTAGGTACAGAACTAAAAATGGTGGAATAATTGATAACCAAATCCAAGAGCTGTTGAAAAAAGAATTTGTACTCCATCTTCCTGTTTTGACTAAATTTTTTCAGTTTAAGTGATATATAAGGCATATTTTCTTTTGATATTTAGGCCAGAGCTTATTTTTTTATCAAGAAGTAGGCTGTTGGTGTAATAGTAGGCTGTTGGTGAAATATTAAGACACGGCTCTTTTCCATCGGGAGCCTGTGAGCAAAACTGCTTGCTCTAAATGGTTTTACTGAGAGTGTTGTACCTAACTCCAAGCTAAATGTCTGGGCTGTGTTAAATGAAAATGGTTCTCCTTCCTCTGTCAGGTATTTTGTTGAGTATCGTTTTCTTCCTGGTTCAGCCATGTGCTGCATGTTTGTTGTTTTATTGTGTGTGTGTGTGTGTGTGATCAGACTGAATGCCACAGATGACATGTTTAAGATGACCCCATGGCTTGTAAGTAATGTAATCATAAGAATGCCAAATGATAAACTTGATCTCTCTACAGAGCTTTTATTTATAGTTTTTAGAGCAGAATTATTGATTTCGAATAAAACTAAGGTCGTTGATGAGTAGAATCCAAAGGTCATCAGTTTTGACTACAAGTGTGAGCCAGTAGGAGACTTTACAAAGTGGAACTTCCTTGTTTCCTTCCTTGTTTTTTGAGACTCAAGTCGTAAGGAAACGATGTTTGGTTAGTTTGATCCATGTTCCTCCTTCCTTCATCTAATGGTTTATCAGAACTGCATACCTTCACCATACCACTCCGCAGCGGCGTATTCATTCATTCTCTGCATTGACAGTAATTCGTAAGGAGGCCGTAATGAATTTGGCTACAGTATGTGTAGTGTATGAGCTGGGAGCTGTGTTTTCAAGACAGCTGGCAGTTGCATCTGCATGGTGGAACGCTGTTTAGTAAAGATGAGGGCTCTGTGGGCTGTGATCACATACTTAAGATGGACATTTGTGCACGTTCACAAATTTTGTTCATTTTTAATTCTGAACAGTAAGCATGCCTTAGAGATGGGGGGGGGGGTTGTCTGTGTTTGCACTGTAAGTGAAGGTTGTCAGGTGGTGGTGTGTATGTGGAGGTTTTTGATTGTTTTCTGAACATTTGACATTTTAAAGCTTATTTGTGTCATCACATCAATTTTAGCCGTTACTAATAAAATGTTTGTTTTGTAGTTTTCTCAGCAACAGAACTGATTTACCATTTTTCGTGGCATTTTGAAATGGAGGCCTATGTTTGTCAAGGCAGATGGCTTTGACGGTTCAGTTGACATGGAATGCATCATGTGCTTAGTCTGAAAACGACAAAACAGGAAGTTAGAAATGCAAGGGGATGCTCAGAATAGTTTCCTCATCATATCAGTGATGGACAGTTGAGGCATATAAGAAATGATCTTGAGGATGAATTACAATTTTGACTGTTTAAAGAAAGACTCTGTCTTTTTGACTAATTTAAAGACAGGCTAAGAAAAAAAAGAACTTCCTTTTACCCAGTTCTGTCATGTTCCTGGTTACATTGTGCACAAACCTATGAATATCACCTATCGCACTATACATTTTTAACGGACAGCCTCTATGGTACTGATACTACCACAGGCTGTGATATGTGAGCTCTATAATACATCACAGCATTCTTGTGTGCTGTGCGCATCTTGATCAATCTCAGACAGAGCGTTCTCAGGACAAGTGTAAATAGTTTTGGAAAGAAGAATGCGATTATCAGTACACACCACATCAAGGCATCACTGCTGTTTTTAACACAACCTATTGGAAAGTATGGCACAGTATGTAGCAATATAATCAAAATATAACCCATAATGTCTGTCATGCAGCCATAGGATAATTTAAAAGACAATTCTTGTCCATCCATAACTTATAAAATGCAGTGACTTTTGCTTGCTGTAAAATGTCTTCAGACTTTTGGGTAGGTCACCAAGCCTGAGCAGGCGGGGCAAAAAATAATAATAACCAGTAATGTCATGTTTTCATGACGCAATGAAATTCCGATGTATAAGCCTAAATATGTCACGTTGGAGAAGTAAAATGTATTTTGACTTCCGTGTCTTATTGCCTCTATAATCGCCGGGTTCTCTGCAAAACCGAGCCAGAGAAATCCGGTTTCCTTTCTAAAAGAGTCTTCTGAAGAACATAGCGGCTCTTCTGGATGCCACAAACACTGTAATGCTGTACTGCAGGGAGCTTCTCAAAGACCTGAGCAACACCCGAGCCTCCAAAGAGCCCTGTTTACAGGCGCCCGAGGTTCTTCTGCCCAGAGCACGCCACTAAAACACCAGGCTGGTGGCTCTAGTAGTTCCCCTTTGAACTTCCTCTAGGAGGAGTGTAGGTGGTGGTGGTGGTGGTGGTTTTTCGCTGTGTCTAGGGGTCAGAGATCTGATACGCTGTCGTGACAATTTGTTGCTTTTCCAAATGTAAGATGGTTAGTAATTTTAGCTTTTGAAATACCAATAAATTGCACGTTTTTAAACACGGGCACATGGTGTCACAGATGTGAAGCAACACGCTCATATCACGCTCATATTAGTCCTGCGGCTCTTAAACAGTTTGGGCTCTTTACGACGTTGTCATGAGCCAGAGCCAGCTAGCCTGCCCGGTCACTGTACATTTATCAAACTGGCAAGTCGCATGTTAGTAACATATCTGTAACATCACACATCCGTACTGAATACTTAACATGGACATTGGCTGATGTTCCTATCAGTTATATTTATAATGTTAACAACAACAACAACAAAAAAGACTTTCAACGGCACATATTTTCCATCTGACAGGATTTTATGAAGGGGTGGGAGGTGGCAGATCTAATTTTTGTAGGGATGGCGTGAGCCAGACTGTCAGACTTACCAAATTAAAAACCGCATAATAAGAAGCGGCTGTTATGTAAGCCCGTTATTCCATTATTTTATTGTTCTCACCACTGCAGAATAGCCTAGATGAAAAAAATGCTTTCATTAAAAATGTGAAAAAAAATGATTCTGTCTTAGCACTTGTGGTGGTGCAGAAGTCAGACTTGCCTATGGAGACTCCAGCACGTTTGTAGTGTTGGAGGTAGTTAGAGCAAGCACTGTAACAGGACCCACTATTTCATTAAGCTATTAAAATGCACTCTCAGTCAGGTTTGCCTCTGAACTCACTGAACCAAGTGATTCGAAACGGATTTTGACAGTTTTGAGGAGGTGGCGTTATAACGATGGAAAGTGTGTTGGTGTTTTAGTCTGTGATTAAGTCAATGTAATTATGAAGCCCTTGAGTTTAGCTTGGGTGCTAGCCTTAGTGAGACCACGAAAGCCTTGTGGTGTAACCTCCCTCAGACACTCTAGGCAGACTGAAGTTAATGGCATCGTTGTCCAACTACCATGACTAAAGTGTCTAGCCTTCTCATAAAAGTGTTCAGAGTTTCATATAAATATTATGTTTAAAATACTTTTTGTCCTTTAACGCACTTTTAACACCCGCAACTTTAACGGTTTTTACCCGAGAAGCGCTTGTAATTATTATGTGGCTAAGCCTTACGTCGCAGTGTAAAGGCTTGAATGAATGTTGAAATCAAACGCTAAGCCAGACTATATGGAGCATGGTGGTTGCGGCGTTCGTGTGTGTGTGTGTGTGTGTGTGTGTGTGTGAGTTGAGAGGGCTTGTTCTCCTACGCCTGTCCACCCCTTTCATACATCCGGAGGTGGAGGATGTGGAACCAGCACCAGCTGCGATCGAGTGTTTAGGTGGACGACTGCAGAACCGCTGTGTTGGTCAGCCCGCGTTGGAGGTCCAGCCTGACTGCGTCAGGTCGGCGTTAAAGGGTGTACAAATAACCACGGTGTCCCCGCTGTCACCAGAACAGCCTGGCTCCAATTGGCTGTCATATAAGCAATGATCAAATTTGTTATTTTTCGAATATCTTTAATCCCAAGAAGCCATTCCGCGTCCAGTGGTGGCTAGGAGGTTTCGGCTGTTCAGCTTGTTTATCCAGCTTTCCTAGTCTTGTCCAGCAGGTGGTGAGCTGGTGGCTTTGAGGAATGGGCGGGGCCTGTTTGTGTGCTGAGGCCTGCTCAGAAGCACTGCATGCTGGGATGTCGTCCACGGCTTCCTCTGCTCTGGTCCCGCTAGGAGCCGCGGTTTCCTTGCGGATTATCCTCCAGCCGCAAGGGCTCTCCATTTGCTATCTCTCCCTGTCAGTCGTGATCATCAGCGGGTTAATCTCATCAGAACGATTACTGCATGTTCATCTGTAGACACTCTTTGCAGTTTCATTAGATGGATAATCTTCACCCATTCACTTTTGCTGTCATACCGCCACATGGTTGGAGGGAAGCGCGAGCGTGTAGTCGGCGTGCAGATGAACTCTGACCTCCGTTAACACTGCGCTACTGAAGGAACCATGACTGCTATTTGGTCATTAGCGCACTGACCTGTACCTGCCTGTGCCTCGAAGAACCTCAGAGCCTCTAACGCCGTGTGTTGCGTTGCCTGTTTTTGTCTTGCGTCCAGGTCCCTGCGTGCACGCTGCCCCCCTCTGGCAGATGAGTCATCGGTGGGAGCTTTCGCGCGGCACTCGCACGGCCAGATAGTCCCCCGCGTGCGCGCTCGCGTCCCGGCCCGCGCAGCATGCCCTCCACCAGCCGGGCAGGGAGCCTGAAGGACCCCGAGATCGCCGAGCTCTTCTTCAAGGAGGACCCCGAGAAGCTCTTCACCGACCTGCGCGAGATCGGCCATGGCAGCTTCGGCGCTGTGTATTTCGTAAGTGTTGTTACCACGGACACATCCAGCTCCCCTCAGCTCGTTATCACGGGTTTCCATTGTTATTTTTTTTGTCTTTTTTTGTCTGTGTTGATGGACAATACAATAAGGAACGCGCCCACAAATTCGGTTTTAATTCCCCCCACATTTTGGATGTTTTCAGTATTAACTCGGCCAAATGGAAAGCTGTGAACATTCAAAACTAATTAACTCCAGGTCAGTTTTAGGAAGTGTTGCTGAAGTCAGCCTCGATGAAGCAGAACTAGAACGACGGCACTGAATTCCGTTCCCACATCTAAAGAGTAAATGGAACTGTTGCGAGATGTAATGAACTTTCTTAGGATGTCGAGCTGCCTGCAGCTTGAAACAATGCTTTTGTTACATGTTCCTTACATCGGGTCACGTTTCAAAAATGGAGCTACAATTACAGCGGTGGCAAATGCACTTTGAGCAGAGTAAAACACGTGTGCGTCAGGTGGGTTATACCACTGTTTTACTCTGTGGAGGAGACATTTTTCCACTCTGGTACACAGTATCAGTCAGATAACAGCAGAAAAAAATCCATCTCCAGCAGTGAAAACAAAGTCTCTCGGATCTCTTGTTTAAGCACATATCAGCGATAGGGAGGTAGGCGCTCATATAAAAAGACTCTGACGTGACACTTGTGAAGATTATAATCAAGTAGGTCCCCTCCCCCCGAAAAAATCTTTTGACGCATTCAAGCCTACCGTCTTCCAGCCATGTTCATATTTTCCTCGCTGCCCCAGTTAGATTTGGAGAAAGAACGTTCCAGAACACTCGTCCACGGCAGGACCGTCCCCACAGCCAGCCGGCCCACGCTCAGACACCTGTGCGTGTTAGAAGGACGCCGCAGGGTCTGGTGGACAAGGGTAATTCTGATGGAATGTGCCGATAAGGAACGCAAGGAGAACTTTTGAACGTTCCGCATGGCGCTGGTTATACCCAGCCAGACGTGCACATCAGAGCATAAATACAAATTATAGAAACCCATTTAAAGGCTCAGATTATTGAGCAGCAATCTGAGGGCGCTAATCAGATTAACTCCAATTAAGAGTGCGTAGGTGTTTCTAAAGTGATAGCCTTAATTCTTTAATAAGAGTGCATTTAGTTTGGTTGTAAATGCCTCTATTGACTAGACTAGAAACTATGGCCTGAGGCTGGGCATTTTGTTCAGTGACATATAATGGTGCTTTTAATGCAATTAGAAATTTTTAATGCAGTTTGATCAGTGTTTTGCTACATGCCAGTTCTGCGGATTAAAAAACGCAGAACTGTGAAACAACTATTGGCGACCAACGTTCTGCATGCGTGTGTATGTAAACGTGAAAACACGTCAATACTTTGGTGCAAGGCGATTGGCTCAATCACCAGAGATGGGTCACCTCAGCCATGTGGACTGAATTCAGGTCTGAGAGGTCCGATGTTGGGTAAAGCCCTATAAAGGGTGAAGACATTAGAAAGTGAATTTTCAGCTAAAAGTGGCAGCACTGCCTTCATTCCAAAAACCTTCAGCGTGAGACGGAACCACTTGTGGACTGGCACCGATGCTTGGCAGCAGTAGACTAACCTGTAGGCTGTCTGTACCCAAAGCTCTCGCTAAACTCCGGTAACTGTATCTGCATAATTCTCAAGTATTAAATATGATGAGAGGAAAGAGATTACAGATGATCTGAGATTCCATATTTAAAAAAAAAATTATACCGCCCTCATCAATACTGTCGAAAAGCTGTCTGCTTTTTCTGCAGTTGTTGCAATATCCTGATTACGCTCCCTAGTCGGACTACCCCCCTGTTCTAATAAAATAATTAGAAACGTTTTCCAGTTGGATTCGATAACAACTAGGGAAATCCGATCAAACTCATGAATCATCCATAGGTTACATGGGAGTGGAGTTGGCCAGACTGAAGTCTGATTGCTATAAACTCAAAAGCACTCGGCCGCTCGACATCCAACTTTCCACATTAAAGTCTTCTGCCTAGGTCAGTCGTACAATATGCCTCGTGGTCATATTTAAAGTGGGTTTCGCATTTTGACGTGCGTGGCCGCGCAGGCTTCAAATTGAATTCTGACGGGCGACAGTGATTAAGTTCAATGTTGACGTCCGTCTGCAGGCCCGCGATGTGCGGACCACTGAGGTGGTGGCCATTAAGAAGATGTCTTACAGCGGGAAACAGTCCAACGAGGTGAGTCAGCCGCTCGCCATCGCTAAGCCAACGGCCTCCGCCCACGGCTCCTCCGCCCACGGCCTCAGCCCACGGCAGCTACGTTCTCGACAGTGTGATTACAGGGCGACTGGGAATAACACAGTTTTAAGCAATGCAGGTGGAGCCTGTTGTAAGTCCTATCGAAACAAGAACATCTGGCTTCCTCCGCTTTCCTCTGAGCAATGGGAGGGAGGATGTAATTAATGTATTCGTCGATTAAAGCCGTGATGGGCGACATTTGCTTTCATAGTTTGTTTGACCCTGGTAGCATTGATGGAGTTTGACTACGTGGTAGTGGAGATTCTTGGACACGCAGTCAAAATGTGCTAGTCCAGCTATGAGCCCTTTTCTGTGTCTCACTCTTGTTAATTGTAAGCACACATTCATGAGGACGTCCTATAGTCTAAGGTGAATTAGGGAATTATTTAAGGCTTTAAGGTATGGTACTGCATTTTCAATGACATTTCAATGTATTCAAATGCATAGAAATTGCATTTAATTTCTTCTTTTTTTTTATTGGTAAACATCAATGACCCCTCATTCTTCTTTACACAAGAAATGGCAGGACATCATTAAAGAAGTAAAGTTCCTCCAGAGAATAAAACACCCCAACAGCATCGAGTATAAAGGATGCTACCTACGGGAACACACAGCATGGGTAATGGCACATCATTGCTCCATTACACACACACACACACACACACTCGCTCACACTCAGACATTTACAATGTTGCCATGTTTCTCGGTTTCGGATGCAAATTCGAGTGTCTTTGTCCTTGTCTTCAGCTTGTGATGGAGTACTGTCTGGGCTCAGCCTCCGACCTCCTGGAAGGTAAACGAATCATTTTCATCGGGAATATTTGCGAAATAAATCCATAAGCGTTATGCTGAATTGCACACAAGGCACGTGGTCATTCAGAGAAAAGGGCTTTCCTTTTGATTTATTTGCCTCTCTAAGTCTCTAAGCATTCACCTTCAGTTTTTGAACCCAAACTCGAATCTTCTAACTAGTTTGAAAACTGACCCAAAAGAAATGACTGCCAGTGAGGTATAGAGTGTATGTGTGCGTGTGTGTATCTTGACTAATGTAATTACTTCAGCAATGAATTATATGCCATGGTTTTGAAAGATAGGATCTTAATAACCTGACGTGTAAAGATAAGCCTTTCTCTTTAAACTGATATTAGACATTATGTCAGTTATGCTCAGCCCTTGTAATAAATGCATCACTGTGTTTAATATTCTACTAAAATTAATCAAATGATTAATTTTTGCAGTTATTTTTATCTTTGCCTCAGCTTTACCAGACCGATTCACTGTTCTTTATTTACCTGACCGATTCTTTTATTCTTTATTACCCTTGTCCACTATACAGTTCACAAAAAGCCCCTTCAGGAAATGGAGATTGCAGCTATTACCCATGGTGCTTTGCAGGGGCTTGCCTACCTTCATTCTCACAACATGATTCACAGGTAGGTGTACTAGCACGTCTACCCATGGCTCGCTCGGTGGAGGAGCGTTTCCATCCTAATATCTCCTACTCTCTGGATGTCTCCTATGTCTGCCGTTTCCCCCCAGGGATATCAAAGCTGGGAATGTCCTGCTGACAGAGCCCGGACAGGTCAAACTAGCAGATTTCGGATCCGCATCCATTGCCTCTCCGGCCAACTCCTTCGTGGGGACGCCATATTGGTGAGCACATGCCTCTAGCTTCTGGGAAAACCTTTCAGCAGCCTCACTAACTGTTAGCATTTTCACAGTAACTCTGGTGTTTATTCTGACTTTCTTACTCTGCTCTGCTCAGGATGGCCCCCGAGGTGATTCTGGCCATGGATGAGGGTCAGTATGATGGAAAGGTAGATGTCTGGTCACTTGGGATCACCTGTATAGAACTAGGTAAGGTGGCACCAAGCCAGAATGTGTGTGTATGTTTCAGATTCGGAGTGAAAAGAGTCTCACCTTTCCGTCTTCCTGCCCCCACCCGCAGCTGAGAGGAAGCCCCCTCTGTTCAACATGAATGCAATGAGTGCCTTATACCATATAGCGCAGAACGAGAGCCCAGCACTGCAGTCCGTGGAGTGGTGAGTCCACAGTGCACGTGGAACAGAAGTAACAGGCACCGGATTTTCAACAACGTGCCGTCGGGCATCAGAAAGCGCCCTCTAGTTCAGAGCGGGACTGAAGGACCTTCCCAAGCGTGATCATTTGCTTTCTTCTTTCCTAGGACGGATTACTTTAGAAATTTTGTCGATTCATGCCTTCAGAAAATCCCCCAGGACCGACCGCACTCGGATGATCTGCTGCAGGTGAGCAATAAACCCAGCCCTCTTTACCTTTTAAAAGCTGTAAATGACCACCGCAGAAAGAGTGAAACTGAAATGATTTAATGTTTTTAAACAGATTCAACTGGAACATTTTGTTTTTATGTAGTTACCAATAAAATGCTTAAATGCTCCTGAAACACCTTCGAAAAGCGGTTACTCGTGGGTCTTCCTGTTTTTAACCTTGGCCTTTATCCGAACGCTTCCAGAGCTCTGTCGATGTATTGTGAAGCTGTTCGTGTTTAAATAGGCTTTGCTAAAACAGATGTTTTGGCATAGCTGTTTTTTGTTGCTGCAAAACAAATGAACAAAAGCACATTAAAAAAAAAAAAAAAAACACATTCCCTGCAGAAAAGGCACTCTGAGTGTCATGTCCTCTAATGAAGCCAAGCTCGTTTCCATTGCATTTTATTTGCATTAGTAACTTTTACGCCGTCCGCGCCGTAGCCGTAATGCAAGCACTCTGCACACAGCACGCCTTTGTCCTGCGAGAGAGGCCTGACACGGTCCTGATGGACCTGATCATGCGGACCAAGGATGCGGTCCGTGAGCTGGACAACCTGCAGTACCGCAAAATGAAGAAGATCCTCTTCCAGGAGGCCCAGAACGGCCCAGCCAGCGAGCAGCAGGAGGGGGACGAGGTGAGGCAGTGGCACTGTGGAAGAGCTGGGGGCTGTGGAAGAGCTGGGGGCTGTGGAAGAGCTGGGGGCTGTGGAAGAGCTGGGGGCTCTTGCTAAAGTGTCCTGTCTTGTCAATGGACTATAAACCAACAGTGTTTGACTGGTGTGTGTGTGTGTGTGTGTGTGTGTGTAGGAGCCGGAGCAGGGCGCTGGCCGTACTGGCACGGTGAACAGCGTGGGCAGTAACCAGTCCATCCCCAGCATGTCCATCAGCGCCAGCTCCCAGAGCAGCTCCGTCAACAGCCTCCCCGACGCCGCAGATGACAAGAGCGAGCTGGACCTGATGGAGGGAGACCACACCGTCATGTCCAACAGCTCCGTCATCCACCTCAAACCTGTACGTTCACCTCGTCCCTCTGCTGCCGTCCTAACCTTCTGATTCTTTAAGAAACGATTCAGGAAATCCCATGCTGCGCGTGGGTGCTCAGCAGGTTGTATATACCAGATGAGTAACCAGTAAAAACGACTTAACAGCGTTCAGGTACTTCTGGGAAGATATGCCCACTACATTCAAAAAGTACGAAGGCCTGTAAAATGCTCAACCTGCTTTTTATGTGAAAAGTGAGCCGTGTTGTTCCTGCTCCTTACAGCCTCACAGCAAGAGCTCTGACCAATTTTTTTTATGATAGAATTCACGTGCAAGTTTGCCATTTTCTCCCAATGGAAAAGGTTAAAGGTCATGGGTTTCCCCCGGTGTAAATAACACTGGCTGTACGTTTACAGGAGGAAGAGGAGGTTTACCACGACGACCCGGAAGCGCGAAGCCGTCCGTCCGAGGCCGCGGCGGCCCCGGCCCAGCCTCCCCCGCGCAAGCATCACCGCAACCGCGAGCACTTCGCCACCATCCGCACCGTCTCACTGGTGAGTCACCGCATACGGGTCTCGCTGCTGGATCAATCACCTCCAGCCGATTCAAACTACCTGGCGTAGCTCAGCGGTTTGTCGGCAGGGGTGGGTGAGTGATATTTGAACAGTTTTTGTGGGGGGGCCACCACCAACACCAACCCCACCCTCTCCACCTAGGTGACCAAGCAGATGCAGGAGCACGAGCAGGACTCCGAGCTGCGCGAGCAAATGTCCGGCTACAAGCGCATGCGGCGGCAACACCAGAAGCACCTGATGGCCCTGGAGAACAAGCTGAAGGCGGAGATGGATGAACACAGGCTCCGCCTGGACAAGGAGCTGGAGACCCAGCGCAACAGTTTCGCCACCGAGATGGAGAAGCTGGTCAAGAAACACCAGGCATCCATGGAAAAAGATGTGAGCGTCCCACGCGCCTCGTCATAGACGTGATTTTCTGTGTGGTTCGCGCCTCGCGCTTCATGACGTCATAGTGTGAATGTTACAAAAGCTCATTGTGGTTTTTATCTGCTCTGGCATTCTCGTGCAGGCCAAGTCATTTGCCAATGACGAGAAGAAGTTCCAGCAGCACATCCAGGTCCAGCAGAAGAAAGAGCTGAGCAGCTTCCTGGAGTCCCAGAAACGAGAGTACAAGCTACGCAAAGAGCAACTGAAAGAGGTTCTCCTACCCTTCCAGTCCTGTACATCTATAAGGAGCTGAAATGTTTCCATGAGCAGTACCAAGAATGTTTTGTTCCTTGAGTAACCAAGGAAGTCACTTCAGAAGATCTAAACCTGAATGTCCAGCACTGAGTAGAACCCAGGTGTGTTGCAGAAGCTCCTCATTCATTGTGTTCTTCTTCACCTGAACTCTGCTGTGTACTCAGGAGCTGAATGAGAACCAGTCCACACCCAAGAAGGAGAAGCAGGAGTGGCTGTCCAAGCAGAAGGAGAACTTCCAGCACTTCCAGGCGGAGGAGGAGGCCAACCTACTCCGCCGCCAGCGCCAGTACCTGGAGCTCGAGTGCCGGCGCTTCAAACGCCGCATCCTCATCGCCAGACACAACGTGGAGCAGGACCTCGTCCGAGAAGTGCGTTCGTCGCTGCCCTCGCCGTCTTAAGTTATGGGATTATGGGAGCACATCCTCGTATCCAATCACAGCCCTTGTATTCAGTCACAACCAAGTGGCAAGTCCTAATTCCCAGCAGCACTTGGGCCTGTTTTTTAAGGGCACAAACGTTTTGCGCGGGGTCGTTCCTTTGCGACTCGCTAAAACTCTCGTCTGTTTGTCGTGGCCTTTGCGCCGCCGCGGCTACCCTTTTTTTTAAACTCGTGTCTGCGAATTTACCCCTCCCCCCCCCCCCCTCTCCACCTCCACCCGCCTGTGGCCTCTCAGGAGCTGAACAAGCGGCAGACGCAGAAGGACCTGGAGCACGCCATGCTGCTGCGCCATCACGAGTCCATGCAGGAGCTGGAGGTGCGGCAGCTGGCCACCATCCACAGGATGCGCACCGACCTCATCCGCCTGCAGCACCAGACCGAGCTCACCAACCAGCTGGAGTACAACAAGCGGCGCGAGCGCGAGCTGCGGCGCAAGCACGTGATGGAGGTCCGCCAGCAGCCCAAGAGCCTGAAGGTGGGTGTGGGTGCCGACAGCGCGAGCTGCGGCCAGACCGGGGCGCGGTGGAGAACCTTGACGCTGCGCGAAAAACGCTTGCAAAAAGACCTCGTCTCACGTTCGTCTTCCTTCCGATTTCTTTCTCTTGCCGCTGTTCTCGTGCTCTCTCTGTCTCTCTCCCTCTCTCTCTCTCTCTCCCTCTGTCCCCTTTCTCGGTGTCTTTCTGCCTGCCCGCCTCAGTCCAAGGAGCTGCAGATCAAGAAGCAGTTCCAGGACACGTGCAAGATCCAGACGCGGCAGTACAAGGCCCTTCGCAACCACCTGCTGGAGAGCACGCCCAAGGCGGACCACAAGGCCGTGCTGAAGCGGCTGAAGGAGGAGCAGACGCGCAAGCTGGCCATCCTGGCCGAGCAGTACGACCACTCCATCAACGACATGCTGTCCACGCAGGCTGTGAGTTTGGGCTTACGACGGCAGGCCCGTCTTGCGCGGCCCTCCGCTGTAGGCGTGCGCCTGAGGCACAGTTAATAATGATTGCTCCCTCGTTCCTCCGTAACGCGGCGCGTAACCCCCACCGCCCTCTGTCCTGCTCCTCAGCTGCGATTGGACGAAGCCCAGGAAGCTCAGTGTCAGCTGCTGAAGACGCAGCTGCAGGAGGAGCTGGAGCTGCTCAACGCGTATCAGAGCAAGATCAAGATGCAGACGGATGCGCAGCACGACCGCGAGAGGAAGGAGCTGGAGCAGCGGGTCTCCCTGCGCCGAGCCCTCCTGGAGCAGAAGGTGGGTCTGAAACGCGCCTGTCCGCAGCACCGCGGGGTTTGTTGGTGGTGGCCCCTCCCGTGACGACCGTTCTTTGTCCCGCCCCAGATCGAGGAGGAGATGCAGGCCCTGCAGAAGGAGCGTTCGGAGCGGATCCGCAGCCTGCTGGAGCGCCAGGCCCGCGAGATCGAGGCCTTCGACTCGGAGAGCATGCGCCTGGGTTTCAACAACATGGCTCTGTCCAACCTGGCCTCGTCCGACGGCCACAGCCACAGCTTCCCCGGCGCGCCCGGCGGCTGGGGCTCCCAGCACGGTGCGCACTGGGGCGGCGGCGGCGGTTCGGGGCCGGGAGGGCACCACGGCAGCCACCACCACCACCACCCCCACCACCCGGGCCAGGGTGGCTCCGCCCAGCAGTCGTGGGGTCACGGCCTGCCCGCCGGGCGGGCCTCCCCCTGGGGTCACCACGGCTCCGGGGGCAGCCAGCGGTCAGGCGGCGGTAGCGGGGGGGCGCGGAACAGCCCCCACGTAGTGCAGCGGACATCGTCGGGGGGGCGTGGCGAGCAGGGGATGAGCAGGAGCGCCAGCATCGCCTCTCAGATCTCCAACGGCTCGCACCTGTCCTACACGTAAGACCGCCCATGCCCCGCCCACTATGACCCACCTAGCACCTCCCCCCCCCCCCCCCCCCCCCCCCACACACACACACACACACACTAAATTCGTGCACCTTATATTTGAGAACGCACACGCGAAAGGTCCTGGTTACAAACGGGAAAGGCTCTCTTGCACATTCAGCTTGGTTATATCTGCAGACCCGAGCGGTCCACAGCATGTTCTCTGAAGTGTGAGGCACAGTCGAGGCATCTTTAGTTTTAGCATTGAGTTGAAGTCAAGTTCTGAATGGACGGTGCGTGCGTGGTTAAGAATGCATCAGGGAGTTGAGTGGAGTCGCTTCGGTATGTTAAAGCAGTAACGGTATGATTTTTTTTTTTTTAGTTGAGTTTAGTGCATTTCCTCTAACAGGAAGTAAAAGGTTTTTGTATGTAAATCTTTCATGGGTTTTATCATGATCTTGTTTGCAAGTTATTGAGTTTGTCAGAAACATACAGTCCACATATATTTTCAAGGGAAACATTGAAGTACATGCAGTATGCAAATGGTGATCTTGGATGGGTGTTTTTAACATTTAACGTTTTAATAAAAGTTGCAAAGGAGCCCCTGAGACGAATCATTAAGAATGTGCTTATAAGGCCAGCCATCGTTATGAACCCAGTTTGATTCGGTCACATTTCGTTATTAGCTTTAAAATGTTCATGATTTTATTGTTTTTTTTTTCTTTTTCCTTTTCTTTCAGAAAACCTGTGCTATGATTAAAATTAGCAACTTTTATTAGTTTTAAAACACTAAAAATCAATGTTCTAAAACATTGTTCTCTATATAAATTACTATTTTTTTTCTTTTTACATTTTGTTTGTCCCCCCATTTACAATGCTGTGAGAATCCCAGGGAAATGTGGCAGTGATGATCTTGTTAGAACATCAGTTGCCAGAGTTGGCAATATTAAAAACATTATCAAAGTTGCTACACTGTGCTTACCCATTAGCATAAGCACATCTTAAGGGCAGGTTTGGTCAGATTTCCCAAAGGACCCTGTTGTATTAAAAGAGTCTGTGTTGCAAAGTAGTCTGTGTCGGGTTTGTTTGAGTCCCAATAGCCAAAAGAGGAAATGCAGGTCAGAATTGGGAGAGAACAGGTGTCCAGTGTATTTTCACAGATTGACATTTAACATGGGGTAGGACTGGCATGGGTGGAGTCACACGGAGGCCATGGATGTAAGGTCAGCAGATGGAGCCATGTGTTCTTCAGTACGGAGCTTGGCTTGTGTGTCGTCGTTTAGCTATACGAGGAAAGGGAGAAGTAGGGTTTTTGTTTTAGATTGCACAAATAGCAGAGGTGTTTGTGATACGTCAGTGAAGATGGATGGATGTCCTAGCAAAATGATTGAATGTTGAAATATTCCCCTTCCGACATTAGGAGGGAGATCAAAACAACCGCCTGATATCGGATTCCTGTTCAAAATGCCAAAGTTCACCCTCGTCCTAGCTATGCAAGAGGGAGGCTTTTGGCGTGTGCGGTTCCACCCTCCCGTCCTCTGTCCTCCCTCATGTTCCTCAGACCTCCGCTGCTCCCTCCTGCCCCTCCCCGGGCTCGGCATTGGGGCAGTGCGCGTGGGCCCGGGGCTGGGACGGTCCGTCTGGGGCAGGCTCGCCACCGCTGAACGTGTTTGCCGGGTGAGTGGGTGCCGCTGCTGTCGCCCCTGCAACGCCTTCGTCACCCCAATGCCCGCACCAGACGCCCGCCGCCCAAACCCCCCCAACCGAACATTTAGAATGACGTGAGGTTCAAAAATAAACACAAGAAAACAAACAAAAAAACAGGTCAGAAAGCATATACAAGTGTGATATGTTAAAGAGATATAGTAAGGAGACAGCTTTAAGTGGGATGTATAGGCAAATTTTGTGTATATTGTACATTTTAGAAAATAAAAAAAATATATAAAGCTATGAAAGATGAACCCAAGTTTAAACTAGTTTAAAAAAAATTAACTGCTTGAATGTGAAGAACATTAAAGAAAAAAATAAGAAAAACAGCTTGGTTTCTTATCTTATTAAAAAAAAAAAAAAAAAAAAAAAAAAAAGATCAGGCAGAATCTCTACAGGGGTTACGCCCAGCGAAAACTCCTTGGATTAAGTTCCACTATTCCCCAAACCCCCCCAGTCAGGTTTTGTCTTCCCCCTCACTGACGATGTCATTCTTCCATTGTCCCTCTGGGTCTATCCCTCTACTTTTTCCTCGTTCCCTCATCCCATCGGTGGCCACAGAAAGATCTGGAAAGCATTACGCAAGGGTGTTTCATCTCCTTCCATCTCCAGAACGAGACGTTTCCATAACCACCACCGTGGCCATCAGATTGTTTTTGACGTTTCGGAGTTGCTGCTGAGAATGCTTGGGTGTCCGCGCATCGATTTAGCTTCTAGCGTGCCACTTGTTCTCGGGCGTATGCATGGCGTCACTGACGACGCAGAGACGTCATTAAGCTCAACGTTCCTTTAGCCTAGACGACGAGCCAGCTGAGCCATCGCACTTCCAGGCCCCCGAAGACCTGGGCCAAACGGCGGAGCAGGTAACTGCGCCATTGTGACATATATAACGCCAAAACGATTTAAACCCCCTACTTGCTCCGCTGGGATTGGCTGAGTAGCTTTAACGTTAAAAACCAGGGTTACGCAGAAGCTGCTCACTACACCTGGCTGTCGGCTAAGGTTCCCGAGGTGCACCCTGCCCGAGAGCCTGCAGAATGTTGAGGAGGAAAGTGGAAATGTGCCCCTCCCCCTTGTGGAAATATGCCTCCCCTTGTGGAAATATGCCCCCTTGTGGAAGTGTAATCTGTGCTGTGTTATATTGTAGCCCTCATCATTCCCATGTTTTTATGACCCTATTCAAGTGTGAGAACAAGGGGAATGGGCGATGACCACGCCAGGGGTATGTGTGTCTGTACAGCGCGCTGACCAGTATTCCTCCACGTTTTTACTTTGACGGCCATTGTTTCTTCTTACCTGCTTCAACATTTACCATAACAATCCGTATATATATAACCTGTATTAAAATGTATAGATTGTGAAAAGCTGAATGTTGGAGAGATTACGACAAATGTATGGTTATTCATAACAAGAAAAAGACTCGGAAAAAGTTCTGAAAACTTTAGGGGGAACGTTGTACTGTTTTGTTTGTAATTACTCCTTTTTTTGGCCGAGGGCTACTGGATAAAGAATCAACTGTAATAAAGTAATTTTAGTACATTCTGTCTTGATTTGAATTATTTGAGTGACTCTTGGGTGTATTCAAGCAACTGTGTGAGGAAAGTTTAATTAAAATGGTTGGTGTTGACTTGTAACAGAAGACATCTTAAAAGTTACTCTGTCCATTTCTTTCTCCATTGTTCCTTAGCAGCTCTTTGCTGCTCTTTAAGGTCAAAACAAAAGTAATAAGATGTACCACTGGTGTAATATTATCAATCAGATTCAGTGTATGTGGAAATGTTTACATAGTGTAATGGATGACGTGGCAGCTTTATTAAGCTCCTTCATTAGGAATGCGTCTGAGTGCTTTGTTGACAACTGGCCTCAGAAATTGACATCGGTTTCTTTCTCCAGGCCCCTGCTGCACTGAGGAATGCAGTGTTTTTCTTCATTTCTCCCCTATCTTGACAAACGGTCTCGAGTCCACTTTTGTCTTGAAACCTTTCTTGGTCACGTCCTGTTTTTGCGTTTGAATTTTTTCGCCTAATTCGTCACATTTGCTGCCTCCACTTTTACAGGCGCTCAGCGGGTGTACGATCGGTTCCAAGTGAATGTGTTGTGTTCCTCCTCTTCAAACGTGGACGAGCTGGAGTATGCGGAGAGCTGTCGTCGGGGACCCGGGACGGTTCTCTCCCTCCTGAGCGTGACCGCTCTCCTCCTCCTGGACAGCGTCGCGCCTGTCCTTTGCCTGAGCCCTTGGAGGGGACCCCACCCATCAAACCTTTCCACGTCGCGTTTCCTCTGCTCCACCCTGAAGAAGTCGGCCACGACCCAGAAGAACTCCAGCGCTGCCTTGTGACTCCATGAACCGACACCTCTGTGTTCCTCTTGCTTGAAGCCACAGTGACTCCCCTGGGTTGTCATGGCCAGAAAGAAATAGGGGCTGGTTTGGAAGAGGGGCATGGGCAGGGTGGAAGCAGGTGGAAGGAGAGGATCATCACAGCTATAAAAGCATAGCACGGGAACGGCTACCTCATCCGTCTCGCGCAAAGGCTCATTCTGTTCCCAGTAAGCCACCCAGTCAGGCTTGGTGGGTGATGCTGGTCTATGCTCTTTGGCTTTATCCGGAGCGCTTGCCTCAGTGTTGTCTTGCTGCCTGGCCGAACAGAACATGAGCTTCTCTATGTCTTGAAGAGAACGGCAGCCGAAGATTTTCCCAATATCCATAACTGGGCTTAGAGCAGTTGCATACCTGCACAGAGCAACCCCACCCCGATTGTTAAACGGCTTTTAAGTGGTTACGCTTCTATTTCTGTTCGAATTATTGTTTTAGATGGCACTGATCATTTATGAACAATAATAGCCACTGAAGGCACTGAAATGCAAAACAATTACTCACTCGGAACAGGATTCTTACTGAAAGTATAAATGAAGTTACCTGCTGAGTGTCAGCTTGCAATAGAAGAGGGCCAGGTTGTCATACAGCCATGGGAGAGGGGTCTCGAACCACAGCCGTCCGTGGAAGACCGGCGAGATGCAGGCGGCTGCCAGCAGGTGAGACGACGAGCCACACTCCCCGAGGTACGAGAGCAGCAGCCCAGACCCAGAGCCCTCGCTGACCGCAAGCAGGGCCGAGGACGGAGAGCAATTGCGCAAGTACGTTACCGCCTGCGTCAGGTCCGAGGGGTCTCCGAACTGCTGGTAGCGGGGGGTGGCGAGGGGGCATCCTCCGTGTCCGCGGCGATGGAACACGACTGGTTGAAACCCCCGGCGCAGGGCCAGGCCACACAGGCCGAGCAGATGGCGTGTGACTTTGCCCAGAGCGTTGGGGATGAGGATGAGGATGGGGGAGGCGGCGCTGAAGCAGCCTGTTCCTCCTGTAGGATGGTCTCTCCTGGTCTGAGCTTTCTGGTCCTTCAGCCCAACAGCCCAGTCCAGAGCTATAATGCCCCCATCTCCCAGGAGCAAATGATCCCTTGTGAAGTCCACGTCTTGAGGGTCGTCCTTGGTCAGCCATATCAAGTTGGAGAGAATTTGCATATGGGGGTCCGCCATTGGCCACTTTGTCAAAGGGGCGTGTGCTAAAGTGGCACAGTGTTGTTTTATATAGTCCGCTAAAGCTGTGGGCTTGCAGATCAACTTGACCTCTGACTCCTGGTCCCCACCGGTGTCCTGAAGAGCGGTAAGCGGGAGCTCCAGAGTCCAGCAGATCATCCGCCATATATTCCACGCAAGCTTCCTCGCTCCCGCCTTCACGACAACATAAATCGAACTCCTGCTCAACAGCGTGGCTAGGACGATCAGCAGTGAAGGCAGCAGGCAAAAGAAAATGTCCCACATCGTACAAATACCCAGTGTGAAACTTCAGCCTTAAACAGACATGGAGAAGGAGACGGCGAGTGCCTTGGTGTTTCCTCTCCCGGCAGAGAGTCTACACGTGTGTGGCTCTTTTCACTCTTGCTGGACTAAATTAAATTGAGTTGTAACTCCTCCCAATGCATTTGTCTTCTCCTTATTAGGAAATCATTAGCGATAGATAAACAGGATCTTCTTTTAGCCAAAGGGAATGACTTAGTGGACCTCAGATTAAGCACCATGAGGGTGTTTTCATGCTTGCTTTCTCATTATATTACACGCCTACTTGAAGAACCGAGCAGAGAAACACAGGACCGAATGACCATTACAAACCACCACGCTGAGCAAGTGAGAGAACTCAGGGTTATTGCACCTGAACGCTCTTTGTACCTTTGGTTATTTATTAAAAAACAAAAAACACCATTTGGTGTTAATACAGATCTAATTTCAATAGTATTCTGGTTCAGTCCTTTTATAGTTGGTAAAATATGAGGCCTTGATAGAATAAATACGGGTCAAAATAAATACGGGTATAATTAAAGACATTTTTTTTAATTACTAAAATTATTCTCAGAAAGGAAAATCTGAATGTTTTATTATTCCAATTGTGTTGTTTTAAAGGCATACATTTTTACTCAACTGCACCATTCCATCTGCTCAAGTACATTCTCTCTCAAATAAATATTGCTTTGATCTGAAAGAAGAATGTAAAGATTGCCCAGAGTTCCTGGTCCAGAGCGACGTCAGTAATAATGTCATTAGTAGAACTGGGTAGTATTAGCAATGAGGGAGAGGGGGGGGGTGTGCAACAGACCACACTCTGCTTACTGAGAACAGGGCAAGTTCTACCTACAAGAAAACTTCTACATCCCTTCTGTTGTACTGCTTAGTCAACTGGTCCTATATACATCTACATTCATAATGAAATATGTGTCTGAGATTGTGTTTTATAAAAGATGCGTGTTTCTGACAAAGGAATTTCTTTTTGTTTTCTAAGGTTAAGATTAGGGTTAGAGTTGGGATAGAGCTTAGACAATTCTAATTGCATATGTCCAAAGTATGGAAACAAACACTTGTGCATGCAACACCAGATGATTGGAAATGTGTGTGTGTATATATATATATATATATATATTTTTTTTTTTTTTTACAAAAAGTTTTTTATTGACATCCTCACAAATTATCCTCTACAGAACACACTACTTTTTTTGTTATCAATTTTGATATTTTGCAATTTTTCACATTTTTCTTTTTTTTTGTTTGTTTTAATATAGTATTTACATTTTCAAATGTAACAAGAGCTGCATGAGACACTTTTCATGCTAGTCAAGGATGAATAGATGATGTTTGAGTCAGGGGGCTAAATGGGTTTAAAAAAACTAAAAGGTCACAATTTAACCCAACACTGCAAGAGAGGCAGTGAGCGCACATCATCGAAAGGTGAGATGCTGGGGAATTAGTATCCAGACACACCTGAGGTGTGTGCATTTTTCCACTCAGGGGTTATAGGATTATGGCAGAAAACTATGTAATACAGGGCTTACAGCAAAACTTACATTACTGTTTTCTAGACCAGAATCAAAAATACACAAACCCAAAGTTCTGTTTTGTAGTGATCGTATACTGGTTCCCACAGAAGATGGATGTGACTACTAGGAACGTGAGTGTACGGGAATCTATATTTCCTAATTCTGTAGCATTCTTTGGCTAGATTTCATTATCTGATTGCAAGCTGAATGAACATATAGTAGTTCATACAATTTTATACTCAAGTTGGCCTTAAGTTGCCATTTGGGTAGTCCATGTTCAGCGCATGTCCACTGATCTACAAAGCTTCTGGAAAGATGTTGTAAAGCATAGGTGAGAGCATTGGTAAGATCCCCTGATGTAACTTTAACTAGTGCTCGATGCCTTAATAACAGAAGCTGTAAATAATGAAAGCATTTTAACAAAGTATGCTACAGTGAATGTTGTTATAGTAATGTGTGCATCGTGTGCATTTAATAAGGGTCTGGTGGGGAGGGGGTTGGTGAATTGAACAGTACAAGGGTGATTGTGTATTACTGAGTTGGTCACACAGTGCCGTTGGTGTACTTGGAGAGCTTATTCTCTAGTTCACAGATTCTCTTCTCCTGAGAGAGAACTGTAGCCTTCAGACTTTGAATCTCCTCCACAAGCTTCTCCAACAACTGAGGCTAGTGAGCAGACAGGAAACGGGAGAACGGGGGGGGGGGGGAGGAGAAGACCAAAGCGACAGATGAGAGGAAGGGAGGAGGAGAGAAAGCAACAGGGCAGATGGGCAAGAGCAGGGGAATGAAAGAGTGCAGGAAGATGGAAGAAGGAAAAAGAGAAAGCAAGTCAGGGACAGGCTAGAGCTTCTGAAAGGATCAGTTAGCTCTGAAGGAGGGCTGCTCGTATGAAAATGGCCAGAAGGATGTGGGGGGAAAGGTACAAAATGCAGCCAGGGTAATAAGAGGGTAATAACAGAGTGATGAGCAGTGTGCTCACCGGCAAGCTGCTCCCATCAACAGCTGACATGCTCCTGCGAGTTGTGGGCCGGGAGTCCAGAACGTTCTTCTTAGCCACCTTCAGCTCTCTGCTCTTGGGAGGAACGTAGCCGTCCCTCATGGAGACCAGGATGGGGTCCTCATCTCGCCCTTCCAGCCACTCCTCAGGTTCCAGGGCCGGCTCTGGACCTGCAGTGTCTGGGTAGAGGTCGTCCTGGAACAGGTCCGACTGGTGAGATGGCACGTGGTGCCGGAAAGAGGAGACAAGAACCACCAGCATTTGGGAAGGTTATTCGATTCTGAATGATGCTTTCAATTTGAATTTGTTTTTATTTACAGGCTAAAACAGTTTTTGGTTTTTATGAATTGTGGTTGCAAGAAGCAGCTTACCTTTCTAGGGACTGTCATTATGATAGGTTCACACTTCCTCTCATGGAGTTTGTATAACCTGAGCACAAAGGATCAAAAACAGAGGGCTAAATCTCAAAGCTAAAGCCTTTTCTCAAGACATCCAGTTACTGACCACCTGTTACTGTTAAAAACACATAAGCAATTAAGTGTGTGTTTGCAACCATCAGAAATGAACTGACATCAAAATGGACTCATGTCGACAGACACAGGACAATACGGGACACACCTGTACCAGCATGCCCCAAAGCGGCCACCTACCGAATCAGCCACTCATATGTAAGCACCCAAATCCGGCTGACCTGGCAATCTCGCACTTGCTGACGTCCACTCCTCTCTTGGGCATGAAGCCCATCCCTCGCTGGGGCTCCTTGCTGCTGAAGGTGCTGAGGTAGTGCACGTATGGAGGCTCGTCTGTGATCTCAAAGTACCGAATGCTGCTGTCCCCCTGGAGAGAGACGCACAGGGTGTGAGGTCAAATATTCCACGAATATGCAGCCACCGGGCAGTTGATTAAAATATGCAGAGCGCTCGAAAGCATTACCTTGCCACACAGATATACCATTATCCTTAAAACATTACCTTGCCACACAAATAAACCATTATCCTTAAAACATTACCTTGCCACACAGATACACCATGCTGGTGTCTGAATCATAAAATGGCAGTAAGACTCCATTACTTGTATCCAGCTCCAAAAGTGCAATGGGCTCCTCGAAATTTGTCTATGAAAGATGAAAAAAAAAAAAAGAAAGCGATTCACTTCATGTGTCCAGAACGTCTTGCTGTCGAGGTTTTGAAGGCATGAATGCAGTACAATACATTAAAACGTGATTGGACCCTGCTGGCCCTTCGTGTCTTACTGGGTCCCAGAGGCCGAGCTCTCTCTGGCTCATCCTGGTGAAGCCTGTGGTGAAGATGTTGCCCTCTCTGGTGAAGATGGCTCTCATTGGCCTGATGCCTTCATGTGGAGCCATTCGCTCCTGAAGGAGCAGGAGAGAGCAAAGCTCAGGCAACAGCATCACGCAAGATGACAAAACGAACCCGGTCGATAAACGCAAAAACCAAACCGTTGCCACTACACAGTTTGATCCACATCTAAGGGTCCTAGACCTGCACGATCATGTCATCAGTTCAGCCTACGGTGTCCAAATGCGGCCCGGAGCCCTGTGCACTTTGAGGTTTTCTCACGCTCACGACACGCCTCCGCTGACCCCCACAGTCCCAACGAATATGCGCACCCCTCATACAGGCCAAAATCAAGGGTTCCCCAATGGAGAACGAGTTGCTCCCTATTCGATTTCTATAGTCGTCCTAGCGACCCGCACTCACCGCGACCACCTCCCTCTTGCGGGGGTCGCAGACGCGCAAGCGGCGGTCCTTGCAAGTGGTGCAGAACAGACTCCCATTGTGGTTCCAGCTGACGTTATAGATGAGGTCAGGGTGGTCGTCCATCGAGATCAGGGGTTCTCCAGTGCCCACGTTCCAGATGATGATCAGGTTGTCACTGGCTGTTGGGACAAGCGCATCCACACACTCTTGAAGGACGTGACAGGTGGTGGAACACATTCTAAAGCAACATGTGTGAGCCAGCGCCTTCTTATATTCACTACTGATTTACAGCTGTTGTTTGCACGGCCTTAATGCAAACCTCCTGGTATGGGATTTACATTCGCTTCCCGAGGGCAGGCGAACATGCTACACCTCTAAAAAAAAAAACATTTAGCAAGGAGACCGTGCATTTACACAGGAAAGAGGCTAAAGGTCAGATGTGGGTAAATGAGGTGATCGTACCTGCAGTGAGGAGGAGGTTGCGGGCGGTGGGGTGCCAGGTGACGATGCCCACGCGTTTGGAGTGACCCTCCAGCACCACGATGGGCTCACTGATGGGGCGGGACGGCGTGTGGTCAGGGATCTGCCATACCTGTCCGACAGGGAGATCAAATGGGACCGAAACGCACACAAAATACCACATACCACAACCCAAACACGAGAAAACCTGCTTACTGAACTGATGTCCCGGCCGGCAATTGATCTATGCAGCAGCTAGTCTAGCGATTTAAGTCATTTATGTAGTGTGAAAGGGCTCACAAATAACTTGGCTTTCTCCATGTGTGCTGTATTTGGTGTTACACACACAAAAGTCAGTTCGATGAAACTCTCTTAGTCTTGTCTCTTCGGATCTGACCTCTTTGCCTGTGGGCTCGGGGGAACGGTGTACTATGAATTCCTCAATGTCAAAGTAAAGGCTAAATTATAGGCTAAATGTGTTTTTGGAGCTTAGCTGAAAGCATTCTGTCCCATGTGTTACATGGGAGTCCTCTTGAACAACACAGTACATCCAACCTATAAATCTCTTGGGGTAACATCATACAGACTGCGTTATGTTACTATTAAGGTTACAGAAATATTACAGCAGTGGCCTTAAAGTATGAGCACACCCACAATACAGATGACAGCTGCAGTGAGTCTTCGGTGCCAAAACCACATAGGGTGCATGCCTCTCGTGTTTGTAATGTAATGTAACTTGATATTATTAACATCATTAGCATGTCACTAGATCTACGCATTGTCCAATGGGGTGCGAATGAATTTAAAAACAAGATTTTAAATAGGATACAGACGCATATCCATGATCAATAGAACACTCAATTAAATGTATCCATTACAAATGGGATAACACAAGACATGGAAAAGGAAATCAGTTTGGGAGATTGTTACCTTTGAGCTGTAAAAATGTAGAAAAGTATGTTTGGGTGTGGGTGTGTGTGTGTATTTGTGTGTGTGTGTGTGTATGTATGCGGTGGGGGGGTGTTTATTTCACATTACTCGTCTTAACCAGCCCCTTCTGCCAGTAGATCCTGTCTGTCACTGGTTCATATGAGCACAGAGCTCTCACTGTGAGCAGCATTCTGTCAACATATGTTTCTAAATACCGGCTCTGTTCCAACACGCCCTTCCTGCTGGACACTCTCCTTCAACTACAGCACCTCTGATCTTTTTTTCCAGTGTGGAAAGTCAAGAATACTGTGAATTTAGGTGTCCTCCTCTTTCTCCATTTTTGATACTGTAATAGGTATTATTGAAACTTCAGAGACGAGGAGGGGGGACATGAGCTGAAAGCAGGACAAAGCGCTACCATAGCAGTGGTGTCTTCCGAGCCACTGGCCAGGATGTTGTCGTTGTGGGGACACCAGTCGATGTCCAGGACGGGTCCAGAGTGTCCAACCACTAGTGGATAGTTTTTGTCCACTCGTCCCACCTGTAATGTACAACACCAAGCACCGCAACATTAACTCACCAGGCTGCCTTACAAAACCCTCAGTTAAAATGAATAATCAAAGGATTTCTGTAGATTTTCTCATGAGGTGTTTATAAATCATAATCCCATGTTACAATATCTTATGAGTGTCCATCTCTTTATTATGATTCAGACATATAGATTTTTCATATTCACCAGATGAAAACATGTAATTATAAGAATTTCAGAAGATTTGAACATGTGGACACATGACGTCAGTCCACAGAACAGGGACATGCCATGTGTCCCACCAGGCCAACTGTACCATTGGTACCTTGGTACCATTGGTGACATGGTACCATTGGTGACATGGTACCATTCAGCTTCTATCTGACCCAAAAGATATATTAAAGCACCTAACCATATATCATATATCAAGAAGGCTGAGAACCTCTTCCTATGTTTGGTATTATTTTTGCTATCAGTTCCTCTAAGGCAGAATTCAATTTCGGAGAAAATCTCTAACAGCGGCATGTCACCATCAACAAGTCTGTAAATACTAGGGGCTAATCCCCTACCTCGTTTGCCCTAACTCCACTCAATTCCTCTTCAGTCAATGTGAACATGGGTGTGTCCCTCGTCTGGGCCGCTGCCCCCCCACAGGCCTTCCCCGCACCACCAGTGTGTATTTATAACCCCATGATGAGGCGATGAAAAGGGAGTTTGTCTTTCGACCTGCCGGGCTATGCATGGGGGAAGAGGCAGGGTGGGTATTTATAGTGAGTCTGTTCAGCCCTGCTGATATATGTCCATGTCTTTCATGAGTCTGCATATTGTATTAACAGACTCTTAATATGTAGGATGAGCTGTTCATCCCCAAAAGAAGGGGATCTGTACTTCTATTCTGAATAATAGCAGGTTATGTTAAATGCAATAGCCACCTTATAATACACATTCTATTTATTAGATTCTATTGCCTAGATATGTTAATTACACAAAGAAATCTTTGAAATAATCAAGATAACAGTTATGTATGTCCTCAAGGACCTTTTGGTATTTGGTATTTACCAATCTTGACCTAACTAAAAATAATATTAAAAAAACACACACACACACACACACACACACACACACACAGAGAATCAGAGACTGTTGCCAGCACAAGATTTACCAGCACAGTTAAACAGTAGTTCTATTGTACTATGAAAACACTATGAAAAATTACATTTAAAGTGTGAAATTATCACACACTTTTAAATTTAATCTAATGTGCGTGATCACTCCAAATATTGTTATTGAGTATAATTAATTAATTTTTTTCATTATGCTAAACCACAACAGTAATAAAGGATGCTGTCTAAGGACCACAGTTCTGTGGTCTTCTTCCAGAAATCTGCAACGTACCATTTGGTAGAAATGGTTGAATCACTAAATATTGGACCAAACATCCAACTCTTTGTTCAGTATATTTGTTCAGCAAGTCGGATTTGTCTCAGAGTACAGGGCACTGACATGACTGATTCAACTTGATAATGCAGGAGCAATATTAAACTCTTCCCTGCTGTGAATCTCTGGGAGTGGGAGAGGGGCCATTGCTGGAAAGTGCCAAACTATCACATCACACATAAATTGGTAGCATATATTCAGACACAAATGGGTACAATTCAGAAATGCAATGTCAATAACAACACGGTCAATTAGACCTGTGACGTTCCTGATCTACTATAACGGAACTGAACTGAACGCTGAGATACAGAAGGCTACCTTTTGCATTACATTACTCCATTAATAATTTTAATACATTAAAAGTATTAATACATTAATACTTTTCCACAATAAAGCTGTTCCATCACTTGTGTTATAAATGTAGGTTGGTTGACTACATAAAGGTTTGTTATTTTATGTGAAAACCATGAGGGTTTTTAAAGGATTTTCTCTACCAAATGCAGGAGCTGTTGGAAAATATATTACTTTGTGAAGAATGCAGAGATAAATATATACTAGTAGTTTACCAGGATGGACAATATGCACATGCATACTTTGTTTAATTGAGGGTTGACTCTCTTTTTCATGTGCCTTTTAGTGAAAGAAGGTACTGAAGAAGGCTGCCCTTAGCATGGTGTGATGATTCAGTTGAGCAGAGGTTATGATTCAGAAGAAATACAATCCTTGTTACAACCCTGTTAGGGAATGAATATTAGTAGGAGGTGAATTCTAACAAACCTTCTTAGACAGCATAATTATTCAGCACACCAACTTGGCATTTACTGGCTGCTTCACAGCTTATGATTCAAAATAGTTTCTCAACAGCAATGGCTCTTTCTGCTTTTGCTTGTGGTTAAAGCTCAACCTCTGTCAGCAAGATGGCCAGTATGGCTAACCCTGGAGAAGATCCCTGTAAGGGTTCAGTGCCTGTACTACAATCCATGCCCATAACTCAACACAGCATTCTCTTTAACTTCTCACCTTTGAAAGAGGAAGAACCAGAAAGGACCCCCCTCCACTGGACTCCACTATAACAGCCAAGAACTTGGGGTTGACTGCACAGAAGGAGCTGTCCCACGTCACCTTGGAAACCCGAATGTCATCATAGCTCTGCTCTGCCTTCGCAGCCTGCCCAAAAACATGGCGGAACTTACTCTGGCGCACGATACTCCGACTCATCACTAGGAGAAAGAAACATCAGAAAGGCGTCAGCAAGGTCAAACTTAAAAAAAAGAAAAAAAACTTTATATTTCATGTACTTTGCATGTTTTAGTGTTACTTAAAGTGAGCATATGTGTTATACGTTCGGCATTCTTAATGAACAAATAATTACATGATTTTCTCCCAACATTAGCTGACTCCACTTCTATACACTAGCTAATTAAGTTTTTTCCCCATTGCACAATGTCACCAAACTGGAAGGGTGAAGCCCGCCACCGTATATTTTCAAACTGCCACCAGAATTCTGGCGCCAGATGGTTCAACACACTTTATCAAAACCCCGAGCTTCTCATGGAAAGCATACATGCACTGATACCAAAATATAAACTGACAGTATTCGTGGGTCCTGAATGTGGTTACAATGTGAGAAAGAGTTAATGACAAAACAAACATCTAATAGGCAGAAACCTCAAATGTCACTAAGTAAGTGCACTTGAGAAATAAAAGGCCTAGTAAAACAGCACTGGCCTTTTCTCCATTAAAGTGTCCTTTATACCAACATTCTCACAGATTCCCTTTTGTCTGCGAGCTGTAGAGTTACACCATTATACATTTCATATCAAATTCACTTTTTAAATAGGGGCCCGAACACTGACATTCTGAGGGCCAGAATCATGACACTGAGATGGAATCCATCTACAGGAAATGACCTAAATTAACTTTATAGGCAATTATTGATCAGGCACTCAAATATAACTCATGAGATATTGGACAAAGATTAAACCAGAGGTCAGCTCTTGACCTTGAATACAGTTCTGATCCTGATTTTTGTAATCACTGGTAGTTATTTGAACACTAAATGAAGCCTGCCTGATTTGTATACATAGGTTCTCTGACGTAAACTATCTGCCAGTGATTAAAAATCCAGGATCAGATTTGGATTTGACGTGGTGAAGCTGAAACCTCTAGATACTTTGGGAATTAAACTGAAGTTTGTTTTTATGTAAATAAAAACAAACAGATTTGTGCAGAATGGCGCTTATTTGTGATAAAGACAAATGCATCTACAACAGACAATGAAAACATTTAAGCAAATATATTTGTGTGGTTTGTTCAATGTTTTGTTCAAGTGCATTTCATTAAGATTTTATGTTGCTCAGAACTCAGCAATGCAGTTTCAGAATATGCCAGCGTGTGCCTTGTTTTCTTGTTGTCTCGCGGTCACCCCACTGTGCTAACACATCGTGATGTTATTCTGGGATGCCTTCCAAAAGTTCGATTGTCAAAAACAAAACGGACACGCCAACTGCATCACTAAAGCAATCAGACAAACAATCGACCACGCTGGATGATGAATGATCATCAAAGTTATCAACAGTCCGATGCATTATGACTTATATTTTGTTGCTGCAAAAAGGAAGACGGCAGACAAGTGTAAGTGATGTCCTGAAGGCCACAGTTAGAGCTTCTCTACTCCCAGCAGTGACACACTTAAGATCCTCCAATGAATCAGAATCAGGTCTGATGTAGGCTAATTCCTGAGCTCCTCAGACCGCTGTAGTCTACAGCGTGAGGGATCCTAGTAAGAAGACCGACCCGCTTGCGCATGTCCATCGACAGAATGACACGGTCATTTTCCTAATATAGTAATGCTAAACTGCCTCTCGCTTTCCCGAGTCCCTCGCTGGACACGATCAACCTCTTACAGAAAAGATACCCTAATGTTCTTTGCAAAGAAATAGCACGGACTTTCAGGTCCGTAATGCCCTCCCTCGCACACCCTAACACCTGGCCATTAGCCACAAATATTCTACTTAAACTCCACGCCCCGCCTCCACTCACAACGTGCTCCATAGGATAACCGACGTGCGACACCCCGAAAAGAAGTGCGCAACCTCGGTGCTAAAAAACGACGTCCAAATCCTAACGAATGCCTTCATCATGACAATGCAGTATTAATAAAAGGTCATTATACGAACACCTACGCACCCTGTACGTTTGTCCCAGTTATCCTTTCAAATAAAACATTTAAATCACTTACCTCTGTACTTTGATGAATATACAACACGGGCTGTTTTAAATTCTCCTCTCCCCCTTCTCTAGTTTGTTCTGGTCTTCTCACTACTACCCGGTTAGCGGAATAGACGTTCCTAGACTCTTTTATTCCAGATTACGAACTTGGACAGACTCGCAAAACTATTGCGAGTTCCACCTATGTGCCGTTCCTAAGCACCAGCAAAAGAAAAGAGAGAAACTGATCGGGGGGGGGGACTGGAGAGGAGAGGAGAGGGGGGGGGGCATGAGCAGGGTCAGGCGGTCCTGTCTATTTTCGAAACGGCTGTCGGTGTCGGGCTATTTCTCCCATGCTGGTGGCACGGCTATAGATTGCAGTGGGACCGCGCGACGATGTCAGGTGGCAGGGAGCTGCGGCGCGCCAGCGCACGAGAATACTTTTCTCATTTCTTGGGTTTACTAAAACGCTTTTTCCCCCGACTTCTGTGGGCAGGTTCTTGAACTTGTACGAGTTCATCAAACATCGAAGGAAAACATAAATGGCATAGAGCTTTGATCTACAGTCTGCACGGAACATACCAAATAAACTGCATATATACCTTTAGTTTCTGTTAAACCCCAAATTCCTTTCTAAGCGTCAACTGTCAAAGTTCCAACAAGGCTACTTTGATAAAGGTACCGTGGAGCTCTGTTATTTATACATTTTAATAGTCACAGTTTAAGCACAGAATAAAAAAAATACATTTCCAGTCTTACAGAAAATAAGAAAAATTGCACTGTACATTGAACTCATAGGCGACCCCAAATACACACTCAGCAGACATGCTTCCAGAGTACAAACCACAGATCTAAAAAATGTAAAACATAATAAAAAAGTAAAGTGCATATTAAAACCTCCCTCTGCATTTGTTTATTTTTTACTAAAGAAAAACTCCAAAGGGAGAAACTGCACTTACGAACTGAACACAGACAGAAAAAGGTGCACACACTTAAGTATACAGTCATACGCATCCATAGAGTAGCCTATACACACACATCCACTAAGCCCCAAAGATCTACATTCTAAGTACCACACGACTTGTTCCATTCTTAACTGATCGACATGCACACTAATTACAGTCATAATAACTTTACACCCAATAACATTACACTCATCACAGAATGTATTTTAACATTTACACATCCGTCTCGGTCTCTCTGTCTCTTTCTGTCTCTCTCTCTCTCTCGCACACACACACACACACACACACACACATACACAACATCCCAAGACAGTGGAGAATTCCCTTCAATTCAGCATAGAGCATTCTTCAGGATGCGATCACAGTCTGACATGTAATTGCTGGTTTGTTACGGTTGTGTGTAATAAGCCAGCTGACAGATACTGTGCAAAGTGTGAATCAGTCATAGCACTTCCTTGTTTGAGAGAGCAGCTACTCGCTGCTAACGGGGGGCGGGTTAAAACCTGCCAATCAAACCCACCAGAAATCACCTCAATGTGTGATAGGCTACAAACCTACCCTGCAGTTTTCTGATTTCCAGTTTCATAAGGCCCACTGAGGTATGTGTGGCTGAAATTATATTGTAAAACACATGTGCAAATAGGCTTACGGCCAGCCTAGGTCACATGGTGTGGTAGGGGAAGTTCAAGGTTCGTTTCTTCAGCCTCCTCAAGGGGTGTGTTCTGCCGTACTGTTGCCGTGTTGCCATGGATATTAAGGCGGACCCAGGACTGGACGCTGGATCCGGAACCTTTCCCCACCTCCAGCACTGATTGGACGGCGGGGAGGCTCCCAGTGGCATGAGGGCCTCGTCACTGTCACTGTGCCCCTCCTCTCCCATCTGGCAATCCAACCTTCCATCCATGTGCGGCTGAGTAGGAGAGAGATAAGATGTGCAGGTGGAAGGGAGAGACGGCGTACGCCTGGGTCGAACCCGCTTCTTTTTTGAGGTATCATCAGTACGAGGGCGTGGCTTTGTGGTGGGCTGCAGCACAAGAGCAGGTCTCGGCTCCAGCTCGCTCAGATCATTGGCTGACAGTTCCAGGGAGCCTAGCTTAGCCAATGAGGCGGAACGCTTCATCATGGAGGGTGGAGTCAGGCCGGCTTGGCGGATCCTGGCCTCTACCTCTCTGGCCCGTTCCCGAACAGTCTGCCGTTTCCTATGGTATCTGCCAGCCCATGGGTGGCTAAGCCACTTTTCTGACTCCGCGCTCACTTGGCAGAGGAACGCTCCCAGTTCTTTCAAGGTCTCCCACGTCTCCCTCATATCCACCGCCAGACGCTCTTCTGAAGGGCAGTCGGTGCTAGTCTCCTTATCCGTGACTCCCTCTAGCTGAACAGCCGCTGTAGGTGATGAGCTAGGTGGAGTGGAATGGCTTGGTCTTGAGTGCAAGAGGCTCTCATGCTCCTGTAAAAATCCAGTGTGTCCATGCTGTTCTTCCCTGAGTCTCGATGTGGTCCCCTTTGCCTCCTCTTTGGGAGAAGGTTCCTCCTTCTCCGTCTTCTCCACGGTGCTCTCAAGCTGATGTTGGTGGGCTGACACAGTGCTCGGATCTGGAGTGAGGTCTGTAAGAAATGAGGTGTCTTCAGTTCTGTCTCGGCTACTGGTGCTTACAGTGGAGGGGTGTGAAGGACACCCAGAAGCACACGATAGCAGCGTGGACAAGGAAACTTCCTGCTTCATCTTCTGCTCTAGCTGTCTGGTGGCTCGCCAGACTGTACCCTTTGGCCAGTCGGGTTGCAGGTCTTCTCCAAGCTCCACCTTCTCAGTTTCAGCTCCTTCTGCTGTGCTTTTTTTGGCCAACTCCTCCTCCTCCTTGAAGCTGCTGGAAACAGGTTGGCTGGTAGGAGAAGGGGGAGGAGTTACAGTGTGTCTTATAGACTCCAGTTCTGAAACCAGGTCATAAACTGAGACACTGCAGTTCTCCTGGGGAAGAGGAAATAAATACAGATAACGTGAGGGACTGAAAATACCTTTGTCAAGTTAAGAAAACGAAAGCTAGCCGACAGCACTTGAAGATGAGCAACATCATAATGGAGATGGATAACTCCATGCAACATACATTTTCGCCTGAAGGTGGCAGCATATGACGCGTTCAAACTCAAAACATGGTTATCGTGAGGTATGGGATGTCGATACACTTTAATAGAAAATCGGCACTTACTCTCAGCAACACTACTTCGTTGCTGCAGAATAACGATAGGACATTTATGAGATATGTACTCAAGGGCTTACTGTGCTCTGAATTCATGCAATTTTATATAAAACCTGACAATTAGAATTCAAATATATAATCTAAAATAATAACAAGGCTTATATCTGTATTAAAAGAGAAACTTTAAGGTAAACAGTGATCATTTCTTAGATTAATCAAAATCTTTGCTGTTGATAACAGATAGTAATAAGCATCAAATAAAGACTAACGCAGTAATTGTTAAATTGTTTTTGTGCATATAAATCTTACCGCATTTTCCTCCTCCATTCCTTTAAGAGCGTCCACAGAAAGCAGTAGCTTTGACTCCTGGCTGGGACTTTTGTCTCGGGGCGTCTGCTGCACCGCCTGCTCAGAACTCCCTCGGCTTTGCCCCTCTTGAGAGAGGCCAAGAAATTTCTCTCTGGCACTGAAGAAGTCAATGCTGTCCGAACTTTGGGCTGAGGGAAGCGAATTGGAAAGGCCTGCTTCCTGTAATGTGGCACTAAGGTGGTGTTGGTCATCATCGCTGGTGTGACCTAGCCCTGCACAGTCCGTGTCAGTGTCAGGCACTTGCTGGCTGAGTTTTTGCCCATGTTCAGGCACGTGTGTGGACAGCCCTGTAGTTGAGGAAGAGCCCAGGACTTGTCTGCTTGGCTCAGGGGTCCTACTCCCACTAGACTCTATTATGGTCACCTCCGAACAATATTTCTCGTCAGGCACAAGAGAGGGCACCTCAGGCTGCTCCCACATGACTGGCTTGGCCTCCGCATCTAAGAGCAGAGCGGGCGAGGAGGCAATATGATGGAGAGAAGCAGGTGGATGAGGGCGGCCCACGAAGACCGTCTCCACCACGGTGACCGACGTCGCATCCTGCCGGGTCTCTGGCACCACCGTTGCTGCCCGGGGCCTAGGAAGCAGGTCCTCCGTCGAGAGACTTTCTGCAGAGTCTCCCAAACCGTTGGAAAGGGGGCCCTCGCGCTCGCCGCACGGCAGCGGGCCCGACGCGATGGCGGCACGGGCCGAGATGGGCGCGAGCGCCCGGAGCAGCTCCTGGAGCGAGGGTGAGGCCAGGCTGCCGCTCTGGTTGCGGGGGTTGGAGCGGCCCAGCGTCTGGGGAGTGGAGGTCTTCACCAGAGGCTCGTGATGCTCGGAGAGGTCACTGTCGGAATGGGATCGCCACAGCTTGTTGTGCCTCTGCCTGCTGCAGGGTGGAGGGAGACGGCAGAGAGGGTGAGAGTGGCAGCACAGTGCACAACAGAGAGAGGAGCTACTATATTACTACTACTACATTACTACTACTGCGTTTAACCGTTTCTCCCTTTGACTGGTTTATTTCTAAAACAGATGCCACAGTAGAGCCCTTGAACCACAGCTAACTCATCCTGTGTTCATCCGCAGTGACTTCGGTGAACAGTGCACATGAACAAACAGAGCCGTGTCAACAAAGAGATCCAACTCTTTTTTTTTTTTTGCCCCTGCATACTGAACTGAAACCCATACACCCATAACAGGTGAAAAACTAACACTGCGGCACATACTGCACATGCTTATGACTCAGGCAGGGAGGTTTAATTTCACCCTGCCTCTTATCAGGGAGGTCAGCCTCTTAAAGCCACACACTCTACACATCTGGGTGTGGTTCTTATGCACAGTGGGACCCTGAGGGGAACAAAGCTGCCAAAGAAAACACAACAGTTTCAGATAATTGTCGAGTGTTTACATTTTTCACGCGTCTGTTCCTATACAAATGAGCACACGTGCGCACGGCTGTGTTCAACACCTGCAAGCACACTCCCTGTAGAGTGAGGACTGAATAAGTGATGGGAAAACAGCTACTTGAAATCACGCCAAAGGTGGAGACTCCAAGGACAGAAATACTTTTAATTGTGTACTCGAGTATCACATTAATAAAACAGGAACGAGAACTCTATAAATATCTGTGTTCAACACGCATACCTAATTATCGCTTTGAACGAAACACAATTACACTTATGCGATATATTGACTAGTTCAGCAGGCGTAATCGTTTACGCACGAGAACGCCATCATAATGGAATTGCTTCGAAATTCTATTTGAGTGCAGTTACTCAAAAGCCTTCGAAAACTACGTTCCCACTTTGCATAAATGCAAATGAGAGGCATACCTGGCCAACAGGATGCCCTGGTACTCCTCTAGCTGCCGCATGAAGGAGGGGTTCGGCTTGGTGACGGCGCGGCGCTCTTTGACGTAGTCGAAGGCACGCTCCAGGTCCCAGCCGTACTCCTTCATGGCGTAGGCGATCACGGTGGAGGCGGAGCGGCTCACACCCATCTTGCAGTGCACCAGGCACTTGGCCCCCGCTTTCCTGCACGCAGAGAGCGGTTTGGTGCGTTAGAAATGGAGGACCCAGATGGTGCTTTCTGGCAAACTGCAAACGTCGAGCCAACGCCAAATCACTAATACTACGATCAGTTAATCACATTACACATGATTCACTTATAATTGAGAACAGTGTTATAGAATCATTAAGAAATAACTGCTGCGAGCACGGTGTGTGTGTGAGACAATGAGTATGTGTGGGATAGAGTGAGAGAGCGAAAGAGCGAGAGAGAGAGATATTACAAGAGAGAAACGCATACAGCCACATGAAAGAACATACCACACTTCTTCGAGCCTGTAGTACGAAAACCTAGTTAAATAAATCACTACAAAGCTCCTCCCCTTGTCCCCTTGCCAGTAGCTGGCAGACTCACTTGGCACGGGAGATGAATCTGTAGGTGTCGTTCCAGTAGGCCAGCAGGTCTGTGGCCTCCTCGTCATACACACGGATGTTGTGGTACTCAAACAGGCCTGGGAAGAAGTTGTCGATCTCCCGCGTCACGTTGAGGATGTACTGAACCCTGAGCACAGAAAGAAAAAAACAAAAAACTCTCCACTCTTTGATCACAACAATTATTACGCTGAATGTCCACTGGGGGGGCGATAATGAAAGCTAACAGACTTACCCGCTGTTCTGCAGCTCTTCTAGATTCGAGGCGTTCCATTCCGATCCCTTAGAAAAAGACCCAAACAACGATCCGTGAGGTACGACTACTACTGCCGTTCTATCAGCTGAGTGGAACCAGTGGAAGATACAAAACCCTACGTAGTATCTGAGCGCAAACCCATCAAAGCTCACCAGATATACATGCTCAAAGATCTCCGTGGGACTGTCCATCTGGCCCAGGATGACGATCATCTCGTTATCGATGTACTCCTTAAACTCGCGGAGGTTACATACCATCTGGATCTCCAGTTCTGTGCGTATCTAAGATGAGTGGGAGGGGAGGGGCAGTGAGAGAACGTGAGCACCCGAACCTTTCGCCAGTTCCTTTCAGACTTCACTGTCCGACACATGATTTCGGTACACGTGCGTGTTCAGGAACGTGCGTGTGGTGGAGTGCGTGTGGTGGAGTGCATGTGCTGCAGCACACCTCTTTCGAGGTGACGTTCTCCAGGTCTTTCTGCATCATGATCTCTCTCAGACGAGTCTTGATCAGACGCTCCGTTCTCTCTCGCTCGGTTGGCCTGTGAGCACACGACACACACAGCACCGATGACTTCACTCAGCGGAAAAATCAACTCAACTGTATCCGCAAAAGTGCTTTAAGAACAGCTGAAACACAGTGCGGCACATAATCGACAGGAACGATGAACTAAAATAAACAACAAACAGGTACAAATTTATAAAACAAATAAAAAAAACAATAAAACAGTAAAATAATGAAACAAAATCAAAGCCTCAATACTACCGAAGCTCATGTTCTGCACATCCCAAGTATGTTCTGCTAACGTTGCCATGTGTTGCAGAACCGAACCCACCAGGCTGCAGCCGGTTAAAAGGAACCAACATCGTGGGGGCCTCGTTCCGCCTGGCTCAGATAACGTGACCACACACAGGAAGTGAGCGTGGGCAGGTGTCTGAGAGAAGCAGCCGTCTGGTTTCTAACCAGAACGCCCTCCATATGAGGAAGTGCAGAAGGCAATATCTACTTCGGATGTGTGCGAGTGAACTACGCACTTGTTTTTGAGCCTCAAATGTTGTCACTACTTTAAGTTGTTGTACAGTACACTTCCATTCTGTCTGTTAACCAGAGGTTATCACATGGTAAATGGACAGTAATGTTTTCCCAGTATGGGCCTGATGGCATTGATGGCATCATTTTACATCCATAAGGATATAAGGCTGAGTGGCTTTGGTCCACTACCCACCCACTAATGGAGCTCTGGTGGAGATCATTGTTCCATCCCGTGGCACTTTTTCACCCCTTTCCTTTCTAAAACGTCTAAAAGAGCTGATGCCTACAGCACTTATGTCGGTACATTCCCAGCAATACAGGTTCGTGTCTACTTTATATACCTCAAAAGGACACCTCCAATCTACCTCAGTGAAGAGACAACAGCACGGTGCTCTACAGCCTTAAAATCCTGACGAACCCCACCAGCGGCAGGGAGGAGCCGCCTGGCGCAGACGGTCACCGAGCGCCTGGGCTCCAAGCGACGACCGAAAGAGAGTCGCACATGTTGTGAAACGTAGGAGGGCAACGCACACGTCGGAGAAGAGCACGGGTGAGTCGGCCCGGTGAGACTGCACGTCCTGCATGGCGTTCCACTCGTTGATGTGCGCCTGGTCGGACGCCACGCTGCTCTGGTAGTAGCTGACCCACGTCAGGAACAGGCTGCCTGGGAAGTAGTTGTTGCCGCGTGCAACCTCGCACGCCTTGTGGAGGGACTGCAGGGCGGACCTGAGGGGGCCAAAGGGTGGGGGCAGGGAGGGGTGGAGTAGGTGGAGCAGGGTGAGGGAAGGAGAGAGAGAGAGAGAGAGAGCGACGTCACAGAAGACCAAACGACGATGGATGGCGAGGATTATGCGGTTTGAGAAGGGAAGCATACCACATGGCTTGGACGGAGACGGGCTTGAAAACGTGGATCCTGTTGTCCGTTGAGACGCTGAAACCCCTGCGAGAAACGGAGAGGGAGAAACGGAGAGGGTCAAACGTCGACAGGCGCCCTCGCGGCCTTCGTCCATAGAGCGGTGTGACGTTCCTCACTTACCCGTCTCCATCCAGATGGATCAGCGTGTCGCTCCATAGAGGGAGCACCAGGCCTATTGAACAAGAACTACAACATACGGACATTCAGCATGAAATGAGAAACAGCAAGAGAACAGATAATGTTGAAAACATGTAGGTTTCAGAGATCGGCATAACTGTGACACACACAGACACACCTGTCTGAGGGGCTGAAGTCCATTCCCAGCACCACGCTCTCCTCTGTGTCCTGCCGACCGTTGGTCGATACCACCACCATGTAGCGTGTGCAGTGAGGGAAGATGCTCTCCAGTCGCACGGCCTGCCGGGCAACACTGTGTTAAACACTCTGATCCTGCAACGCTGGGTTAACGCTCTGATCCAGCAACGCTGGGTTAACACTCCAGCAACGGCAGTGAAGCCAACTGGCTCAGACCTTACACGGCCTACATATGAACCGCTGTGTGCGTGTGCAGCACTCACCAGGCGGATGTTGTCCTCCGGCCGCAGTAGCGTGAACATGGTCTGCAGGTGCTGCTGGAGGTCCCCTAGATGGGTGGGGGGAAAAAATGGCGTGCTGTTAAGCGGGTCGCCTGGAGTGCGGCCTCGAGGGCATTACGCTGCACACGCTCTGGAGCGGCAGCCTGAATGGATGGCACAGCTGGAATTCCAAAAGAAAAGAAGCCCTAGGCAAGCCGGATGGGACGCCGCCCCCATACCTGCATGTTTGCTGCGCTGCCCTGTGATCCGCGACGAACAGGAGGAAGATGATGAACCGTTTCCCCGAGGGAGGAAGAGTGCAGCACCTTTTACTGTTAGGAAACTCTCGCTGATGCTGAGAGAAAGAGAGATAGAGAAATATATACAGAGAGAGAGCAAACAATGCAGTCAAACCCCTTTTTTTTCCAAACGCTCTAAGGAATTAGGTAACAGTATAATGTTTATAACAGCAAGCCCTTTATTTGATCTCTAATCTGTTTGGCATTAGGAACAGGAACATGACATCTGGTATAGATATCAGAGAAAAAGCTTTCAGCAGACCGCTGGCTATGAAAATACACATGAACATAACATGAGATTATAAGAATCATTTACAAACACTGCAGGAGGTGAATGGGCGTATGAAATCAAATGTGACTAATATTATGTAATAAAGCACACTTAATGCCGGGGGGCCGCGTGAGGCCTCTGGCAGGCTTTCTGTCCGGTTGCTTTCATTGCGCGCTCTGACCCTGCTGGAACGTAGGACGCTCTCTGGGGAGAGAGACAGTGCTGACTTTATTTAGGGGACATTGCCTCAGACCCCGGACACTGCACGCGGGACTGAAGTAAGAACACGCTGTTCCACAACGGCTCGCTTTTGTCATCGCCGCAGCAGCTGGGTGATTAAAGAGGAAGGGAGAGCAAGTGTGTGTGTGTGTGTGTGTGTCTGCGCGTGTACGCCTGTCCGATATGTTTTTTTTCCTTCCTGAAGCCAACTGGTATCACCTTAGCAGAGACAACAAACAATAGGAACTGAAAAGGCAATGATGGTGTGAACAAGACTGCGTTGGAGTATGTTTAGCTAACCATGATGGAACCATAAGGTGTGTGAGTGTGTGTGTGTGTGTGTATATTAAAATGCATTAGCATGTGCCTCAGTGTATATGTGTGTATTAACATGCATTAGCATGTCTCAGCATGTGTGTGCGGTGTATGTGTCTCAGCATGTGTTTCAACAACATATATTTGTGTGCTCCCATCATGTACCAATTTTGTGATGAAACTCTTTATTTCTCTTACATTCTATTATACGTTGCATATCAAGTAGCCATCTGCCAGAAATACCTGACATTCCTTCAGCAATTAAAAGTGAAAACTCGGGAACAAATGTCCTTCCTGCCTTCAACACATCGAGATAGTTAACTTACCTTTAAGGCAATAGAGCAGCAGTAATACAGTAACGAATTCTCACTGGGGAGACTGTGAATGCGAACAGCTCCGAAAAGAAAGCGGCCCATTGTGCAGTAACATGAGACAGTGGATTCAAGCCGGCTCTGGCCACAACACTCCAAGGCCCAATGCCAAATCGCTGTGTTCTCCATAACCCACAGCACTCTCCACTCTCCTCCTGCAGCCGTCTACAGCACTCAGAAAGTGGGCACGCCCCACCCCCCCCCACCACCTCCCCCAGGACAGGAACAGCAGCAGTGACAGAGAGAAGGCACACTACCAAAGTATGAACTGATTTGTAATGTACTAATGTAATTACAAATCTGATGCCCTGATCACAAATGACCTTGAGGTTTTCTAAGACCAAGCTCTTTAAATGTTACCTCTGTCCTCAAACATATCAAAACACACACACACACACACACAGAACACCTGAGCATATCAGGACATGATTTAGACAGTACAGTCAGCAGTCAGATGAGAATGAGTGTCCCAGTGGCCTGAGGTTTATTAAATTATGACAAGAGAACTGAAGTTCCAGTTGTGTAATTACTGGTCCAAAGCAAAAAATACAATGAGAGTGTGATGGTGCTAATGATGCTGATAGATGTGCAGGAGAGTCTTGTACACAGGAAAAGGATAGAGAGCAATAAAAAGGTGTCAAAACACACTCTGTGTACAACTGCCATGTGACCATTATACATACAAGCATTGGTGAGATCATACATACGTACATACACGCCTGTCTGCAGGAGAGGCACAATTTACAGTCACAGGAATAGATTCAGACTTTGTACTTAGTAATAGAGATAGATTTGAAATTAAATGTCATGAGATTAGATTTTAAAGTAAAATAAATATTCAAGGACTAAACATATCTCAACACTAACAAATGAGAGAAGTGTGAGAGAAACACTCAAGGATGAAGGAAGTGACTTTCCAGGCAAGCAGTCATGATCACAACACAACCCCTCTCTTGGTCTGCCATGCTCCCGATGAATCATTAATAAGGGGACATCGGACAGGTGAATGAGTCACACCTACTGTGAAGGCAATCACAGAATCACTGCATTCATGCTGTTCCCTGTTCCCTACTCACAAAATGAACCTTTGCCAAATATTCATAATAATAATTCCGACCTTATAGGTAATGACAGAACGGGAGAACTGTAATGGCAAACCCGGAACACCTCATATAGGACCGTTTCTGATCGTTATTAACAAGAAACTCCAACATTAGACGAAGACACCGCAACTCCTTGTACATACTTGCTTGCAAGTTATTTTTGCAAACACCGTGCAGTCGGAAAATGCCGAAGGAGGGGCGATAAATTATGGAGCACAAGTAAAAATCCCTTAACTCAAAAAATCTGTACCTGACATATTACAGCACTTACAGTTGGCCGATCCTGCTCTGAGAAGCCAAATCGCTCCGCACCATCCCTCTGGACCCGAAGCACGCGCACAGGCAGTTCCCGGAGGGCTGTGGAGCTGCTATCACACCACCCAGTGTCATCGGGCAGGAAAGGCGACCTTTTTAACGCGGACGCTTCGGTTTACGCTTGACCCAAAGCCAGCATAAACATGCGCTGACGCTTCGCTTTCGGTTAACGTCGAATAAAAACGGTAGTCAGTCGCGTTCGCCACACACGCGATGTTTGTGTATATATATATTATCTAAAGTGAATGTATTCGTAAAATACGGCTTTCTGTCCGTTTCATTTTCATGTTGTTTCTCGGAGTGAACGTCACGACAAAATAGTTCCCAGGCAGGAGGAGCCAGATACATGTGCTTCCGACGAGTCCCGCCTTAGGGAGGAGGCCGCTTCTGACGTCAGGCACCACGGCAGCAACCATAACAAAACAAAGCGGAATTCGTTCAAGTTTCCACTAGCAATTACATATTAATGACAATAAATGTAATTATGGCACTGTATCTTTCGTTATATATTTCCTTTATCTGCAACAGAAACAAAAATTACGTTTAAATAGCAAAAAACGCGCCAACAGATAAATATTAAGAGCGATTTTGGGGGGAGCACTGTCAATAATCGATCCCAATGACACCTCACTCGAATACAACCTGTGCCTTATACCTACACCAATATCCTAATTGTCGATAATAATCAGCACACAAGTCGTTCATAACACCACCAAATAAAACGTAAACGGGATTAACTGCCTGATCACGACCATGGTTATGAACAGTGTTGTTCATGCCCTTGATATGGAGTCCAGTTTACAACTCAGTAACAACTTCCTTGTCCTCCATTGTCCTCACCATGTCAGACTTGCACATCATGAGCTTTGGTTTTTCATTTGGCCTCCAGCCTGACTCCAGAGAGACCTTTGTTGGGGACAGCGAGATCTTTCCCCAAGGAGCACCCCGCATATACTCCACTCTGAACTGGACAGATGAAATCCAAAACCCAGGGTGAAACCCAAGGACCTTGTAAACATTTAGGCTGGCTCTCACATGACAGTGTCATGGCGATGTCAGCAAATTTCGGCTGTGGTGACATAACCTGAAGGAGAAAACCATATATGATGTAGAACACAAACAGTGGACTTAGAGACCCTGACTCCAGTTACTTTTAACAGTGGCTGGAGTGAAAATGTTGAGTTAAAAAGTAGGAAAACACATAAGCAGCAATTATGCCTGCCAAACTGACCACGGTCAGAATAAGAATGAGCAGTCCATAAATAAACCTGCTCTAAATTACATCATGCCTTACCATACAGGGTTCAACCCATTAAGACAACTCTGGTTACCACACACAAAATATTGACTGGCAGGATGTATCTCCCATCATATGTGGTCTTTAATCAACTGTACCATGGTGACACCAAAATGGGCTATAACTGGAGAACACTAGCTAACCTGATCAACTCCTGCGTGCAATAGTCTTGATGTGATTTTGTCTTGTAATACCAGAATATAAGCAGAATTGTACATATTTCTGCTAGAAACCCGTCGACAAATACCAAACCCCAAATCATGCGTTTTCTCTTGAAAAAAGGGCCTACAGCACCAGTTGTGATAGGCCCTGAAAATATTTAATACAATAAAATTTGTGGACATTGTCACAGGTAAAAAATACACTCTCTGCTTGGAAACAGCCCTTCTAACTGTCCAGGAACTGTTAAACAGACTTTACCGCATTCAACCCAGCGTCTGAATATATGCATAAACATGTAAACAATGGATGCAAAGCACTGAAACAGTTTGTGCTAGACATGTATGGCAATAGTAGTTGTAAAGTGAATTTGAAAGGTGCATATCAAAGAATTCCAAATGTCACTGTGAACATATGACACCAATGTTTAAAGGTGTTTATAGGTAAAGAGTGGAGTTTATTCATGTGGGTAAGGCAGACCTTATGAGATTTGTTAAAGGCCAGTAGAACTGGAACCATTTTCAAAAAAGTGAGTATAGCCATGTTGCACTGAAAAGTTAATACAAGTGTCCTCAGGTCATCTCCATGGTGGAGAGGAAGAGGTAGTGTTCACTGTTGTAGCTAAACGAGGTCTTGTGACTACTCTGTAGAGTTTTTGCAGTGAGAACCTGTGAGAAGAAAATTGCTTCTCCCAAAACAGATCACCGCTATTGGACTAGATTAGAGTCGGAATTGGAATTAGAAATTCGAAAATGTATTCCTAGAGAAAGCCATGAGTAAAAAACATTCAATAAATGCTGTTGTCAAGATACATCGCAAGATGCATCATACGAAACTAACTGAAAGTAGGGCAGCGTGTGAAGGCTCAAACGACATTTGGGGAAAAAAAGACCACAAAGATCAGTTTAGCTTGAGATTTCTGCCGCGCCAGAAGGCACTTAAAGACGACTGCAAGTCATTTTTTAAAATCACTTCAGCTATTCTGTATTAACTTTCTGATGCTCATCAGTTTAATAGATGCTTTGAAGATTTTTTTTTCTGGGACTAGCAAATTAGGGTTTCAACATGATCTGATTGCATAACCAATCAGGAAACGTCTCTTTATGGAGAGGGTGCTTCTAAATTCTACACAGAAAGTTATGCTTGCTTCAGTCAGCATGTGAAAAGCCTTTGATGATGTCAATCTTATAAATGTGATGGCAAAAAAGTCTCGACTTTTGATCAAAAGTCATTGCACCTGTTGCCTCTACTGTTTAGTGACTCTGGCTACTCACTGCACATCTGAATACAAGTATAAACAAGCATCACAAGCCCCACTAAAAATGGGCTCTTTATGGCCTGTTAGCCACACAGAGTACATTTCTCAATAGCACAGCATGGCGTTTTAGTGCATCCTTAATGTTTTACAAAAGTCAATCATGCTGCATGTGCATCAGACATAAGCTCCACTGACCCCTCTGCTGGACAAAATGTCCCACTGCAGGAATAAACACACGTACTGAAATCACTGTCACCATTACTGAATCCACAGCAGAGGTGGACATTCCAGGTTCAGAAAGTAAAACTCCTTCCCAGAATTTTACTCAAGCTTGCTGGATATTCTAATTAGTGCAAGCCAGGTAAAATTAGTGGAGTCAACACAATCCAAGAAGCCTGAGCACTTTCTGAACCTGGAATGTCCACCTCTGATCCACAGCGACTTATTTGTCAACAATAACAACATAATCTACTTGGACATGTCTATATGGTGTGGTATATGGAGCTACTATTAAACCTCGCTTTATGTAATGTGTAGTGCCTACCACAAATGACACAACCCCTCTTGCACACTCTAATATCTACTAGCTTGATAGAGGCTCCATCTCCCAGAGGCTTTACTCTGACCTTCATTACCCTCATTGGACTTCTCTGCAAAGTCTGCCATGGTCCCGCCTCCTCATCCCTGTCTGCACCTGACAGTCTTTCTGTGTGCTGATTGGTTAACATATATTCAATTCAATTCAATTCAATTTTATTTATATCTTTCTACAACACATGTTGTCTGCCAAATGGTCCAGATCCCTAATGAGCAAGCCAAAGGCCAGTCAAGGAAAAATCCCTAAGATGGTCAGGAATTTGCTTGGGAGGACCAAGACTCAAAAGGGAACCCATCCTCCATTCTGCAATGTCCTGATTCACAGGTCATGTATAGTCCAGATATATTCCAGTCACAGTCCCTTCAATCGATGAGCCTCAGGTGGGGGTGGCATTTAGCAATTGTGAGTTGTGTTTGCTAGTACATTTGTACTTTCCGTTATCTGTGTATCTAATTTCTGTATCTCTTCAGTTGTGTATTGTGTATAGATTTAACAGGTTGTGCTTTATGGCTAAATGCCCATTCACAGAGGTACAGACTTGTCTTAAAAACCCTGCAGTAATCCCTTGATTAATTGTTCTGATCAAACAAATGCCCAGATAGGTTAAAGAGGTTGAGGAAATAGGTCAGTTGTGGACTGCAGGAAATTCTCAATTAACAGGAGTTTCAAGAAACCTGAGTAAGCACTAGACTGGTTTAACTTGTTCGCTCAGTGTAGCCATAAGTCAACCCAGGAGGGTAGCACTACATTGTAGTGTCAAGTCCTCTGACATCATATAGATGCAAGATAATGCAACAAGGGTCAGCATAAAAGGGTCAGCATAAAAGCACAAGCCTTTTGTGATGTCACTGCTCTGAGGAAAATACCTGTGGTGTTTTACTTCAATAGAGGAGCCTGATGTCTAAGGGCATTTTAGAAGGCCAATATAAAACAGACAATAGCTACAGGTCAGGTTCTCTTCTACCTAACTAGACAGCAATGGTCTATATATTTCTAATGTCCCTTTTTGAAAGGAACAAATTGAATTGACAGGAGCAAGTTATGTACTGAAGTGAAGCAAAGCTTATGAGTGTTGTTATACATAAATTGTTTAATATGATTTAAAAACTGGAATTCCTGTGACATTTTGCTATATATTTACCATAACCATTGAAATACATTTTTGAAAAATGCCTTTGTGACACCATAATAGAATAGTCAAAGGATTTTGAGGCCAGCAGAGTTTGTCATGATCTATAATAAAAAAAAACTGTGGCTTGAATAGAGCATTTTTTGTGACACTGGTCACATTTCCTCTATCAGAAATCTGAAGCAATTGGCCAAGATGGAACATTCACTTTTTATGGTTTTAGTGCCCGGCAGCTATAATCCAATAAATCTCCAATCCACCCCACTGCAGAGTTATCAGGTGCATGTGAAAGGAGAACTGTTGGGTCCTAAGTTCCCACAAAGGATACATGACTACTGTGAACATTTGCAGAAAAGCTGCAGTGACTGTATCGTAAGAGAAAGCAAGCCTTCATCAAGACTGCACCGAAAATGACTCAAGACAGAGCTTGTTCTACCTTCTGGGTTGAGATCTGCGGTCATCCTCTCCACTGCCAGACTCCTAATGGAAAAAAAATGCAACCATTTACATAAATACAAACATGCAACACTTGCACAAAGAACCTACTTGGTCTGCTCATAAATCTGGGTAGCAAACAATATTTTGGAATTTCAGTTATAACTTGTATATTACTACCTCCTAAAAGTCACGGGAGTTACTACATCTAAGCAGAAAGCAAAGTCCCTTGCAAAAGGCTGAGGAAAAGAGAAAGAATTGACCATAGCATGTTATATTCTGTATTTATGACAACCATGACATATATTATCTGACTTAAGACTACTTTGTCTTCATTTGTACTTTTTTATTAAAGGTTTAGTCAAAATGTCTTTTACCTTTAATATCAGTGTTGGTGACCATAAATGTGTTGATAAAGAGTACTAATGGTGCTTAACAGCCTTCCAAACTATGAGGCACCTTTCAGAGATCCTTATAAGGGTACTTCGCATACAAAACCTATGCATAAATGTTGTGTGTACAAAGGCCACATCTACATTTCAAAAGGTGATGTGGCAATTGTCCACCTCATTGACCTCAGGTGAACTCTCACTTTTTTTTAGTGTCAAACTTAGTGGGGAAACCACTGTTTTGTTTTTTTGAAGGACATGACACAAAGACTTGACAGAGTGTTCTGTGGGAAGTAGGTAAATGTGCAATGTGAACAGAAACCCATTTCCTGTAAAGTCATTAACATGGTGTTACACATACATTTCCATTTGTACATGGACACTTGCTTGTGTGAATTTACTTGTCAATTGCTGGCGACAGAATGGTTTTAGCAGTATAGTTGTTAGTGAATTAGTTAACATCAAATTATTAAATCTGACATAGTACTTCATACAATATATCACTAATGCTATGGCTCATGTAGCAGTACATAAAGCCCTTCAATGAATAAATACCACATTCCAACAAGATTTGATCCAAACAGATCATAACATATCTAGAGACTAGGTTTGCCTAACTTGAATTAAAACATGTTTGCTATTTTAATACACTGATAAATGAAACCCAAATATCTTTTTTTAATTTACATAATGTCTAGGCAGGAAATGATACCACACAGTGCTAAAACACTTCGACTTTCGATGTTTGCTTTCTCACACCTTAGTTCGCATTATTTCAGATTTGAGCCGTAAACTACACCATTAGGACAGTTTTATGAAAATGTGAATGTATGTACCAAAATGAATTAATGGCCATTTTAAAACTGAGAAGCCTATATAAAATTGTTATTACATTTTGCCTCAGCAATAAAATACAGTCTGTTGAATACATTAAATTATATGTACCTCCCTGCTGAAACAACAAATCGATGTTATGTGTTTGCGTGTGGCACCAAACAATACCATAGTTAAAACACTGATTTGCATTATGAAAATCTGTCAACATGTTGAATTGAAATGCTGTACTAGTTATATTCTAGTCTAAGTAGCAAAACATAACACTGACTTCCTAATGCAACTGATCAGATGAAGATTCATTTTTAGCTATAAAAAAAAATCACCTCATCTTAGACATCTTGCAAAGGTCACATGACACCTGAGACACCTGAGGCATAAGTTGTATGTAGTTGAATGTAGTTTTGTTTTTTGCATTTGAGACAGACCGTTAATGCCAAATGATCTAAACCAACGTGCATATAAGCAGTAGTTATGGATTCATGCATTTGTGTTTTCGATTTAGTTTGAGTTTAGTTTTACTAAGCTTAGTCAATCTTAATTAACTGTCATCAACACTGATATAACACAAACAAATGATACTCCAGTGCAAGCCAACATACTCTAAATTCAGAGTGACAAGAGAAAGCTGTTTTCTTCAGCAGACTTTCACCAAGACTGTGTTTGGGTTACAAAAAGCATATTTAGCCTATTTTGTGCTTAAGTTTTGTGATACTGCCAAAGTCACAGCATTGTATTAACCTACTGAAAATGTTCTCATGTGTTATGTCATTAACCTGTTGTGTTAAATTTTTACACTTATACAGTTATTCATCAAAACTGATTCTCTCTTCAAAAACTGTCAGTGACACTTTACTGCTTTTTTATGAAATGCACGCAGGTTTGACCTATAGGCCTGGAGTTTACTAACACCCATATTCTGCTTCACGATAATCACACGACACATTCCACTGTGTTATAAGGGGAACCTATTTAAAAATCTCATTCACTCAAAAACCACTGCATAAGACGGAAAAGGCAGTCGCTGTAACATGCCCAGTATACTGCCTACTAACGTAGAGCATTTGTTTCACAGTGCAAGGGTGCCGCTGTCACTTTCAACCTGTTCTTAAAGTCCGATAGGCCTTGTGGATGTACTGGATCTTGTCACAACACGTACAGAATCGGCTGCGTTCAACATTTTTATTTTACGGGCTTCACTTGGCAACAATTTAATTCCAATGCAATATTTCACGCATGCGTGTTGCTTAGGGATAATGGACTATAGGAAAAACAGCGGAAATGAGCCCAAAACTACCGACGCGAGGGAAGGTGTAGGGGTAAAGAACACAGAAATGATGAGAATTACTCACCGAAACGCAAGGACTGGATGTTGCGCTTGGAGTAGGCGATCTCTGTACTGTTACCAGCGCCATTCAGGCTCCGGGAAACGGATACCTGAGGAAAATTGGTGTCGGCGAGGCAGACATAATTGTGTCAAGAGAAATCAGCTGCGAGCGGATTCAGCTCGTCCGTTGCTACTGCTATATCGCTTCCTTTGTACGATTAATCTGCGCATGCGCCAAACCGCCAGCTGTCAAGCCTTAGTTGCCTCAAACTACCAACTGTAGGTTCTGCGCTGAACTAGATTCTTCGTACAGCAACAAATGTACATCTTGTGTATGAACACTTTTAAATATGAAGTTACATTTTTGAATAGCCCCAAAATAAAACAAATATTGTTAGCCTATATTCAATGCAATGGAAGATTAATCATTTCTGAGTAATGATTGTTTTTTATGTAGGCTATTGTAAAAATTAGTTGAAGATGGCAAACAAACAAACACCAGCAACCCCCCACCCCCCCATGTAGTCACCAGCCATATCGTAGTCTATGTGTTGACAGGAAATAGACTGTCTGTCGTAATCTGCAAAACCCTTAAAAAGATATCTACACAGTTAAATTATGTAGGTTTGCTATATGTGGTGTTATTTCACTCTCTGAATAACGTATCTATGTCACAAAGGGTTCGGAAAATACTCCATAGTTTGATTCATTCAGGTTATTGTAAAGTCTGAACACGAACACTTTATGTAGGCCTATCGGTCATCCTGAATATTGTACAACTCTCTGTGGGATTAGTAGAGAGAGGAAAGGAGATAAGATTAGGATTATGTTATGGATAACATTGTTTGGGTTTACTATTGAGGCTACAAATGGAAAGAATTTCCAAATGTTTATTTGCTTTTAAAAAGGTCGGGGAAATTAAAATACACGTAGACCTGAATTAGAATTCATCAAATTCCAAATTTCTCTTTTCCATAAATGACATCGTTGAACAGAGATTTAGATACTTAAAAATAACCATAACCATTATGCCTTGGTTTACTGTTGTTATAAAGGTTCATTAGACTGGAAAGGTTTCTGAAAGGATTTCTACTGTCCACAGTATAACCCACAATCAAGTAGGAAGTGGGCATAGGTATAAGGGCAAACTTTCCTGACTTAAATTCAATTAAAACATTCTAAGGTAAGTACATACTCTTGTTAATATAATGGCTGCTGCTTTTCTATCAGGGTATATATTTATTCGCTTGTTCATTCATTTAGATAATCCTTTTGTAGTAGGCCGCATACCGCATACAAAGGCAAGTCGGCAGTTCGTTCTTCTTTGACGCACATGACGATGCGTGGCTAGTCATTGCAACAGAGAACTGCCGCCATCTGGTGTCACCACTTTGCAACTTTTTTCCTAGGCTTCTGTATTTTTACATGCTAAAGGTAAACATGTTACTAGCTCTTTGGATTAACAATAAAGCCTTCTAATTATAGCGCTATTATACCTAGCTACCTTACCAATATATATCAAGTGTTTACCATTGATTCTCATTCGTTCCCCATTTCGAAATCATTCGATCACCCTTGGCATTTTCACAACATTTCTTTGCGTCGAACTTTGTTACAGCTCTTGTAAATATATTTCATCTGGTTATTTTTCATTATTGTTTGAATTGCAAAATGTAATATATGTTTGTAAATAATTTCTAATGTCATTTTAACGAATCTCCGTTTTAATATTCTCAGATATTCTCGGAGGCAAAATGGCAACCTCCGGCAGTAAACAGTGAGTAGCTAACATTAGTAAATAGCACTAAATTACAGTGAAATGTTCTGTATATGTCTGAGATCACTTTGTTCATTTGTGCACTGATAGTTGCACAGGCACTTTATTAAGATAATTGCCTGCCATAAAAATTACCCTGACAACTTGTTGTAGCGATAGCCAAAATTGCTAACAAAACCTAGCGACTGGCAAACACGACGGCGTCTGGATATGTTCGCCAGCTAGCCTGCGTGATATTTTGACTTTGCTTCCACACATTCAAAGCGACCACACTGTCAAGCGATTTAGCCCGTTACGAAGTGTATTTCAGTAATCGGAATTTGTTTCTTGTATTTCATGAGAATATATAAGGAAATGTTTAAGTAAATAGACATTTGGCTGACTTCAAAATTATTTTTGTGACTAGCATCCCACGCTATCTAGCAAACACTAAGCAACCCTAACATTTGAATTTGTAATTTCCTAGCTAGATATCTTAGATTTCCTCGGTGGTTTATTTTGTTTCAGTCTACAATCACTGAATGAACATCTCATAGCTAGATGGATCTAAAAGGCGATTTCAAAATTACTGGCAACCAAAAAAGTATACTAAAGAGAGTGGCCTGAGAGTGACAAAACAGATAGCTAACTTCTGTAAATACATGCTTTTAAATGTGGTTAATTTGTTGATTTATAAATGTACGCTATATTTCATATTTAGATATGGGCTCATTTTACCCCATAAAAGCTCTTCAAAATCTGCATCAATCCCACGACCTTCTGTATTTGGGGATGACTCGGACGATGAGGTAATCCTTCAATAATCCTTAATTTCTCCTTATTTTGGGAATCTTCATATGCATACTGTGTTGTAAGAATTTTTTACAAATTATTTTAATCACAGACCTCTGTTGGTGAGAGTTTGCAGAAGGAAGCGATCAAAAAGAAGACGATGAAGCAGGTAAGAATAAGAATTTGGTCAAACCACAATACACATGTCCTGACTAATGCACCCCTCCTCCAATATATTTGTTCACTTAATTTTATTCTATTTATTTTGGCTACGTATGTCAGACCCGTCTTGAGATGCAGAAGGCACTGGAGGAAGACAGCAGTGTTTATGAGTATGACAGTGTGTATGATGACATCCAGAAACAAAGACTTGAGAGCAATAAGAAACTGCTAGGAGGTACTGACAGAAAGGTATGTTTCTATATGTAGACTATCCATGGAAATCCCTTATTCACATTAATTCTATCACTACCACATTTTACAAATTAAGTTGGCTGTTCGCACTGGCATTGTACTAGTTAACACTGCATTGAATTGTATAAGCTGAAGAAGGCAATACCAAAGCTGCTGAATTTTTTTCAGCCAAAGTACATAAACCAGCTAATGCGCGCTGTAGAAGAAAGGAAGAAGGAGCAGGAGCGACGCGACGAGAGAAAGATTCAGAAGGAGAGAGAGGCTGAGGGCGAGAAGTTTGCCGATAAAGAAGCGTACGTCACATCTGCCTATAGGCAGAAGCTCAAGGAGAGACAGGAGGAGCTGGAGAAAGAAAGGATTGCCGCAGAGATAGAGGGTACGCCCCCATTAAACCATTCAGACAGCTGCGAAGCTCTTCAAAGTGTCTTCATAAATCCTGGTTTCTTGAACATCAAGCAGAATCATCTGGATTCAAGTGCATTTTTAACAGGGACTTTAGAAATAGTCTCACTTCGTGTACATGCTTAGACTGCAGTAGTGTTATAATGTTTACAGTAAATGAATACAATTCGTTCTGAACATTGTGTTACACCTGTTCAGAGATATTCTGTAGGTGTGGAAGATAAAGGCATGAATTAAGAGAGGACTGTCTTTTTTTTCTAGCTGCCTTGGATGTGAAAAAGCAAAAAGACTTGAGTGGATTTTACAGACACCTTTTGAATCAGACTGTTGGAGAGGAGGCTCTTCCTGATCGGTGTGCTGAGAGGTGAGATATGGACAAAGGCATTTGGTACTCAGTAAAATGCTGTTGCTTGAATGCCTATATACATAAATCCAACATGACTTGCTGAAACTTTGTAGGGTTGCTACATACTGAATATTTTGTGTAAGATACATTAACACATTGCTTGCAATATCAGTACTCGAGCTGCATGTTTGGCAAGACATATCAATGACTTGTAAAATCCAGTCTAACTCGATGGAACTTTGTACAACTACACTTACAGGAAGGATGAATCAAAAAATCAAAAAACTACTATTAAAAAACCACCAGCAAGTGACAGTGAAGCAGAACCACCCAGTGATGATGACCACAGAGCTTCAAAATCAGAATTCAGCAAGACCAGCAGTAACAGTAGCCACTCCAAACGGCACTACCGCCAGAGGTCTCCTTCCTCAGGCAGCGCTGATGATCAAGAGGAAGAGACGAAACAAGAGAAAGAAAAGAGGGGTCACAAAGAGAGAGAGAAGGACAAGGGAAGGGACAGAGAGAGAGACAAGCATGGCCAACAGAAAGAGGACAGAGACCACAGGAGGGACAGGGACCGCCACAGCGAAAGGGACGAGGACAGACGGCGTGAGAGAAAAGAGCGTGAAAGAGACAAAGAGAAGGACGACAGGAAGAGGAACAGAGGCGACGGCAGCCCTAAAGAGAGGGACCGCGACAGGAACGGGGAGCGGCAGAGGCACAAAGACCGAGAACGCCACAGAACGGATGACGGAGCAAAAGGCAGGGGTGCGGAAAAGGAGAAGGAAGGGAGGAGCCAAGACGGCGAGGACAAGAAGGATGAGCAGGAGGAAAATGGCTGCCAAGCTGAGGTGGCGAAGGAGCCCAGCAAATTCGCAAAGCGCAGTAGCGACCACACTGTGAGCTCTGCCAGGGAGAGGTTCCTGGCCCGGCAGATGGCTCGTTCGGCTGCGAAGGCCTACATCGAAAAGGAGGACGATTAACAGGTGTATTGCTGAGCAGGGCGGATGCAGATTATTAGACCACTCAAAAAAAATAAAAAAAGGGAAGGTCCAGCTGAGTTGCAAGTTAACTTTCCCAAAGACAAACTTCTGTGTATACACCATTTGTTGTCCCCTGTACAATAAATGTGTGCATCTTATGTTAAATAAAAAGAATAGTACAGGTTGGTTAAATTCTTAAGTTTTGTTTTGGAGAGTCATGGAATTATACTTTGTTTTCCATCTAATCACCACTTGAATACTGTCAGCAATCTTATTAAGCATGCTGTACCTCTATGAACTCATGTCAAGCAAACAACTGAAAAGCACCAACCGTTTAGGACAGATGCTGCTACTTGTCTTAACAGTTCTCTCCAATAAAATGAAAATTAAGTTACTGGGACATGATTACCCTTTGAAAGACCAGTGCTGTGCATTTTTTCTGTGGGGGAAAAAATTATTTCAAGAGACCATAGAATTATGCAAGACTTTATTCAAGTAAATAATCCAACACTTAAGATTAGTTTATTAAAATACAACATGAACACTTGTTGGACAGTGCGATTTCTGTAGTGGTCATGATGTCTATAGGTCTGAGGTTTCAACATCTTGGTATCTGGTGAATGGAAAAGAGTGGGATGGTTATGCATGGACCTCTCATATGCTTTATACATCATATGTCAATATGCTTCCCAAGTCAGAAAAACCGAGTATCACCACTAAACAATCTGCCGGTAATTCCAGCTATTCTCAGTTTTCATTTCATCATAAGTTACAATGACTGGCTGAATGGATGTCAAATCTTAAGGGTTTTTACTCACCTAGGCATACATGGTGCTCATTGACAAAACCTGTAAGATACAACCTTGTTAAATATTTTACAAATAGGCCACAAATGCATGAATACTTTGGCTAAGGATTATTAAGTGTTCAGAAAACCGACGATCACCACTGAACATTCTGCCGGTAATTCCAGCTAAATTTCAGTTTGGGTTTCATCACCACACCAACCCAACATTCCCGCAGCCATGTTCTCTCTACTTGCCTCATTACGTGTCCATGAATGGTTGATTCAAATACCGGGCAGAACGTAATTCCTAGGGGGTAAAAAAAGACGCTGTACACAAAACACTGCAAGACTGCACTGTACTACATTTAGTTTAATCTCTCAGATCAATAGTAAAACAAAATCGTCAGTTGTCGCATAAGACGGCACTTCCTATTCGAGGTTTTCATCATTGAAACATAACTACTCAGGTTTCTCAACAGGTTTAAGTGCTTACCCTGATGTGCCAAGATAGCAAGTATAGCTACATCGCTTCAGCTCCTCTTCCTCGAAGACTAACAGGCAACGTGCTTGCTAGGCCAGCTAGCGCGGGTGTTTGTGTTCATTCCTGAGAAAAACAAAACACCATTTTAATACACGATCTGCATAATTTTTTTTTAGCAGGTGTAAGTCAAGCGTTGACACTTCAGCAAACACTTGTAGTTACCGAACTACTTGCCTTATACACATGACTTGGGCCCATCCAACCACGTGTTTCTTCACAAAGACACCAAATCAGGTAGTACTCTTCGAAAAAGACCGTTGACGGGAGAAAATTAACACATTATACTTTCTTTCACCACCCACACAACCAATTAACTGATGTACAAATTGTCTCATCATCTTAAACCACGAGCAGCCGCAAGGGATCAACACAACGCAGCAAGAGAAAGAACTGGCCGACTACCGTCCTGAATTATACTTGAGTGGTCGATGACGTCTCCGGAGGGTCATTCATACGAAACGCACAAGTCTGTTGAATACGTCATTACAAAAAAGATTGCTGATTTCAAATAATGTAAATTGGAATAATAATAATAATAATTGAAAAACTAATTATAATTAAAATAATTAGAATTATAATTAAAACAATACATTGTAATAAATATAAATAATACAAACACAAAAGTCACAGTAGACGTTACTATGAAATGCACGTTTTGGTAGAGATTTGAAATTTTCAGTTTTTAATGCTTGTTTTTGTTTTTTGGTGAATTATTGAGTTAATCATTGTATTTCTGTGTGTAGTTATGCTGATTACACAGTTGCCGGGGGTCACAAACTACTGCCCCGAATCAGGCTAAAGCAAGCAAGATGTGAATACGAGTTAAAAAAAGAAACATTCAAACATTTGACACCCAATAACAAGAAGCCATTTGAAAAAAGAAAAATGAGCAAGATAAATAGTGAAACCTCTTAAAAATTATAACGTTTTATATTAAATGAAAGCAACTGACAGACTGTTGTATCTTAACATGGCGTCAGCACGTATGACAAGTGATCAAATTGGAAGCAAATAGCCTCCATTAGCACGTTAATTTTTGTGCGGCAGTTCTCGAAGTACCTTACATCCCAAACGATTGATTTATTGATTGAGGTAGGAAAGTATGCAGAATTGTGATTGGATGACGTGCGCCATAGCTAACATTTTATGTCAAAAAAAAAGGATTAATACAGCCTTGTTGCCTTTTTTATTGTTTTAAAAATGTTATGATATAGCGTACTCATATCATATTCGCTATAAACAAAAATATTTGAACGATTTTCCTTTAGAAGATGTAATCATCTTCCAAGGTCATGCGCAAGTAAATGCACGCGATGCGCGTGTAAATATTTAGTCACGATATTTATTTATTTATATTCGAAAATAAACGAAACTATGGAAATGGATACAAACGAGACATGTCCGAGGAAACGTGCTGACGTCCGATGATGAGTGATGATGCAAGTTGCTATCAATTCGGTTCAGTTGCTAACGCGTTAGCGACGTCGTTTCCCTCCTTCGACATTATACTGAAGAGCCAAATGTCCGAAATCTGTATCAACGCTTTGCTTTAGCTTCCACGTTGCAGTTAAACCTGTAATACAATCCACATCAGAAGCGCACAAGAGAGGAATTTGCGACAGAGCACTTTGAGCCTCGACCGCATCATACACGGTAAAAGCGTTTGTGAAACGTTTGTTGTCCAAATCGCGTTTAAACCATTTATGCTAACATGCGCTAAGAAGCTAACGAGCTAAACTCGCCGTGTAACCCAAAGCGCGGCTACGTTATCTAATTTATGTTGGTTTGTGGATAGATATAGTCTCCAGTATGAGTTAGTTTAAGTTTGTATACAGTGACTACCTAATATTTCGGCACGATTCATTGCCGAGTGTTTTCTTATAATTGAAGATTGAGCTGTTGCAAACGTGTCGTCTTAAAAGTTAAGCTAGCTAAGGCAAGACGAGATGCGTGTTGTTGATCTCCGGAGCGTCTCACCACAACGTTGTGTAGGCGACCGTCTAGCTGTATGCCTTCGGGCTTTTTCCACTAGTATATGTTATCTTGGATAAATATGCACGGTACTATTGTGTAAAGTCCTGTAGCTAAGTGAAGGTAACTGAACGATGTAGCTAACGTTAGCGGTCCGGGCTAACTGGAGTCGGTTGGCGGATGCTTGTGCGCACTAGTTTACTCAGGATAAATCCGGTTACATGGATGCTGGCTAGCTAACTCGCGGTAGCTATGCTAGTTAACTGTGGTTTTTTTTAAATAAACTGACGTTACAGTGCAAGTTGGCCAACTAGCTAGGTTAGCGTGTGTGTTAGTGACGCGAAGAATACCCAGATACTAACGCTAGATGGCTCCTGAAATTGATGAGCTAGTTAGCTAAGTAGCTGGCCACAATGCCAGACTAGCCAACGCAGGCCGTAAATCAACAAAACGACGTTGCTATCTTTAGGCCTGTTTCTGGCGCCTAGAATTTTAGACTTCAAGTTTCGCACGAGTTATAGTCACGCAAATCATTATTACTTGCTTGTTGTATTTTATAGTCGTTGGCTGCTAACGTTATTTGGATAAGGATGGTCAGGATAAGTAGTTTGCTAGCGTTAGCTGACTAAATGTGACCGCATGTTTTTTGGCGTTGGCGACTTGTTTAATCTCTGGTCACTACTTGAGCATGTCTAGGTTTAAATGAGGTAATTCTGGAATTAATGTGCATTTAACACTGTAAAATAATTACTTTCAATATACGAAAGTAGCTTTTTGTACACATTGGAATCTGTACGAATCATTGCATTGCATGTTCGGTGTGACATAAGGCGTTGTAGCTACATGGCAAAATATTTTTGATGGTATAAAGTGTGGGCTATTTATTATAGTGCTTGAAAAGCAGTATATTGTTATTCCTCATACTTCTTATTATTATTATTATTCTCCAAATTTCTGCAATTAATGCGGCCCGAACAGCTTAACGTACAGACGTACAAACTGCGTTTCGAAGGTCTCTGCTCTGACAGGTGTGCTATATGTTTTTGGAGTCGATTAGAGTTGTAGTTTTTAATAAATGTAAGTTTAAAAATTAAAAAAAGCCCCATAGAAATGAATAGCGAAATGTTCAGAATTTCAAATTATAACTGCCAGGTAGAGCGTGTGCTGACATGAAAAATGATCAAAAATCTCCTGGATAAACTGCTGTAAAATCCTTAAATCCACTTAAATTTGAAATGGCAGAGAAACTTGTCCTTTCTGGCAGGCCGAAATATCTCATCAATTGATCAATTAGTTTTAGAGTTATGAGTATTTGTTTGGCACTAGACACAGAAAACTGTTACATTTCTCAGAATCGGCTTTGTTGAGATTTTTCTGTGTTTTTGGGTCAAACCACACACAATTACACCAAAATCATCATTAAGGGGTCCTCTCTCAAACCCACTACACACACAGACTTGCATCTCTTTTCAAGCACTATGTATTTCCTTCAGGAAATGCAAATCTAGTTTTTACTGATGAAATGCTTTTATTAAATTGTGTCTTTGCCAGACATATGCAGTCTGTATAGTGCAAGATGTTCAACAAGTCGTTTGGTGCTCCCTTTGGGGGAGGACCAGGAGGATTTGGGACTTCATCCACGTTTGGACAACAAAGTAAGTCTTCATAGAGGAATTTAAAACGGCCAAAATTCCTTGTGCTGAACTTTTTGTTGTATACAGAGGTTGTATAGTGTGTAATAAATAACCTCTATATTTTGTCATAGCCAAAACATTTTCCCCCACAAAAAATGTGTATATAATATAAAAAATCATGTATACTACAGAGGAGTTTGCATTCAAGAATAGAAGAATAGTCTGAGTGTATAGGAGTAGGTTAAAAAATCTTTTTTCCTTTACATTTTCAGACACTGCTTTTGGAGCAAGTGGCTTTGGTTCCTCTGCTTTTGGAACTACAAACAACACAGGCGGCCTCTTTGGAGCAACACAAAACAAACCTGGTATGCTGAATTAAGTAAATAGTTTGTAGAATTTGTAGAATGTTTGTAGTTTCAAATTGTTTGTAGAATATCATTCAAAACTTGATCACACTACTAGTTGTTACTAGAAGCATGTTCTGAATCATTTGTCTTCCAGTCATCAACATAAACAGTGAATTTGTACAGTGTGATATGTATTGTTTTTAAAATATGCTTCACTGCATTTCTAACACCACCTGTAATACTTTAAAGTGGCAGTCAATCCTCAGCAAATCCCCCATGGTGCAGGTAGAGGAGGTAAGCATGAGACTGCCCCACACGCCTTATCCATCTTTTATGCGGCATCGTTTGTTGTGAACTCTGCTCTGCACAGGTGGACTCTTCGGCTCCAGCACGTTCAACCAGCCCGTCACATCCTCCACCAGCAGTGGGTTTGGGTTTGGTGCCCCCAGTGGCACATCTAACAGCCTCTTTGGAAGCACGAACACTGGAGGTGGAGGCCTCTTCTCCCAGCAGGGCAATGCATTTAGTGCCAACAAACCTGCCACTTTTGGCAGTAAGTTTAGATGGACAACTTTTGACTAGTAGAAGACAAATATTATTTTTGAAAGAAACATAAGAAAATGAGCTACATGTTTGTTTGTTTTTTATAATTGTATTTGTTAATTTAAGCTTTTGGCACCAGTACCAGTAGTGGTGGGCTCTTTGGGACAACCAACACCACCTCCAATCCATTTGGAGGAACTTCTGGGTCCCTATTTGGTTCATCAAGTTTCACTGCCACGCAACCTGGCACAACCATTAAATTTAATGTAAGTAAATGTGTCTGCTAAAGTATACCTCTACTCTGACTTGGTCACACTGGCATAGAACAGAATGAGGTTTTGCGTGCTATTTTAAATATGAACTACACTCCTTAACAATGCAAAATTCTCTTTTAGCCGCCAACTGGAAGTGACACAATGGTGAAAAGTGGTGTGACGACCAGCATCAACACCAAACACCAGTGCATCACAGCCATGAAAGAGTACGAGAACAAATCTCTAGAGGTAGTCCACATTCTTAAACTGTCCCTGAAAAAAAAGTTTTTTTCATTTTAACATACTGCCAACACATGTGTGTCTAAATCTATACTGTAACATTATGGCAGTAAGGTTGAATTGTTGGGTTCTGTGATTGCCTTTCTGATATTTAGGAGCTGAGGTTGGAGGATTACCAGGCAGGGAGGAAGGGGCCCTCGAATCCAATGGCAGGCAACCCAGGTGGCCTCTTTGGTGCTACAGCAACAGCAACTCCTAGCACTGCTACCGGACTCTTTGGTTCTTCTGGCTCTGGCTTCAGTTTTGGCCAAAACAAGACCTCCTTTGGTACCAGTAAGTGAATGCATCCCCCTAGCTGTAGCACAGGCGCATACATGACTTGTACATGTGCGTGTCAGTTCAGGTTGCATTTTTAAAACAACATTGAGACTGACAACACAAGCATTAGTTTTACTGACAAGAGCAAAGCTTGGCAGAATTTTTCCATCTTGAAGCATAATGAATTTGTCTCTTCCCTGACCACAAACTGGTTATAGATTAATGTGTCTGAAATGAATGTAATGCAATGACTTGATTCTTCTGTAGGTACGGCTGCCTTTGGTACAACCACAAACAGTTTATTTGGCCAACCACAGCAATCCAACAGTCTATTCAAGCCTTTCGGCCAGACCACCACAGCCCCCAACACTGGCTTCTCCTTTGGCAACACCAACACCATGGGCCAGCCCAACACCAGCAGCATGGTTAGTACTGACAAACTGTAAAGTCCCCAACAAAGCGAAATCTGAGAGTTCTAGGTGTCAGAAGTAAACACATTTATGTCTTGGGAATCATCTTGTTATGGATGTTCAATATGGCTTGTTAATTCTTTTTGTTCAATTATCTGTGTGGACAGGGCCTGTTTGGGAACACTGCCGCTTCACAAGCTACAGGGCTGTTCGGGAACACGGCGAACACCAGTACAGCTGCTGGCTTCGGCACGGGCACAGGGCTCTTTGGGCAGCCCAACACTGGCTTTGGGAATGTGGGTACTCAGGTGATTAGTGGAAGGCCTCAAAGTTTGACTGCAATATTTCTGTCAATCGATGGTTCCGTAAATGGTACCATTCTTGTTTTCAATCTATGCACCATACATACACTTCTGATTTGAATGACTTCTTAAGTTATGCTTTGGTCGGGCATTGGCTCATTACATGTTGAACTGCTCTGGTGGTAAAGCAAATTTTATATTCTTTATCAATCAGAATTTGTTTGGCAACAAGCCTGCTGGTTTTGGCACCACCACGACCAGCGCTCCGTCCTTCGGCACTGGTACTGGCCTCTTTGGCAACAAGCCCACCCTCACTCTTGGAGCCAACACAAACACCTCCAACTTTGGTGAGTGTCACTTTTGTCTCGTGAAAATGGGTACAAAATTGAATTGGGTAGCCAAGTGAACCTTTTTATGGTTTGTTACAAATGACTGTAATGTCTTTCAGGGTTTGGTGCAAATCCTGCTTCAGGGAGTCTATTTGGAAACAAAACTGCCACTGGAAGCCTAGGGACAGGCCTGGGAACAGGTTTTGGAGCAGGTATATGATGTTTGTCCTTGTGGAAAACATTTTGGTTCTGTTTTCTTATGAGCAACGAAGAACGTCCTATCGTTTCTTTGCAGGTGTAGGCACGGGGCAACCCTCTCTGTTTGGAAACAACCAGAACAAGATGGGCTCCACTTTGGGTTCCGTAGGGACATTTGGGGCTACTGGATTTAACACAGGAGCTAGCACGCTGAACTTTGGTGCACCACAGCAACCTGTTGGTCAGTATTTTAAAAGATAAATGACTTTGCCATTACTTGATAAGACTTTGAGTTTACGTTTGAAGTCTACATCAGTGCTTGTCAGAATACCTTAGTGTGTAGTACCATTAGTGTATAGTGCGTAAGACTGAACAACATCTCGATAATGGATGGATGTCTGTGCTTCCCTGCCAGCCCTGACCGACCCCAATGCTGCGGCCGCCCAGCAGGCTGTGCTTCAGCAGCAGATCAACGCCTTGGCTTATTCCCCTTTTGGCGACTCGCCCCTGTTCAGAAACCCACTTTCTGATCCTAAGAAAAAGGAGGAGGTGGGTAAACCAGGGAAAATGTGCATGCTCTTGTCATGTTTATGCTTGTTTTTGTAATAAATGTACAAATGTAATTTGTAATATTTGCAGTTATAGCTTTTTCTAGGTGTTTGTCATGGCTGTTTTAGATTTGTTTCAATGTGATGGACACTGTGATGGATTGGTATTTATCCTTTTTAATCAGCGCCTAAAGCCAACGAATCCGGCTGCTCAGAAAGCCCTCACAACCCCTACGCACTACAAGCTGACCCCTCGCCCTGCCACCCGTGTGCGCCCCAAGGCCCTCTCCTCCTCAGGCTCCGCCAAGTCTCAGCTCTTTGATGGGTTGGATGACGACGAACCTTCTCTCACCAATGGAGCCTTCATGCCCAGGTAAAGATCGGCATTGTGTGTTTCATTGTGTGTTCAGTACTCCAGTACTTAGCATAGTGTGTTCAGTAATTAGTTCTTTTTGTTGACCGGAATGGAATTATTACTGCTCGCAACACCGCTGTGGTTCACTAACAACAACACTGCTTGTGTCACTTTAGGAAGAGTATCAAGAAGCTGGTGTTGAAAAACCTGAATGGGAGCAGTTTGTACAGCAGCCCACTGAACAGAGAGGCCGATGACCTGAGCTCTCCTTCAGAGTACCCACAGAATGGCCTCAGGTCAGGGTTCGTCTCTCTCTTTCCACATTATCTCTTTATTTTGGGTTGTCATGATGGGTGTCTTCTAGGAGAACTGGGCAACATTTTAAACGTATTATTGCTGGTGTTAAATAGCATTGCTCTTCAGTTACGTTTGCAAATTTTGTGACCTTTCGTTATTGATTTGATGGCACAGCACTACAAGGGAAACCTTAGTAAACCCTGGTGTTGACTTGTTTCTAGCCTGAGAACGGATGTGGAAGACACTCAAGATGGAGAGCCAGAGAGGGGGGCAGAGGATGATCTGGAAGTTTCCAAGTTCTACACCAACCCTGTAGCCAAGCCCAGCCCCTTACTACAGGACACGATCAATGAGTTGAACATGCGCAGAGGTGGGAGTGTCTGCAATGGCCTGGATCTCAGCAGTGAGGAGATCTCCTTTGGAGAGGAGTCTTCTGTCCAGGAGGAGAGGGACGAGGAGCTGGAAGCCCAGAAACCTCCTCATCCAGCTGGTGAGTTTTGTTAATCAGTCTCAGTAATGTAGTTCAGTCTTTTATCCCTTTATCGTTGGTTGAGATTTTTAATTGAGCCACCACTTTCTGATCCACTTGAGCATTTTAAGAACCATCATGATTCATTTGTCTTTCCCATTCTTTGACTACAGGTATAATTCTGAGTCGAGTAGGGTACTACACCATCCCATCAATGGAGGAGCTTGGGAAGATGCTGAATGAAAACGGAGAGTGTATTGTGGAGAACTTCACTGTGGGCAGGAGAGGTACTCCATACAGCACTGAACATGTACCTGCATTTTCCCTGCACTGATTTGATCAAAAATCCGGATAGAAATGATGGTATTGGTAATCTTGCAGGCTATGGGTCGGTCTTCTTTCCCGGTGAGGTGAACGTGACCAACATGAACCTCGATGAAATCGTACACTTCAGACGAAAGGAGGTGATCGTGTACCCTGATGACAAAGATAAACCTCCAGAGGGAGAGGGCCTCAACAGGTCAGTGGCACGATGTTCGCATCTGTTGATTACCAGCTTATTTTAAAAATGATGCGATCACACCAGAATTACGGTGAAGATTTAGGTTTATGCTCGTGTTTACACCATATCCGCGTCCTCAGGCGAGCAGAAGTGACTCTTGATGGTGTTTGGCCCAACGACAAAACCACCTGCACTCAGATCAAGAGTCCTGAGCGTCTGAGCGAGATGAATTATGAGGGAAGGCTGGAGAACGCGTCCCGCAAACAGGGCGCTCGCTTCCTCGAGTACCGGCCTGAGACTGGATCCTGGGTGTTTGAGGTACGGGCTGCTAGCAGTTTCCTATTTATTTACGCTGTCCATTTATTTTTAGCATGCTGTACCTAATAACTGAGGGGGAAAGGCAAGTTATTTTATATGCACTTGGCTCCGGCTTGCAGAGATTCTAGACAATAAGATTTCAAAATAAATAATTGAATTCAAGCTTAGAATGCTAATTCATATTGGGTTTAGCTCTGAGTAGCTGCTGCGTTGCAAATTATTTGGCAGTAAAAAATTTTTTGCCCACTTTTATTATTCATGCTGAATAATCAGTTATTGGGTGTCTGAGACACTCTGATGTAAATGTGTCTATTTGCTTTGACAGACTGTCAATTATGTGCCGAAATGTTTGTCTGTTTTGACTGCATTACAGTAATTCTATAGCCCAGGGCTAGTATGTAGCAAGGCTTTGAGAACTGTAAAGCATTCTGCTGATTTAAGGTGTTTTTTTAAACTCCTCCAGGTGGCCCACTTCTCCAAGTATGGCCTGCAGGACTCTGATGAGGAAGAGGAGGTACCTCCATCCAAAACCGACCCAAAGAAGCTGAAGACGGGTGTCCTGCCAGCTACGCAGCAAATTCCACTGACCCAGCAGCAGGTGGCGCCACAGGCACAGGTAGACCGAGGAACACACTGCGTCTGACACACACTGGGTACATCCACACGTGTTGTGCCTCCCGGGCCTGCGTCTGCACTGGTGAAGGAGATCCCGGTAATGATGTCTCCTATGGTAGCACAATATCAATGTGCCATTTTCACAAACCTAAACAGCTAATGCCCTGTTTTATGCTGTATTAGGAAGGTGTGGGTACTACTCTCTTCAGGGACACTGCTTAATCAAAGAGGCTTTCATGGTTTTAAAGTCTTGAGTTTGCTCTCTTAGGTTAAAGTTATGGGGTGCATAGGTCATTTTGTTTTTTCAAAGGTTTTTTTTTTCTCACAGTGTAGCCTGCAAATGATAAGACAATTGTATTATTTGCTGTTAAGATGGGCATGTTTTTGAAGTATTGTGAGACATCACTAATCTCACATGTATTGACATGTATTTAGCAGTTTCTTGCTAACATGTTATATTAATGCAATGTCTGGATTATATGCAAAATATACAAATGCAGATATATTTGTTTTAAATATCTTTTGATCTTTTGTGATGCTACCTGAAGGTTCTGCACTTTTTGTGGATTAAAAATGAATTTGAATGATGTCATGAGTTTGTACATTTGCCATGTAACACATCAAGAAATAAAACTTCAATAAATATTTGATTTATGTGTCAGTCAGATTCATGCATACAAAGAAATGCCTGCAGCCTGTGAACATTTTAAAGCTGTCTGAACAGTTTGGCTGTTTTGCTCTGTTCAATCTGCATTTATCCAAAAAAAAATGTACAGGCTTTTCTTGTATTAGAAGCTTACTTCGTTGACTACAAATAGTGCCTTAGTGGTGACTGTCCTTAAAGTATGTTTGCACGTACAAATATGTTTGCACGTCAGTCAGCGTGTCTTCGCACATTGCGCACAGAGCACGGTGGTGTTGGATCTCCTGAGCCGCGTGCCGGAGCTGGATAGCGACATGGCCGACATTACCCAGGAGCCTCCAGCAGAGGGGGTGCTGTGCGAGGAGGAGGAGAGCGTCCTCGAGGATGACACCAGGATGGGCCTGAGGGCAGAGGCGTCTCCTGAGCACGAGCCCGTCTCCGCGTCCAGCCAGATGGCCTCCTTGCTGGGAATCAACCCTCACGCCCTTCAGGTAGAGCGCTCTCTGTTAACCGTTGATTCCCGCCGGAGGTTGCAGAGCATTCTGCTGTTGGCTCAGACGGGCAGCGTCGTCTTGAGCTTGTTGCCCGAGGTGTCGGGGGGGAATCTTGGTCTGTGTAGTTTAACTCTACACTTAAACTGTCATCGTTTTGGCTTCAAGCAGCTCCAAATGATGAATGACGGTCATATAAGCAATGTATTCTTGTTTTGAACCAAACAGATCATGAAGGCGTCTTTGTTCGCTGGAGATGATGACTGTGACCTGTTCCATGAGCAGCACCCTCAGAAACTTTTGGAGGAGATTGTCTCTCCCCAATTTTTAGTTGGGAAATCCCAAGGCAGGGTTCCAGGTTCGCAAAGACTTGTATTCTGACCCAGAGATTCACCTCAACATGTTGTATATACTTCTGTTAATGCTATAATTAATTATTATTGCAACCTAAACATTACACACTTCCCATGAATCACCCTTTCGACTTTCCCGGCTCTTTGACAGTGGGCAGCCTCCTGCAGACCAAGTTCAGCTCTCCCGGACTGTTTGCTCAGCTGCCGGAGGTGCCTTTTGGAGCCTCCCCTCTGAAGCTCAGTCAGCCCCCCGTGGCCGATGCCCCGTGGCCCTCGCTGGCTCCCACCTTCGTCCTGCCGCCTCCGGTCCCAGAGGTCACCTTACGCACCGTCGGGGCACGTAGGCTCGGGGGTCCCATTCCACAACGCAGCTCGGTCACCCTGGGGAAGGGCCGCTTGCTGATGGACTCGGCCCTGTTCATGGGCCGCTCCTTCAGGGTGGGCTGGGGGCCTAACTGGGTGCTGGCGCACAGCGGAGAAGCTCTCAGCACAGCGCTGGAAGGGAAGGAGCCGCCGGCCACGGATGCCGTGGGCTTTGGGTTCTTGCCCAAACCAGTCAAGATCAGGCAGTGAGTTGAGCATTTACGGCGGTCTGTGAAGGACGTCATGACTTGTCTCGTTATTATGTTGTTGGCACCCAGAATTCTTCCTGATTTCCTTTCCAGTTTACAAATTTCAGAAAGGTGCACTGTGAATTCTTCCTAAAAGTATTCCCATTATAAATGCTTTAAACAGGCAAAACCTAATCGTATTGGTGATCTCTGAGTGACCACTTTACTTTGTTTGGCGGAGCGGTTCCTCACGTTGTTGCCTGGTGTTGCTGCAGGATCACAGAGAGCCCCTTTAAAGTGCATGTGGAGCAGGTCCTGGGCGTGGAGCCCATGGAGCCAGAGGAGAACCTGGCCCTCTACCACCGTCCGCTGGAGATCAGCCTTAAGCACAGCACCATCAGCACAGAGGACGCCTGCCCCTTCATCCAGCCGGAGAAAGGAGTGGATGCCCTGCACGATTACGCCAAGTGGGTCAACATCGAAGCAGGAGCTGAAGATGGTAGGAAGCTAGCCCAGCCCAAGATACTCATTCTCACAAAATCTCACATAAAACTGCCATTTATTTGAGCTTTAAATTTCAGATTTCAAACTTTTTCTTTCTTTCATTGTTCTAAACCGTGCCATTTTGCTCAGAAAGCACAACTTGAGTTACGTCTCCCGTTTACGTCCTTCCGTCAGCCGTGCAGGGTCACTGGCGCCAGGCGTGGGCGCTTTGCGCAGCGCTGTGGGGGCGGCTCGGCGAGACGGAGGCCCAGCCCGGCGGGGGCTACCAGGAGCAGCTGGCCCGCAGGCGGAGCTTCTCCCGCTGGCTGGCCGACAGTGCCGCGCCCCGTGTCCAGGGGGAGGTGGGCCGAGCCGGCGCCGGCGCCGAGGCCATCTTCAGCTACCTGACGGGCCACTGCATCAGCGAGGCCTGCAGGCTCGCCCAGCAGAGCGGTGAGCATGGCGGGAGCCAGTCCTCTTCCTGCCACAATGGGGCACACGATTGGTCTGAGCTGTCTCCGTGGAATTAGCCTTGCAACACAGATTGGAAATAAAGCCACCAATCAGTTTTTTTTCTTGTTTGTTGTTGTTTTGTTTTTTTCTGTGTCATAAGGGTTGTGTGCATTATAGCATGCCATTTGCAGGGCTCAAAAAATATCCTCCCATTTGGCATGATGTCATAATATGTACATATGTTTATATAAAGCATGTTGCAGTCAGAATGCATAGTGGCGTAATCAAGTATCGCGCAACCCTGGCGGGCGCACAAAGCTGTGCTTTGACTTCACCGCCCTGAGCGCTTTTACGATGCGCGGGACGCTGTGTGCGCGCCTCTAGGGGACCACCGCCTGTCCTTGCTGCTGTCCCAGGCGGTGGGATCGCAGCCAAGCCGAGACCTTCTAGCCCTGCAGCTTGCGGACTGGAACAGGATGGAGACGGACTCCTTCATCCAGGAGGACAGGCTGCGAATTCTGGCCTTGCTCGCCGGCAAACCCGTAAGTCTGTACCCCGCCCCACCCGAACCCCAAAAAAAACCTTCCGCGTTTTGCCATCGCTGAACTGCCGTGGCTTGGCCTCTCTCCTCAGGTCTGGGAGACGACGGACTGCTGCATAAACGTGTGCTCGGAGCTAGACTGGAAACGCTGCGTGGCGGTGCACCTGTGGTACATGCTGCCCCCCAGCGCCTCTGTAGCACACGCGCTCGCCAAATACGAGGCTGCGTTCCAGGCAAGGGTTTCGGCACTTTCACAATAACAATAACCATAAAATTACAGGGATGAAAATGGAAAGGAGACTCGTCGCTCAACCTTATTTCCTCTAGCTGGTATAGTATAATGAAGTGTTGTTGCTTAATCCCTCCAAGACAAGGTACTCTGCTCAGCTGTGGTATTATCTGAACTGACTACTAGTTAAACTGAAATCTAGGATTACAGCCATTAAATAAATTATGCGAAGGCATAATGTTAACCTGTCGTAGCATTTCATTTTTGGGATATAAAAATTGTGTGGATATAAAACAATAATAAATGAACATGTCATTTTAAAGTTAACATGGAAACTACAGAATTAGGATAGCCCAGAACACCACTGGGTATTAATATAGAAAACAGCATCCAAAAAACATAAACATGTATGATAATTGATATAGAATAGAATAGTGAAATGTGTCTCTTAAAGAAATCATTCAGAAGATGATTATATAATCAAATACTGTACACAATAATTGCTGCCTAACCAATATTTTAGGTCTATTTTTGAAATGGCCTCTAAATTGCATGCATTTTTTCTCTTTTAAAATACTGTGATCCCACCTAGACATTTTATCAAAAGATATTTGCTGCACACTGCTGTAGAATGGATTTGTGTATGTGCGTGTGTATATGTGTGTGTGCTGTGTGGGGCTGCAGCTCTGAGGATGAGTAGACATGACCGCTTATGCTGTACAAACCCATCATCCATTTTGCGTTGAGTCTGTGTGTGTGCTTGTCTGTGAAACTAAACCAACTAAGACCTGCATCTCCTTTTATAGACATGCTGATTTAATTTAAGTGTGGGTGGAATTAATAAGGGCTTCCCAAAGTGTGCAGAAGAGGACATCAGGAGAGCCAGCCTCAGTTTCCTCTGTTTCCAGTTCACATTTCCTCCAGTTTGACCACTTCCTGTTCTTAGCTGAAGCACAGTCCTCTAGGAGGGTATTCAGTCACTGGGTTATGATAAAGGTTAGGTAAATGTTGCAGAAGAGGCACTTGACACATTGCCTGACTGTCTAAACAGCTTGATTATTAGACAACTCGTTTTAAGAGTTGTTAAACTGTTAAGCTCACGTGTTGTATGTTTACGTGTGTGTGTGTTGGGGGGGTGGGTTAGGGTTTGGAAGACGGGAGGAAGTATGCATGTGCTCCTCTTCCTCCCTATGTGGACGATACAGAGCTGCTTGGGTTGAATGAGGAGATGGAGAGCGTGGAATCTCAGAAACCCCTCTACGACATCTGCTTCCATCTACTCAAACTCTACAGCGACAAGTAAGGCAACCGTTACTCCACCACCGTATAATTTGTCTGTCTGAATGTCTGTCGGAGCAAAAAGGCCAAAGAGAAAGTTCTACACGACAATCTGTTGATATCCAGTTGTGCAGTGGACTGTTCTGAACAACTGAAAAGGTGCGGAGGAGGTCCCTGTGCCTTCTGTCTCATTTCTTATTGGCTCCCACCCTCAGGCACTACAGTCTGCAGCAGCTGCTGGACCCCAGCACGGTGACGGCAGAGCGGCTGGACTACAGGCTCAGCTGGCACCTGTGGAATGTGCTGCAGGCCCTGAACTACACCCACCTCTCGCTGCCCCGACAGGGCCTCCTGCACGCCAGCTACGCCGCCCAACTCGAGAGCATGGGTCTTTGGGAGATGGCTGCTTTTGTTCTGCTGCACATCCCCGACTCCTCGTGAGTAGAATCGGTCCACGAGCACAATAAGACCGTGTTTGCCTTGTCATCCCGATCAAACTGCAGAAGGTTTTGGTGAACTCCCGTCGATGGTGTAGCTGACTTCAAGGCGACGCTTGAATAAGTCTGAAAAAACAAAGCTTTCAATATAACAGGCTGGATTGCCAAAGTCCAAGACCTTTTAAACTCTTATTTAATTCTTAACTCCTCTGTGTTGCTGATCATTACTGTTTTCTCTAACTGGGTCTTAAGGCTTCGAGAACATGCCGTGAAGGAGATACTGAACCAACACTGCCCTCTGGAGGAGACCGAAGAGTCTGCAGAGAAAGAGTGCTTCCTCACAGACAAGCTGCTGATCCCCATGCAGTGGATCCATGAAGCCAAGGCCACCCGAGCCAGGAGGGACGGAGACAAACACCGGGAGGCGTTGCACCTGTTCAGGGCCGGCCACTGGAACCAGTGCCACCGCCTAGTCATACAGAACCTGGCCTCCGGTTCGTACACAAACATGGAATCTGCTCACACGCAAACACCAACATCGGCTGCCACCTTCAGCCCCTCTAACGTGAAGTAACCTCTCCTTGTTCTTCCTGTGTTTTCTGAAGACTGCATAATTAATGATAATCATGACTACCTAATGAAGTTCCTGGAGGGCTTGGCAGTGCCTGAGCGTAGTGTACAGATCCAGGACTGGGACACATCAGGCCGGGTCTACAAGGACTATATCCACATCATTCAGACGCTCCAACGCATTCAGCAGGTGCCTCAACAGACAACTGATTCATCTAACAAACGTCTCGCATACATTTCCTGCTGCTTTGAATGCTAAAAGAGAGGAGATATATCCATTGTACCAGTACCTAGAGTTTTAAGACCTTTCTGCTTCTAACATGAACCTTTGTGTGTTTGTGTGTAGCTGGAGAGTCCAGGATTTGAACTGGAGCGATTACAGACGGACGTCACCTCTCTGTGCAGCAGGATTGAACTCCTTCCCTGCTCCAAAGCCAAAGACAGACTTGCCCAATCAGGTCAGAGACTTCCCAAATTTCCTCCCTTCCAGTTTCAGGTGTCCTGGCCTTGCCGGCGTAGTTTATTTAAGCCTCCTTTTAACTTTTTGGCTGCCGATGTCTGTCTGTGCTTACAGAAATGGCCAAACGTGTGGCCAACATCCTGCGTGTAGTGCTAAGCCTTCAGCAGGGTGGGGAGGGCACCCCGGACCCCCGTCACATCCCCCTCTGCCACCTGGCCCCCCACATTGGACGCTTACCCATGCCTGAGGACTACGCCCTGGAAGAGCTTCGCAGCCTGACCCAGTCTTACCTACGAGAGTACATCGGTAGTCACTGAGACTCAGGAGCCCATACAAAAGCGGGCGGGGCAAAGTGGCACCTGGGTGGTCAGTGTTTAGACTTTTTCTGGTTTCAGCTCTTGGAGACTTGTGGAATCCTAATGGCCCATAAACACAAGCAGGCACAAATCTTCTGAATACGTCATTCCTGTGTATTGAGTCTTTCTTTGATCACGTGCATCTTGGGAGTCTGTCTGGTGAATTGGGCTGTTGATGTGTAAGTGCATAATACCCTTTTGAGGGGAGACCTCACCGGCTTTTAGAGTATAAGTTGCAATTTGAGAATTGCACTATTAGGCTACATAGAACACACACAAGTATAATACAAAGTGGATGTGTAGTTTTAAATACATTGTCTTCTGATCTAAGAACCATGAATACAGACAATTAGCATTTTTTCCTTTGAGGTTGGATGTGCATAAGAGTTTATTCACCTGTAATTGAAAGGTTATGTAAGGATGGTGTGTGTTGGGTTTTATACCCCTCCGTTCAGTCTTTATATATATATTGTGTGTGTGTATGATAAAAGTGAGTGACTGGTTAAAAAAAGTTGTGATCTGAAACGAGTGCTGGTCTTTTTAAGATGGTTGAGGAATTCGGATGGAGGTAACTTCATCTATTGAATTTTGGCTTGCACCAGACAGTGGTGACATGATAAATGTAAAATCGTCATGAATATCTCTATTTTTGTAAGGTTTTGTACATATGCCATTTAGCAAAACCACATTGTTAAAAGGTTTAAGTGTAGCAGCAACAAAAAACTAATGGACAGAGCTCTGGTAAAATGGGTGGAGTCTAAGATATACTGATGAGTTTAAACCAATATATGGCAGTTTTTTTCCCCCCTTTTCATAAACATTTTCAGCAAGAAACTCTTGGCAAGTTTTAGTCTTGCCCATTGCTAATTACGTCGCATTGTTATTGTATTCTCCCCGCCCCCTTTTACAAACCTCACATTTAAATGCTAGTCGGATCAGTTCTGCAATAACGATCCTAGTTTCCCTTTAACGGCAGGCTGTTGTAATTCTCTCAAAAGTGTAAAGCGCGCGCGACTGCGTGTGACGCATCAGAATACCTCCGGTTCTGTTACGTTACGTGTGCATCGACTTGTTGGCGATGACATTTTTTGCTTTGCATGGTTCTGCTGTTTTCCCCCCCTTATTTTCTTTTTTTAAACAATAAAGCAAAATAATTAAACACAAAGTTTTTGAATGTTCTTTGTAGTAATTGAATATTTTGCGATTTTTAGAAATGTTTATTGAGATTTTATTTGTGAAGAAAGGGGTTTAAACAACTAAACAAAATCGTTTAGAATTTAATCTGGATTAATATAAACACAACTGACTAATGGGTTTCATCGCTTGTGGCAGAAGCCGTTTGTAGTCCCAAATGTGTTGTAATCTGACGTGCCAGCATGTTTAGCACCGCATTACTTTGAATGTTGCACCCCTGTTTTATTCTCCCGCACAGCACATTACGGATCTCTTTGCAGTGTCTCACAGGCGCCGTGTGACTCTCGGGGTTTATTATGGGAATACCTGGAGATTGCTGCCCCTTCCGTCTGTCAACTGAGTGAGCGAATTTGTTTGCTTTTTGAAAAATGTATCTGTGGAGCAGTTTGTTCTCGTTAGCGTTTCTCCTCGGTTTTAGCATTATACCAGGTAAGCCCAGTAACATTCGTTTCGAGTTTGTCGATCATTTTGTCATCATACCTTTGGCATCTCTTGCAAGTGAGGTTTTAAACTGGCGCCTCGACACGTGCATGTTTCCTTTTTTTTTTACAATTTTATTCCACTGGCTTTATGGTGCCTCGTGTCATTTTCTGTACCAGTGAAATTAATAATCAGGTGAACAAGTGAAATTAATAATCTTGATTAGATATCGAGAATTTCTCGAAATCGAATCGTTTTTATTTATTTTGAATATGCATGTATTTGATTTGAGTAAATTTCGCATTTGAATTAGTGTAGCATCACTTCACGTAAATTCCTCTGCGGCAGCTGCTGTAGGACCGTACACTACTATCATTCCTTTGTAATCTGCACTACACGAGAAACTTTGTTAATCTTAAGAAACAATGGTCGTCCAGGAATAATCAGAAATACGCAGGATTTTCAGGCAAGATCATGTGCCTCTGGACCAATATTAAACAAAGTATGTGTGTATGCAGAAGATTCCAGGTTTATTTGTTATTTATTGATCAGATAAATTAGGCCTAATTCCGTCATTTAATGTTATAAATTGTTCCATAATGCTACATCACAGGGAACTAAGGAATGAAACACGGACTGGAAGCACAGCAAGTAAAACACGTATGTGTATAAAACACTTTCAGAACTTCAGCTCTCATTGTTTTGGTAATACAGGCTGTATTCCTGTTCAGATCGCGTGACTGTTCTTTCTGTGTTGGTTTTCCTGTTGCATCAGAATTGGTGTAGATGTACTCTTAGTCCTTCAAAGTTGCCTGTTCTTTATGCTGGTGCAGGTGACCCCAAGGCCCCTGTGCATGCAGAACATTCCCAAAGGGAATGAGAAACAGCCTCCTTTGTAGTCAGCCTCCTGGGCATAAGTATACAGGTTTATCAATTCTAGAAAGACCATCTTTGTTAAAAGAGCCAAATGCTATTTTGGGAGTTTCTGTGGGTCTTTGCTCATCATCTTCCCTCCAAGGACCGAGTGGGGCAGAAGATCAGCTTTATCTTACAGGTGTTTGGTGGGTATGTAAACAAGGTGAGGCAATAACGATCACCCCTGAAGAATATCAAAAAAATGTATTCTTTTGTATGGTTGTCAGGCATTCTCTAGAGGGTGTCATTAATGCAACCGTATCTACAATAAATAACGTGACCAGCTCTTCTCTTCAACCAATACAACCAATTCTCTTCAACCAATATATCTTCATTACTGAATGTATTTTAACCGCTAAGTTTTAAGGAAACACCCAGTCAAGCAGTTCCTGGGCATCAAAGTTTTAAAATCTACGGATTAGTCTTCCAATATATGTGTACATATATGTATTATATAAATATAAACTAGAGCTAGTAGACAGTTTGGACTGACACTATGAAGCTTGGTTAGGTTTCTAGCGTGTAATGATGCTCTGAAGCCTGCTATTATCACATTCTAAGGATCTTCTGTAGTAATGATCTGCAAGGTTTGGACTATAAACCTTGGACTGTAGCCATCCTTAATTCTGGACTATTTCAGAGCTTTTAAAACATGACATGCATGCTGTATTGGATTTCGATCAAGTGACTAAGACACGAATTTCACCACTCAAGAATTTTCTAGTTCTTGGCCATGAAAAAGGCCTTGGCTGCCAAAAGAGTGAATTTGGGCTGTTGTCCTACCGCATGATAAAGCACAATACACAGCAGCATTTGAGTGCATCTTAGCAGGCAAGATTTTTCTGCAGTCTTTAGAATTTGTTCTAGTGCACAAGATCAGTAAAAATACAGTATGTGAGCCAGGTTCAGTGATAGCTCACCACTAAGGATTTCCGTAATTTAAGGTTGATACTTGTAAAACATTTAGAACATTTGGTAGGTGCCATTTTCCAGAGCAACTACCAGAAGCACTGGTCTCTATCAAATACTCAATATCTCCGTGCATTTGAAAACAATGAGTAGAAGTTCATTTGACCCCCAGGGTGCCAGTACAGAATAGTCTGTACTCTGTCGTGGTGGTTCAAGTTGAGCAGTACCAGTGGCTCGAGAGCTGCGTGCTGCAGAACAGGTTTGATAATGGCCTTTATTTATGTAGCAGCTGGCTAGTTATTGCTTTGCAGGCAAGTGTCACTGTCTAAAATGTGAAGACACCTCTCAGAGCCAGTGGAAGGGACACAGAATGATGTGTGTGTGTGTGTGGCTGGGACATGAAAATATCAAATGCACATAGGCAGCAAATACATTATGGCTTGAGGGTTTATTTATTATGGAACGGCTGCATACTTGAAGGTGCAAAAAATGAAAAAAAAAAACAATTAAATTGTACTTAACATTGACCACTGGTGAAATATTTGTGGTCGTTACAATGTGGCCAGTCTGTATCACCACAGACCAGTGCAGCATAATGGTCCCTCTTTCCCCTCCCCATTAGTAAAGCATCTTTTTACTCCACTGTGGTGTTTCACTTTGCATCTGAAGTGATACTAGAGGAAAGAGCTGAGTACACTTATCTGGAGCTCCAGGGAGCAGTCAGGAGTAAATAAGCACTGCTACTTCATCAGTGCTCCACTGCTGCAGTAAGTGTTTGCATCTCCTCCAGAATTAGTGTCTTCAGTGCTGATCTGGAAGCAGCATCCTTTATTTAGTGTTGTATTATCTATTGTATGAGACAAGGAAAGGCACTTTGAGGAAAAATGTCATTTATCTGTGGCCACTGGACAGGTTGCGGTATAGATTTAGACCAAAGGTCCATTGCACATAGCAGGTGGCTGCAATATTCCTCAGCCTGGCACAAGGGCAAGTGTGTTAATTGTTTTCTCATTCATCAGGCACCCTTGAGCTGCCTGGCAGATCCTGCAGAGTTTATAGCCTGGAAATAGAGTGTAATCTATCTGGCTATTAAAAAGTAGAGGTCACCTAGTTTATGTTCCATCATTGTGGACCGGACATAATCTCACACTGTGCTTCTAGTCCTTGTCCTGTGTTGCTCAGATATTATATGGTCATTTAGAGCTAATGACGGCTATTCTAAGTGAGACCAGGAATTCTGAGGAACATTAACTTGGAAAAACTATGATCATACATTGGCAGGTGCTGTAGACCTTTTTAAAAATTTCCTTATATTCTTCAATCCAAAAAATACCCTTAAGATTATCTGGCCAGCAAAAATAAAAGTTAGATTTTTTCAAAGAGGAGAGAAATGTAATTACTCCTGAAATAGAGTCTGTAATATCGATGCAGTTGTCTCGTTGATGGTTCATGGCTTTTCATCTGTGATGGAGGATGGCCTGCAGTTAGAGCAAATTGAGAATCATTCAGGCACTACAGATTGGTACTGCTCTGCTCGCACCTTCCAGCAAATCGTGAATCAGTTCCCTCACCAGCCACACACACACCGAATGATTCCTGTACAGGAAATGCTGTATTTAGGAGCCTGTCACATTTTTGCCTCAGTCATAGGAGTTGTTACACCTTTATTCTCTCACTGTCTCTCTGCAGTGTGTTGGAGTGCTCAGGGGAGGTATGCCCACAAGCTGCTAAAGGACTTGTTTGCTAATTACACCAGTGCACTGAGGCCGGTGGAGAACACGGACGACATCATAAATGTCACCTTACAGATCACCCTCTCTCAAATCATTGATATGGTAATGGTGCGTCATTTTTGCAAAAATGATCAGCCCTCTTGAATGTCATGAAATTCAGATAGATTACAAATGAGAGCACACACATATTGTTCCAGGCTGTATCAATATACTCTTAAATGACATTTTCAATGTCAAAATGAATAATGTTTTCATTAGAACATAACAAAAATCTATAATGAGTCTGTTGGTGGTTTCTACCAACTTTGTACACTGATTGGAATGGATTTACACCCATTCTGCCTTGTATATTTGCACCAGAATATTTTCCAGCATATACAGTATCTATATATACATTTAAATAAATAAAGTTTTGGGGTCAGTCTTAAAATAAAACACAGTACAAACATATGTCTTCTTTACAAGCCTGGTGTATCTGATCACTTTTAAGGGGGTTGAATACTTTTGCAAGGCACTGTGAAGATGTTTTGTTTTCGAGGTGTCTGAAGTGAAAATAACTGCATGAAATATATTAATAAACATGTATATTAAATATAGCCGTAAGCAGTGATGTAGGCCCCAGGCTGTTTTGAGTAAATGATTTATGTTTGATTAGAATGCATGATTAGAGTGTACTTTTAAAAGGAAAAAACGTCTACTTAACAGGCCTATTAGGAACTAAAGGTTTTCATGAATAGTGCCACCTAGCGGCAAAATTATTTGAAACTTCACATATGAGTCCTGATATATGCATTGCATTCCTGTTTCGTGTTGATTGGCAATGTTAAGCCTGAGAAATGGATGATGAGAATTAATTGGCTGATGAAAAAATCTGATATCTTTTCTGTTGTTTTGTGTAACATTGTTTCACAGGATGAACGGAACCAAATCCTCACCACGTACCTGTGGATTCGTCAAGTCTGGTTTGATGCATATCTCATATGGAATAAGGCAGACTACGATGGACTTGATACCATCCGTATACCTAGTAGTTATGTATGGAGACCAGATATAGTCCTATATAACAAGTAGGTTGTACTGGTATTGAGTGTCATCAGTTTTAGTTCTGCCTTACCATCCTGTCTGTTAGTCCAGCCCCTTTCTTTTGACAGATAATCTGTTCACTCTGGTGTTGCCACGGACACCATGTAAAGTTGTTTATTTACTGGAGTGTTGAGCCAGTTGGTGTGGTTCTTTCTCCCATCACCTACCTCGTACTGTAAGGTGAACAGAAATCTTCCTCTCTGCATATAGTTATCTCTAATATTATTCAAAAGCTACTTGTATATATACAGTAGGGGTCTAGAGCTCATCTTTTGCTGTGCAGAGTTTGTAGCTGTTTCTCTGGCCTTTTATCAGTGGTTCATTTCTGACCACACAGGTGTCATTGTTGATGACACCCACATCCACGCCAACACTGTATCACTGCTGTGCTGAGAATGTTTCACCCTACAAATTATGTCTGATCGATGTAGTGATCAGCACTAATCTGCTAAAATTAACATACATTTATAAGTAATTCCAAAAGCAATTGAAGATGTGGACATTGCTAGCGGGCCGCCCAATGGAGGATGGGTTCCCTTTTGAGTCTTGGTCCTCCCAAGGTTTCTTCCTAAATTCCTGCCATCTTAGGGAGTTTTTCCTTGCCACTGTCGCCTTTGGCTTGCTCATTAGGGATCTGGACCCACGCAATTTGTAAAGCTGCTTTGTGACAACATGTGTTGTAAAAAGCGCTATATAAATAAAATTGAATTGAATTGAAGATGATGGAAGAGTCTGGAGATGATGTGTAACCCAGGAATCACTACGAGGACATTATGATTCAAGAATAAATAATTTTAATAAGGATGTTTACAACATATTATAGTTTAATGCCTGGTAATATAATGAAGTACATAAACAGAGTATTGGCAAAATCAGAGGAGTGGACGTGACTGTATAATTCAAAGACTCTCTAGTCTTCCCTCTAGTTCAGTGACACTTCCTGGGTGTCAGTTCCAGGCCAGCTGACCTAGGGCTCGCAGGACAAGTCATCGATTCTTTTGAAAAGAATCGTGAAAATGCTTTGTATTCTAAGCTTCACCAGGTACTTATTTTCCACAGGCCTATGTTTGCAAATTGTCCTGAACATTCAATAAACCTTCATAATAATTTGTAATGTATTCATGTAAATATTTGTTGCTGAATGTTTTGCATTTGTAAATGCAAAAAATTTTAATATTTACCAGATTTATGCTTTCTGCTGAAAACCTTCACTTGCACTTTCTTGCAACCAGTTTGTTTTTCTTAAGTTTTAATATACATCTACCTAGAAGTCACATCTTGAAGTTATTTTCTATAGTTACTTGGGATGTAAAAACTCTCTTCATAATATATTTTGACTGTATATTTTCCCAAGAACTATTCTAATTTCCTTGTGTTAATTAAGTGTTAATATTCATCAGTAACACATTTTTATGCTGTAAACATCCTTATTAAAAAAAACATATTGAATTGGCATAGATTGACCTTCCGACCTATATTGCATATTATTTTACTTATTATTTAAAATATGATCTTTTTTCAAAATTAAATCTCAGCCATCATTGCACTATTATAGTGCTTACTCAGTGCTGTTTTCCAAAATTGTTCATATTTCTTTCAAGTGAATATCACAAGTGATTGAAGAATATTTCAGATGTGAGTATCTCTTTCTTTTTCAAAGGCTACCTGTGTGTTTTATTTCTTAATATCTTTTCATAATTTTAAAGAACATCTAATCACCGTTCAAGTTTCCTACCCTCAATAGGTTCCATGATAACAATCTAAACTGAATTTAAAAGTACAGAATATTAAAGCAGACATATGCAGTCACTCCTTGAAATACTGATATATTACTGAAAAACAGAAATATAAAGCATCTTTATCTGTGTTTGGCCAAACATTTACCTAACAGTGCGGATGACCAGTTCTCTAGCTCCATGGAGACCAATGTTGTGATCCATTATGATGGCCAAATCACGTGGGATCAACCAGCCATCACCAAAAGCTCCTGCAAGGTGGACGTGTCCTTCTTCCCCTTTGACTCTCAGCAGTGTCGTCTCACCTTTGGCTCCTGGACCCACAACGGCAACCAGATGGACCTCCTCAATGCCCTGGATAGCGCTGACCTTGCCGACTTTGTGGAGAACGTTGAATGGGAAGTGCTAGGAATGCCTGCGAAGAAGAACATTATACTGTACGGTTGCTGTTCTGACCCGTATCCTGACATCACTTACACGTTGCACTTGAAGAGGAGGGCTTCCTTCTACATCTTCAACTTACTCATCCCATGCATGATGATCTCATTTCTGGCTCCCTTGGGTTTCTTCTTACCAGCTGACTCGGGAGAAAAGGTGTCCCTTGGCGTTACTGTTCTGTTGGCCCTCACTGTCTTCCAGTTGTTGGTAGCAGAGAGCATGCCTCCATCCGAGAACGTGCCGCTCATTGGTGAAATATACTACGTGCTCTTGTAGTGCATTGACTGTTTTCAATATCAGAATCACAAATGCACGCTAAAATATCTTTCAAGATTTTAATGTCATACAAAGCCAAAAAGCCAGCACCTATAACCACTATCTGCAGAGATCACATGGCTATTATATATTGTACTGTGGTGTCTCTGTAAAAACAAACAATAAAAACCTAAACCAAAAAAGCATTACTAATATGCACATTTGGTTTGGCACTCTAACACATTTATGTCTCTGGAGGTAAAACAGGCTCAAATGTAAAGCACAAATCCCCAGTCAATGGCTAAGTAGTTTAACAATACAGTACTTAGCATGAATAATGTAGCATACAAATTCTATTGCTGAACAAAACTGCCTAAGCTGCATTTATAATATTATTGAGGTTCAGTCTAGTCATTGATAAGTGCTTAAATAATACCTTGTAGCAGCCCTCTATGATGAACAATAATTTTATGGCCTCATAGTGGTAATTTATGGTTGTATCTGTTAAGTGTCATTTGCTCTGTAATGCAACCTGCTGTAATTAATCAGTCCTGTTGTGCTCACAGGGAAGTACTACATCGCCACAATGACCATGATCACAGCCTCCACAGCCCTGACCATCTTCATAATGAACATCCACCACTGTGGTCCTGAGGCTCGGCCTGTGCCGGAGTGGGCCCGCCGCTTCATCCTGCACTACCTGGCCCGAGTTTGTTTTGTTCACGAGGTGTCAGTCCATACTAAGAAACCTGTCCGAGGAGGAGGCAGCTGGACTGTCGACGGCCCAGCAAGGGAAGAGGACTTGGCTTTCAAAGTGCAAGGAGCTGCGACCAGTGAGGCGAAGGATCCTCAGAGGCTGGACCGTGAGGAAAAAGCGGAAGATGACCTGAGTCCAACCGTGTCTTCAGACGCAAACCAAACAGACTACGTTAGTGTATGGAAGGATGGGGCGTTTGTGAGCGCTGAGCGTGCTGAAGTGTCAGGAGCAGCTGGAAGGTGTGGCGGGCGGGACAGGAGAGACGGGAAAAGAAAAGATGGACGTGTTGGTGCCATAGGTGGTAAGGAGTCACTGGAGAGAAAGGAGGTGGTGTTTAAGGGCCAATGCCAATGTCATCACCAGTCTTTACTGAGGAACATCGAGTATATTGCCGGCTGTTATCACGAACAAAAGGCCACGCAGAGACGGACTGGCGAGTGGCGTAAAGTTGCGAAGGTCATGGATCGTTTCTTCATGTGGATCTTCTTCATCATGGTGTTCCTTATGAGTTTGCTCATATTGGGAAAGGCTGTCTAGGTTGTCACACAATATGCATTCCTTTTGATTTATTCAGATGGCAGCTTTACAGACTCCTTATCTGTGCCACACTATCTCTTAAGGTAAATTATTTTGACCAAATTTGATGGCAGCACCGCATGAATCCTTCTCCAGGAAGGAAATATGGCTAAACTAAAAGTTGGAAAAATGTCAGATAGAACTTTTGTTTCTATAGTTTATGTAACCTGATGCAATTTAACTTGCTAGTCAGTATTAGTTAACTTGGTAGTTAACCTTATTAATCGACAATGTCAGTGCAAGAAAATAGCTCCTTATAGTCTGTGATCTGTCCTGCTAAATAAGCTAGATAGCCAGCAAACAAATATCACAGCAAAACTGACGGAGCTGCCTTTCTGAGTGACATACTCCGAGTGATGTACTCCATTATTAGTGAACAAGTGGAGTGTCTGTATCAGTGTTGACATAGGTGCTCTGTAAATATGGTGGGTGTAGTATTATTGTTCTACTTCAATTACAGAAATGCTTAGTGAGAGTAAAAGACAATGAAAATGAAGCCAAACAAAATTCTTGCTTTTGAATCTTGCGTTCCACTGACTGCTTGTATTTTGTTTCAAACACTGCCTGTTTCTGCATGAGAGCCATAGGACCTTTATTGGACTTGTTCTTGATGATCAAACTGTGTTGTTATAATCCTGCATTTGAGACAATGTCAATGTAAATCTTTAGATGCATTATGCAATGTCGGTGTTTTCATAGCTTTTAGGCAAAGCAGAATGAAGAAATAAACCTTAGTGCCAGTGAGTTTGTGGATCTTCTGTTCTATGTCACTTATTATGCAGCAATGGAGGATGAAACCATTGGAGTGGACTGCTGCTGGCACATGTTCTTATTCTTGCATGCGCCACTGTCAAAGCAATTGCATGCGCTACTGTCAAAACAATTTCAAATAGGATAAGGTACATGAGAGCTGCATTAACTGCTATTAAGGGTTGAACTCATCTTCACAGTGATTCAGCTTGAAAAATGTGAACACATTTAAACAATTTTCGATTTTCTATTCTTCTGATTGGCAGACGTGACCTACACTGACACTGATGCAATGGAATCATGGCCACACAGCACACCACACATTCAGAGTGTGCTGCCGTGCTGAGGTGATACTGGAGTACACTCACTGCATAGGGTGTTCGATCAGAGGTTTCTTTGGTTCCGTTGCAATGTGGACTGCTAAAGGAAGTCATTCCTGCCCAGTGAAATCACTCTATACAATGACCATATATTGTGTGGAAAAAACATCCACAAATTAAAGGGGAAGATGAGGCATGAGAGGAAGATGCACACTTGTCAGGAACAACTCCACCACTCACCAACAGCCAAAAGTCCAATAGTTAACCTTTCAAACAAGGTACTCACAACATACAAACTTTCTGCCTTCAGGGACTGAGTTTCAGTTACAGATGTTTTTTCTTAAACATTTTGGAACATGGGAAAAAAAACAAAAGCAGTATAAACAATTGGAACAACTATTTACATACGTATACTATAATGGAAATATGAAAAGCATTCATTAATTTGAGTTATGTGTTCTTCACTGTGCTAAAATATGTTTTACGTGCACTTTGTTGAACTTTAAATATCATTTTTTAATCCATATGAGGTCTCAAGTAGGTGGCAAATTGCTGCTATTGATTAAAAAAATGGCTACAATAATAGTTAATATTTAAATAAATAATCTTCAAGCATGTTACAGTTGACCATATGCTTTCCGTCATGTAACATTCTTCGTCAGAATGCCAGACAGTGAAGGATGATTCATCTCTCCACACGTTTGTACTGCTCCAGAGTTCAGTGTAACCACGCTTTTTCTCTGGTCCAGGTGATGCTTGGCATTACACAAGCTTGTGTGTTATTTAGTGGCCATGGAAACCCATTTTATGACATGATGCACAAGTTCTTATGCTAATGTGACTTCCAGCAGCTGTATGAAATTGTAGTGAGTGATGCAACACAGATGGGGATGTTTACATTTCTGCTCTTTTGTGACCCCTCTCTGTAGGTTTGCATGGTCTACCATTTTGTAGCTAAGCTGGAAGCCTGTGGTTGCCCGGAGAAAAATACATTCTGTGTGCTTTAGAATATTAAAATGTAGAACACTCTAATACACAGTATACTTTATTTACCCTGGAAGCTTTGGTTTCTGCAGTCCCAGCAGCTCCAGGTCCCATTCAGCACCTCCTTCCACCCACCCCACCGCTGACCCAGCGTCTACAATTTTCCACCTTTGAACCCATGCCAGTGCCTGCCCCTCCCCCCAACCCCACTGCCTCTGTGCTTACCATTACACTTTAGTTACTGTCAAATCTTTGTTCATGCTGTAGACCCTCCGCCTCTGTTGTAAGAGTTGGCTCCAGCACTATACCGCCATACGGATAACAGGCGGTAATTGTTGGTAGAGGTTTCAGGACTTGCTCTCGGGCTCCTCTTCCTTTCTCCTCCCGAGTGCTTCTCTCTCCTCTTGGGTTGGTCCTCCTCCATCTTTTATTTTGTTGAAACCAAAAAGACAAGTTTGTCTACTTTCCTTGTGTTTTTCTGTGCATTTCTGTTGAAATTCCCCTGGCATCCTTTGTTCTTTTCTTCCCACCCAAACTGTTTGGGGATTTTTTTTCCTCTTTTCTTTTGTTCTCTACCTTTATCACCCGGATGTTCCCTTTCACTCCTTTTATTCTCAAGCCGTGTCATCTGGCTTCTTAGTTCTGTGGTTTTGTGGCGACTCAGGTTCTCTTCCTGGACCCTATGGTTTTTCCGCCTATTGCTTTCACGCACTCTCAGTTCTAACTAAGCTATCTCAGCAGTCGGATCCTACCTACCAAAACACTGGCGTCTAACCCGGTGAACCTCTGGTTAACCAGCATGGTGATCCTGGTACGCCTCCCACCTCTGGCAAGGCACCGTGTCACAGCTGTCCCACGTTGTGACTTACCCACAAGGTAGTAGCGTGGTCGTTGGCCATGAACAACAGCCAGGTACTCTGTGTGATGGCAAGAAGGCCTGGTGTTTGTGATGGAGGGAGTGGTTGAATTACAAACCTGCCACTTAGATACCGAAACCATCATATTTCATCAGGTGAAATAAGACATTACCTGATGAATTACCTGATGAATTACCTGACATTACCTAAAGTGTGACATGGGTGAAGCCTGATATCAGTTAGAAGTCCAGCGTCACATGTCCTTGCATTTGTTTCCGTAGGCCATTGACCTGCACACATTCACAAGTCGACACCTACAGGACATTGGTTCAGTCAGTAAGCTGACTTCAGAGTAAAATAGTGAGCCAGCAGTGGTGGTTTATGATTTACAATTGACTGGGTAATGGTTGACAGCTACTTGGAACAGGTGATAGGCTGTAAGTACTTAGTAGTTTAAGAAGATTTAATTAAGTGATCACTCACAAATCTTTAACAGTATTCACAAGTGTATTTACATAATAAATGTATGTAAACAGCATCCAGCATCCAACACCCAAGGCTACTCATGAAAGAGTCCAATAAAGGCTGAGGCAGCGTATACAACACAGCACCCTGTGCAGTTATTAACTGACATCAGAATACAAAAGTGGTACCAGTGATGGTCGATTACAATTCATAATTGTCTACAAAATGTTTGTCAGCAAGTACAGCTACAACAGATAAACTGTGGCTAAAGAAAGTACACTCAGTGTAAGATACAGCTGTGTCACTGCTTATTAACCATCTAATGTCATTATTGACAAATAAAAATTACAATGTATTTTAACAGTTTTAGAGGAGTGGAGGATGTTCCCCCAGATATGCTTCTGGTTCCATCTCAACGGGAGTCCATAAGACCCTTTTGAAGTTGAGGTCAATTTTAACATAAATAATCAAACCTCCCTTTGAAATATTCATATTTCCTCCCATTTGATCACATAAGCAGTAAGGTTAATTAGACCTTTGCCTTCATTAGACACTGCAGGAAGGATAGAACTCTTATGAGAATTTCTTCTACTGTCTTCTACAACATGCACAAACAGGACTCATCATTCTAGATGATGATTATCTGATAGTTTTTTGCAAAAACTGACCTTGAAAATCAACATACAAACCAGGCAAACTCAATTTTATTACAGTCCCTTGCTAACAGAGTAACAAGTATTGATGGAAGGTATGTACCAAATTAAATGTTTGACAATCCAGGATTTTCATTTTAAACAGTTAAAACGAACTTATTACTTGGTGAATATGTCTGTGTACTTTAACTTTACAGTGAAATGTAACTGAGCAATCTACTCCTTGCCACCGATAGAACCAAAGCAATTAAGGCCTACGAATCAAATTCAAGTCACAGGGAGGTAATTAAACGTGCAAACGAAAAACAATGTAACCAGAGAAACCGAACTTTTAATTGGTTCAAATGATGCTTTTAATTGGTGTGAACAAAAATAACCACATGCACTGGAGAGGTGAAATTTCCTTTTGTTTTCATATTTAATCCCTCAAGTGTACTGTTTCTTAATTTTGCAACGACTAGAGGTAGTCAATACCGTTTCTAAAACAGAATGCTTTGTACAAATGTATTTTTTTCCTCTCTATGTTTGCTAACAGTTATGGCTTTTGACAAATACTTGGCTATCTGTCATCTTTTATGCTGCACGTCAGTTATGACCAGAAAGGTTTGTTATTTGCTTACAGTTTTAGTGTTCATCTTTGGATATATCATGCCTCTTCCTGCTTTGATCTTAGCACTGCCACTGCCCTTCTACGGGCCCAACATAGTTAAACATATGTGCGAACACAATTCACTTGTGCATTTGGCCTTCACTGGCATTACAAGGGACAGTGTTGTACCACTAACCTTGGCAGCAGTCAACTGGTACAAAGACAAGACATATATAAACAGACAAACGAAAGGTGAAGGGGTTAATAGACCCCGACCACCTGAGGGACGCACACAATGCAACAACAACAGGACAACTGCCGCTGTGCTGGAGGCGACCGGTAGGGGGAGCCTCCCTCACAGTGACAATTAGTATGGAAGTATAACTAGTATTATCATTATTATTATTATTATTAACAACAACAATAGTGTATACTGTATACAAATATAATTATACAATGTATTCTACAGGGTGGGCCATTTATATGGGTACACCTAAAAAAAATGGGAATGGTTGGTGATCAACTTCCTGTTTGTGGCACATTAGTATATGGGAGGGGGAAAACTTTTCAAGATGGGTGGTGACCATGGCAAATTAAATATTTTGCAAACACTAATAATAACAAATACAAATGTCCTTTTGTCTGTCATATCTGGCTTTGCCTCCCTACCCTCCCTATACTGTCAAGTATTTGTTTTCCTGTTCCATGTGCTTCTGTTTACTTTCCTGCCTTCCCCGTTTAATCTGTAATCCCCCCCCCCCCCACCTTCTATTTTAGGTGTTCCTTATCTAGTCCTAGTTAATGTTAAGCCCTGTGTTCCCCATGTTTGTTTGCTGGCCTTTGTTTGATGTACAACTGTTTAGGTCAATGTTTCTTGTTTATGGACATTGTGTTTAATATGTCTATGTAACAGGCGGCATGGTGGTGTGGTGGTTAGCACTGTCGCCTCACAGCAAGGCGGTCTGGGTTCGATTCTCGGTCTGGGCTGCTCTGTGTGGAGTTTGCATGTTCTCCCTGTGCCTGCGTGGGTTTTCTCCGGGTACTCTGGTTTCCTCCCACAGTCCAAAGACATGCATGTTAGGTTGATTGGTAACTCTAGATTGCCCATAGGTGTGTGTGTGTGTGCGCGTGTGTGTTGGCCATGTGGTGGACTGGCGAACTGCCCATGGTGTACCCTGCCTTCGCCCGGAGATGCTGGGATTGGCTCCAGCCCCCCCGTGACCCCGACTAGCGGGAATAAGCGGTATGGATAATGAATGAATGAATGTCTATGTAACGAGAACACCAAAGGACAGATGCTTACAAGCTCCTGTTATTAAAAGGGAAACACTTGACTTCTCTTGCTGGTCTCTTTACGAACTGAGATGGTGACTAAAACCAGAGGAGCAGGCACAGGAGTAAATGTGAAAGCAGTCTGATTGGTCCGAAGCCGTCAGACAATCCGCGTAAACAAACAAATTAGACATGGATAGAGCAAAGTCGAAAACCAGAAGCCAAAACAGAATGATAACCAGAGAAGCTAGATAATAGACCGCTCGGTCTGCCGGACAACACCACGGCAATACTCTGCATCGGCTAGGTGAGTGCAGCGGTTTTAAATAGAGACATGGACAGGTGATGGTAATCGATAATCAGGGGATGCAGATCTGGCATAGTTGGATAATTGGTAGATGGATTCAGGGTAGTGGGGTCCATGTTAGACAGTGTGACAGTCTAACCCTGTGCTTCGAGTTAATTGTGTATCTCTTTCTGGACAACCTGGCTTTTTGACCTTGGAATGTAATGTAATGTAAATGATGATGACTCTGGATTTACCTCTATGAAATCTTGCTCTTCTCAGTGTTTGTATCTGCCTCTTATTGGCTCCCCTCCTATACTGCAAAATAATTAAATTAATTGAGGATCACCTATGACAATATTTTGGCACATAGAAATGTGTATTATTTATGTATCCAGGCTCAAATATTTCATACACAGATGTTAAAGATTGCAGGTAATTGTTTTGATTTTGCACCTGTTCTCAATCGCCACCGCCCCTTTATAACCCTACAGGTTCCGCCGTCCAGTGCTGCGCCTTTCTCTCTTCTGATGCTTTAGAGCTTGATGCCGTACTGGACTCTGTTTGCTGCGTTGGACTTTGAGAGTTGTGTTTGTTTAGTGTGTGCTGCTTTGCCGAGCCTTACTGTGAACACTTCCTGCGCATAGTTTTGCTTGAGCTAAATAATAAAGACTTCACAGCTCGCAACACGTGTTCTATGTATATCTGTGGCAGAACGTCTGGTTCTAGTTAAAAGCAATGATCACAGAAGAGAAGGACCTTGGGGCAGAGAAAATAACGATTGGACTGTGTCCTGAATCCCATTCACAACCATTACTCTCAGGTTCTTTCTGCCCTGCCCAGATTTTCTCCCAACCCTGAAATGGACTGACACAGTTAATTTGAAATCAGCCCCACCTGTGGGTCGCTTGTCCCCAGTTCCCCACCCATGTACATTCCTCTTATACAGCTCTCTTCCCCTTTCTCTTTGCAAAATTTAGCCAAATTTTTGCAACTGGATCCTATTATGTCTTGGGTGTTTGCTGCTATTACAGAATGGATGCAATAATTACTTGCATTTGTAGGGGTCCTCATCTGGAGTCACTTCTTTGAAGGTCAGCATGATCTGTTGCTATGGCTTGGTTTATGTAGTCTTGTTGTTTCTATCTCCATTCCCATTCCTCTCGCTCTGTTTGCTTTGTTAACAGGGTCATAACTGGAGGGCTTAGCATTCCTGCCATTTACCCAGCCACCAACCAAACCTATGCAGTCCACCCACTTATATAATATAGATACAGTCCCTGACATAAGTTCTGTCGCTTATCCATGTTGTGGAAACAAAAGCTTATAACCTGACTTTAAATTCATCCATTGGTTTTAGAAATGACTCATATGAAAGCTGAAACCCTCCTAAATGAGATTTAATTTACAAAAATAAATTTGCTTCACTGCAGAAATATTGATCATTTAATGAACACAGAAAGGTCAGATTTTGGCAAGACAAAAGTTTTGTCGCCCACAGAAAGTAATGTGGAAATCAAACAAATAATTCACTTCATATACAAATATATGCTTCATAACACTGGTGAATGACGTTGTGGTGCTATTAGAGCCATATTTAATATTTTGTGTGACTTCCACGAGCTTGAAGGACTGCATCCATGCGGTTCGACAATGATTCATACAATTTATTGATGAAGTCATCAGGAATAGCAAAGAATGCAGTCTTACATGCCTCCCAGAGTTCATCAAAATTCTTTGGTTTTGTCTTCCAAGCTTCCTCTTTCATCCTACCCCAAACATGCTCAATGATGTTCATGTCTGGTGACTGGGCTGGCCAGTCCTGGAGCACCTTGATCTTCTTCGCCTTGAGAAACTTTGATGTAGAGATGGATGTATGAGATGGAGCACCATCCTGCTGCAAAATTTGACCCCTTTTATGATTGAGAATGTAAGATGTAGCTAATACTTATTGATATTTTAGGCTATTGATATTGCCTTCCACCTTGCAAATGTTTCGCACACCCCCATACTGAATGTAACCCCAGACCATGATCTTTCCACCACCAAACTTGACTGTTTTCTGGGTGAATCTTGGATCCATACGGGCTCCAGTAGGTCTCCTGCAGTATTTGTGGTGGCTGTGGTGTAATTCAACTGAAGATTCATCTGAGAAATCCACCTTCTGCCACTTTTCCAGCATCCATCCGTTTAGCAGGCTGTGGGCCTTGGCAAATGCCACACGTTTTTTACCTGCCTTTTTGTTTAGTGCTGGCTTCTGGGCACTGATTCGACCATGGAGGCCATTTCGAGACAGAATCCTACAAACTGTTCTAGTTGACACAGGGACTTGAGGTGACCAGGCCTGGTGGAGTTCTGCTGCAGTGGAAGAGGGACTGGCTTTGGATTTTCTAACCAACAAACGTTCCTCCCGAGCAGTTGTTTTGTGGGGTCTGCCGGACCTGGGCTTGTCAAAAACATCTCCAGTCTCTTCAAATCTTTTTTTAATTTTTTGTACTTGTCGCTGAGACACATTAAAGGGGCCAGCCACCTCTGCAGTGGATTTGGTCTTCAGCGTCTTGATAATCAAGGCTTTGGTCGCAGGATGGATTTTTGGCATGTTGTCAGAGGTCAAGTTGCAGTGCAAGTGAAGGTCTGGGGTGCTGGAGTTCTTTTTTATACACACCCACTAATTAACCAATCAAGTAGTGAGCACAGGTGAGGCTGTAAACTAGGACTGGGTGCATTATATGACAAGGCGACAAAACTTTTGTCTTGCCAAAATCTGAACTTTCTGTGTTCATTAAATGATCAATATTTCTGCAGTGAAGCAAATTTATTTTCGTGAATTAAATCTCATTTGGGAGGGTTTCAGCTTTCATATGAGTCATTTCTAAAACCAATGGATGAATTTAAAGTCAGGTTATAAGCTTTTGTTTCCACAACATGGATAAGCGACAGAACTTATGTCAGGGACTGTATACACAGAGATATAATCTCTCCAGTGTATCCTGGGTCTTCCCCGGGGTCTCCTCCCAGTTGGACATGCCTGGGTGACATCCGAACCAGATTCCCGAACCACCTCAAATGGCTCCTCTCTACATGGAGGAGCAGCGACTCTACTCACCTACAGTTTAAAACATCAATTCAAATCAATCAGGCATAATGGCTATCCACATACCAAACTTTAATTTGAAATGTTTTTGTGCATATTTTGGCTTCATCATATTTAAATTACAATGGTATTTACCAAAAGTTTCCCACACATTTTAACTATGAAAAAAGGAACACCGCTATAGCAGTTATCTACAGTTATCTAGAGTTAATAATCACAACATATATTTGAAATCATATAAGACTTAAATGGCTTGTAATGGTATAATAAACTAAGCTGCAATGAGGCATTAAGGGACTAAAATAATTAATTGCTGGTTTAAATTAGGTTTGGACACCGTTACAGTTTATTACATCCACTGATTAGAGGTTGTAAACATGCTCTCGCCTTCCTTGACAAGAGCACGCTGCTCACGGTAGTGTATAATTAGCCCAGGATGCCATCCCCAGTATTTTTCGTGAGTGTCTTAAAAGCCCTAGGAGGTAAATGGGCAGTACATGTACCCTAGGGCATTGACCGTCAACCATTTAATTTCAATGTGTTATATGATGTGAGAAATCCCTTGACACATGATTTCATCTTCTAATTATTCTATAAATATAACATAGCAAATGTGTGCTTGTTGTGTTTAGTTCTTACACAGTACATAACCACCATTCTAAATGTGTTGGTCAGAGCACAAATCTACAACAGTCTCCAACATGAATGTTTCAAAATCCCCTGGGTTTCAAACCATGGTGAGAAACTTTTCATCGACCTGGACATTAGAAGCTGGTTCATTAGATTTAAGATGTAAAATTATATGAATAACAGAAACAGTAACAAACCTTTCATTTCATCCAGCTACGTCATTGCATGGTTAAAATGCATGCATCTGGACCCATACGATTGTAAAGCTGCTTTGTGACAATATGTGTGTAAAAAGCGCTATATAAGTAAATTTGACTTTGACTTAAAATGTACCTGAAGTTCTCTAAATCTATGGGGAAATAGAAGTTCCCTGCCACTAACAGTAACAAAATGATTAAGGTACACAAGTTAAAATCCAAATCCAACAGAGATTATTTACCTTGTATCATTATCCGTTAATGGAAAACAATGTAACCACAGAAACAAAAAACATTAAACTTTAATTGAGAGTCTGAGAATAGCTTTTAATTGATGTGAATGAAAACAAACACTTGCTCCTGACAACCAATTAAGGTAATTAAGGTAATTAAGGTAATGGAGGCCTCTTGTTTTTAACAGTGTATTTATATCCTCATCCATACATCCATGTTTCTTGATTTCTAAAGAAGAAATCCAATTGAGCATGGATTGCATGTCTGCATTTTAGAACAAAAATGCAGGTTCTGTTCTATTAGCTGTTTCATATAGAATTTTCCATTGATAAATGTGCATCACATTTTCATATGTTTTCATATGTTTACATTTTAAACCAATTCAAATGTTGGAGTTGTGGTCTGCATTCAAAACCATATTGAACACAGTGTCATTTCTTCTCTGATTGTTTTATTCAGTTGCTGATTTCCACTAAAATGAACACAACAGAGGCAGTGACATTTTTTATTATTGAGGGTTTGAAGGACAAATATATGATTCTCTTTTCTGTTTTCCTGACAATCTATGTCCTTGTACTGGTGGGAAACAGTATGATCATGTATATCACCAGTACAGACTGCAAACTGCACTCACCCATGTACTTTTTCCTGGACAATCTGTCCTTATGTGATATAATCTACACCACGGTGACTATTCCAAACATGCTTTCAGGATTCCTAGTGGAAGTCAAGACCATTTCTAAAACAGGATGCTTTGTACAAATGTATTTTTTTCTTTCTATGACTGTAACAGGACGTGCTTTGCTAACAGTTATGGCTTTTGACAGGTACTTAGCTATTTGTCATCCTTTACACTACATGTCAGTCATGACAAGGAAAGTTTGTTTTTTGCTCCTATTTTTAGCCTGGGCCTTTGGATGGATCATGCCTCTTCCTGCTTTGATCTTAGCACTGCCACTGCCCTTCTGTGGGCCCAACATAGTTAAACATATCTTCTGTGATCACAGCTCAGTTGTGAACCTGGCTTGTACTAACACCTCGAGGAACAGCTTAATCGCGCTAATCATTGCTTTAGTTGCCCTGATTGGCACTTTACTGCTAATTCTGGCATCATACATCAGCATTGCAAAAGCCATCAGCAGAATGGGCTCAGCTGAAAGACTGAAAGCTCTTGGTACTTGTGGTTCCCACCTAATAGTGGTCTGTATCTCCTATGTGTCTGCCTCCTGTGTGTACATCTCTTACAGGGTGACCTTGTTTGACTCAGACGTACGATTGGTTGTTGCTGTGCTTTACTCTGTACTGACACCCCTGCTGAACCCCTTCATCTACAGCTTAAGGAATAAAGAGCTACAGTGTGCACTGAAAAGAGCTTTCAGCAGATACAACACAGTCTCACAGACAAGCAAGAGTGTCAGTAAAACTGTGCCCACTGTCTCCTAATGAAATGGTAACAGGTCTTCACAGGTTTTAGATACTCAAATGTATTGCTTCAGCTTGCTTGTTTGAGTTGTGATGAACTTTTAAATGTGATCAAGTAGTGTGGCGCACCAGCACAATTACTCCATAACTCTATTATTTCATTTCATTATTTGAGACATGGATCCTGCACTCTGCATATTTATGTTTTTGTTGTACTGCTGTATTTATTTATCTAACAAGGTATTGCCTGTACATAAAATGTAAATAATGTCCATAATCTGTCAGACATTAACAGTGATCATACTAGCAAGTGGGTTGAGATTTAAAGATATTGTGTTTTTTCATTAAAGCTGCACTTTAGATTGCTTATGTGTTAAATTAAATCCTGTTATGTAATTAAATACAGCTGCTTTTACTCTGCTTCTTTCCACATTGAGATCTGAAAACCCCAAGTGACACCAAAGCCTGAGAAACAGAGATTTGCTGGATCAATCTCCGTGAAACTAATTCTTAACATATGTTGTCCCTGCTTGTGAAAAAACAATCTCATAACCTAAGGATGTTTTTCCTGGCTATCTACTGACAGGCTTCCAAAGAGGAATGTTTAAACATGTTTGTTTGGTCTGTCTTTGTTTGAAAAGTACTTTGTTTTAAACCATGAAATTGAAATAGATATAATTGGTGGTACTATAACAAAATGTATAAATTCTTGATCTCATTTTGAACAGTGTATTCAGTATTCTACCCTATCCTGTCAAACCAGGTTACTAAATTAACAGCTTACTAAATAAACAGCAAAGCCAGTGCCGTGGTACAGGTTCATCATGATTATACCAGCCTCATTGTTTTATCAACATAGTTATTATACTGGTACCGATAGGGCTGCGCGATATTGTTTCAGCATCATTGCAATGTGCGCATAAGCAATAGTCACATTGCAGGATGTGCAATGTCACTAAAGGGAAATTAAAACACTTGACAATGCTTGTAAAATTTGCACAATATCACTCCACTGCATGTGTGTGACATGCAGTTTTCACATGCACATCGAACCATCCAATCATTTGTGATCATCAACAGCTAAAGTGGCCCCTCCACCCGCTAGTCGTTTACCATAGTTTGAAAATGAGCAATTTGCAAATAGAAAATCAATATCTATGGGGATAAATCAGTGTCACCCGAACCTGAAATCATGATTCTTGAAAAAAAGTCTGTGAAATTTAGTCAGGTATCCAAAAATTCAGGTATTCATTCAGGAAATTAGGCATTAAATTAAAATGCAGGTAAAAAAATATTCAGGTAACACAAATTCAGCTAGTGGAAATTCAGGTTGAAAATTTCAAATGGCCCTTTTTTTCAAGCGGTTTAAATTATGCTGATGGCATGAGCATTCACTGATAAACAATCTGTAATAAATACTTTTAACTTACAGTGTCTCGTTAACGGTCAGCGGATGCCACAGTCATGTAGCACTGGCCACGCTAAATGCCACGATTATTGTGGCAGCTGCCACAAGGTGCCATTTCTGGGTGGCACAGAGGCCACTTCATGAATTTACATAACCTGATTTTTGGATACCTGAGTAACTTTAACAGACTTTTTTCCAAGAATCATGGATTTCAGGTTCAGGTGACGTGGATAAATGTCTGATATATGGAATTATTTCTGCTACAGAACAAATCAGGTTTTTGTCAACACTGTCTTGCTGTTGTTGCCACAACACGAGATGACACGTTTAATTTGTTTGGCCATTTAAGGCAACACCATGAAGTTCAGCAAAAAACTCTTTCTGATGTCTTTGCAGTGTTTCACCATATGTGAAAGGTTCTGGACAAGTTTTCACCTTGCGAAATATATGGTACCAGTTAATAAAGTTACCAAAGAGGGTTTAACAACATGATCTGATCTCTTGATAAGCGGTATGTAATAACATTGAGCACGTATTTTTCTCAAGTTACCATCCTGGAGTTGTACGAGAAATGCAATGCAAAAATTGAAACAGAATTGTCGCATGTAGAGTATTATGCAGCTACAACAGACCCCTGCATAATTCTGACTGTCCATTTATTAATGAGGATTTCCAACTGAAAAGTCAATGTCTGCAAACGTCCGGAACATCATACACATATCGCAATATACTTCAGGAAAAAAAATTGTTTTTCCAATATCATCTGGTCTCAGGTCTAGGTACCGGTGATCAAACACTTTATTTAATTGTAAATAAATACTAAATAGTAAAAATGTAAATAAATTCAATACTAAAGAATGCATAAGGTTAATGAGTTATGAGCTAAATAATTTCTTAAAATATCATTGTGTCTGTGCGTATGTTATGGAGCTCCTCAATCAATCATTCATTCATTATCCATACCGCTTATTCCCGCTAGTCGGGGTCACGGGGGGGCTGGAGCCAATCCCAGCATCTCCAGGCAAAGGCAGGGTACACCATGGGCAGTTCGCCAGTCCACCACATGGCCAACACGCACACACACACTCACGGGCAATCTAGAGTGACCAATCAACCTAAGATGCATGTCTTTGGACTGTGGGAGGAAACCGGAGTACCCAGAGAAAACCCACACAGGCACAGGGAGAACATGCAAACTCCACACAGAGCAGCCCAGACCGAGAATCGAACCCAGACCGCCTTGCTGTGAGGCGACAGTGCTAACCACCACACCACCATGCCGCCCCTCAATCAATCAATCAATCAAAATTGATTTATATAGCGCTTTTTTACAACAGTTGTTGTCACAAAGCAGCTTTACAAGTTTACGAGTCCAAGCACCCAGTAAGCAAGCCCAGGGCGACAGTGGCAAGGAAAAACTCCCTGGGGGGGATCCATCCTCCTCTAGCCGACACGGTCATATAACAATTAGTGAAACGCGTAAGCAAACAAAAGATGGGAATGATAATTCTGGGGGATAAATCTTTGTGTGTATTTATATACATGAGTTCTCTAAGTAATTCCTATTCAGTCCTAAACTTCTTGATGGTTGGTAATAGTCCAGGGCCACAGAGATACAGCCTTATCAGGGGAGAATTCGGGGTGGTGAGAGGGTCCAGGGTAGTGGGTTAATCCTTCATCCACAGCTGGTTAGACAGGGCAGTGGGTTCATCCTTAATCATAGCTGGTTAGGCAGGAGGTGGATGACCCAGGGTGGTCTCTCCTCGTCTCAGTATTTCTTGGGTAGGCGGGCAGCCATTTTGGAATGAGAAAAGAGGGAATATTAGCTCTGTATGGGATCATATGTGAGACAGAGGAAATTTAAACATTTCTGAAGTGTGGCAGCAACTCTGGCAGTAAATTATTACAGCCTAGCTAAAAGGGCAGAACCAGAAGGTAACACAGACTTGGGAGCATTCTGAAACATTGGCATCCATCCTCTACACTGTCAACAAACTTGAGTGACCACCTGTAGTGACAGAACAACAGCACCAGCACCCCAGTCTACCATAAAACCCTTTGCCAAATGGTAAACTAAATAAGTAAGTTTTCAACCTAGGGACAGGGCGGGACGGACTAAGAGTAGACACCACGACCAGGACAAGGGATCAGGGGAGACTGGACAGGACCAGGGTGAGACATGGGAGTGGGGCCAGGGAACGAGGCAGACGCAAAGACAGAGGTAAATATATGTCGGATAACAGACACATGGACAGGAACAAAATGGGTCACAATTCTAGGGACAGACACGGGGACAGGGACTGAAACAACTCCTCCAACTAAAGACACAGGGGCAAACATGCAGACACGAACAAAGACAACGACAGGAACAGGGACCAACAGAAGACCAGGGACAGGGCATGGAACAAAAGGTAACTCGGGCACAGAAACAGAACCACCCTTGGGGAAGGTGAATACATTTTCAAGTACCGGCCCACAGGCAGGCAGTGCAGTCTCTGCAGGGGCTGGTAAAGCCCGCAGACGGGCCGCGGGGACTGGAGGTATTCGCAGGCAAGCCGCAGGGACAGGAGCAGTCAGCTGGCGGGTAGCGGGGACTGGAGGAGTCAGCTGGCGGGGAGCGGGGACTGGAGGAATCAGCTGGCGGGGAGCGGGGACTGGAGGTGGTGGTGACCCCTTCTGGGTCGCGGGGTCAGGAGGCGAGGGTGACCCCTTCCGGGTCGCGGTGGACAGGAGGCGGTGATGACCCCTTCCGGTTCGAGGGGACAGGAATGGCATGCTATGACCCCTTCTGGGTCGCGAGGGCAGGAGTCTCTGCAGTACCGGAGAACATAGTCGCTACAGGAGCCCTGGGAAGCGACGCGGTCGTGGAGGCCCGGGGGAGTGTCCCGGCAGACGAGACCTGGGGGAACGTCATGGCAGACGAGGCTTGGTGGAGCGTCGCTGTCGCGGAGGCCCTGGGAACCAACGCTTTCGCCGTCGCGGAGGCCTTGAGAAGGCGCAGAACGAACAAGGCAGAGTAACTAAATATAACAAACTTGGAAACACAACTAACGGAACACACCAGAAGACTAGGGCAAACAGGCTGTACAACAATACGGGATACACAGAGCAAAGTAATAACTACACGGCATGAAAATAAGCAAATAAGGTAAACGGAGTAAGGATAAAGGCAAGGAAACATGAATGACTTACAACAACGACCGACAACGAAAGCCATGACAGTGGAAGCTAAATACACAGAGACAGGGAAATAGACACAGGTGGAAATAATCACTGGGGCAGGGAAAACACAGTGCAGGGGTGTGACAGACAACGGGGAAACCATGGAAATGAAGAAACAAGGCAGGGCTAGGGTGAATGACACAAGGTAAGGATGGAGGGCGGAGCTATACGTGACAGCGTTCTTATTTGTGGACAGATTCATTATTCTTATAGACAACATCTCAAAGGAATTGGGGATATCAAAGTGTTTCTGATGAATTTCTAATGAATCTTTGTTTAGAGCTAAATATTCACCAGATCGAGTCCAAGTTTCTGTGAGACATAGAACTCCAAATTTCTGGTCGGTTATAATCTCGTTCACAATAGCTGCTTTAGAATTGAGCGATCGAATATTGAGTAATCCGATTTTCAGTCCTATTGCTACTAATAATCGGATGCAAGGTTTGAATGTTAGTTGAGATCTTAGGACAGATTATTTTCCTATGATTGAATTTAAATGTATATCGTTGGCCCCTACATGTATAACTATCCTCGAATATCTCCTATTGGCTAACAATCTAAGGTTGCCACTAATGTCCAATGCTCTGGCTCCTGGTAAAGAACTAACTGTAACCATTGAAGCCCCTAAAGGATTAGCTACTTTCACGTGCCGAACGATAGAATCGCCTATGACCAGAATCCGTGAGACAGGCTCCTCAGCAGGTGCTTCACTGAGCGGGGCAAACCTGTTGGACACGTGAACTGGGGAGTGGTGGTCTGGTGGGCTAGTGTTGCCGTTAGCTGCAGCCCTCGCTCTCCGACTATGCCGCCAAGACGTCATCCACGTGCCCTGCTGTGAGGGCTCTAACACCGGAGTTGCAGAGGCACTAGTTCTCCTGGGCGCGTCCACAGCTACAACTGACTCTTGCTCTCTATCCCTTAATAATGAGTGGACGCGGCACTCTAAACTTTCCACTTTCGCCACGAGAGAAGTAACTAACTCTCACAAATGCTATCGCTATTACTGTCAGTGGCGAAAAGGTCTAAGCTAAACATGCCACACTCTGAACAGGCAAACAAACAAACACCAGCCATAGATAAATCAAAAACTTAGCACGTTTAGACGATTTTAGGGACTTATGCACATGAAGGAACACCAGAAACAGATAAACCAGGCAAAGACACAGAGGACACCGGAAGAGCAGAAGCAACAGAAGTAGCGGGAGAAACCGAAGCAAAACCAGGAGAGCTAGAAGACACAGGGAACACAGAAGCCAAATAGGAAACAGTAACACCAGGGACAGACACGGGAGCGGACTCAGGAACAACACAACCAAGGAACCGAACAGGCCGACAAGAGGGGGGAGGAGCAACATAACAAAAAGGGTGACAAAATCTGGGAGGAGGCACACCAGGACGCACCTCCATCCCCCCATCTTTGGAGGACAACTTTGTTTTTATATAAGGATCAAATGAAAACAATTCTGTATAATACAGTACAATAGTGATGAAAATAATTGGGGTTAGGTGAACCATACAGGAAAGTAGAGAAAAGAGGGGGAGAGAAAGTAAAAAGGGAAAAGACAGAAGGGCAGAAAGAACACAGCACAAATGACCACTGCAATGGTTCACCAACTGCTGCTCCTGAAAGAAGAGAAGAAAGTGTACCTAAGACAAACAGCACAAATGACTGTGATGTAAGTGAAACCTAGGATAAATGTATGGAATGCACTTAATAACGAGCGTAGAAAGCTGCGACAACATTCCCCCAGAGGCCAGAGGCAGGCAGAGAGAGACCAGGGAATCCCGCCCACCCGCGGCCCCTCCAGGAGCAGTGGAGCCCCGGGGCCGCACTTCCCAGTGATCCCCGCATGCCCGCCCCAGCGGCTGGGAGAGAGAGACCCCGGACAGCACCCCTCCAACCACGGAGCGCAGGCCCAGGGGAACCAGAGGACGACCCCCCTCCCCACCATGGGCCAGTAGCAAGGCCCCAGCGCCCCACACCTCCGAGAGCCGCCCATCACCCTCCCGCCCAGGAGCCCGAGCCGCCCCGGACCACAACCGCCCAGGGGAGCGGGCCAATCGCCACGCACCAGGCCGGGCCCCGAAACCCCAAGGCACCCCCTCTTTGGAGGGGAGAAGTAACCACAGGGGAACAGCCGGGTAAGGACCGTGCACGACAAGCCCCAGACCCTGAACCAGCTGTCCTCATACATACACTCAACATCATATATACATTCACCCACATATATACACCCACACACGTTCACCCGCACACCTTCACCCCCATATACACCCACACACCTTCGTTCACACCCTTATACACTCCTACATACATATACACACCCCCTTATATACACCCTCTTTATAAGTCCACCCACACACAACCATATACACACACACACATGTACATCCACACAAACATATACACTCCCACACACATTCATCCATTCCCATATACATTCTTATGGACATATATACACTCACAAATATACGTACACATTCACCCCAATATATACACACACCCATATATACCCCCCCCGCACAACACGTACATAATCATCCACCTACCACCTATACAAAAAGAGACAAGGACAAAGACACACACTCATCCACCTTCACACCCGCTCCCCAGCATCCAATTTCTGCCCCGGCAGGGAGCAGGAAACGGGTGAGGGAAGACCATCCCACTCCTCCACCCCCAGTACAGTGTTGTGGGTATGTGTATATGAATGTATGGTAGTGCGTGATACTATGGTGCAGTTAAAATTGAGGGGACAGGTGCTGTGACAGATGTGGGCAAAGCCCCAGGCCCCATGCCACTGGTCAGTGTTTATCCACACCGTCCCCTCAAAAGCCCTCAATGTCTAAAGTGCAGTAAAAACTGAGGTACAGACAGTGGTGAAGAGACGAGTGAAGCCACGACAGTAGGCCCACCTTGTCGACCTCTGGATAACATGCCTGCCCCCCTGGATCCTAAATGTATGAATACTGTGTGTGTGTTTGTATGTTTAGGGGTGGAGGTGGGGGGAAATACATAGGTCCAGAAGAGACAGTCCTCTGGAAGAGGAGAACCAGCTAACTAGCTGGCTCATTAGGCACCGCGTTCACTGCCCCCCCGCTCGAGGCAAGAAGAGGTCAACCCGGGGAGACCAGGTAGACACCCCATGCTGCCACCGCATCCAAGCCCAGACCCCCGCCACCTCCACCGCAGAGAGTAGCCTGTCCAGCAATACCAATCATACAACATTGGACATCCACATTGGCCCAAACACCTATACACCCGCACATTTATCCCATGTATACACCCTCGCACACATATACACCCATACACATTCATCCCATATATACACAATCTCACACTCATATACATCTATACATATTCATCCCGTATATACACCCTCACTCCCATATACACCCACATATCTTCATCACATGCAACACACTCATATATGCACCCACACATACACCTACACACATATATACATCTACACACTCATCTACACACATATATACACCCACATACGAGTCTCCTCACACGCGGACCAACCACCAGGCTCCCAACCGTGCTAGCCGGCGGCATGCTAACAAGCATGCTAACAGTATTATCCATCGGAATGTCAACACCTGTGCCAGACACCATGCTTCCGGCCATTCCAGGCAACATGCTAATAAGCACATTCAGAGTCTTAGCCATCAGTGTAGCCATACGTGTCCCAACCACCAGCTTGCAAACCGTGCCAATCGACAGCGAACCAATAAGCATGGTGACAGGGTTAGCCGTCAGGACGCTAACCATGTTTGCCATCACCATGCGGCTTGTGTTAGCCGCCGCGGCATGACCGGTGAAAGGAGCGAAGACCACCTCCGCAGCCCAAAACTCTGTTGATTGGGGACTCAGTCATCAGAGATGTTTGGAGCAAGAATATTAAGACCTTTTGCTTTCCTCGTATTACTGTCTGTGAAGTGATACCCATGATTCCACACATACTGCATGATCATCCAGCTATGGAGCGTCTGATTGTGCATGTCGGCTCTAGCGATGTCTACAAACAACAGTCTGAGATTCTGAAACAGGATTTTAAACATCTGCTCGACATTCTGGAGTTCTCCCAGTCTGAAGTGTTCATTTCCGGGCCGATACCAACTGCACGCCTGGGCAGTGGTCATTTTACCAGACTGCTGGCTCTAAACAGCTGGCTCGCGACAGCCTGCGCACATCGGAAGGTAAACTTCATTGACAATTTCAACATCTTTTGGAGACGTCCTGAACTTTTTAAACCTGATCGGCTTCACCCAAACAAAGCGAAACTCGAATGCTTGTGGATAATCTACTGTATGGAATCACTCACATGCGGAACTTGCACCCAACCACCAGCAATGTCAGTCACAGGAGCTCACCGTCTCCTGTCAGGGAATCTGTTCACTGTCTCAGAGGTAAACTCCAGGAGATTGATGAGGTTCTGCAACACTACAGTCCACGGTCTTGCAGGAACAGTCCACAGTCTTGTAGGAACTCACCTACCTCTCCTGTACACTCAGTGAATCCTCAGGTCTGACACACTGGAATCCATGTTCCTAGTCAGTGTTACATTCCAGTTCTTTTTTAAATAGCCGGTGGCATGGCTCTCAGAATCAGAACAAAAAATGTTATCAGAAGAAAAACAAGACATTGTAACAAACAAAATTTGATCCCAGTAAAATGTACAAGTAATGCAAGCCTTGTTAATCAACCACATCAGGTCTTCAAAGTCTCCCAACTTAATGTCCGCTCACTCACAAACAAGTCTTTTATAATAGCTAAACTAATTGAAGATTATTGTCTGGACTTTCTTTTTCTAACAGAGACTTGGCTTGATAGCAATGGAGCAGTGGTGCTAAATGAAGCTTCTCCCCCAAATTTTAACTATTTTAATGTCTCTAGAGAAAATAAGAGAGGTGGTGGTGTTGCATGTTTTTATCATAAAGCATTCAGCTGTAAGCAGATTTCATTAGGGGAATATCCTACGTTTGAGTATCTGGCAGTACAACTGAACAGTACTCATACAGTTCTATTAATTGTTATCTATCATCCTCCCAGACTACATACAGACTTTCTTGAAGATTTTGCTGAAATGCTTTGTAGGATCTTAGTTGATTTTGATTATGTTTTAATCACTGGGGAGTTTAACATCCACATGGATATACCCACAAATCAAATCACCTCTGAGTTCATGAGGATGCTTAACTCTTTTGATCTCATGCAACATGTATCAGGTCCAACTCATAGGCATGGCCACACGTTAGATTTGATTATTTCTAAATGCATAGATGTTAATAATACTATAATTACTGATGTTGCAATCTCGGATCATTTTGGTGTATTTTTCAATGTGTCATTACCTATTAGAACACTCGGTGAAAAGCGCACAATAACCAAGCGTTATCTCAGTGCTGGCAGTGCCGTGGCCTTCACGGACATGATACAGTCCCTCCCTCCCCTCTTAGAAACAGGGAGTGAACTAGTTGAAACATTCACTCACAGAGTTAGGAACTGTATTGATGTTGTGGCACCGCAGGTAATTAAAACTACTTCTGGTAGAATTAAGATGCCCTGGAGAAACACACCATCTATTGTAAAACTTAGGCAAGATTGCAGGCAGGCTGAGAGACGCTGGCGAAGGTCAAAATTGGAAGTACATTTTGATATTTATAAAACAACACTGAATAATTACAACAGTGAAGTAAAATCAGCACGGAAAAACTACTTCTCTACTTTGATCGATTCATCCAAAAATTCAGCTGTCTTATTCAGAAGTATAGACCGGCTAGACTTCCAGTGTCTTCCCTGAATCTGTCTCAGCTGAAAAATGTGACGAGTTTGCAATATTTTTTAGAGACAAGATAACTAGTATAAGGGAGAACATAGCAACAAGCACAAATACACCATCAACCTTGATACCAGTTACGCAACCTAACTGTTATATGTCTGATTTCCAAGAAGTTGACATGATAACACTAATTGATGTGATTTCATCACTAAAATCTTCTACTTGTGAACTGGACCCTTTACCAACATACTTTTTCAAACAGGTTCTGAGCTCATTATCTAATGATGTTCTAATGATTGTTAATCAGTCTCTCCAACTGGGACATTTCCCTAATATTCTTAAAACTGCAGTGGTTAAACCACTACTAAAGAATAGAAATCTTGATCCAACAATTCTCAATAATTATCGACCTATATCTAACCTTCCTTTTCTTAGCAAAATCATTGAAAGAGTTGTGTCAACCCAGTTGAATGATTATGTTAAAATAAACCAAATAAATGACACTTTTCAGTCTGGTTTCAGAGCTCTCCACAGCACTGAAACAACACTAGTTAAGGTAGTAAATGACCTGAGATTGAATAAAGATGCAGGTAAACTCTCAGTCCTTTTTCTGCTAGATTTAAGTGCCGCTATTGATACTGTTGATCATGAAATACTTCTTGTTCGACTACAGAGCTGGGTAGGCCTTAGTGGCTTAGTTTTAGAATGGTTTAGATAGTATCTAACTGGGCGCGAGTACTATGTTGCATTAGGTACTTCTTCCTCCACACATCAAAAAATAACTTGTGGGGTACCCCAAGGATCAATTCTTGGGCCTTTACTGTTCAACCTATATATGCTTCCATTACCACATATCATTAACAAACATGGCATTAGTTATCATCAATATGCGGATGACACTCAACTTTACATTTCTCTAGAACCTAAAGCCCTAAAATCAATTAGCTCACTGTTTGAGTGCATAGGTGATATACAGACATGGATGTCTGACAATTTTCTGCAATTAAATAAGAGAATACAGAGGTTCTTGTTCTTGGTAGTGACTCACAAAGGGAAGATGTTCAGACCTATTTAAATCAAATTAATCTGAAAGCCAAACAATATGTTAAGAACTTGGGCGTCACTTTTGATAATGAGCTAAGCTTTAAATCACACATCATGACCACAGATTTTAAGGTTCTGGTGATGGTTTTTAAATGTCTTCATGGTCTTGCTCCTCTTTACCTCAGTGAAATGATAGTTAGATATGTTCCAGTCATGTCTCTCAGGTCGTCAAACAGTAATCTACTGGTGATTCCTAAAAGCCGATTAAAGATTGGTGAGGGTGCCTTCAGCCGTTATGGCCCAAAACTCTGGAACTCTCTTCCTGAGGAGCTCAGAGACATTTCATCCCTGCATAGCTTCAAGAGGGGTCTTAAAACCTTCCTGTTTAAATCTGCTTTTAGTTAAGCTATGTCTGTTGTACCAGGTTTCCATTTTATTTTACTTTCTTCATCATTTTATTTAGTTACATTTTATGTTTGTTCTAATTATTTTAATAGTTCTATTTATTATCTTAAGAATTTGTCATTTTATTACCTTTATTTTATTACCTGTTATTACCTGTTTGCTTATTTTGTTTATTTTATTTCATTTCATTTTATTTATTTTTTATTATTTCTTTTAATCTCTGCTTCATTTTAATGTTTTGATTTATTTAATCTGTAAAGCACTTTGAGTTGCATGTATGCATGAAAGGTGCTATACAAATAGAGATTATTATTATTATTATTATTATATACTTAACCCTTCCGATCGTACAACAATCAAACGACAACAGACATCAATAGGATAAGAGATAAGCTGGTCCGAGTCCAAAACCCAGCACCCCCAGCCCACCCCCACCACCCAGGCACCCCAGAGCCCCAAGGCCCAGACCCGATACCCCGATATGGACCCAGCACGGCCACCCCACTAAGGGCCAGCACCCGCTCCCCCCGCAGTCCCGGCCCCACACCCCAGAGCCAAGAGGTCCTAACCCTAGGTCCTTTTTTGCTTTCCAATTAATGAGGATGGTTTTCTTGGCGATGCACAAGGCAGTGAGAACTATGTGTGATGTGTTTGCCTCAATAGCCAATTCATTGACGTCTCCTAAGATGCACAGTCTTGGGGAAGCTGGGATGCAGCATTTGAACCACGTGGACAAGTCTAAACATATCTTCTGCCAGAATTCTTGAACAGGCCTACAATCCCATATAACATGCATATAGTTATCAATTACATTGCCTGTACAGTGGGTGCATATGTTTGACTGTGCTAGGCCCATTTGGAACATCCTTTGTCCTGTATAGTGTGTTCTATGAAGGACTTTGTATTGTATAAGTTGTAAGTTGGGGCTTTTACTTATTTTGAAGATATTTGTACATATATCTGTCCAAAAGTTTTGATCTGGATTGATAGAATTTATAAAGTTTTGATAATAATTTAGGAGTACATAGGTTTAAAAATTCAGTTACCCATGTTGATATTTCCAAATTCAGTTGATTGGGATTAAATCTCTCCTGAATGATGGACTTCAATTGTTGATATTCAAAAAATCTACTGATGTTTATTCCATATTCTGATATAAGTTCCTGAAAGCTTAGCTTTCAAAGTTAAGCTGCTATAGATTAGCCTGCCGGAGCTACATGCTAATCACTGGCACATGAGCTATGTACATTTAAATCAATGGTGGTTAAACTGACATCCTCACACTCTGTCTGTATTGTCCATCTTTTTGCATGCTTCTACCCAAGACGACTGCATGCAAGCACCTACAAGCACCTGGGAGATGGTCTGGCTCGCCGGTGGATGTACTGATGCCGGCGTTGGATGTACCATTGCCGTAAGGGGACGTGCTGATGCTGGCTCCTACCTGAGGTGCACCATCTGCACCGAAGGGACTGTGACTACTTGGCCGGGAACAAGAACTTTAAGCTATAACTGTAGAACCACCTCTTATTCACAAATACGGACTGGTGCTAACGGGCCGCCCAATGTGGGATGGGTTCCCTTTTGAGTCTTGGTCCTCCCAAGGTTTCTTCCTATTCCCCGCCATCTTAGGGAGTTTTTCCTTGCCACTGTCGCCTTTGGCTTGCTCATTAGGGATCTGGACCCATACAATTTGTAAAGCTGCTTTGAGACAACATGTGTTGTAAAAAGCGCTATATAAATAAAATTGACTTGACTTGAACTAACATGTTCTAGATTTTTTATTCCCTTATCATGCCATGATATGAAATGTAGTACTTTCTTATTCTGACAAATGTCTGGATTGTTCCAAATGGGTGTTAGTTTGCATGGGATAATTGGGGACTGAGTTAATTTTAGAAATTCCCACCAGGCTGTCAGTGAGGTATTTATACTAAGGCTTTTAAAACAGTCATGATGCTTAATATTAGGGCTAATGTAAGGTAGGTCTGAGAGTTTTATTTTTCTACAGAATGCTTGTTCTAGGTCCAACCATGGACTGTCTATTAAGTCGTATTTGATCCATTTTGAAATGTACTGTAATCTTATGGCTAAGAAATAATGATAAAAATTTGGTAGTTCTAAGCCACCATTGAGTTTTGGCTTTGGCAAAGTTTTCAGACTTATTCTTGATGGCTTGTTTTTCCATAGAAATTTTGAGATGTTTGAATCTAAGGACTTAAACCAAGCAACAGAGGGTTTATTTGGGATTAGTGAGAATAAATAGTTGACTTTTGGTAAAACCATCATTTTACTGGTAGCGACTCTACTTATGAGTGATATAGGTAAAGTGTTCCAACGTTTGAGATCATCTTCTATTGTTTTTAATAGAGGGATATGATTTTACTGCACTAAGTCTCAAAGTCTAGCAGAGACATGTATGCCTAAATATCTAATATTTCCTGGTTGTAGTGGGGTGGTGGTTGTATTCTGGAAACTACAATTTATAGGTAAAACTATTGGTTTACTCCAGTTGATGGAATATTCTGATATACAAGAGAAACTGTCTATAAGTTTAATTGTATTTGGAAGAGAAGCTTGTGAGTTCTCTAGGAAAAGTAATACATCATCTGCATAGAGACTTATCGTATGGTTTGTAGTTTCTGACTCTCTCACCACAGCAGCAGCCCGGTGTTTAGCCCCTTTAGCATGGCTAGTTAGCGCTGCCTCGAAAATGTTCGAAATGTCGAAGGTTTTACCACACAGTGCATATTTTGCACATCCCGTGTACTTATCTCTCAAGCCATGCCTTGTATTTGTCCAACTGAAGCCAGGCATTGTTGAATCTGCATTTACCAGGTATTACGCTAATTTACAGCACAAGCTACAGCTCTGTGTGAAGTCCAACGCTAACGTTACACCACGTTACACACAGAACGTGTGAAATTACGTGAGTGGTCTGCACGAAAGTAAAAAAAAATTGCTATATTTTATTCTATATTTTTTTCAACTTTTCAGTTATCGGAACAACATACATTTATTGTGTGAAGCAAATTTCCATGACTTTTCCATAACTTTTGGGTATTTTTATTTTTCCAAAACTTATCCAGGCCTGGACTTTTCCTGGACATACCTGAACTTTTCCAGGTATTTAATGACCGTACGAACCCTGAAGTAGGCTAATGTTAGCAGAATTCATGTCTGGGGACAATATGCGATCATTTTGAATTTGAGTTACCATTCTAAAAAAGGTTGGTTCAAGGACAGCCCATAATTCTTTGTAGAATTCTACCGGAAATCCATCTGGGCCCGGGGCTTTATTATTTGGTAGATGCTGTAGGGCTTCATGTAAATCCGCCAAAGCAAGTGGTGAATCCAGGGCAACTACTTGTTCGTTTTTCAGCTTTGGTAGATTTATATTATTAATAAATTCTTCAATAGCTGCATCAGATGGATTCATCTGTGATGAATATAAAGTTTTGTAAAACTCTTCAAAAGCTTCATTTATTTGTTGTGGATCATGAATAATGTTCTCAATTGAGTCTTTAATAGAAGAGATGGTTGTTTTTTTCCTTATTAAGCTTTAACTGGTTAGCAAGGAATTTTTCGGATTTATTTCTATGTTCAAAGTTCTGCCAACGCAGCCTTTGCAGTAAAAATTGTCTTTTTATCTATTATTTCATTTAATTCCAGTTTCAGTTTTCTCAGCTTGTTCAGTGGGTGTTCTTGTGGTGAAGCAGCATAAGCAGCTTCTAAAGATTTATTTTTTCTTCCAATTCTAATACCAGTGTATTTTTCTTATGTGTGCAGTAGGAGATTATTTTCCCCCGCATTACTGCCTTCCCTCTTTCCCAAAGAGCACACGGTGAAGTTCCTGGCAGATCGTTATTTTCTAAATATGTTGTCCATTCCTTTTTGAAGTAATGAAATCTAGTGATAGGATAAATTGGAGTGTCTGTGACATCTATCATAATGGAATTGCTAACTAAGAAGTTGTCTAAACGAGAATGTGAGTGGTGTACTGCTGAAAAGAAGGTGTAGTCCCGGAGAGTGGGGTGATGTGAACGCCACACATCAGAGAGTCCAAAATTGCTCACATATATTGTTTTAGAGTGTGTGCAGACTGCCAGTTCCTTTGACTCATTGCTGAACTGAGCCTCATCACAGCCACCTCCTCTTTAATCTGGGTGACCCTGGAAGAGCATACAGACACAGCCTCTTGGTGGCTCTCATCATGCTTGCTCCACCTCACCTGAGGTCATACAAACAGGCCATGGTCAAATCCGTGAGTTTGAAACATTAACATAACCAACATTTATACATAATGCTCACAAAGAAAAACAGCAGATAAACTTACAATGCATAAACACAAGAGGCTGTACGAGGAAACATCCAATATTAACACTGACAATTAACAGAAAACATACAAGACCAAACATAGGATATAAATAGACCAAACTAAACAAGAAACACCTGAATACGATAACGAAGGGGCCGGGTTACAAAACACAAGATTTTCTGAGTTTTCTGAGATGAAAATGTCCTTTGAGACAACCTAGCTATTTTGTGATGATATTTTATGATATGTGATGTATTTTGATTAATAGCATTGTTCACATAATGACAGAGGGATGGTAACAATGGACATTAGTAAAACCACAAACTCTGAAGCAGAAAAGGTGTAACAGTCTGACCAACTCAGCCATTACTAATAAAGTTCGAGGACTAATTGGGAGAGTACTGTCATGACTAACCCCGCCCCTGCCTGTCTATCATGTTCATGTGTTCCTGTAAGCCCCTCCTCTATATATCTGGTAGTGTCTTTATTTTGGTTTCTTCCTATTCTGTGTGGCCACGCCCCTTTGCTACAGCTGTTGCGTGTTAGTTTGTTTTAGTTTATGTGTATTTATAGCAAGTATCTGGACTATACCCTCGGGGTTCATTGTTCTATTTTGTGGTCTCAGTGTGGTTACGGCAACATTGCTTTCTATTCATTTGGTCTTGGTAAATGCTCCTATCTCTCAGTATGTTTCCCAAATTGTTCATGCCTCGTGGTTCAGTGTTTGTTGATGTTATACAGGTTTTCTGTTTATGTGTGTGATCATTACATATAGTCGATGTTCGTATAGCCATTGTATAGATGCTTGTGCTTGGACGTTGTAGCGTATGCATGTTAGCATGTTAAGTTGAAAGTATTAAAGTCCATAGATTGTCTATCCTGACTCAAAAAAACCCAAAAGAATCCCAAAAAGCACCAACAGTTCATGCTTATGAAGTATCTCCAAAAATATTTCCATTACATGTTTCCACAAATAGGCAACCTCTTCTTTCATAATTTCTCTTTTCATGGCATTAAGGCAATAGGCATGTTGTTTTATAGATGTAGAAGTAGTAACTTCAATATCATGTTCCAACACTGTTGTCTGGGAAGGTAAATCATGAAAGATAGCAGAAAAAGCATATGTCAATATCCCATCTTTGTTGTTCCGACAAATGTCCCAAAAGATTAGAAAGATTCTGCAACATCTTGGAATTTTACAACCTACCTACTTGTGGAACATAACACATCCTTAACCCATCCATATTAGTATCAAGGCTAGTAATAGCTAAACCAGCTGAGGACATTACCATACCTTCCAACGAATGACTTTCATTCTTGATAGGTCTTCAACATATGACAAACACGTTTATTACATTTACGATCAGGAGTACAAATGATGTAATCTGTGTCACTGAGCTTTTCTCCAACTAGATACGGTCCAGAAAAGCTGAAAGTAACGAACCAGTGACCATTACTTTATTACCTGACTGAAATTGTCTACAAACAGCACATTTGTCATAAGACCGTTTCACGAGCATTATATAAGCACTCGCACCGTATGAGCGAATTGAGCAGGGCTGAATCCCAAAGATTCCTGAACATCCTCACGAACAGCAAAGAGCACAAGGGGGTACCCCCTCGTCCCAATCTCTGCCTGTAGCCAAACAGTTTTTGCGAAGCATGGTCTTTAGAAACTGATGAAAACGTTCCAAAGCACTCTGTGATTCAGGATGATATGGACTAGAAACTCGATGAGTGATATTTAACGTTGTCAAGACTTGTGAAAACAATCTATATAGAAAGTTTGAACCCTGATCAGTCTGCACAATCCTGGGTAGACCAAAGGTACTAAAATCATCGCTCTAGCCACAATGGGAGTAGTAATTTTTCGCAACGGAATAGCCTCAGGAAAATGAGTCATGGCGCACATGATCGTACTGATGACCATATTTCGTCTTGGGCAACGGACCTACACAATCAATCAACACCCTCTCAAAAGGTTCACCAATCACAGGAATAGGACAAAGTGGAACGGGAGGAATAACCTGATTAGGCTTCGTTATGGTTAAAGTGCGTTATTTTTCACAAGAGCCAGCAGATTGCGCGTTGGAGCTAGACCACTGTTTTTCTCCTCTGTATTTGTTTGCCTTTGGGATTGAAGTTTTTAGCGTTATACTGATTTGAATTAAAGTATTATTCAAATCCAGTTTTTATGGAATGCGATTTATAGGTAATGTGTTTTTATTTTTAGCCCGGCGGTACCGCTGGGGGACGGTGGGAGCGGAGCGAGTGAGGTGTTGGCGGCATCCGTATATTTGGGGTTACTTGCAGTGTATTTGAGCTTGCTATTTGAATTGTTTCACGTGAACGTGTGGTGTGGTTTATTTGGTTATTGATTTATTTGTTTGTTTTATTATTTTAGAATAATAACTCTCCGCTGGCCAGAGAGTGAGGTAACCAGTGTTAGGTAGCGGGTCCTAAAAGTTTGTGGCTGTACCGCACGGGGCTTTTAAGAATGCATTGTATTTTATGTTTTATACAATAAATGATCTGCATCTCAGCCTCTGCAGTCCAACAATCTTATTTCGCTGGCAGTAACCTAGCGCGGGTGAAACGTTACTGATGGGTTTCCCTCTAGTTGAGGGTGGCATAGTCCTGTGTTTATTATAATTAACGGTGTGTGACATTGAGGGTTACATTTTGGCGTAGTCATGAGTTTATTATAATTAACTGTGTGTGACACTGTGAGGGTTACAAATGACATGACGTGACGTGAGTTTTTCCCTCATTCCCTGTGTTTGTCTGCCTCTCTCGCATTTCAGCGATGACAGTTGTTACTCCTTGTGCGAGCAGGCACTTGGGTCCACACTTTCACGCTGTGGTTTCCTACTCTGTGACTCACCACGTTACAGTAGAGCCCCGGACCCACAATGACAGGCAAGCCCAGAAGAACCACAAGCCTGAGGGAGATACCACCAAGAGGACAGCCTAGAACACCCTCTCTGGTAGACAGTACTGAACACATTAGGAATATACACTGGGACACAACAGGCATTAGTGGGAATAGAGGGTTGGGGAGAAACACCGGGATAGACAACCACACAGGCACACACACACAAACAGGTTCCCAGGATGCCAATCGGGATGCCCCACCATCAACAGAGGTGGGGTTACAGGTGCTGCTGCTGGCAGTGTCCTCTTGGGTCCCGAGGCTGAGCCTCTTGAACCCACATCACTCCTGAGTGCCACTTGGTGGCACGCACTGGTGTTGGGAGCTATAAGGGGGTGCCCCCTGCTCCTGGGCACCACTGGGGGGCGCACAACGGCATTTATTGCCCTTCTTACCCCCGTGCTTTCCCTTAAGCATCCTGTTTGGGCTCATCTTTCTGTGATGCGAGGGGAAGGTAGGATGCCAAGACAAGATGTCACTTTCAATAGAGCTTCTATTTACTACTAAAAAAAAAAAAATAGGGAGGGAAAATGGCGGCGCGCACGGCTGCAGCGGCTTACGGCTCTCCCTTTCAGTGCTTTTTTTATATTGCTTTTGTATGTTTTTTTGTTTTTATGCTTACCACCAAGTCCGCGAATGTCTGTTACAGCCGACAGAGCCTTTTAAATATTGGTGAGCAGCACCAAATTTCAATTTCGAGCGACTTTCACTACACGCAGGTCCGGTGTTATGCTAAGGCTAAAAACACAACCACACAAGCCGCCTCTGCTGAGCCTGTAATGTTAAACCTTTATTACAAGAGGTTTATTTGTCATCAACATTGTACAAGTACAAGGTGACGAAATGAAGTTCCCCCGGGGCCTCATTGTAAAGCACCGGGATCTCGGAGCGGCCGCTGCATCATGGGACGCTCCGCCGTTTTGCAGATTAAGGAAGAACATAGAAAGATAAACATTGGGAGGAGACAAAAAAACATGATCACAGATTGTTCTCAAACAGGACAACAGTCTATGAGCACGCAAAAAATCTCCATAGCACAAGCATCAATGACACAGACATCAAGCAGTGAGAGGCGTGTTCATCTGCCAGGGGGGAGCCAGAGGCCCGGCCCAAGTTGTGCCAGAGTTCGCGGTGTAAGGCGAGAGCCCTCCTCTGACAGTCTTTGTGAGGGGGAAGGAGCAGTAACCAAGACGACGACCTTCAGGGAGAAATTTGTTGGGGCTCCAATGTAGATAAGCGATAATGCAAGAATTTAGCAAGGAGCCCGTCCTTGAGCACGAGCAGCTCCTTTTGGGTTAGCGGTCTCCCAACTGATCCAACTTCACATGTAGAGCTTTGAATCCCTCCATGATCGAATCCATGCTTTTACCGAAAGTCACCTGCTGTGTTCTGACAGCTCTACCCATCGCATCAATCATGTTGGGCAATTTCCGCGGGCGTTCGATAACTGACCCCACTCTTTTAATTTCCCGATACACCAGGGCAATGCCCAGGCCAATCAGCAGAAACCCAGTGATCAAAGTTCCGAATAAATACACGTCCTCAATATCTTCCAGGGAGAGAGGCGCGAGACACAAACCACAGCACGTCGCCCACGAGTCAAGCACATATCCAGCCGAGAACGTTCCATCTGGACATGCGGGTTCTCCCGCCCCATGACTCCTCGTGGAAAAAATAGTATCAATTGCGTTCAGAGACCACTTGATCAATTCCATTTCCTTTGTTAAAATTCGAAGAGCAGCGTCAGGGTCCTGAGATGAGACAAAGAAGCTGAGCAGAAACACCAGGGAACAAGTGAAGCGCAGGAGCAAGAGACCGCCTCTCGTGAAAGCCGGAAGAAGAAGGATATATGCCAGGATATATACAACTCGCTGGTAATCACTATGTTCGTGACTGCTGTGTTATTATTATCACAGAAACCTGGCTTCACCCCGGAATACCCGATGCTAGCATGCAGCTAGCAGGCCGCACTTTACTACGCTGGGATAGGATTGCGGACTCCGCTAAGAGCAGAGGAGGGGGGCTCTGTATTTATGTGAATGATAACTGGTGCAACAACGGGACAATCATAGCGAAACACAGTTCCCCAGATCTCAAGTTTATGTCTGTGAGGTGCCGACCTTTTTTCCTACCGAGAGAGCTAACGGTAGTGATAATTATGGCTGTGTATATTCCACCCGACGCCAATGTAAAGACGGCACTCTCTATTCTGCTGAACACAGCTGACAGCAGTGGGCTCATCCCGACGGTTGCCAGGGATTTTAATAAGGCCAACCTAAAGACTGTACTCCCAAAATTTTATCAGCATGTAAAGTGTTCTACTAGGGGTGAGAACACTAGATTATGTCTATTCTAACATTAAACAGGCATACAGAGCTATACCCCTCCCCCACCTCGGGCAATCAGAATATCTTTCCCTCCTGCTCTCCCCAGCTTACAACCCCCTCAGGCGCAATACGAAGCCCATCATAAAGACTGTTACAGTCTGGCCCAGCGATGCACTTATCACACTACAGGACTGTTTTGAACAAACTGACTGGAACCTATTTGAACATCAAGAACTGGAAATATACACAGGAACAATACTAGATTACATTAAGTTCTGCATCGGGAATGTGACCATGGACAAAAACATTCGGGTCTACCCAAATAAAAAACCCTGGATGACCAACCACGTTCGCTCTCTCCTCAAAGCCCGTGATGCTGCCTTTAGGTCAGGTGACAGAGCTCTGTACCAATCTGCTCGAGCCAACCTGAATAGAGGAATAAAAAATGCTAAGGCTGTCTACAAGAGGAGCATAGAGTCCCATCTGTCCAGCAACAACACACAAAACGTTTGGAAGGGCATACAAAACATTACAAATTACAGAGGCTGTGATGTGACATCAGGAGAGCTGAGTGCACCAATAGCAGAGGAGTTAAACCGCTTCTTTGCACGCTTTGAAGCAACGCAGCAGCACTCATCTAGTCCAGCCCTGCTACCACAACGAACTGGTTCCTGCACCACCCCACTCACTGTACAAGATGGATGCTCCTGACAGTGAACCCCAGCAACGCTACTGGACCGGATGGAGTACCTGGTAAGGTGCTCAGAGCATGTGCCCACTAGCTCACCCCCACCTTCACCAAAATTTTCAACCTCTCCCTGGCCCAGGCAGTCATCCCGCCCTGCTTAAAATCAGCAACTATTATCCCGGTGCCAAAAAAGACTACCATCACCAGCCTCAATGACTACAGTCACCCCAATAATCACCAAGTGCCTGGAAAGACTGGTTCTCCAACATATTAAAGACTATCTCCCTCCAGACCTCGACCCCCACCAGTTCGCATATCGCACGAACAGATCCACAGAGGATGCGATTGCCGTAGCTCTCCACACTGCACTGAACCACCTGGAACAGCAGCACAGTTACGTCCGGATGCTCTTTGTGGATTACAGCTTGGCGTTCAACACTATAATTCCAGACATACTTGTCACCAAATTGGACAATATTGGCCTCCCCCTCCCACATGTGCCTGGATAAAAGATTTCTTAACCATACGGCCCCAGACTGTAAGAATTGGCCCCCACCTCTCCTCCACTCGTACGTTGAGCTCTGGCTCCCCGCAGGTCTGTGTGCTGAGCCCCCTGCTATACTGTCTCTACACCAATGACTGCAGACCAGCGCACAACAGTCCACACTGGTTTCTTGGCATCCTTATCTCCACCAACCTCGACTGGAAAGAGAACACCACTGCGGTCATCAAAAAGGCTCAGCAGAGGCTACACTTTCTGAGAGTCCTCAGGAAACACAACTTGGACTCCAACCTACTGCTGATGTTCTACCGCACCTCCATAGAGAGCCTGCTGACGTACTGCATCACAGCATGGCATGGAAGCTGCACCATGGCTGACAGGGAGAGACTGGCTGCCCTCTCCCCTCCCTGATGGACATTTATACATCACGCTGCCTCAACAAAGCTAAAAACATAATGGAGGACAGCACCCACCCTGGCTTTGAACTGTTCGACTTATTGCCTTCAGGGAAGCGCTACAGGTGCATCAGAACAAGGACAAACAGATTCAACAGTTTTTTCCCAAAAGCAATCACCACACCAAACTCACACATGCACCGATCCCAAAACTGAACCTCCAATCCAACCATATAATAAATGCAATAATAAGTGCAATATTTAACATATAATACATGTAAATTCTACAGTGTTAGTGCAATAAAAATGTGTATATAACCATATATTTATATATTTATATTTACATTCCTTATATTCTGTAATTGTACATAGACTACAAATTATTATCCTTATTTTATCTTTTTTTCTTATATATATATATGTATATATATTCTGTATGTTTGCACTGAAAAGGGAAAGCTTTCAATCTCATTGTACATGCGTATAGTGACAATAAAGGCATTCTATCTATCTATCTATCTACTTCTGATGAACCTTTAAATTCATGCAACACTTAACAATAACAAGACAAGCAAAAGGTGCACCGGATGAATGCATGCACACAGAATCACACCAAAAGCAAATACATATACGGACATAAACAGATGCAAACCACACATACACACACCTGGGAGGGGTCAGAAGTCTTCGTATTGGTTTTACATGTGATAATCTAGCCACGCCCCTTTTGTCACAGCTGTTCCATGTTCAATTCATTATGTTCTATATTTAGTTTCTGTGTTCTTGGTGAGTGTTATGGTTATACTTGCTGGTTGTGTTTTGCGTTGTTGTAGTCACCGACCTGTACGGTAGAAGCTGGTTCATTACATTTAAGCAGAGAAATTATATGAATAGTAGAAACAGTAAAAAACCTTTCATTTCATCCAGCTATGTCATTGTGTGGCAGCAATACATTCACTTTTGATTTTTTTATTTATTTTTTATCTGTTTACATGGGGTAAAATGTTGAAATGATCTCCCCAAAGCTTACTTACAACCCAAAATGTGCCCCTTGGGTTTAGCTGATTGTGTAACGCGGGCAGTCCGGATCGGACTACTCGCGGGATCTTTATTAATGACGGACTCAAATGCCAAAACGCAAAATGGACAACTGAGGCCTCCGTAACTAAGAAAACGAGAAAAAAAGAAAAAGAATAAATAACGGTAATAATACCGGGAGACAAAAGAGGAAAAGGAACAAAAAAATAAACACTCACGGAGAAAACTCGACGTGAGTGGAAAACCAAAACCTAGGAAAAAGGGCAAAGCAACATACACGGAAATAACAACGTGTCACACACCTAAGAGCAAACCTGCTCAGGGGGAAAAAGGTAATATGAAAATAACAAAGGATAGGAAGATATACAGGGAGGAAAACTTGAGGAAGGCCAGGAAAGGGCGCAGGAATAAAGGATTCGAATAGACGGGAGTAAAATAAGAAAAGGGGAAGAAAGCTCCCCAGGATAATCGCCATACGTTGCCAACGCTGAAAAGAGAACAGGGGAATAGTCTCGCCAACCGTTGCCAACACTGAGAAGCGTAGAAAGAACAACAACAACTCAGTGATGAGTTCCTGCAGCCCTCCACCTTAAGTAGAAAGGCGGACAGCTGCAGGTCGTCATCACTGATAACAAATTAGAATAATTAACCAACAAATTACCCAACTAATTAAGAGTTGGCTTGCGCTCCCCCTCTAGCGGTGACAGGGGGAATGACACGCAAGCCAGCCCTACCAGGAGCTCGCGTTCCCCCTCTGGTGGTGACGGGGAAGCGGTCCTGGAGCGATCCCTGACAGAGCCCCCCCTCCTAGGCCCGAGACCCCGCGGGCCCAGGGCAGTAGCCCTGTCGCGAAAAAAGTCAGAGATGAGGGAAGGATCCAGGATACGCGACCTAGGAACCCAACTGCGCTCCTCAGGACCATACCCCTCCCAATCAACCAGGAACTGCTCGCTACCCTGAACACGTCGAACATCCAGAAGGCGACGGACCGTGTAGGCCGGGGACCCATCAATGATGCGCGGGGCAGGCGGGGCAGAGCCCCCAGGGGAACCGCACAGGTAAGGCCGTAACCGGGAGGCGTGGAAGACCGGATGAACACGCATAGACGGAGGTAGCCGCAGACGGTAAGCCACAGGATTAATTCGCCGCTCGATCTTGAACGGACCCAGATACCGAGGAGCCAGCTTCTTCGTACCCCCCCGAACAGGTAAGTCCTTAGCTGACAACCACACCCGCTGCCCAGGACGAAATGACACGGCCGGGAGGCGACCCTTATCTGCACTGCGCCGGGAGGCCCCGGAGGCCTTGAGCAGAGCCCTTCGAGCGCGGGCCCAAGCAGCACGACAACGTCGGACCTGCGCAGCAACCCCGGGGACCGCTACAGAAGTCTCTTGGTCTGCAAAGAGAGGAGGGGAGAAAACGAAAAGGCACTCGAACGGCGACATCCCCAGGGAAGAGTGCCACAGAGTGTTGTGAGCGTACTCCGCCCAAATCAGGTGCTCAGACCAGGAAGCAGGGTTAGCGGCGGCTAAGCACCTCAGAGTCTGCTCCAGGTCCTGATTGACCCGTTCCGTTTGCCCATTAGACTGGGGATGAAACCCAGAAGAGAGACTAGCCTTAGCACCCAAGAGCCCTAAAAAGGCTTCCCAAAACCGACTAGAAAATTGGGGACCCCGGTCAGAAACTACGTCTCGAGGGAAACCGTAGTGACGCACAACGTGCTGAAGCAATAATGAAGCGGTCTCACGAGCCGAGGGGAGTTTAGGCAGAGGGACGAATTTGCTAAATTTAGAAAATCTATCGACAATAACCAGGATGACCGAGAGACCCTTAGAGGCAGGCAGACCAGTAATAAAATCCAGGGAGATATGAGACCATGGACGAGAGGGTACCGGTAGTGGGTGGAGTAGACCATGGGGTTTACTACGCGGGACCTTGCCACGGTTACAAATGTCACACTTGGCTACAAAGTCGCGCACCTCCCGTTCCATACCGGGCCACCAGAACCTACGGCGGACCAATTCGTATGTGCGCCGCGCTCCAGGATGAGCCACAAAGCGAGAGGAGTGTCCCCAGTCCAACACTTTCTTACGGACGCCCACAGGAACAAAGAGACAACCCACAGGACCCCCACCGGGGTCAGGGTCAGCGACTAAGGCCTGTTTGACAGCCTGTTCGATCTCCCACTGAATAGGAGCCACTATCAACTCGGGGGGAATGATAGTGCCAGCCTCACCGGAAGAACTTTCCGGTTCCCACTGTCTTGACAGGGCATCCGGCTTGGTATTTTTTGAGCCTGGTCGATAAGAAATGGTGAAATCAAACCTGCCAAAAAACAAGGACCACCTGGCCTGTCGTGAGTTCAGGCGTTTAGCCTGCTGGAGGTACGAGAGGTTCTTGTGGTCGGTCCACACAACGAACGGGTGGCGCGCACCCTCGAGCCACTGGCGCCATTCCTCCAGGGCTAATTTGATAGCTAACAGTTCCTTGTCCCCTACATCATATCGACTCTCGGTTGGGGTAAATCGGTGCGAGTAAAAAGCGCACGGGTGCAAGCGCGGCGGTTGACCCACCCGTTGGGACAACACCCCCCCAGCGCCAAGATCCGAAGCGTCCGTCTCTACGATAAAGGGGAGATCAGGGTCCGGTACGCGTAGGACAGGGGCAGACACGAACAGAGTTTTGAGTTTGTCGAAAGCAGTCTGAGCTTCGGGGGTCCACGAAAACTTACCTAAAGTTTTCCTCGTCAGAGCAGACAAGGGGGCTGCGAGAGTGCTAAAACCCTTAATAAACCGCCGGTAAAAGTTGGCAAACCCTAAAAACCTTTGAACCAGACGCACAGACGTGGGCACCGGCCACTGGGCCACAGCTCGGGTCTTGGCAGGGTCCATAGTCAGTTGGTCTTGAGCAATAACAAACCCCAGGAAGGTCACCTCGGGGACGTGAAACTCACACTTCTCCACTTTTACATAGAGGTGATGTTCTAGCAAGAGCTGGAGTACCCTGCGGACATGAAGGACGTGCTCCTCCAATGGCGACTATAGATGAGGATATCGTCCAGGTACACAAACGCATAATTATCCAGGGTCTCCCTAAGCACCTCATTGACGTAGCGTTGAAAAGTAGCGGGCGCATTCATAAGCCCAAAGGGCATGACCAGATACTCATAATGACCTGAGGGGGTTATGAAGGCAGTTTTCCATTCATCCCCCTCTCTAACCCGTAACAAATTGTAAGCACTCCGTAAATCTAATTTAGAAAATATAGTGGCGTGTTGCAACGCCTCAAAGGCCGAAGACATGAGAGGAAGCGGATGCCGATCTTTCACCGTTATTTTATTTAGACCCCGATAGTCAATACACGGTCGTAGGCCCCCCTTCTTCCCCACAAAAAAAAACCCAGCCCCCGCCGGCGAACTAGAAGGGCGAATAAATCCGGCGGCTAAGGCGTCTTGTATGTACTCCTCCATGGCTTTACGCTCAGGCAAGGCTAGAGAGAATAACCGCCCTCTAGGGGGAAGTTCCGGGAAGTAGCTCAATGGCAATGTCGTGAGATCGGTGGGGAGGTAAAACATTGGCCTTCTTGGCACTAAAAACCTCACGGAGATCGTGATATTCCGAGGGAACGCCTTTTAGATTAATCTCTTCGGGCACCCCTTTAGTAATCTTGCTATCCGGCGGTTTTAAGCATGATCCTTCGCATATTTTTCCCCAGCGTCTGATCGACAGATTCAGCCAGTCAATCTCCGGGTTATGACGCTGCAGCCATGGGAAACCGAGAATCAGCTGGAGTTTCGGGCGGCAATGGCGTATAACGTTATTGTCTCTACGTGGTTGCCTATCTGTAAACGGAGGGGAACAGTCTGAGCGGTGACTTCTCCCGAAGACAGGAGGCGACCATCGACAGCCGAAACCGAAAGTGGTTTTTCCAGCGGAACTAAGGGGAGCTGTAGCGATTCCGCGATATCTTTGTCAATGAAATTACCAGCCGCCCCTGAATCAACTAACGCGAGTAAACGGTGTTCGTCAGAACCCCTCCAAGATAACACCACCTGGGGCGTCAAACCTACAGCCGGGGGGGTAGCCTGCATGACCCGTCGGCGATACTCCGTTCACCGGCGGGTCTAATCTTTTCCCTGAAGCTGAGGGCACAGACGTATCATATGTTCGCGGCTTGCACAATAAATGCATCTCCTCTCTCGGATACGTGTCTGTCGTTCTTGTTTAGATAAGCGGGTATGACCTAATTGCATAGGTTGATCTACCTGCTCTTCTGCCGGGGACGTCTCCTGATGAGAAGGGACGGAGCTGGTAGTTTTCAAACGGGCGCGCCTCTGAGCTTTGCGATCGCGAAGACGGTTATCTATTCTCACCGACAGTTCAATGAGCTCCTCTAATCCAGCGGGCTGATCCCGCACCGCGATCTCGTCCCTAATCTCTTCAGACAAACCCTCTAAATACACAGCGGCGAGGGCACCTGAACCCCAATCACTTTCTGCTGCGAGAGTACGAAACTCTAAAGAGTAAGCTGAGACCGTTGACTTCCCTTGTTGTAACCGCAGTAGTCTAGTACCGACCGCACCCGCCGTAGTGGGGTGAAAAAATGCCAGGCGCATAGCGCGTGAAAAAGCCTCAAACGAAGCACAGGTCTCTGGCTGGTTCTCCCATACCGGTGTAGCCCATCGTAACGCTTTGCCTGTGAGCAAAGTAATCACATACGCAACCTTAGAACGATCAGAGGGGAACCGAGATGGTTGCTGCTCAAAAATGAGAGAGCACTGCAGGAGGAAGCCTCTACACTCCTCAGGAGAACCGTTGTAACGCATAGGGGGGGACAGGCTAGGTTCTGACCGAACTACCTGCGAACTAGCCGTGACTACCGGGGGTATGTGAACTCCGGACGCGGCATTTAACTGAGTAGTAGTCACGATAGATTGTAATTGTCCTACCATTTGTTGAAGGGTCTGTTCGTGCCGACCGATGGCCTGCCCTTGTAAGGTAAGAGCGTCCTTGAGCTCACAAATGGCTTGCGGTCCGGCTGAGTACATTTTAAGACTGAGTTGTTCTGTAACGCGGGCAGTCCGGATCGGACTACTCGCGGGATCTTTATTAATGACGGACTCAAATGCCAAAACGCAAAATGGACAACTGAGGCCTCCGTAACTAAGACGGGAAACGAGAAAAAAAGAAAAAGAATAAATAACGGTAATAATACCGGGAGACAAAAGAGGAAAAGGAACAAAAGAAATAAACACTCACGGAGAAAAACTCGACGTGAGTGGAAAACCAAAACCTAGGAAAAATGGCAAAGCAACATACACGGAAATAACAACATGTCACACACCTAAGAGCAAACCTGCTCAGGGGGAAAAAGGTAATATGAAAATAACAAAGGATAGGAAGATATACAGGGGAGGAAAACTTGAGGAAGGCCAGGAAAGGGCGCAGGAATAAAGGATTCGAATAGACGGGAGTAAAATAAGAAAAGGGGAAGAAAGCTCCCCAGGATAATCGCCATACGTTGCCAACGCTGAAAAGAGAACAGGGGAATAGTCTCGCCAACCGTTGCCAACACTGAGAAGCGTAGAAAGAACAACAACAACTCAGTGATGAGTTCCTGCAGCCCTCCACCTTAAGTAGAAAGGCGGACAGCTGCAGGTCGTCATCACTGATAATAAATTAGAATAATTAACCAACAAATTACCCAACTAATTAAGAGTTGGCTTGCGCTCCCCCTCTAGCGGTGACAGGGGGAATGACACGCAAGCCAGCCCTACCAGGAGCTCGCGTTCCCCCTCTGGTGGTGACGGGGGAAGCGGTCCTGGAGCGATCCCTGACAGATTGAGGGAGAAAGGGCTCTGGAAAATATATAGTATATAGCAGATGTGGACATTCCAGGTTCAGAAAGTAAAAGTCCTCATCAAGATTTTCCTGGCTTGCACTAATTAGAAAATCCAGCAAGCTTGATTAAAATCCTGGGAAGGAGTTTTACTTTCTGAACCTGGAATATATCTTTTTTGGGGGGTTCCCCCTGATCGGTTGCGCGTAGGGTGCTAGTTTGGGCAACAACTCTCTGTTTCATCACTTGAATGGTGAACATTGTACGGGAGAAAGAGAGAGTGCCTAAGTGTGTGTGCTAATTGCACACTATGTGTTGTACAGGCACAAATAAACAGTGAGACAATCGAGATCTCCAGCTCGTTGTGGTCTTCTTCTGTGTAGCTCATTAACCTCTTCTACATTTGCATGGTTAAAATGTACCTGAAGTGCTCTAAATCTATGGGGAAATAAAAGGTCTTCCCTGCCCCTAACAGTAACAAAACGATTAACGATTATTTACCTTGTATCATTATCCGTTAATGAAAAACAATGTAACCACAGAAACAAAAAACATTAAACTTTAATTGAGAGTCTGAGAATAGCTTTTAATTGATGTGAAAGAAAACAAACACTTGCTCCTGACAGCCAATTAAGGTAATTAAGGTCATTAAGGTAACGGAGCCCTCTTGTTTTTAACAGTGTATTTATATGCTCATCCATACATTGTTTCTTGATTTCTAAAGAAGAAATCCAATTGAGCATGGATTACATGTCTGCATTTTAGAACAAACATGCAGGTTCTGTTTTACTAGCTGTTTCAAATAGACTTTTTCATTGATAGATGTACATTTGATATTTTTTTATTTTGATATGTTTACATTTTAAACCAATTCAAATGTTGGAGTTGTGGTCTGCATTCAAAACCATATTGAATACAGTGTCATTTCTTCTCTGATTGTTTTATTCAGTTGCTGATTTCCACTAAAATGAACACAACAGAGGCAGTGACATTTTTTTATTATTGAGGGTTTGAAGGACAAATATATGATTCTCTTTTCTGTTTTCCTGACAATCTATGTCCTTGTACTGGTGGGAAACAGTATGATCATGTATATCACCAGTACAGACTGCAAACTGCACTCACCCATGTACTTTTTCCTGGATAATCTGTCCTTATGTGATATAATCTACACCACGGTGACTATTCCAAACATGCTTTCAGGATTCCTAGTGGAAGTCAAGACCATTTCTAAAACAGGATGCTTTGTACAAATGTATGCTTTTTTTTCTATGACTGTAACAGGACGTGCTTTGCTAACAGTTATGGCTTTTGACAGGTACTTAGCTATCTGTCATCCTTTACGCTACATGTCAGTCATGACAAGGAAAGTTTGCTTTTTGCTCCTATTTTTAGCCTGGGCCTTTGGATGGATCATGGCTCTTCCTGCTTTGATCTTAGCACTGCCACTGCCCTTCTGTGGGCCCAACATAGTTAAACATATTTTCTGTGATTTCAGCTCACTTGCAAACTTGGCTTGTACTAACACCTCAAGGAGCAGCTTAATCACGCTGATCAATGCTTTAGTTGCCATGATTGGCACTTTACTGCTAATTCTGGCATCATACATCAGCATTGCAAAAGCCATCAGCAGAATGGGCTCAGCTGAAAGACTGAAAGCTCTTGGTACTTGTGGCTCCCACCTAATAGTGGTCTGTATCTCCTATGTGTCTGCCTCCTGTGTGTACATCTCTTACAGGGTGACCTTCTTTGACCAAAATGTACGATTGATGGTTACTGTGCTTTACTCTGTACTGACACCCCTGCTGAACCCTTTCATTTACAGCTTAAGGAATAAAGAGCTACAGTGTGCACTGAAAAGAGCTTTCAGCAGATACAACACAGTCTCACAGACAAGCAAGAGTGTCAGGAAAACTGTGCCCACTGTCTCCTAATGAACTGCTAACAGGTGTGCACAGGTTTTAGGCTTGCAAATGTATTGCTTCAGCTTGCTTGTTTGAGTTGTGCTGGACTTTTAGATGTGATCAAAGAGTGTGGCGCTACAACAGAAATACTCCATAACTCTATTATTTCATTTCATTATTTGAGACATGGATCCTGCATTCCATTAATGTTTTTTGATGTACTTCTGAATTTATGTAACTAAAAACGTATTGTCTCTACATAAAGTGCAAATAAAGTGTCCATAATCTGTCAGACATTAACAGTGATAATAATAGCAAGTGGGTTGAGATTTAAAGATATTTGCTCCTAAAAAATTACAGTGACTAAAAAGTGGTAAATGTGGTTTCCCTTCCTGTGAACGTTGTGTAGGGGACCTTAAAGCTGCATTTTAGGTTGGTTATGTGTTAAATTAAATCATGGTATGTAATGAAATACAGCAGCTTTTAGTTTGCTTCTTTCCACATTGAGATCTGAAAACCCCAATAGACACAAACGCCAGAGTCTCATAATCTAAGAACCTTTCCCCAGCTACCTACCTACAGGCTTCCAAAGAGGAATCTGTAAGCTATTTTAAACATGTTTGTTTGGTCTGTCTTTGTTTGAAGAGAATTCTTTATAAGAATAAGAATTCTTTATATAGTGTGAAATTTTGCATAGCAAACATTCACTGGGCTCACTTGGGAGATGTGGATGGATGTCTGAGTCAGCCAAACACAGTGAGCTTTAGGAACCCGTCATACATTAAGAAACATGCAACAAATCCCAGAAGGGCCTTGTGACGGGCAGGAGGTGCGAACGAAAAGGAAGCGATCACGCCAAGTCTCAGAGAAAAAGAGGGGTTTAATGAATAACTTGCGCAAACCAAAAACCCGTGCACTTGACCCAGATTAAGGATATAATAACCAGCAGTCAACTGGTACAAAGACAAGGCATATATAGACAGACAAACGACCATCAGGTGAGGGAACTAATAAGCCCCACCCACGTGAGGGACGCACACAACGCAACAACAACAGGACAACTGCCGCTATACCGTAGGTGACCGGGAGGGAGAGCCTCCCTCACCGTGACAGGCCTTCCATTTCTGGAATGTTGTCATGTAAAGCACTTTGTTTTAAACTGTGCAATTGAAATAGATATAATTGGTAGTACTATAACAAAATATTTACATTATTGCCAAAGCAGTCTGCATTTCAGAAAGGGCAAAACTAAACAGATACAAAAAATTTGCTTATAATGTCGAACCAGGACAGTTAAAATATATTATCTAGTTACTCATTATTGGCTGACTTCTCAAATGGTGATTTAACAGCTTACTAAATAAATAGCAAAGCCAGTGCCTGTAACGACGTGCGCGGCGTGGATTCATGGGGCGGACACAAACGCTGAGATGAGCGAGATTTATTAAAACGATAGTGGCTGAGCACAAAACACTGAACGACGGAGAATACAGAGGCAAATACCAAAACTACGAACCACAGAGTCTTCCAGGACATGGACAAAACAACCAGCTACATACCAGACCAAACAGAGAGTATAAATAGACAGAACTAACAAGACACCTGACTATGATCACGACGGGCAGGGAAATACAAAACAAGAGGCGGGACTAAGAAGCACATGGCTAACAAAACAAATAGACATGGAATGACAGGGGGAGCAGGGCAGATCGTGACAGTACCCCCGCTCCAAGCGCACCACACCCGGGGTGCGCAAACCAAAACAAGATCAGAACATTAACGAAGCACACAAGGAAAACCAAAACCAGACAAACCAGGCACACCAGGAACAGATAACGGACATAAACCAGAATTGGATGACACCGGTAGGGAAGGAGAACCAGAAGAAAAATCAGAAGCAGGGCGAGAGACTAAAGGAAAACCAGGAACAGACTCGGGAGTGGAAACGGACGAAGGAACAAAACCAGAACAGGCAGAGACACAAGACTGAGGACGACGAACAGGCTGACACGAGGGGGGAGGAGCAACATCACAAAAAGGGCGACGATGACCAGGAGGAGGCACAACAGGAGGACAAGGAAGACAAAGACCTAAAACAGACCAGGCAACCGACAGGGGGACTGGCACAAACACAGGAACAGACACCGGCACAGACACTGAGACAGGCATAGGAATAGACAAAAACGGGACAGACACAGGAACCGAAACAGACACCATAACACGGGCAAAGACACCAGGAATAACAGATGGCAAAAACAATGGAGCAGAGTCCACAACAGCAACAGGGGGCAAAGTGCAGGGCGGGACGGGCGGGGTCCCAGGCGCAGCAGGACGAGCATGAGAGCTGAGGTCCATGGGCGGTGCCGGGGGGAAGTCCGGTGGCGGTGGGCGACCACATCTGGGTCGTGGGAACAGGAACAGGAACAGCGGGCCCCTCCTGGGCCTCCGGAGCGTTAGCAGGCCTTTCCTGGGCCTCTGGTGAGCTAGCTGGCCTCTCCTGGGCCTCCGGCTCTAGAGCTGGCCTCTCCTGGGCCTCCGGCTCTAGAGCTGGCCTCTCCTGGGCCTCGTGCACTCTAGCACGACCTCTACTCCCCCCCAAAAAATTCTTTGGCGGATCACCTGCCATAGGGGGGTTTGCCGAGGTGGCAGACACCACTGGAGCCCCAGAAGTCCCGGAGGAACATGCAGGTACAAGATCTCCCCGGCGGCTCTTTCTGCGTCTGCTTCGCCCCACCTGAGCTATCGGGAGCTCGCAGTGACGTTTCAGAGCACGCCGAGTGTTGTTACCCAGATCACCAGCACATTCATTCCGCCTGACCACGTCTTGCACTACAGGTTGCCCTTCCCTGTAGTGGTCATCAAGACGGGCAGGTTCATGGCGCTCTTCCGGGTTCTCATGGCAATAGACAACTAAACGAAAAATGTCCATAATAGTTTGTCTATCCCGTAGAGAACCCCCTGTACCCGCCGCGCCAGGGGATTTCCTGTCTCCGGTTCGTTCGCGCTGCAATACCGGAGAATTGAACTGCGCGGGAGCAGCCAACATCTCATTGTAGCGACGGAACTCACCGGAGTCTCGCTCTCTCGCTGTGTCCTTGCTAGGCTGGTTGTTCTGTAATGCCGTGCGCGGCGTGGATTCACGGGGTGGACACAAACGCTGAGATGAGCGAGATTTATTAAAAGGTAATCCAAAATCAGAGTCGTCAAAACGGGCGTGGGTCAAATCATACATGGGATCAGACATAGAAACATAACCTAACCGGAGAGACATGACTAACTAAGACAACTAGCACGGACAAAACACAAACTTGAACATACACGAGGAATAGGCAGGATAACGAAAGAGAACAAAGTAACGATAGTGGCTGAGCACAAAACACTGAACGACGGAGAATACAGAAGCAAATACCAAAACTACGAACCACAGAGTCTTCCAGGACATGGACAAAACAACCAGCAACATACCAGACCAAACAGAGAGTATAAATAGACAGAACTAACAAGAGACACCTGACTATGATAACGAGGCACAGGGAAATACAAAACAAGAGGCGGGACTAAGAAGCACATGGCTAACAAAACAAATAGACATGGAATGACAGGGGGAGCAGGGCAGATCGTGACAGTGCCATGGTCCAGGTTCAGTTTTATTTGACCAGCATTGTTGTTTTATCAGCATAGTTATTATAATGGTAACAATGATGAAAAACATTATTTAATTACAGTAGCCAGGAGGAGATTCATATGACAATACAATGTTTTGCCAAAATAATGCTTCTATTATTCTAGAAATTAGTTTTATATGAGCTTCATATTTTGAGCTTCATATTTTCTTGAAATATCATCGTGTGTGTGTGTGTGTGTGCGCGCGCAGGCATGTAATCAAGCTCCTTCATCCATCCATCCATTTTCTTCCGCTTATCCGGGTCCGGGTCGCGGGGGCAGTAGCCTAAGCAAAGAGGCCCAGGTTTCCCTCTCCCCAGCCACCTCTTCCAGCTCTTCTGGGGGGATAACAAGGCGTTCCCAGGACAGCCAAGAGATATAATCTCTCCAGCGTGTCCTGGGTCTTCCCCGGGGCCTCCTCCCAGTTGGACATGCCCAGAGCGCCTCCCTAGGCAGGTGCCCAGGTGGCATCCGAACCAGATGCCCAAACCACCTCAGCTGGCTCCTCTCTACTCTCAAGCTCCTGTTTTACCAAAATAATGCTTCTGTTATCCGGCCACTGCATTCATAGCTCAATTTCTGAAATGTTTCTGTGTTATTACACATGATCATGCCTTTGACCATTGACCTATTTGAATGTGCAACCCAGCTCTGTAGCATGCCTTGTAATAAAGTCATTAGGTTGAACTCTGCACTTGAATGGACGTTTCCATATACAATTTCCTTAATATAAAGAAATCTGTATCTTATACATAAGCACTTGCACACCGGTTTATGTTGAGTGAGCACTTGGTAAGACTGAAACAAGGAATCAGGTTGTACCTGGTTTTAGCCTCTGTAACGCCGAACGGCCGAAGGGGCGGACGCAAACGCTGAGGAGAGTGAGGTTTATTTGCATACATACTAGTACACGAGACTAAACCGACATGTAGAGACATAACTTAAACGGGGGAACACTAGCAAACCACATATGCAAAGGCACAATAAGCAAACATGAAACAGGAACAGCGAACTAACGTGAAGATAGACTTTACAACGGTTAACGATAAAGTACATAGACAAACTTAACGACTAAAGTTGTAGATAGCGAACTTGAACAAAGTAATAACAGAGGCTGAAGACAAACGTAACAAGCACCAAGACATACCAAGGCTGTGCACAAAATAACCAGCAACGTGACAAACCAGACAGGGGATATAAATAGAACCGAAATAACACAAGACACCTGAACTAATTAGCGAGGGGCAGTGAATACAAAACAGGAGGCGGGGCTAAGACACACATGGCTATCAAAACAACACAGACACGAGAATGACAGGAGGGGGCGGGGCAGACCGTGACAGCCTCGAGTCATTGCAGTGAAATCTTCCAGTTTTAAATAAAAGCACTGGTCTTGCAGATTCACTGTGACTATTATCAAGGTATAAATAAATATCTAAATATAAATATAAATATAAACCTGTATTTAGTTTATCACATTGTAGTAATATTGATTGATTATGAATAATTATAAGGGGGCACCACCCTGACATGTCAGGGAAATATGTCTTATAACTGTAATACAGGAAATGATATATCAGTCTCATTACCGAAGGTGAAGCTCAGAGTCTGTGCAGTGACCCAATACCACTGCTAGAAATATATTTGCCACAGTAATTGGTTTAATGAACAAATGCAAATTTTATTGATTAATATATATCAACAATTTAACATCATCCCGTAATACATATGACGCATATGGTCAAAAATTTGGTTTAGGTTCAGAGAGTTAATCAAGTTATTAACTAAACCAACTGAAGTTAAATTAACTATGAAACAGAAAACCCCACAGACCATTTAAACCAATGTTAACCAATCTAAAAGTTACGATGATTAAAGTAAAAGAAAATAGAGGAAAATGCTTTATGAAAGAAACGATGAACTGGAAGATACTGGCTTCTCTTACATCTATGCTAATATTATATGAAAGCTAAGTCTGAAATGTAAGCAAAGAACTGGCTAAAATGTATTACGCTACTTTGGTTGGAATAGCTCCCATGGGTCCACCACCTGTGGGAGAGGTATTACTAGGGGTTCGGTGCATTGTGGATTGGGTGGTGGCCGAAGGCGGGGGCCTTGCCGTACCGATCCTCGGTTACTGAAGCTAGCTCTTGGGACATGGAACGTAACCTCTCTAGTTGGGAAGGAGCCTTAGCTGGTGTGTGAGGCTGAGAGATACCAACTAGATGGGTTTACTTATAGCTCCCCGGGTTGCTGCCTGCGTGTTGAGGTTTTCCCCGGTAGACAAGAGGGTTGCTTCCCTGCACCTTCGGGTTGGGGAATGGACTCTGACTGCTGGTTGTGCAGTTCGGAGTACCCGGCCTTCTTGGAGTCCTTGGAGGGGATACAGGAAGGTGCCCCTTCTGGGAATTCCATTGATCTGCTAGGGGACTTCAATGCTCACGTGGGCAATGACAGTAGGTTGGAAGGAATGGCCTCTCCGATCTGAACCTGAGTGGTCTGTTATTGGACTTCTGTGCTCATCACAGCTTATCCATAACGAACACCATGTTCGAGCACATAGGTGTCCATAAGTGCACATGGCAGCAGAACACCTTAGGTCGCAGTTTGATGATTGATGTAATCGTGTCGTCGGACTTGCGACCGTGTGTCTTTGACATTCGGGTAAAGAGAGGAGCTGGATCAGATGGCGAGCAAGGATTTCAGACTCAAACATATTGTGAGGGTTTGCTGGGAACATCTGGCATGGGAACCTGTCAGAAAGGTCTTTAACTCCCACATCCAGCAGAGCTTTGACCGCATCCCGAGGGAGGCCGGAGACATTGAGTCCAAGTGGGCTTTGTTCCAATCCTCCATTGTCAATGCGGCAGACCGGAGCTGTGGCCGCAAGGTATGTCGGTGCCTGTCATGGCGGCAATCCCTGAACCTGGTGGCGGACACCTGGTTGGCTCGTGGTACTCTGGAGGCAGCAGACATGTACAGGAGGTCGCAGAAGCAAAAAACTCAGGTGTGGGAAGAGTGAGACCATGGAAAGTGACTTTCGATCGGCTCCGAGAAGATACTGGCAAACCAACAGGCAAGTCAGGAGGGGAAAGTGGTTCCCAACCAACACTGTATACAGTGGGGCTGGGGATCTGCTGACCTAGACTGGGGATATCATTAGGCGGTGGAAGGAATACCACGACGCCTTCCACTGAGGTGACCAGGGTAGTTGTGAAACTCCTTGGTGGCAAGGCTCTGGGGGTGGATTAGATCCGCTCTGGGTTCCTTAAGGCTCTGGATGTTGTAGGACTGTTATAACACATCTTTGCATCATGTCGTGTACATCGGGGGCAGTGCCTCTGGATTGGCAAACCGAGGTGGTGGTTTTCCTTTTTAAGAAAGGGGACCGGAGGGTGTGCTCCAACTATCGGGGAATCACACTCCTCATCCTCCCCGGTAAGGTCTATGCAGGGGTTCTGGAGAAGAGCGTCTGGTTGATAGTCGAATCTCAGTTACAAGAGGAACAATGTGGGTTCCATCCTGGTCATGGAACACTGGACCAGCATTTCACTCAACCAGTCCACATGTGGATTTGTAGAAGGCATTCGACCACGTCTCTCGGATATTCTTCTGGGGGGTGCTCCGGCAGTATAGGGTACGGGGCCCGCTGCTACGGGATATCCAGTCCCTGTACAAACGGAGCAGGAGTTTGGTTCGCATGGCCGACAGTAAGTCAGACTGGTTCCCGGTGTGGAGTTGGACTCCGCCAAGGCTGCCCTTTATCACCGATTCTGTTCATAATTTTTATGGACAGAATTTCTCGGCGTAGCCAAGTGGCGGAGGGGGTTTGGTTTGGTGGCCTCAGGATTCCACGTCTCCTTTTCGCGGACGATGTGGTCCTGTTTACATCATCAGGCCAAGACCTACAGCTCTCACTGGATCAATTTGCAGCCGAGTGCGAGACAGCCGGGATGAGAATCAGCACCTCTAAAACTGAGACCATGGTACCATGGTCAGTTGGACAAGGGTGGAGTGCCCTCTCTGGGTCAGGAGTGAGTCCTTGCCTCAAGTGGAGGAGTTCAAGTATCTCAGGTTCTTGTTCACGAGTGAGGGAAGGATGGAACAAGAAATTGATCGGTGCTGCGCCTGCAGTATTGCGGACGCTGTACCGGACCATTGTGGTAAAGAGAGAGCTGAGCCAAAAGGCAAAGCTTTCTATTTACTTGTCAATCTACGGTCCGACTCTGACCTATGGTCATGAGCTTTGGGTAGTGACTGAAAGAATGAGGTCGCGAATGTAAGCGGCTGAAATGAGTTTTCTCCTGCACGGTGTCCACGTAGAGATGAGCCAGTTGAGGTGGTTCAGTCATCTGGTTCAGATGCCACCTGGGCGTCTCCCTGGGGAGGCACTCCGGGCATGTCCAACTGGGAGGAGACACCAAGGAAGACCCCAGGACACGCTGGAGAGATTATATATCTCGGCTGTCCTGGGAACGCCTCAGTATCCCCCCAGAAGAGCTAGAAGAGGTGGTTGAGGAGAGGGAAACCTGGGCCTCTTTGCTTAGGTTACTGCCCCCGTGACCTGGACCCGGACAAGTGGATGAAGATGGATGGATGGTCGGAATAGCTAATCCTATAGTGAGTATAAATAATAATAGCAGCGAACAAGACTGGCATCAAAGCGACATGATTAATGAAGGTGCCCTACTCAGGGTAAGAGTCTTCCAGACTCAGATGGCTGTCCACTGGTGCTGGCAGGAATACGTGGTATATTGTACTTTCCAAAGTTACACCAAGCACTCACAGTGACCCAGCTGTTCGGTGAAGTTGAGTGACGATGTATGTGCGGATCTGTTCCGGAACCGCTGTACACTTGGTTGAGTAATCAAGGCCTTCGTAGACTTGGACAGGTGTGCTCGCTCGCCAGTTTATGTGCTACTGTAGAATTTACCACAGACCATGATTCTTATAATTCTATATTCTGAATGTAAAAAGCAAACTCAACATGGAGCCAAAACTCAGTGAATAGTCTCCATCTGAAGATTATATACACACAAATTTGGTTTGCTTCATCAAGAAATGTGCCTGAATAAAAGTGAAAGCAATTTTCAAAATATGTTAAATGTATTCTATACTAATCTACTAATCTGTTATATATATTTATATATATATATATTATATATATATATATAGCTCTGTTTTCTGCATGCTGCAGTGCTTCGTTGTTTAAGCTGCTGTTATGCCTGTATCTCTAATTCAGGAGGTTCACCACCAGAGGTCATCATCCCCAAAGTTATGACTCTCCTAAACATTCTCAAGTTTGTGGAGCAGCAATGTGTAGCCAAAGCCTTGTTAATGGAATTGGTCTGTGTTATACCTATAACTTGTGACCCAGAGGAAGGTAATACATGAATGTCAAATATTTTTAAATGAGTCTTCTGTTATCTCATTTGTTTGTCTTGTCTTTAAAGGCATTTTCTGTGTTTGCAGTAGAGTTGTACACTTAGACAAATATTTGTAGGCTAGGTTTGATATTCAATGTTTTCTTTGTTGAGCTTTGTTAAGTCTTTTGTGTTTAATCTGATGTTTATTAAGCTTAATAACGAGCACAGCTTAAGACTGTTAATACTGATTTTGTTCAGTGTACTGCATTTCAATGGTTGTGTACCTGTACATGCACAATGACAGTTATATCTAATCAAATATGTATAGTGCTCATTAAAGTATACAGAAATGTTGAGCTATTCATGTTCAAAGTCTTGTTGTCACAATCCCCCGCCTTCTAATCAGTGCACACGTTTTCCATTTCACACATTCTTTAAATGCCTGCAGAGCCTAGCCTGAGTGAGCCAGCGCACTGGAAGAGCCCGTGACTTTCTCCTTCATCTCCTAGAGCCAAGTTATTGGGACTAGCACTTTTCTTGTGCTTAGAGTAATATTTAGCTGTTACGGTGACGCTCCTGGACCCCTCCCTTTGGGCGTGTGTTTGCGTTCTCTGCGTCTACAGGTACCTAAGGTAGGCTTGAGTTTTCCAATTTACTTTTGGGCTTAGACTGCTTGTTACCAGGTTGTTTTGCTGGTTCTAGAGCTAATTGCTATTACTAGTTTCAGGTGTGGTTTCAGGTTAGCCCAAGGTGTGAACTGCTGGGAGTGGCCTTACTAGCCACCAGGCAGATATATTGAGGTGGTGTCCGTCTGTAGCGGTATACAGCGACTAGACAGATTACTTCTTCTACTCTGTCCTATTCAACATCAACACAGAGGCGACCTCCTTCAAACTTTGCTAAGTATTTCTTTCTCTCACTCTACTACTTTACTGTCAAGTTAATACACTGCTGCACTTTAAACATGTGTTTTTCAATACCCTCTCTTTCAACCCACAGAGCCAGACATTTCCATCGTTACCGCAAGAAGCGCAATGCAAGGAATCTCATCCATCCCCCAAGGTCGTCACATTCTCAGACCAGGGTGATGGGTGGACTCTGGAATTGCAAATCTGCGGTTCGGAAAGCTGACTTCATCTCGGCCTTAGCATCTCATCATTCACTGCACTTCCTGGCTTTGACTGGGACCTGGATCACTCCTGAGAACTCTGCGACTCCAGCAGCCCAATCCTCTGCCTTTAACTTCTCTCACTCTCCGAGACAGACTGGCAGGGGTGGTGGCACAGGTTTGCTCTTGTCTAGGAAGTGGAACTTCACTCCACTTTCATTCTCACATCTCTCTATTTCTTCTTTTGAATATCATGCTGTTACTGTATCTTTCCCCACTAAACTGCATATAATTGTCATTTATCGCCCTCCTTCTCCTCTAGGTAACTTCCTAGACGAGTTGAATGTTCTTCTGAGTCTCTTCCCCATTGATGGAACCCCATTGATTCTCCTTGGTGACTTCAATATTCCATCGAACAAGCTGCAGTCATCATGTCTCGAACCGCTGCTCTCATCCTTCAATCTTGCTCAACCAGACCCCTCCAACGCACAGAGCAGGCAACATCCTAGACCTGATCTTCAGCAGACTGGCCCCAGCGCTGGATATGACAGCAATCCCCATACACTGCTCAGATCATCACTTTCTATCTTTCACACTCTCCCTTACTGCTCTCCCTGTCAATGCCTCTCCTTCAGGCTCGTCGTTCTCTCGACGTAACCTGCACTCCATCTCTCACTCGTCTCTGGCTTCAACTATCCTTTCTTCACTCTCGTCTGCAGTTAACCTTTTGTATCCTCTATCCTCCAGGCCAGCTAGATCCTCCCCACCTGCCCCGTGGCTGACTGAAGTCCTATGCAGCAACCGGAGAGAGCTAAGAAAGGCAGAGAGGAAGTGGAGGAAGTCCCAGCTTGACTCTGAACTACACTCCTATCAGGCTCTCTTCTACAATTTCTCAACAGAGGTTACTGCTGCCAAGTCATACTTCTACAAGGAGAAACTGGAAGCATCAGCATCGGATCCACGCAGGCTCTGTAGTATCTTTTCTCAAACCCCCTATCCCCCACCACCCTCTTCCCTTACCCCGGAGGATTTTGTCACCTTCTTTGAGGAGAAGGTTAACAAAATTCGTCAGTCGTTTCCCTCTTTCTCTACTTCCTTCACCAATACTCATCCTCTTGCCATTAATTCCTTAACATGTTTGTCTCCTCTTTCCACAGATGAGGTCCTACAGCTACTTAAATCCAGCAACCCGACGACCTGCCCACTGGATCCAATTCCATCCACACTCTTCCAGACAGTCTCCATGGATCTGCTGCCCTTCATCATGCTCATCATGAACAGCTCCTTGTCATCAGGCCAGGTCCCAGCTGCATTCAAGACTGCCAGAGTGGTCCCAATTCTGAAGAAGTCCACCCTGGACAGTTCAGATGTCTGCAACTACCGACCGGTATCACTCCTTTCTTTCCTATCAAAAATTCTTGAGCATGCTGTATACAACCAGCTGTCTCTCTTTCTCACTTAGAACCTGCTCCAGGACCCCAACCAGTCGGGCTTCAAACCAGCACACTCAACAGAAACGGTCCTCATAGCGGTGACTGAGAAGCTACAGAATGCAAGATCATCCAAACTGTCATCGGTTCTGATCCTTCTGGACCTCTCTGCAGCTTTCTACACGGTGAACCACAAGATCCTCCTATCTGTCCTCGCTGACCTGGGAATCGCGGGCTCTGCATGGAAGTGGTTTGAGTCCTATCTAGAGAGACGTTCTTACCAGGTAACATGGAGAGGGTCTACATCTGCTCCTTGCAGGCTCCTTGCTGGTGCTCCTCAAGGCTCAGTGCTAGGTCCTCTCCTCTTTTCACTCTACACCCGTTCTCTTGGTGATGTAATTACCTCTCATGGTTTCTCGTACCACTGCTATGCTGATGACACTTAACTAATGCTTTCCTTCCCACCATCTGATACTCAGGTTTGCAGTCGTATCTCTGCATGTCTGACAGCTCATCATCTAAAGCTCAATCCCAGCAAGACTGAGCTGCTGTTCATCCCTGGAGCTACAGGTCCTCAGCAGGATCTTGCCATCTCATTCGAGAACTCTTTGATTGTTCCGTCTAAAGATGCAAGAAACCTTGGGGTGACTCTGGATGACCAGTTGTCGTTCTCTGCCCATATTACGAACCTGACTCGGTCATGCAGATATTTTCTCTACAACATCCGACGTATCCGACCCTTCCTCTCTCAGGAGGCCTCCCAGGTGCTTGTCCAGTCTCTTGTCATTTCAAGGCTCGACTACTGCAACTCGCTCCTGGCTGGTCTTCCTCTGCAGGCCATCAGGCCCTTGCAACTGATCCAGAATGCAGCAGCAAGGCTTGTCTTCAATCTACCCAAGTTCACTCATGTCACTACACTGCTGCGCCGAGCACTACGGGGAAGCCAGCCCCCCTCCGTCGGTGTGCTCAGAAGCAAGTGAGCACTAAGGAGAAGCCAGCCCCCCTCCGTCGGTGTGCTCGGAAACTACCGAGTATTACGGAGAGGGGGAGGTAGACCACTCTCCGTCGGTATGCTCGGAGACCATCATCTTGGAGGGTGAGAGCGCCTGCCAAGCCCGAAGCTGGAAAGGGCCCTCCTGTGGCGAAAGAGGGAACTGCGCAAACCCCTAGGGAACCTAGGGAGGGCAGCCTAGAGATCCCGGTGGGGGATCGAGGGGAAAGCCACTGGGCGCAGCGTCCCTTTGGGCGTGTGTTTGCATACATGTACTTCCGTGGGGGTGGTGGGATGTGAGTATGTTCATCGGTCTCACCTGTGTCTTGTCTCGTTTTCACTTGGGTTTCGTGTAGTTTGTCTATTTAATGTGCGAATACGCAGTGTCCTTTGCTCGTCTATGCTCAGACTGTTATGTCGTCTTGTGTATGCTACCGTTGTTTGCTGTAATAAACGTCTGTAAATTGACAAGTTTCCGCTGCATTCTGTCCGCGAACCTCACGTTACATTAGCGCATTGCGCTCTTTTGTTTTTGTGTAGTGCTGTAGACTGAAGTAGACAGTTTGGCCGACATATTGATTCACCTCCAGGCATATATTTCCATAATTTTGGTTTAAAATTTGAGAGCCTCTAATACAGAAGAAAATGTCAAAAAAACAAAAAGCAGTTTTGATTTTGGGGATGTACAGTGTGTAAATGTACACAATGTGATGTGGAATTCTTTCTATTATTCCTTCTCTGATTCAACATGGCCTTGTCTGACAAAATAAAAAATACTGAGCATACATCATGAGCATGCAACATTTTTTTTGCTAAAACAAAACAACGTTGGACATCTTACAGAAAGACCAGAAAATTCCAAATGAAGTTATAATATAACATGCTCTAATATTGTGTTGTGAATAGACCACACGGAGAGGGATCCAAATGCGGAAACGAGTTCGTCTTTATTTGACTAGGCAGTACACTTATACTCAAGATGTTAATAGTATAGCGTAATGCGAACTCGTAGTAAAGGTCGTCGTCAGAGCAGTCAGGGTTCGGCACGGGTAGGCAGATTCCGGGAGGTACCAAATCGCTAGGCAAGAGACGAGGTCTAGGGCGTAAGCAGAAGTCGGTACACAGGTAAGCAGGCAGGTAATAATAACGCTCGGTATGCAACATCGGTTGGCAATACTTCGCAACCAGGAAGTGACAGAGGGGTGTATATATATGGGAAGAAAGGGGAGTGGAAAGGAGCAGGTGATCAGGGGGCGGAGGAAGGGGTGTTGATCCTAACATATTGTTTATAATCTAATATTTACCTGATATTTAATATGAATTCTGTTATGCACAATTGTTTATTTATACTCACAAACACAAACAAGTCCTTCATACACCTTCACAGCTGTTGTCCCTACCATCTTCCGGTTCAACATTCTACCCAAAAAACTCACTCCAGGCAATGTAAGCCTTTTCTTTTCTGTGATGATCAAAAGTATACGCAATCAAAACTAATCAAACTAACTATCAACTAACAAAATAATCCAAGACTGCTTCAATCCTGAGTGTTCTGGAGAGCTTATCTTAGTTTAGCATGTCTACAACCCAGCTGGCTTGTTGTGTTGCGCATGTCTTTCTCAAAGACGAACAATCACAGCAAGTGAGGTGTTAATCTTTTCAGCTTCGAGTGAACTATTGGTTAGAACAGCTATTAATCACTTCAAAGGTGTCAGCTTGTCGCTTTTGCAGTTACTACCCCTCCCCCCATTCACATGTCACCAGGCAGAGGTGTGAAAGGCTCCAGCACTCCCCAGTCCAATAAAAACAACAGAATTCAAAAGTAGACAGATGTAGCTTTGCAATCCGAGAATGATAGGTCGATAGGTCACTGATAGGTCGAGAATTGTTTGTTGCCAGGTGTACTATAATTATCTTATTTGTATGATAATTTTGCCCTCTGTATGAATAATGATCAATAATCAGTTTTTTGTAAACCCTGAAGGTATCTGTTTCTGGAAACTTTCTAGAAATTCCAGCCAATCATGCTTTTCTATATGTGAAGCTTAATTTTGATTATGATGGGTGTGCGATAATTTCCCTCAAAATACGATAATTTTATGTCTCTGGTACGATAATCCTGCATTTCTCACCTGGCAACACTGTTCTCAGCAAAGGAAAGGATTATGCAATTTTTTATAATGAAGTGAGCAAGCAAATAAAGGCATTTTACCGACACTCTGTCTACTGTTTTAAAGTGTGATACTGATGCTTTGATAGGTGACAAAACATGAAATCATCTCAAAAAATGAAGTCCAGGGCTATGGAGATGCAGCTGTAGCAGGGGAGGATTCGGGGTAGTGAGAGAGGCCAGTGCAGTGCGTTGATCCTTCATCCATAGCTGGTTGGGCAGGAGGTGGCAGGCCCAGGGTGGATAGCGGGAAAGGCTAATCTCTCCTTGTTTTCCCGGATTTTCTCGGGTTGGAGGGCAGCCATTGGGAAAAGAAAAGAGGGAAAATTAGCTCTGTATGGGATATGTGGGACAAAGGAAATTTAAACATTTCTGGAGTGTGGCAGCGACTCCAGCAATTAAATTATTTCAGCCTAGCTAAAGGGCAGAACCAGAAGGTAACACAGACTTGGGAGCATACTGAGACACTGGCATCCATCCACTACACTGTCAACAAACTTGAGTGATCATGTGCAGTGACAGGATGACAGCACCAGTGCCACAGTTTGCCATAAAACCCTTTGTCCATGAACCCCTGGATCTGTAACCTTATGTAAAGGGGCACACTAATTTCCAAATGCTAAACTAAATAAGTAAGTTTTCAACCTAGACTTAAAGATTGAGACTGTGTCAGAGTCTCGGACACATTCTGGAAGGTTATTCCATAGTTGGGGGGCCTTATAAGAAAAGGCTCTTCCCCCTGCTGTTACCTTATTAATTGTTGGAACTAATCAGAGGCCAGCACCCTGTGATCTTAGTGGACGTGGGGGTTTATAATAAGAGATAAGCTCTTGAAGGTAGTCAGGAGCAAGCCCGTGCAGTGCTTTGTAGGTCAATAGAAGAATTTTAAAATCAATACGGAATTTGACTGGGAGCCAATGCAGGGCCGATAAGACAGGGCTGATATGATCATAATTTCTAGTTCTAGTTAGAACTCTGGCTGCGGCATTTTGAACTACTTTAAGTTTATTTAGATTCCTATTTGAGCATCCTGACAGTAACGAGTTACAATAGTCTAATCTGGAGCTAACAAAGACGTGTACTAATTTTTCTGCATCATGCTGTGATAATGCATTTCTTAACTTGGCAATGTTACACAGATGTAGAAAAGCTATCCTAGTAGTATTATCTATGTATCTATGTATCAAATGACAGGTCAGAGTCGAATATGACGCTGAGATTTTTGGCTACTGAGCCAGGTGTAATGGTGTAGTCTGCGAGATTTAGCATTAGATCTGGTATTTTCTGTCTTGCGGCCTTTGGGCCCAGAAGGAGAAGGTGGAGCCTTGCAGGACTCCATATTTCACTTCTGTGCATTTGGAGGGGATATTATTGAGCTCTACAAACTGATAGCGATTGGTTAAGTAAGAATTAAACCATGAAAGGGCTGTACCCGAGATTCCAAGCCAGTTTTCTAACCTTTCTAGCAGGATCTTGTGATCTATTGTGTCAAAGGCTGCACTAAGATCGAGAAGCACTAATAGAGATACATAACCTTGATCAGAGGCAAGAACGAAATAATTTGTTACTTTAACTAGTGCTGTTTCAGTGCTGTGGTGGAGCCTAAATCCAGATGGAACTTTTCAAATATGTGATTCCTGTGCAGATATAGGCATAATTGTTGGGCCACAGCTTTTTCTATGATCTTGGATATAAATTATAGGTTTGAAATGGGTCTGTAACTAGATAGTACAGTTGGATCAAGATTTGGTTTCTTGATCAGGGGTTTAATGACCGCTAGTTTACAAGATTTGGGCATGTGACCTATTGTAATGGATGAATTAACTACCATTAGAAGAGGTTCAGTCACAACTGGTAAAACCTCTTTGAGTAATTTGAGGGAATTGAGTCTAATGTGCAAATAGTAGAATTTAATGATTCAATTATTTTCTCCAATTCTGGTTGTGGGAGTCGATGAAAAGCTTCAAGCATTTCTTCTAATGCAAAATTTTGTTCAATATCAGCCAATCCAGATGACAGACCAGATGGATTACCTATAAAAGGTTTTATATTTAGTCTAATATTCTCTATTTTATTATCAAAGAAATCCTTAAAGACATTACTAGTTAGGTTCCCTGGAATCTGAGGTTCAGCACCTGTTTGATTTTTGTAAGTTTAGAAATAGTACTGAAAAGAAATCTAGGATTGTTTTTATTATTCTCAATCAGTGAGGGTAAGTATGCTGAGCGTGCTTTAGTGAGTGCCCTTTTGTACTCAATAAGGCTATCCTTCCAAACACAGTGGAATACTTCCAGATTAGTAGATCGCCATTTCGGCTCTAATTTACATGCTTAAAACTATTTGTTTTAAGTTACGAGTTTGGTCGGTGTACCATAGGGCGTGCTTTTTAAATCTGGCCTTTTTATATTTGAGTGGAGCTACTATATCTAGAGCTGATCTACAGGTATTCTCTAAGCAGTCAGTTACAGAAGCAGTCGGTCTAACTTCTCTGGACCTGATGGTGAGTAGGCTAAAGTAGTTATATCTGGGAGGGTTTCAATAAACTGTTGCAGTTGACGAATTTTTCGAGTGTTTTAAACAATGCCGAGGGGACAGGCGGGTGTTCAGGTTAAGATGTAGCTCGAATGAGACTAGATAGTGGTAGGAGATTGCTGCGGTTCGCTGAGGAGAGCGAGATTTATTATAATACATATCAGAGCACGAGACAAAACCAACACGTAAAGACGTAGTTTAAACACGGACTACTTGGAATAAACTGAACACGAAAGAGAACCTAATACATACACGAGGCAGAAACTGAGTACACGATGAGAAACTAAACGCGAAGTTACACAAACACGACAGAGGTTTTAGACAACGTAATACGACAGCGTGACAACAAAGGCTGTAGACAAAATAACCAGCAAAGGAATGAACCAAACAGGGGATATAAATAGCATAGCACTGACACGAGACACCTGAAATAGTTAACGAGGGGCAGGGAATACAAAACACGAGGCGGGGCTAAGAACACACATGGCTACAAAAACAACACAGGCACGAAATGACAGAAGCAGCAGGGCAAACCGTGACAGTCATTCTTCTCTTGTTTCAGTTGTAGTGGACTCTGGTCCAGATGGAAACTTTATAGAAGCTGGGGGTCCGGTGTATTCCTGTGCCCTCCCCTTTCCAAGTTCCAAGACTCACTTCACTCCAATTAGTCATAAAACACACATAGTAACACAGAGTTCCTTTCTTTTTATATATTTCTGTCACCATTACAACCTCTCACATTAGATTTCCCTTGGATGCGAGCTCACAACCCCCAAATCTGGTGGGTTAGCATTCAGACAATTCAAGAAGGCCCCCTCCTACTCCATAAAAGACCATTTAGAATGTCTGTGCTCCTCCAAACCACCTCAGTAGAGAGCCCAGATGCCCATAAACTAATTCCCATTTCTGATCCTAAATACTGATAAGCTGTATTATAAGTGTAAAATGGAAGTGTTTGGGAACGACAGCAACTCAGCCACGAAGTGGTAGGCCACGTAAACTGAGAGTGCAGTCAGCGGAAGTGCATAGTGCGAAGAAGTCGGCAACTTTCTGCAGAGTCAATCACTAGAGATATCCAAACTTCATGTGGCCTTCAGATTAGCTCAAGAACAGTGCGCAGAGAGCTTCATGGAATGGGTTTCCATGGTCAAGCAGCTGCGTCCAAGCCATACATCACCAAGTGCAATGCAAAGCATCAGATGCAGTGGTGTAAATCACGCCACCACTGGACTCTAGAGCAGGTGCAGTGTGCAAGTCATAGAAAAATACTTTCTATGTGTATTCATTTTGCCGTTATTCCTTTTGTTTCGGTGATTTGGGATGCAGCCTCTTTTCTTGTGACGTATCACCACATCGTTTATCGCGAGCGGGAACATGAACAAACAAGGTTGCCATGGCTTCAGCTGGAGTACCGTACGTGGAGTTTAAAATGCTTGGACATAACTGAAGAACGCAATGTAAAGAATGTGGGAAAAAAATTAAAGACACTGGAACACCACATCAAACTTCATAAGTGTAATGAACAGGGATCGGAACAGAACGCCACGGAGATCTTGGTACACGAAACGTTTATTGTGTCAAAAAACAGCTACTTCAGTAGCATGTATCCGATGTGCATTAACATTTAGCACACACTCGACATTCAAAACTATTTCCAACAAAGACGCGCACAGGACACTGCGTAAACGCACATTAAATATATGAACATCACTCTCCACTTGTGATGACGAGACGAGCCACAGGTGAGACTGATGAACACACCCACACCGACACACCCAGGGAACTATACATATGGACTTAGACGACATAAACACACGCCCAAAGGGAGGGGTCCGGGAGCGTCACCGTGACAATAAGGCACCTGAAAACACATTTGGATAGGTTTGTTTAGTTTAGGTTAGCCGTCATTACAGCTAGCGTAGTAGTAGGCACGTGTAAACAAACATCAAACAACCATCAACAAGTATTGAGTATAATTAAGTGTAACCGTCATGGAATGAAAATAAGTGATGCATTCTATACAGTTTTGTGCATGCAAAATTGGTGATATTTATATACTTTTCAGATGTGATTTTTTTTCCAAAATAAAGCTTAAATGTCATTTTAAGACAAGGGAGCTTACACTTTTTTATGCTAGTGGTGATAAGAGACACAGAAAATACGCAATGGAAGTGGTCGATAATGGGGGACGGCAGACAACAGTAGCTACCAAGGTAATATATGAAATAATTATTTTTCATCTCCTAAGTAACTAAGCTTATCCTGGTATTGACTCGTGACTTGACTTGGACTTGTATTTTGTGACTTTTGAACATCTCTGGTCCATTCTGACTTCATCCATAATGATCTGGGTTGGTACTGGATCTCCGCAAGTCATTAGCAAACTGTAGTGAATTGTCTAATCATTTGAAGAGATCACCAATTCCATCCACGAACTGTATAAATTCGGGATATGGACATTTGCAAACAAGACCACTACAGTTCTTACCAACATGGTCATCATTATTTAAAGACAGTTTCAGAAAATGATTTTGTGCAGTCTTTAAACCAACAGCTTTTTCCCTTGAGCAGTAGCCATTTAAACAGGAGTATCAATTCAAAATGCATATTTTATAAAGTTTTATGACTGCTTTCCCCACACTGTATCATTGTATACCTCTTTGTACATATACAAATGTCATTTTCCAAAGTGTACTCACTGTTACAGGCAGTCCAATGTTACAGGCAGTCCATCAATTGTAACCATTCTCTTACACTAGTCACACATACAATATACTGTTGTAACTTTACACTGGAACTAATTCATTCTGCTGCACTTTTTCTCTTTATCCATTTCTGTAAACATATAATTGTCCATATTTATTGGTTTACTTTTTTGTTTTGTATTCTGCATTATTTTTCTGTCCTCTAAAATGCATCTACTAATGATAATTCTCATCTTTGTGTGTATTTATATACATGAGTTCCTATTCAGTCCTAAACTTCTTGATGGTACTCCAGGGCCACAGAGATACAGCCATATCAGGGGAGAATTTGGGGTGGTCAGAGGGTCCAGGGCATTTATACTTATACTTCAGATTTCAGAAGATTTATACTTCATTGTTCATTATCATATATATGGGTTCATGTTGCATTATTATACTTTTAGGTCTGACCAGGCCACACACATTTCCCTACATTTATATAATAAAAATAATACTGCATCTCATTTCATGAAAAGAAAAAAGATAAAAAACATTAAAGAGGAGTCAAATGTAACCAAATGTATTTCTGACAAATGGAATCTAATTTGAAATTATTCAAGATATCACAAATGATCTCTGGTATCTATGTATCATTTTCTGCTAAATTATCATGTGGTGGTATTTTCCTTTAATGATATAATGTCAATGACACACTAATGGCAATAAATATAAAAATACTCATGAACACAATCACCTTAAAGCAATTTAAAAATGAAATTTCCACAACAATGCATCATCTTGCTGTCCTGGAAATGTCAGTGATGTTTCCTGGGGTTATAAGGTGTTTTGGGCGTTTCATCAAACAGACACTACCCCTGAGCTGCGGTTCATCAAGCACATCAAGTCTAAATCTTTGCAAATTGTCAATTTGAAAACTGGCAACCAGTTTAACAAAGTTGCTGTCACATACATAGAATCATTCTGAAATTAGTTTTCTTTTCTGCAGTATCTGCTTAAAACAGTACCTGATTTCTTTTGATTGAAGTCCATATATGATTGGGTTGAGACAGGTGGGAATAACAAAGAACAAGACAGCAGCCAGTTTTTCGAGTTCCAAATAATATGGGAATCGATGGAGAATAATTGCACTTACTCCAGATCCAAGAAGAATAAGGTAAACAATCAGATGTGTGCTGCATGTTTTCATAGCCTTGCTCTTCATTGTACTGTTGCTTTTTAAGCAGATAACTGCAATCTTTATGTAAATGAAACTGATGCATGATATGGAGATGGCCCAGAACAGAGAAGAGCATATTAACCCCAAGACCTGATTAACAAATAGATTTTCACAAGAAAGTTTAAACAGAGAAGGATTATCACAGAATGGGTTTGAAATTGTTGAACTACAGTGTGACAGCTTAATAGTGAGGGCCAATATAATCCCGACTGGGACAATTGGTAATGTCCATGCTAATGCAGACAGCTTAACAACCATTTTGCTTGTCATTATTGTGTTGTATCGAAGAGGGTTGCATATTGCCACATACCTGTCAAAAGCCATGATCATTAATATAGTGTGTGCAGTTGCACTAAGTGTGTGAACCCCATAAGCCTGAATTACACATGCAACATAGCTGATATATCTCTCAGATTCATCTTTAAAGATATCTTTGAGCAAACCAGGCACTACTGCACTAGCACCAATTAGATCACTGAGGGGAAGGTTAACAAAGAGAAGGTTCATTGGTTTGTGCAGAACTTTCTCCATTGATATTAGAACAATAAGTCCAAGATTGGATAACATAATAAAAAGATAGACAAAGAAAAGAAGAATAAACACTGGATAGGCAGACTGATGTGTGACCCTCAATCCTTCAATCCTAAGTACTTGGTTTCTGTATGTTCCGTTTTCCATCACCTCTCTTGCAATGCTGTGGAAGGACGTAAAGTACATTTATAGTCTGAATCAGTTTGTTTTTCATGATGTAAATGATTAATACACAGCATGACACACTAATAATCTATCCACAAGGATAATTAAAATACATAAAAAGTAATATACATTTATACAAAATGTAAATATAAAAAAATTGACTCTGAGCCTGTTTAACAGTTCCATTGCTATGTTTAATATAGTTTAGAAATCTACTATTTTCTTTTAATATTGTGAGAATATTATGTTTAAAAGTTTAAGCATACATGTATCTTCCCATAATAAGAGATTAAATACATTTTCGACAACAGATTTTCTAAAAATATTTCTTTTCAATATACTGTACTAAAAAACATACTATTTATTACATACCAGTGAAACAGTGCAGGATTACGCGTTCTGTAGCTCATTCAAGGGAATGCATCACCTACGAGTGCCAGATTTGTTATAACATCTGCTGTGCTGTGATGGTCTGACATGACCACACATGGGTACAAAAGCAACGGCAATTTATTAACAGAGTCCCTTACAGCTGATAATATCCTTAGGGAGTTAATAAAAACAAGTCTATTAGTGGAAGGTAGGTACCTGTGGAGAAATGATACACACACAAAGTCTTGTCTATGAAAAAGGTTGAACTGAATAATTACTTGTAGATTTAATTTGTTGGGAATTATATTTTAATCCTTTATATTTTGGTAGCATTATATTACATTACTAATCAACTGCGTAGTATTAGGCATTATATTTTACAATTACAGTTTTTCTCAGTCGCTTTGGAGCATTTCTCAAATCAGGATTAACATTTACACCACAGTGTGTGCATTTCTCAAAACAATATTTTCAAACAGCACCACACAATGGTTGGCCACCTAAAGCCTGTACCTCACGCACAATCCTTTGTTAATTCCCCAAAGGTAAGTATTTATATCAGTAAACATGTCAGAATCATCAGAATTAAAAGTTCTTCAATCATTGATTACAAACAAGGCCTGGACCAACGAGTTCTGTGCGTACTCTGCCCACGCCATCAGCGTGCACCAAGCCTCCTGGTGCTCGCTGCAATCCGCCCGCAGGAATCTTCCTAGTTCCTGGTTTACCCGCTCCACCTGCCCGTTCGCATGGGGGTGGTAGCCGCGGTCACGTTCAGTTTTGACATGAACTCACGCCAGACTCTCGATGTGAACTGCAGGCCCCTGTCAGACACGATGTCCTCTGGCAAACCGAATTGTCTGAACACGTGCCTGAACAGAAGATCCGCAGTCTCCCAGGCGGTTGGCAGTCCGGGCAGGGGTAGGAATCGCACCATCTTCGAAAACCGGTCCACCACGACGAGGATGGTGGTATTTCCCTCGGAAACTGGCAAGTCTGTAATCAAATCTAACGCGATGTGCATCCACGGCTGTTCGGGTATGGGAAGTGGTAACAGCTTAGCAGTGGGCGGCGTTCTGGGCACCTTGCTGCGCGCACACTCTGTACAGAAACTGACATGTTGTAGAATGTCCCGGTGTATCCCCGGCCACCAGTAGCGTATCCCCAGGAGCTGGGAGGTCCGGGTAGAGTGTCCTGTTCCTAAGGAGGTATGTGCCCAATGTATCAATGCGGTGCGCTGCGCTGCGCTAGGGGCACATACCTGCGGTGCGGTGGGCAGTGAGGATGAGGATTCGCTGCTTCTATTGCTCGGTCAATCTCCCATTCCACTGCGCCCAAAAAGCATCTGGGAGGAAGTACTGGCTCATCGCTGGTGGATTCCGCGCTGCCTGGAAAAGAACGTGATAGCGCGTCGGCACGTGCGTTCTTCTCCCCCGGAAGATATGTCACTTGGAACCTGAAACGGGAGAAGAACAGACCAGCGGGCTTGCCGGGCATTCATCCTCTTCATGCCTCGCAAGTACTCGAGGTTTTTATGGTCGGTCAACACTAGGAACGTGTGTCTGGCTCCCTCCAACCAGTGCCGCCACTCCTCGAATGAGAGTTTCATCGCTAATAACTCATGATCGCCTACTCTGTAATTGCGCTCGGTGGCAGAGAGCTTGCGGGAGAAAAAGGCGATCGGTTTGAGTGGACTGCTCTTCTTTAATCGCTGGGAGAGCACAGCTCCTACTCCAACATTGGAGGCATCTACTTCCACCACGAAAGGCTTTGTAGGATCAGGCTGATGAAGGACAAGCGCTGTGACGAAAGCCTGCTTCAAACGTTCAAAGGCTCCTTCGGCTGCTTCGGTCCAGGCCAGACTTTTAGCTCCACCACGCAGCAAGTCAGTGAGAGGCTTCGTGATAGTGCTAAATGCGCGGATGAACCGCCTATAAAAATTCGCGAAGCCCAGAAACCTCTGAAGCTCGAGCCGTGTGTTAGAACGAGTCCAACTGGTTAACACTTCCACTTTGCCGGTTTGCATAAGCACAGAGCCGGGCCGGATGGTATAGCCCAGGAAGTTTATTTCCTGCAGATGGAACTTGCACTTCTCGAGCTTACAATACAAATGATTGCGCAAGAGTGTGCGGAGTACGGGTTGTACATCATGCACATGTTGATCTAGATGAGGATGTCATCGATGTACGCGACGACATATCTACCGAAGTACTCTCTGAGAACCTCATTAATAAACGCCTGGAAATACGACGGTGCCGACGCCAAGCCATACGGCAGGACGCGGTACTCATAGTGCCCAGAGTTGGTACTAAACGCCGTTTTCCATTCATCCCCCATTCATCATGAGATTATAGGTGCTGCGCAGATCGAGCTTGGTGAAATACTCCGCCTCTCGCAACTGCTCTAGTGCCGCTGCCACCAGAGGCAGTGGATAGGTGAAGCCCACCAAGAGGGAATTGAGCCCTCGATAATCCACGCACGGCCTCAGGCCCCCATCCTTCTTCTTGACGAAGAAGACGCTGGCTGAGGCCGGCGAAATGGAAGGGGTGATATAGCCCTGCGCTAATGCCTCTTTGAAATACTGCTGCATGGCTATTTCTTCCTCTTGGGAAAGAGGATAAAGGCCTCGTCTCGGGGTGTACTTCCTGCTTTGAGCTCGATTTTGCAGTCCCAGGGGCGGTGCGAAGGAAGCTGCATGGCTCTTGCTTGGCTGAATACTTTAGCTAGATCTTGATACTGTGGAGGGATCCCCTTGGGGTTTTTTACAGCAGGACTCTCCATGGTGGTGGCTAAAACTGGTAGGGGGGCATGATTTTCGGTGCTGACAGGAGGCGTGTTCCATTGTAGTATGTGACCAGTGAACCAGTTAATGTGAGGCTTGTTGCGTCTAAACCAGGGCAGACCGAGAGTTATGTCATGTGTGATATCGGGGAGAATGCAAAATACTAGTGTTGTGGAGTGCCCTTGAATAGTGAGAGTAAGGGGAGGGGTGTGATGGCACAATGTGCCACCACCCACAGGCCTGCCGTCCAGCGCATACACTCTTCTAGGTTGCTCCAATGTCACCAGCGGGATCCGCATTCGTCTCGCCATGTCTGCTCCCATTAAATTCCCGGCTGTCTCACTAGTCCACTAGGGCACACATGCCGAAAGACATACGCCGGTAAGTCACAGTTGCATCCAGGGTTAATAACCGGTCCACCAAGGAGCTACTCACCCGCGCCTGTTCACCACTCGGGTGAGCGGGCTCCCTCTGGATTGGCGGCTCCCAACTGCATGGGTTCGGGCCCGTTCCCTCCCCTCGGAAATTCCAGCGGCGGTCTCCGGCGGTGATCGCTGACGCGGCGTCCTGGTGCGATTACCTCTCTCCTTTATTAAGCGGTCCAATGTAATGCCCAGCCGGACCACCGAGTTTAGTGACTCAGCGTCCTGCCGGCATGCCATCTCAGCCCGTAGTTCAGGTTGCAAGCCTGCCAGGAAGGCGTCAATCAGGGCAGCGTCATTCCACCCTGTCCCCGCTGCTACCGTGCGGAAGTCGAGGGCGAACTCCGCCGCTGACTGGGTCCCCTGACGCATCCCCAGCAGGCTCTGGCCACACGCCCTTCCCTGGCGTGGATGGTTGAATACCTCTTTAAATTCCTCACAGAGTCGAAATCCTGTAATAGAGGAGACTCCCCCGCGAGCAGTGCTGCCCCCCATGTTAAGGCCCTTCCGGTTAACCTCGAAATTAAGAAGGCTACCTTGGCAGAGTCTGTCAGATGCTCCTGATACTTAAAATACAGACTGCATTGTGCCAAGAAGCCCTCGCACTTCTCAGGGTCTCCTCCATATGGCTCGGGGGGGGCTAGCGGCAGTTTCACTCCCTCCATTCGATTCGGTGGAGGGGTGCTAGCCTGTAGAGTGAGGGATTGGACACAGTTAGTGAGTGAATGAATTACAGCTTTCAGCTCACCCAATTCCTTTTGCTGCTGTCCCAGTAGTACGCCTTAAGCGTTGAGGATGTCCATTGCGGAAGGCTTGCCACCCCCCGCTGCACAAGGCTGCACATTCGGTTGACAGTGGACAGCAGGAGGCGAGGGTTTTGAGCTCAGTTCTTTATTGCTCATATTTAACTTAAACACTCAGGCAGTTACGCAATGAAGGGAAAACTGAAATAGAACGATCCTTGTGGGGACGCAGGTCCGAAGGCTCCAGTGATGCTTGTTAAAGAGGGGTCGCTCGTGGTCCTCCAGGGCAGCAGCTTCTTCGACAGGCTTCTTTAATGTGCAGCACTGGACGGCGAGACCTGCAGGCTTAAATACATGGTGAGGGAAAGTGCACAGGTGCTAGTACTCCGGTGATTGCGACCGGGGTAGTGTTATGAAATTAGGGGGTGTGCGCCGAACTAATAAAGGGGTGTGTCTGGTGCTCCGTGCACGAGTGGGTGCCCTCTGGTGGCCTCCCTGCCGTGCCACCATGACAGATTGTAAGAAAATGGACAGAAATCCATTGATGCATTCTTTGTAAAGAAATTTATTGATGGATCATGTCATCAAAAAATAAACAAACAAAAGACAAGTCTGGAAAAACATTACTTTGCACAAAGAACTCCTCAATTGGGTTCAGGAATGGGGAATAGGGTGGGAGAAATAGCATCAGCATCCTGTTGTGGGTTGCAAACCATTGCCTGATGGTGTTTGAATGATGGAATCTCACATTGTCCCAAATTACCACATAATTTGTTACAGGTAAATCTGGAGCCTTTTCATGGTCATTTAGAGCCATATCACCATCTGGGATGAGATCCCTGTAGAGTGTATCTATGAATGTGACGAGACGCTGTGTGTTGTATGACCCTAAAGTGGGAATATGAGTTAGCACACCCAATTCTGAAATGGCTGCACACATAGTGATGTTCCCTCCTCGTTGGCCAGGTACATCAATGGTGGCTCTGTGTCCAATAATATTTCGACCACGCCTTCTGCCTTTTGTCAGGTTGAAGCCAGCCTCATCCACGTATATGAATCGATGAGTTTGCTCACTTGATTCCAGCTCCATTATACTCTACATTTCAGAAGATACAAAAACAAATTACATAAAGTTATAATCTTACAGTAACAGAATTCACTGAAGATCACATAAAATGTACATGTTAGTCAAATTTACTGTACTTTATCATTACACAAGGAACTATTTACTGAAATGGGTATGTAGCAGAGTGGGATTGGGTGCAATCCCACTAATTCCATTTAATTGCAGTTGAACCAGGTGACTCGCTGGGCCATTCTATTTGGGGGGTTATAAATAGGGGGTTATGGCTACTGCAGCGGACTTTCTACTGTTGTCTTTTCTCCCCGCATTTAACAGCATTAACCTTGCCTGACGTGGTTGTGCCTGGCTGTGTGTTTTTGGTGGACTGTAGCTCAACGTTCCAGTTCAGTGGGTGTGTCGTTGGACATACTGTGGCGGTATAGATCAATGGTGGGCTGTTGCCGTTTGCACTTTTCGTGCAGCCTTCTAGCAACTGCACTGCAAGACGAAGGATTTGCGGTGGCTGCCGTGTCTATGAACTGATTCTCATCGCAAGGGGGAAGGAAGACAACAGCGTTGTATATTCTCAAGAAGTTCGCTGGGTTGTTCCTGGGTAGTTCGCTGGGTAGTGCTGCAGTTTTGTCTGGGTGTCTGTGATTCATGTTTGTGTCCGATTGTGTGCGTTGTGATTTTTGGTTGTTTTGTTTTAGATTGTTTGACGTGGCTTGGTTTGGCGGTTGATTCCTGAGTTTTGTATTTGGTTAAAGTTGTTTTAATTCCTGTGTGTGGTGGTTGAAGTGTGATTAATTTGTTTTTGTGCCAAGCTGAGTTGGATAGTGTTTTTTTTTTGTTTGCAGTAAACATTTACATAAATATTCCGATATTGAGCCAATAAGCAAAACATCACCTCGAAATTGTATGTTTGGTATATCGTACAGTCAGTATTCTTCTGTTTTCTTCAGTATTTTATGCAATGGAAATGAAAATGGATTAAAAGTGATGAGAACAGAGGCCAGACACAAGCTCTAGAAAGAGTGATCTTTATGAAGTGCAAATCCATAAACATTTACACTAAGATTAAGATAACCACATTAGCCAATTGTGATATTCACCCCAATTGAAATTTGTCCTTGGCATTTACCCATCTGTGCAGTCAGAACACACACACACTAGTGATCACTAGGCGGCTGTGGTGCACATGTGCCCAGAACGGTGGGCAGCCTCAGGCCTGGGAATCGAACCCATGACTCTCTGGTCACAAGACCGATTCCCTAACAACCAGACCATGACTGCCCCCCCAAAAATAAACAATAAGGAAATATAGCTTACAGTTGCTTCCGTATTAAGCTTACCTACTTCAAACTGCTGGCACACAAGGCATAAAGAGACATACATTTCTTGGGGCCTTTATATATTAGACAATTAAAACAATTATACATATAGTGATAATTCTCTCTTCTGTTCCAGTTAGGATTTAGTGTATTTTGGGCATTTCTCTCTCTACATACACCAAGTTAGTAAATTTCTAACATTTCTAATTGTTTCCAAATAGAAATATTTTATATTTCTTATTTTGTTCATAGAATTGGATTTTTAGAATGTTGATGTAAAAATGATTGATTGAGCTCTATAGAAACTCTGTCATAGCTCACAGCTGTTATGCTTATTTGTATGCAATGAGAAGCAGTTAATCAAGATCAGAGATGCCATTCACTGCATAACCAGTTTGGGCTGCTTCAAGAGGAACTAAGTGAAGGCCTTTCTGAAAGACAATCTGAGATATCAGCAAGGCGGTCTGGGTTCAATTCTCGGTCTGGGCTGCTCTGTGTGGAGTTTGCATGTTCTCCCTGTGCCTGTGTGGGTTTTCTCTGGGTACTCTGGTTTCCTCCCACAGTCCAAAGACATGCATCTTAGGTTGATTGGTCACTCTAGATTGCCCGTAGGTGTGAGTGTGTGTGTGTGCATGTTGGCCATGTGGTGGACTGGCGAACTGCCCATGGTGTACCCTGCCTTCGCCCGGAGATGCTGGGATTGGCTCCAGCCCCCCCGTGACCCCGACTAGCGGGAATAAGCGGTACGGATAATGAATGAATGAATCTATGTGATATATACTGTATCTAAGGTGTATATCTACACCATGTTCCAAATTATTATGCAAATTGGATTGAAAGGTCATAAAGACTCATTTTTTTCTTTCTCAATTAAACTCATGAATGGTTTTGTGTTACAGGGTTCTTTGAATCACTGAAATCAATCTCAGGCACCTGTGATAATTAGTTTGCCAGGTGAGCCCAATTAAAGGAAACCTAACCAGTGTTCACAAGCAGAAACGGTTGCAGTGGGCCCAGACATACATGAAGACAGATGGTCCAGATGGCTGGAGTAGTGGATGGTTGGTGGATGGCCACCATGTCTCAACAAGGCTGCGACGTCAGCAAGGAGGTGGCGGAGTCATGTTTTGGGCTGGAATGATGGGGAGAGAGCTAGTAGGCCCCTTTAGGGTCCCTGAAGGTGTTAAAATGACCTCGGCAAAGTATATAGAGTTTCTGACTGACCACTTTCTTCCATGGTACAAAAAGAAGAACCGTGCCTTCCGGAGCAAAATCATCTTCATGCATGACATCTCATGCAGCAAAGAATACCTCTGTGTCATTGGCAGCTATTGGCATAAAAGGAGAGAGACTCATGGTATGGCCACCATCTTCCCCTGACCTCAACCCTATAGAGAACCTTTGGAGTATCATCAAGCAAAATATCTATGAGGGTGGGAAGCAGTTCACATCAAAACAGCAGCTCTGGGAGGCTATTCTGACATCATGCAAAGAAATTCAAGCAGAAACTCTCCAAAAACTCACAAGTTCAATGGCTGCAAGAATTGTGAAGGTGATATCAAAGAAGGGTTCCTATGTTAACATGTAACTTGGCCTATTAGGATGTTTTTGATTGAAATAGGTTTTTATTCCAGTGAATGTTACCTCCTATTGCTGCAAATTCAACATATGACCAATTTCAGTTATTTACAACCTATAAAATGTTTTGAAACTCTGCTGTGCATAATAATTTGGAACAGTGCATTTTGAGCTTTTTTTATTTTTGAAGAATACTGTTATCATTGGGAGGTTTGTTCAATAAAGTTCAATTTATACTCTAACGGGTGATGACTTTTATTATACTGACTCATTTGCATCAACCATTTAGGAAAATCAGGGAAAAACAGGAGAACAGATTCACAACACACGGGTGTCAGGAAAGAGTTCTTAAGTTTAATGATAATATTCAATTCAATTCAATTCAATTTTATTTATATAGCGCTTTTTACAACACGTGTTGTCACAAAGCGGCTTTACAAATTGCGTGGGTCCAGATCCCTAATGAGCAAGCCAAAGGCGACAGTGGCAAGGAAAAACTCCCTAAGATGGCAGGAATTTAGGAAGAAACCTTGGGAGGACCAAGACTCAAAAGGGAACCCATCCTCCATTGGGTGGCCCGCTAGCAATGTCCACATTCACAGTTCATGTATAGTCCAGATATAATCCTGTAGTTATGATTCTACTTCCAGGCCGAGTAGTCACAGTCCCTTCAGAGTAGATGAGCCTCAGGTGGGAGTTGGCATCAGCACGTCCTCTTGCGATAATGGCACATCCAACCACGGCATCGGCACATCCACTGGCAAGCCAGACCATCTCCTAGATGCTTGTATGGGGTGGGTAACGGGAAAGGCTCGTGTTTCCTTGTCCCGGTATTTCTCGGGCAGCCATTGGGAAGAAGAGGGACAATTAGTTCTATATGGAATATGTTAGACAAAGTAAATGTAAGCATTTCTGGAGTGTGGCAGCGACTCCGGCAATTAAATTATTACAGCCTAGCTAAAGGGCAGAACCAGAAGGTAACACAGACTTGGGAGCATCCTGAGACACTGGCATCCATCCACTACACCGTCGACAAACTTGAGTGACCGCGTGCAGTGATAGGATGACAGCACCAGCGCCCCAGTTTGCCATAAAAACCCTTTACCCATGAACCCCTGGATCTGTTACCTTATCTAAAGGGGCACATTAATTACCAAATGCTAGATCAAACAAGTAAGTTTTCAACCTAGACTTAAAGACTGAGACTGTGCCAGAGTCCCGGACACATTCTGGAAGACTATTCCATAGTTGGGGGGCCTTATAAGAAAAGGCTCTTCCCCTGCTGTTACCTTATTAATTGATGGAACTAATAAGAGGCCAGCACCTTGGGATCGTAGTGGTCGCGGGGGTTCATAATAAGAGATAAGCTCTTGGAGGTAGTCAGGAGCAAGTCCATGCAGTGCTTTATAAGTCAATAGAATAATTTTAAAATCAATACGGAATTTTACTGGGAGCCAGTGCAGGGCCGATAAGACTGGGCTGATATGTTCAAATTTCCTAGTTCTAGTTAGAACTCTGGCTGCGGCATTTTGATTTACTTGAAGTTTATTTATATTCCTATTTGAACATCCTGACAGTAACGAGTTACAATAATCTAATCTGGAGCTAACAAAGGCGTGTACTAGTTTTTCTGCATCATGCTGGGATAATGCATTTCTTAACTTGGCAATGTTACGGAGATGTAGAAAAGCTATCCTGGTAGTATTATCTATGTATTTATCAAATGATAGGTCAGAGTCGAATAAGACGCCGAGATTTTTGGCTACCGAGCCAGGAGTAATGGGGTAAATCTACGAGATTTAACATTAGATCTGGTATTTTCTGTCTTGTGGCCTTTGGGCCCAGAAGGAGAACCTCTGTTTTGTCACCATTAAGATGGAGGAAGTTTAGCGACATCCAACATTTAATATCACTGACGCAGGCCTCAATTTTTCCTAATCTGGATTTGTCATCAGGTTTGGCTGATATATAAAGTTGGGTGTCATCTGCATAGCAGTGAAAGTTGACACCATGTTTATTTATAACTATTCCTAATGGTAACATATATAATGTAAATAATAGTGGTCCTAGGATGGAGCCTTGCGGGACTCCATATTTCACTTCTGAGTGTTTGGAGGGAATATTATCGAGCTCTACAAACTGATAGCGATTGGTTAAGTAAGAATTAAACCATGAAAGGGCTGTACCCGAGATACATAATACATGTAGTTAAATACAGAATAAAGATGTGTCTTAACACAATTGGGTAAGAATAATAAAACATATGTATGATTGGTGTTCTCCTTATCAGGAGAGGAGGCACAGAGTCTAGGGATAGTGGAGAAGTACAGAGAGAAAGAGAGAGAGACAGAGAGAGAGACAGAGAGAGAGAGAGACAGAGAGAGAGAATCAGGGGAGCAGGCACACAGATAAGGGAGTGAACAGAATGTCATAGTGTTCTGACTGAGGGTCAGAGACAGTAAATCACAAATTCCCTTACAGTTACAGAATACTATAAACTGCATTAGGGTTTTTTTATTCAGTGTTTGTGTTCTTCACCTCTGTGTAGTATCTCTAGTAATCACTCGGTGTACTCCTCTGTCCTGACTATCCTTCACTGAATATTGAGAATATTAATGTTCCTCTGCAATGATCTACTGAATCCAATGTATTCACAATTAATACACTGCTCCATTATTGCTTTTTATAACAGTTGCATTCTTTTTTAAATTCCTTTTATGTCACACTGTCATGCTTACCTCACTACCAGTGTCCATATATATATAAGCTGTTATGCTTATTTGTATGCAATGAGAAGCAGTTAATCAAGATCAGAGATGCCATTCACTGCATAACCAGTTTGGGCTGCTTCAAGAGCAACTAAGTGAGGGCCTTTCTGAAAGACAATCTGAGATAAGCAAAAGCAGAGAAGTCGCAGGGCCTTCGAGAACTGAGATCCTCAGTAAAGGACGAGACACAGAGTCGACACAGCAGTTGGGAGTTTTTTACCTTTGTTATATATTTAGTGTGTTTTATTCTGTGGTGTTGCACAACGTTGTCTTGCTGTACCTCAAGCTACTGCAATATGTCAATTTCCCTCTGGGAATAATAAAGTGATATATCTATGTGATGGGTGGCATGGTGGTGTGGTGGTTAGCACTGTCGCCTCACAGCAAGGCGGTCTGGGTTCAATTCTCGGTCTGGGCTGCTCTGTGTGGAGTTTGCATGTTCTCCCTGTGCCTGTGTGGGTTTTCTCTGGGTACTCTGGTTTCCTCCCACAGTCCAAAGACATGCATCTTAGGTTGATTGGTCACTCTAGATTGCCTGTAGGTGTGAGTGTGTGTGTGCATGTTGGCCATGTGGTGGACTGGCGAACTGCCCATGGTGTACCCTGCCTTCGCCCGGAGATGCTGGGATTGGCTCCAGCCCCCGTGACCCGACTAGCGGGAATAAGCGGCACGGATAATGAATGAATGAATCTATGTGATATATACTGTATCTAAGGTGTATATCTACACCATGTTCCAAATTATTATGCAAATTGGATTGAAAGGTCATAAAGACTCATTTTTTTCTTTCTCAATTAAACTCATGAATGGTTTTGTGTTACAGGGCTCTTTGAATCACTGAAATCAATCTCAGGCACCTGTGATAATTAGTTTGCCAGGTGAGCCCAATTAAAGGAAACCTAACCATTGTTCACAAGCAGAAACGGTTGCAGTGGGCCCAGACATACATGAAGACAGATGGTCCAGATGGATGGAGTAGTGGATGGTTGGTGGATGGCCACCATGTCCCAACAAGGTTGCGACGTCAGCAAGGAGGTGGCGGAGTCATGTTTTGGGCTGGAATGATGGGGAGAGAGCTAGTAGGCCCCTTTAGGGTCCCTGAAGGTGTTAAAATGACCTCGGCAAAGTATATAGAGTTTCTGACTGACCACTTTCTTCCATGGTACAAAAAGAAGAACCGTGCCTTCGGAGCAAAATCATCTTCATGCATGACATCTCATGCAGCAAAGAATACCTCTGTGTCATTGGCAGCTATTGGCATAAAAGGAGAGAGACTCATGGTATGGCCACCATCTTCCCCTGACCTCAACCCTATAGAGAACCTTTGGAGTATCATCAAGCAAAAGATCTATGAGGGTGGGAAGCAGGTCACATCAAAACAGCAGCTCTGGGAGGCTATTCTGACATCATGCAAAGAAATTCAAGCAGAAACTCTCCAAAAACTCACAAGTTCAATGGCTGCAAGAATTGTGAAGGTGATATCAAAGAAGGGTTAACATGTTAACATGTAACTTGGCCTGTTAGGATGTTTTTGATTGAAATAGCTTTTGATTTCAGTGAATGTGACCTCCTATTGCTGCAAATTCAACAAATGACCAATTTCAGTTATTTACAACCTATAAAATGTTTTGAAACTCTGCTGTGCATAATAATTTGGAACAGTGCATTTTGAGCTTTTTTTATTTTTGAAGAATACTGTTATCATTGGGAGGTTTGTTCAATAAAGTTCAATTTATACTCTAATGGGTGATGACTTTTATTATACTGACTCATTTGCATTGACCATTTAGGAAAATCAGGGGAGAACAGATTCACAACACGCGGGTGTCAGGAAAGAGTTCTTAAGTTTAATGATAATACATGTAGTTAAATACAGAATAAAGAAGATGTGTCTTAACACAATTGGGTAAGAATAATAAAACATATGTATGATTGGTGTTCTCCTTATCAGGAGAGGAGGCACTGGGTTTAGGGATAGTGGAGAAGTACAGAGAGAAAGAGAGAGAGACAGAGAGAGAGACAGAGAGAGAGAGAGACAGAGAGAGAGAATCAGGGGAGCAGGCACACAGATAAGGGAGTGAACAGAATGTCATAGTGTTCTGACTGAGGGTCAGAGACAGTAAATCACAAATTCCCTTACAGTTACAGAATACTATAAACTGCATTAGGGTTTTTTTATTCAGTGTTTGTGTTCTTCACCTCTGTGTAGTATCTCTAGTAATCACTCTGTGTACTCCTCTGTCCTGTCTATCCTTCACTGAATATTGAGAATATTAATGTTCCTCTGCAATGATCTACTGAATCCAATGTATTCACAATTAATACACTGCTCCATTATTGCTTTTTATAACAGTTGCATTCTTTTTTAAATTCCTTTTATGTCACACTGTCATGCTTACCTCACTACCAGTGTCCATATTTATCACTCATGTTCCTCCCTTGTGGCTTTGCTTTGGTTTTCACTTCCTTGTTTTCCTTTGCCATGTACTTCTTTGGTTTTGTTCTCAGTTTCCACGTCCTCTAATTATGTTCTCATCTGTTTCTAGTTTGTTCTCTCATTAGTCAGTATATATATACCCCATGTCTTCTGTTGTGCATTACTGGTCATTGTTTTCTTAGCCTGTTTTTTTAATCCAGCCTCGGTTTGTGTCTTAGATTCTGAGTATATTCTGAGTTCTGAGTTCGCTCTCTTCATGTTTTTGGTTCTTGTCGCTGGTCCTTTGTACAAGCCCCCGTTGCTTCAAGCCATGTCATACATTGTTTTTCGTGTAGCCTATTCTTTCAGTTTTAAATTGTATTTGTGTCTTCAACATGCATTCTGGTTCTGTGTACTATTTTGCACCCTAGCCATTCAGGCCTGTCACACCATAGTTTCTACGGGTACATCCAGGACTAAAGTTAAATATACAATTAATAAATGAGAATAATAAGATATGTTTGTCGGAACATTAAAACATGTACAGGAAGTAGCATTCTAGCTGTTGTTAAATTGGTTCAAAATTTGTCATTTATTTTCTTAAAAATATATACCAACATTATTTTCCTCTGACAAAATGAACAATCTTGTTTCTTAATTCTCTAGTTTGCACCCCATATATTATTGGGTTAAGAAATGGAGGCACAACATTAAACATGATACTAGCTAATTTCCTGTGTTCTGATAACTGAGGAAAGCGGTGGAGAAAGACTATTGCATTACCACACACTGTCATGATTACATACACAGCCAAATGGGTGCTACAGGTTTTTAGAGCTTTTTTGTTCATCTGTTTGTTTTTGCTTTTCAAGCATACAAAGGCTATTTTGAGATATGTAATTAATATACTTCCGAGAGAAGATACAAGTAGAACCACAGTAAAAGCAAGCCCATATATATTATTAATAGTTATGTCATCACATGACAGTTTGAATAATGAAGCATTGTCACAGGTGGGATTCTGGATGACTGAACTACAATGAGACAGACGTGCAGTGAGACCTATCAAAATTCCAACCAGAGCTGCTGGCACTCCCCAGGCTGATGCAGTTAGTTTAACCACCATTTTGTTGGTCATTACGATTGGGTATCGCAAAGGATTGCATATGGCTACATACCTATCAATGGCCATGATCATTAATATTGTGTGACAGGTTGTAGCAAACAAATGACTAAAGTATGCTTGGATGAGACACTCTACATAAGTGATATGGCGGTCAGAAGCATCTTTGAAAATATCCTTCAGTATACTTGGCACAACAATACTGATTCCTAAAACATCATTTAGTGGGAGGTTACAGAATAAGATGTGCATGGGTTCATGTAGGCTCTTCTCTACAGAGATCAAGATAATAAGAGTGACATTAGACACCACAGTGAAGTTATACATCAAAAGTAGTATGATAAATGCAGGATACGCAGATTGAGGGGTCACTTTCAGTCCCTCTATTGACAGAGTGTGATATCTGAATGTTTGATTCTCCATCGCTGCTCTGTGATATTTCAAAAGCTGAAAAGAGATGTCTTCCATTAGATTTTCAATTAACTTTTTGAAAATTATAGAGAACCACATTTTTGTAAGTAAGTATTCAATGGGAGGATTTTAGATACATGTGTAAATATGAGGATGAATTTTAAAAATGTGAATGTTATTAGGTAATCAAATTGATTTGTTATTCAATGTTTCAGCATTTTGGTGATACTCTCTAAGCTCCTTTTCCTCACATTTGAATTGCACTGATCACTGATTCATAGCTCCTCACAAAGGCAACTCAGGCACTGCTTAGCAAACCCTTCAATAACTGACACATTACCTCAAAACATAGAGCAATATAATACATGCTAATATGGCCTGCATGTATAATCCAACAATAGCAATAAGAAAGTAAACAAATAGAATCAGATTGATAGGGATAACATTCAAGATATCAAGACAGATTAATCATTTACATCTTCCAAACCAGGCTTCAAGTCCAAGACTCTACTGCTACTGAAACATGAGTCTACATGTCAATGTTAAATGTACTTCACTTTCATTTACAAATTTGTGTTGCCTTTCTATTGAAAATTAATATGAAATAGGAATGTTTGCCTAAGAGAAGGACATGATATTGTACTCATAATATATAATCAAGGTATAAAAATATAACACATAACATTTCTAATCATAAATTCCAGCTTCCTAGTCCTGTAGTACCTCATGCCTGTGTCATCACGTAATCAAGTGGAGTTGCAATATGACCCTCTCTGCTCTAATATTTATTTTTAACTGATGGAGGAGAGAAGTACTACAGATCCCAGGAGATCTGTATTTTAATTAGGTTGTCTGGAGGCTGGTTTATGGAAAAACCATGTCTCAGTAATAGACCATGGCAACTGTCCTCTTGAGTATGATATTTTGTAGAGGTTTTGCATTGAGTTACCAATGTATTCAGTTCACCTACTCTATAACTATACCTGTAGGCTAAACTAATTTATACTCAGAAGTTACTGTATAGATGGTAACTTGTGCTGTGCCTTATTTCAAGTGGCTTTTAATATCCCTTTAAAATAGAATAGATGATGTCTAGATGTTTTGTGCATATCCACTGCTACTGTCCCATATCCAGTCGCCCTGTTCTTAGCAAAATACTCGAATGTGCAGTCTCTGTTCAACTTAAAGAACACATGACCATCAACAACCTTTTTGAGCAATTTCAGTCTGGTTTTAGAGCAGACAATTGCACTGAAATGACCCTGGTGAGGGTCATGAATGACTTATTGCTGGCAGCTGATTCAGGTCTAGTAAACAATTTTGTTGATCTTACTGCAGTGTTTGACACAGTCTACCAAGACAAGTCATTCTGGGCAACTGCAGATCTGAAACTTTGACTTTGTCTCATGGTGGTCCCCAGGGTTCACTTCTTGGCTCCCTTCTTTTTATTATTTATATGCTACCACTTCGTGATATTATCTAACTCTGCAGTCTTCAATTGCACTGCTGTGCAGATAATACTCAAATCTGCATTGGCACCAGGCCCTTTAACACATTCCCTCCAGATTCACTGATTTACTGTATGATACATATTAAATACTTGTTGGCCAAGAATTTTCTTAACTAGTAGTAAATCTGAATCCATTCTTATTGCCATCAGTTTAAAGTCCATGTACTGTCCTTCGTGTTCACATTTGGTCTGCTGATGCTCACTTACTTTCTGTACATTCCGTCTGACTACGCATGTATGGTGAAAGGGCTTTTATTGTTATTAGTCCAAGGTTATGGAACTCTATTCCTTTATATCACTGTTCATGCACATCACTTTCTACTTTTAAGATGCATACTTTTTAACTCAGTGTTTTTATTTTTCTCTTACTCTGTTTACTTTTTTCTTTTCCTTAATGTGGTTGCTTCATTGTTTGTATCACGGTATTGTGGCATGCTCTGGCACGTTTATCATGTACTCTGTTCTTATTGCATTGTAAAGTGTCGTGGGTACCCTGAAAGGCACTTTAAATTGAATTCTATTATTATTATTATGCACATGTAAATGTAAGAATAGATTTGTAACTCCCCCCACAAAGCTTTGAAAAAATATCAGGATCGGTAGCTAGTGTGTGAGCTGGTGAACCAATGTCACGTTCATCATCTCGAGACTCATGAGGAGAGCACCCTCCTGGGAGATGGCCTTAATGTCCCATTACTAACACTAACCCATTACTGCAGGAGTACCCTAGCTTCCCGTTGGAGTTCAATGAGGCAGTCCTTGCTCTGTCTCCAGCAGGGCTCCCAAACAACGACGGAGTATGCCATGGAGTTTTGGACCATTGCAGCTGGGACCAGCATGAGTGATCTACAGTAGCTCTTGTGGATTCTTTCATCAGAGGAGGCAAACAGGAAAGCGACTTCGCTAAATGAGATTGTGAGGCTAGCTGTCACCTATGATCGCGTCCTGCAAGAGCGTGACACGATCCCTCGCCAGATTCTATCTACATGGCCTAAGGCAGGGATGTCAAAGTCAAATACACCGAGGGCCAAAAAAAACAAATTTGCTACAAGCCGAGGGCCGGACTGGTTCAATGTTTATTAAAACTTATTGAAATGATTGCACATAGCCTATTGAACCAAGACCTAACACAGTGTATATTATTTAATGCTTAAATGAATAAAGCAATATTTTCTTATGGATCTGTCAGTAACTTCAAGAGAAAACATTTTCAACAAGCAAACAGTAAAAAATTAACAAAAAACAAAATATGATTCTTAATATCAAGATAAATGCATAAATAAAAGTGCATGCATTATAAAATGAAAATGCATTTTTGTGCTGCTCTATGATCCTACCGATCACTGCTTTCAAATAATAAAATAAAAAATAAATCAGTTGTATTATTTCTCAAGGCTTTATCTGAAAATTTCCCTGTGTTCATTTAACTGAAAAATAAATACAATAAAATAAAATACAATAAAATAAAATACAAAAATCTATGGCACACAGACAAAACAATACTTCCTTCAACGAAAAATCACGTCTTGTAGAAACAAATGTAAACATTTACCTGAATTAAACGTTACTGTTCTGTGATGCTCACTTATCTGAGGCTGAGCCTGATACTTGGTGGTGTCTCATCTTTTGTACAAGTTCATCAATGTTCGGGGTTAGGCTCTGAGCTGAGGAAATGCTCAGGATTGAGTGAAGGTGATTATCAGTAAGACGGCTCCTGTGTGATGTTTTGTTTAGCTTCATCAAAGAGAACAGTTGTTCACACAGGTATGTGCTGCCAAACATAGAGAGCGTCTGAGCAGCTTGGATGCGCAACTGGGGCATTGTGTTGGGGATGAAACGTGCAAACTCAGCAGCACCCACTCTCTCATATTTTTCCTTCAGTGTGTCATTGCACTGGAGCTCAATCAACTCCATTTGTAGATTTAGTGGTGCGCTTTCTACATCAACTGCAAAAGGATTGCTGAGCAGTTCAAACTTGCTTTTTTGAGCTTCAAAGTCAGCAAATCGGCGTCGGACGTCGGCGGCAAGTATGTTGAGTTTATCGGCAAACCGTGCACTCGGGAACACAGTGGTAAAGAGCTTCTCTTTCATGGTCTGGCAGCTGGAAAAGTGGCTTAAGTTTTCTTTCCGCATCTGCGTCTCCCACAGACTCAGCTTGGATTTAAAGGCCTTCACTGTACTGTACATACCGTCCCTGCAGCTGCAGATGCACATTCAGATGGCTCGTGATGTCGCAGAGAAACGCCATTTCACACAGGAAAGTTTAATCTCGGAGCTCTGTTGTGTCTTTCCCCTTACTTTCCATGAACAGACAGATCTCCTCACGCAGCTCGAAACATCTTTGCAGCACCTTTCCCTGGCTTAGCCATCGCACCTCTGTGTGATACGGTAAGTCACCATACTCTGTATCTATACTCTGGTTTACCTTTTACCTCCGTGAACATGTACTCTGCCTAGCACCTGGCTTGAAACCCCCTGTTCTCAGTGTCCACCTTACGTTTAGCCATTTTTGAGGAGGGGGATAGCTGAACGTTGATATCTGCTCTGACTGCTGATGAATAATGAAGCCGCTTGTGCGCGCTGCAGTGACTTCGCGGGCTACCGTTGCATTTTGGGGAATGTAGTGTTTGTGCGTGCAAAACACCAGCGGGCGGCTGTGGCCTGCGGGCCGGTTCTAATTGTAATTAAATATCATCCAGGAGGCCATAGATAATCCTTGAATCCACTAGAGACATAGAGAAATAATGGACATGATATGAAATTGCCATGACTACAGTGAGCATGTTTGTGGTTGGCTGGTTACTTACTAAGCCACACCCTCTCAGTCTGTGTGGTGTAGGAGGAGAGAATCAGGTGCCACCCAGATGCATAGGCTCCACAGGGGCGGGGGCAATGACCAGGACCGAGGTGAATGCCTTAGGCCTTGACTTTGACATATGCTCACAAACATGCTCACTGTAGTCATGGCAATTTCATATCATGTCCATTATTTCTCTATGTCTCTAGTGGATTCAGTAGCCACCTGTAACGTAATGGACCGGAGCCCCTCCACCTTGCCAGACTCAGCCAGCGTCTTCTTTGTAAAAAAAAGTTGATTACTGAGGAGTCAATTCCCTCTTGGTGAAATACCCGCTGTCTTGTGTATTTTTCCCTAGTCCCGCCCTGTTTTCATGGTTTCCCTTCTGTTTGTCACGCCCTTGTTGTCATCGATCCCACCTGCGTCTAGTTAGTCCCTGTTAGGTCAGTGTATTTAGTTTCCTTGTGTTTTGCTAGTCAGTTGTCGGTCATTATATGTTTCATTATGTTTCATGCAGCTTATTCTCATGTATGTAAGTAATTCTTGTTTCCTCGTGCTCTGTTTTCCATTTTGTACTCTCTGTGTTTTGCCATTGTGTGCAGTTTAGTTAGATCTGTTCCTGGATGTTCCGTGTTTGTGTTACTTAGTATCTCTGGTATTTCATCGCTGTTTTAGTTTTAAGTTAATTCCTTAGTTTGTTCCACGTGTAGTCCGCTTCCCTATGTTTCCTAGTCTTCGGTTTTGTTCTTTCTCCCGCACTTGTCTTGCCTGCCCCTGTTAAATTTGTGACAGCACCTACAATCTCATCTGCATTAAACAAGAGGTTGAGTGGAAGACGGCTTTCAATGCGGCCATGGGACACTGTGAATAATGTGTTCTGCCGTATAACCTCGCTTACAGTTTTTTTGTCTTCCAGTCGCTCATCAATTAGGTCCTCGGGGAATTTTTGGGGTAGATCACTTAGTTATTTAGTTTAGCATTTGGTAAACTGTTAAAATACCCCCTTAGATAAAGGTACAGATCCAGGGGTTCATGGACAAAGGGTTTTATGGTAAACTGGGGTGCTGGTGCTGTCATTCAGGTCAGGTCTGTACAGCAGCAGCCAAATCCTTCATCGTAGAGGTTGATGCCTCTATTGTGGGAGTTGGGGCAGTGTTGTCCCAGCGAGTATGAGAGGTGGGCTCAAGCCAGTAGACTACTGCTCACTCCTGTTCAGTGCAACTTCAGAGCGGTGAGCTGCTGGCGATGAAGTTCGCCTGCTTCAAATTGTTCTCGCCTGCTTCAAATATTTCTACTTCAAATTCTCCAAATCATTTCAAAAGTAAGTGGATGCTAGAGGGGTGGGAGCTGGTGCAGTTCTATAACATGATCATGATGAGGGGACGGACCACCTCTTTCTCTCTCTACCCTCCTATAGTGTGGAGGAATTACATGTATGTGACCTATTGTGACGAACATGATCAGATGAGATTACATTTAATTATGTATGAATTTAGGGCTTAAACAAAGTCCTTTGTTAGCTTTGCTTCTAACTCTGCAAGTGTATTGCATTTGGAAATGGAAGGTCCTTTCACACACTTTCCACAGCTTCCTCATAGTTGAGAGTCATAACAGGTCCTCAGACCTGTTTAAAGTTTTTTTCAAAAAATCTGTCCATCATTGGTTTCGCTGAGTTTAGATGTACATTGTGCAGCACAGCTTTAAGACCTATACTGATTGGATTAATTTGTTTAATTGAAAATACACTCAGTATTGTTGTGGAGATATCAACTGTTGCCTTCTATCGTGGCTATTTTAACATTCACTTTAGTCTTACTATATTTCATTGCACTAAAGATTGTCACAGGCTTGCCTGTCTCATTCACCTCAATAAAGCCACGCTGTTGGCTGATATAGTTTAACTTTATAAACCATTTGCTAGCTTTCATCCTCATGGCCAAAAATCCAGCTAACATTGTATTGCTTTAGTTATGTCTAACATTAGATAACGTTTTAAAAGTTTAGTTGTATTTTAACCTATTATTAGAACCAATCCTCCTCCGTGGATCACCACCTTATCGTGGTGGAGGGGTTTGCGTGCCCATGTGATCCTAGGAGCTAGGTTGTCGGGGGGCAATGCCCCTGGTAGGGTCTCCCATGGCAAATTGGTCCTAGGTGATGGGCCAGACAAAGAGTGGTCCAAATAAAACCCCAATGGAATTTAAAAACAGGACCCAGATACCCTTGCCCGGATCAGGGTTACCGGGGCCTCACCCTGGAGCCAGGCCTGGGGGGAGGGGCTCCTCGGCGAGCGCCTGGTGGCCGGGTCTCTACCCATGGGGCCCGGCCGGGCACAGCCCGAAGGGATTACATGGGTTCACTCTCCCATGGGCCCACCACCTGTGGGAGAGGTAGTACTAGGGGTTCGGTGCATTGTGGTTTGGGCGGTGGCCGAAGGCGGGGGGCCTTGGCGTACCGACCCTCGGTTACTGAAGCTGGCTCTTGGGACATGGAACGTAACCTCTCTGGGTGGGAAGGAGCCTGAGCTGGTGTGTGAGGCTGAGAGATACCAACTAGATATAGTTGGGCTCACCTCCCACACACAGTTTGGGTTCTGGAACCAATCCTCTCGAGAGAGGCTGGACTTTATTCTTTTCTGGAGTTGCCCAGGGTGAAAGGCGGAGGGCTGGAGTGGGCTTACTCATAGCTCCCCGGCTCGCTGCCTGTGTGTTGGGGTTTTCCCCAGTAGATAAGAGGGTTGCTTCCCTGCGCCTTAGGGTCGGGAAAGGGCTCTGACTGTTGTTTGTGCTTATGCACCGAATGGCAGTTCGGAGTACCCGGCCTTCTTGGAGTCCTTGGAGGGGGTGCTGGAAGGTGCCCCTTCTGGGGATTCCATTGTTCTGCTGGGGGACTTCAATGCTCACGTGGGCAATGACAGTAGGACCTGGAAGGGCGTGATTGGGAGGAACGGCCTCTCCGATCTGAACCCGAGTGGTGTTCTGTTATTGGACTTCTGTGCTCGACACGGTTTGTCCATAACGAACACCATGTTTGAGCACAGAGGTGTCCATAAGTGCACATGGCACCAGGACACCTTAGGTCGCAGTTCGATGATCGATTTTGTAATCGTATCGTCGAACTTGCGACCGTGTGTCTTGGACACTCGGGTAAAGAGAGGAGCTGAGCTGTCAACCGATCACCACCTAGTGGTGAGTTGGATCAGATGGCGGGCGAGGATGCCGGACAGACATGGCAGACCCAAACGTACTGTGAGGGTTTGCTGGGAACGTCTGGCAGAGGAACCTGTCAGAAAGGTCTTTAACTCCCACATCCGACAAAGCTTTGACCGCATCCCGAGGGAGGCCGGAAACATTTGAGTCTGAGTGGGCTTGGTTCCGTGCTTCTATTGTCAATGCAGCAGATCGGAGCTGTGGCCGCAAGGTTGTCGGTGCCTGTCGTGGCGGCAATCCCAGAACCCGGTGGTGGACACCTCGGGTAAGGGAGGCCGTCATGCTGAAGAAAGAGTCCTATCGGGCCTGGTTGGCCCGTGGGACTTTGGAGGCAGCAGACAGGTACAGGGGGCCAAGCGGATCGCGGCTTTGACTGTCGCAGAGGCAAAAACTCGGGTGTGGGAAGAGTTTGGTGAGACCATGGAAAGTGACTTTCGATCGGCTCCGAGGAGGTTCTGGCAAACCGTCAGGCAACTCGGTTCCCGACCAACACTGTATACAGTGAGGCTGGGGATCTGCTGACCTCGACTGGGGATGTCATTAGGCGGTGGAAGGAATACTTCGAGGATCTTCTCAATCCCACCACCACGTCTTCCATAGAGGAAGCAGAACCAGAGGACTCGGACGGGGTTTGCCCATCACTAGGGCTGAGGTGACCAGGGTAGTTGTGAAACTCCTTGGTGCCAAGGCACCGGGGTGGATGAGATCCGTCCTGAGTTCCTTAAGGCTCTGGATGTTGTGGGACTGTCTTGGTTGACACGTCTTTGCAACATCGCGTGTACATCGGGGGCAGTGCCTCTGGATTGGCAAACGGGGTGGTGGTTCCCCTTTTTAAGAAAGGAGACCGGAGAGTGTGCTCCAACTATCGGGGATCACACTTCTCAGCCTCCCGGTAAGGTCTATGCAGGGGTTCTGGAGAAGAGAGTCCGTTCGATAGTCGAATCTCAGTTACAAGAGCAACCATGTGGGTTCCGCCCTGGTCGTGGAACACTGGACCAACTTTTCACCCTTGCGAGGGTCCTAGAGGGTGCATGGGAGTTTGCCCAACCAGTCCACATGTGCTTTGTGGATTTGGAAAAGGCATTCGACCGTGTCCCTCGGGGATTCCTCTGGGGGCTGCTCCGGAGTATAGGGTACGGGGCCCGTTGCTACGGGCTATCCAGTCCCTGTACAAACGGAGCAGGAGTTTGGTTCGCATGGCCGGCAGTAAGTCAGACTGGTTTCCGGTGGGAGTTGGACTCCGCCAAGGCTGCCCTTTGTCACCGATTCTGTTCATAACTTTTATGGACAGAATTTCTCGGCGTAGCCAAGTGGTGGAGGGGGTTCGGTTTGGTGGCCTCAGGATTCCACGCCTTCTCTTTGCAGATGATGTGGTCCTGTTGGCATCATCGGGCCGAGACCTACAGCTCTCGCTGGATCAGTTTGCAGCCGAGTGCGAGATGGCTGGGATGAGAATCAGCACCTCTAAAACTGAGACCATGGTACTCAGTCGGACAAGGGTGGAGTGCCCTCTGGGTCGGGAGTGAGTCCTTGCCTCAAGTGGAGGAGTTTAAGTATCTCGGGTTCTTGTTCACGAGTGAGGGAAGGATGGAACGAGAGATTGACAGGCGGATCGGTGCTGCGGCTGCAGTATTGCGGTCGCTGTACCGGACCGTTGTGGTGAAGAGAGAGCTGAGCCGAAAGGCAAAGCTCTCAATTTACTGGTCAATCTACGTTCCGACTCTTACCTATGGTCACGAGCTTTGGGTAGTGACCGAAAGAATGAGATCGCGAATACAAGTGGCCGAAATGAGTTTTTCTTCGCAGGGTGTCTGGGCTCTCCCTTAGAGATAAGGTACGGAGCACAGTCATCCGGGAGGGGCTCGGAGTAGAGTCGCTGCTCCTCCACGTAGAGAGGAGCCAGCTGAGGTGGTTCGGGCATCTGGTTCGGATGCCACCTGGGCGCCTGCCTAGGGAGGCGCTCTGGGCATGTCCAACTGGGAGGAGACCCCGGGGAAGACCCAGGACACGCTGGAGAGATTATATCTCTCGGCTGTCCTGGGAACGCCTTGGTATCCCCCCCAGAAGAGCTGGAAGAGGTGGCTGGGGAGAGGGAAACCTGGGCCTCTTTGCTTAGGCTACTGCCCCCGCGACCCGGACCCGGATAAGCGGAAGAAAATGGATGGATGGATTAGAACCAATCTATATAACTGACTGGAAAATAAAAGATACTTTACTTATTGTTGTTTCTCAGGACTGTAAATGTACTGAGTTCCTGTGGCCATTGTCCAGTGTAGCCAACACATATATCAGAATAAATATATATGTAGCAGAAATATAGATGTCCAGAGCAATTTTCCCAGTGGAACGTATGTAACATAATGTAATGTAAAGTTACGTGCCAGGACACGTACTTGGTTGAAGCTTGTGTGGTTTGTGTTGTTGTGTTGGTGTTTTTGCTGTTTTCCTTTGTTTTTGTTTTTTTATTCTACAGGGTTGGCTAGTTGGGGCGGAGCCTTGCTTCGAGACAAGAGAGGGGAAGAGAGGAAGAAGGATGTTTTGTTGGTCCACAGACACACACACACACACACACACGAGGACTTGCCGAGGACTAACTGAAGGCTAAACTAAAATCAGTAACTGTCGGCCGAACAGGATCAACTTCAATTTAACCGAATGAAAAGAAAATAACAGAGAGACTAGACGAATGAGAGCAAGTTTTGACTAAGTTGACATAAAACGAACTAGGTTAAGTACTTGCGCTTTTCTCAAGAAATCAACGAAGATCTTTCTTGGAGGCTGGAATTAAGTTAGAACTTATTAGCAATCTTTTGGCATCAATCCCAACTATTGATTCTTTCACGAGAAACGATGTTTAACTAACTTTTAGGGGCGTGATCGTGGTACAACTATTGGTTAATTACACTGTTGACCACTGGATCTCACTTACTGAATATTCATTTCCTCTGTCTGGGGAATGGGTGGTCTTTGAGGAAAAGAGAAAGAAAGAAAGAGTCATGACAACTGCATTTCCACCCAGGTCCAGTTAACCGATGATGAAAAGCAGACCAGGTAGAGAACAGCAACTCATATTTTCCAAGGCAAAGAGAATCCCCATACTCCTAAATAAATTGACTCTCTCCCTTAGCCTAATTAAGTATTAGTTTGGTTCCTTGTAACATTCTAAACACAGAGCCATCCTTCATTTATACTTTTAGACAATAAATGACACAATGTGTAGACAGGCATGAATCTGAGTCTGCATTCCGACAGCTCTACCCATTGCATCAATCAGATTGGGCAATTTCTGCGGTCATTCGTTAACTGACCCCACTCTTTTAATTTCCCGTTACACCAGGGCAACGCCTAATCCAATCAGCAGAAACCCAGTGATCAAAGTTTGAAATAGAAACACATCCTCAATATTTTCCAGGGAGAGAGGTGCGAGAAACAGCCCACGAGTCAAGCACATATCCAGCTGAGAACGTGGGTTCTCCCGCCCCATGACTCCTTGTGGAAAAAATAATATCAATTGCATTGAGAGACCACTTAATAAATTCCATATTTCTTGTTAAAAATTCAAAGAGCAGCGTCAGGGTACTGAGACGAGACAGAGAAGCTAAGCTAAAAGCCAGGGAGTGCAGGAACAAGAGAGTGTGACTGCCTCTCGTGAAAGCCGGAAGAGATGGACATGGACATGCATGTCTAAAATAGTGGAACACACAGGAATGCATAGATGATCATGTACTTGTGATAATACAACCCAAGAATACATGGACATGCATATCTAAAATAGTGGAACACACAAGAATACATAGATATGCATCAGTGTGGGGTGATTATACAATCAAAGGTATTATGATGGAATCTATTAATACCTAACACATGATGCTAAGTTGTGCATTTACATAAAACATAGATCACTTAACGTTCAAATGTTATAGGCACAAATGTTATTCAGCTTGTGCATCGATCTTCGGTCCAGGGTCCCTAATGAGCTGGTAAAATAGACACTGTTTTTTTGGGGGGGTAATGACCCTTCCCTTGGTTGGAAGGCTGCCAAATTTGGTGTCTTTAGACTGCTTTCGCCGAGTTACTTCCTCTCTGCTAGATTTTGATCCAGTGTCTGTCTTGGATGTAAAGGACCTCTGAAACATTTGCATCCTTAGGTATAAGTTTAACAAGGAATTTCCAAGAGATGGCAAATTGAGGCTTGATGCGAAATTGGCAAGATGCCAATTCGCCCAAGCAACCGTCACCTATTTGGGTATGCGGGTTGGTCAAGGCTGTGTGTGTCCTCTTGAGCAAAAGGTGAAGGCAATTATCGGGTTTCCAAGACCTACTACTCACCGAGAACATTGACGGTTTTTAGGCATGATGGGATATTATAGGGGGTTTTGTGGGAACCTTTTGTAGGAACAGTTGGGGCAGAGCCTTTAACAGTAAAAAGGGTGTAGACAAGAAAATAGCAGATGCTTTGGCACAGGGGTGACTGAATATGCATTTGATTGATGTTGTTTTTGTTTTTGGATGTTGGTTTTTTTTTCTTCTTTTTTTTTGAAGGGGGGGGGGGCATGTTACGTGCCAGGACACAGTTGGTTGATGCTTGTGTGGTTTGTGTTGTTGTGTTGGTGTTTTTTGTGGTTTGCTCTCTTTTTGTCCTGGTTTTCCTCTTCTTTTGTTTTTGGAGCGACTTTTATTCTGCAGGTTTGGCTGGTTGGGGTGGAGCCTCAGACATGGATAAAAGGAGGAAGGCTGCTCTGAGATGATGGTGGAAGAGAAGAGGAAGGATGTTTTGTTGGTCCACACACATCACCACATATGTTGTGTCTGTTTGCTATGTGTGCTATGATTTATTTTATTGTACAGGGGTTGGTCAATGAAACTGAAACACCTGTCATTTTAGTGTGGGAGGTTTCATGGTTAAATTGGACCAGCCTCGTTCCAATGCCAAACATTGGTTTCAATGGTGCAAGGAGCGCAAATCTTGGGCTGTAGACAATGTGAAACATGTGTTGTTCTCTGATGAGTCCACCTTTACTGTTTTTCCCCGCATCCGGGAGAAGCCCCAAAGAAGCATACCGCCCAGAGTGAAGCATGGGGGTGGATCAGTGATGGTTTGGGCTGCCATATCATGGCATTCCCTTGGCCCAATACTTGTGCTATATGGGCACGTCACTGCCAAGGACTACCGAACCATTCTGGAGGACCATGTGCATCGAATGGTTCAAACATTGTATACTGAAGGCGGTGCGATGTATCAGGATGACAATGCACCAATACACACAGCAAGACTGGTGAATGATTGGTTTCATGAACATGAAAGTGAAGTTGAACATCTCTCATCGATCTAAATATTATTGAGCCACTTTGGCTGGAGTCTGGAAACGTTTTCCTCCACCAGCGTCACGTAGTGACCTGGCCACTATCTTGCAAGACGAATGGCTTAAAATCCCTCTGACAACTGTGCAGAACTTGTATATGTCATTCCCCAGACTAATTGACGCTGTATTGGCCGCAAAAGGAGGCCCTACTCCATACTAATAAATTATTGTGGTCTAAAACCAGGTCTTTCAGTTTCATTGTCCAACCCCTGTATGTCTCTGTGACTTTGAATGTTTGAGTGTTGACCTGGGCTTGGAGAGATGAGATATGTGCACCCCTACATTATAACACCATGTAGTCAACCTTTGCCTAGACACCCTAGGTAAGTGGCGGTGTAACCTTTGTATTTATTTTAGCTGTAGAATAGGCTTCTTTTGTCCCATGTTGTTTTTGTAGTGTGGTTGCGGGTGTCAGATTAAGTGTCAGGAGTGGCTTGTTTTATTTGGGAGCGTAACAAACGTAATGTAATCTAAACTAGTCTAATGCAATCTAATATAATCAGATCACTATATTTCTCTTATTTACAGTGCGATTTGTATTGCCTATCTAATCAATATAACTGACTGGCTTGTATTATGTTAATACATTCTCTATTACCTTAGACCTGCAAAGCTCAGCTCCCTAAATAGCATATTGTAATGTGGATGCTTAAATATTCAATTACCAGAGTGAAGAACCAGTTTAACCTCATTGAAGACACCAGTTCCCTATAAAGTAGCTAATATGCGATGCACAATTAATTGTAAGGGTGGCTCAGTCCGGGAGGACTGATCACCCGGGTTTTTAAGGACGGATACAGGGGCAATAGCGACAGCAGTGAACTAAGGCCTCCGCCAAAATAGTGCGGGAAAAGTCGAGAAAATAAAATGTAAAAATAAGAAATGAAAAATAGTAAACAAAAGACACGGAGCAAAACTCTACGTGGAGGTAAGTATAACGAGAACATAAGAGAGCACACGGACACGGTCAACGTGGTGAATAAGGTAAGTAACCAAAAGAAATAATCTATATAATAAACAACAAAAAAAGATAGGAAGCAAACAGTAAATGGAAAACTTGAGATAGGCCAGGAATGGCGCATGAGAAAACACTCGAAATGAGAAAAAGGCATAGGCGAGTAAACACCTGAGAGCGAGGCTGACTGAATGTGAGAAGACACAAACAATCCAGCAGTGAGATGCTGCCACCGCCCTCCCTAAGTACTAGAGCAACACCTCACCGCTGATTACGAGGAATGCGAGGAATGCGTGCTCGTGAACTCCCTCTGGTGGAGACAGAGGGAGTCGCGCTGGGACCAGCCCTGACATTAATATAATAAACAATTGTTTTATAACCTGTATGTAAATTATTTGCAACAATAAAACATATTTAGGTCAAGCTTGTTAATTGGACTGGCACAGTACAGTCAAATGATGGGCAAAGCTAGCTGGTGGATTAGCAAGATAGTTACATTAATTAGTGAGAGTCTGAACATGTGTGTACATATATGAGTTTTAACCATCATGTATAAATGGTTACAAAGAAGACTTTTCACAACAAAATATTTTGAGGCTGGACCCTCTTAAAATGGTTTGTTTAGTGTTTATTTTGTTGTGTGATGGCACGTGAGCTATGTATGTCTGTTTAAATCGATGGTTGTCTAAATTGATGTTCACATACTCAACCTTTATTTTATATCTTGGTTGCATGCTTCTACAAAAGACAACGCCATACAAGCACCTAGGAGATGGTCTGGCTTGGCAGTGGATGTGCCGATGCTGTGGTTGGATGTGCCATTGCCGCAAGAGGACGTGCTGATGCCAACTCCTACCTGAGCCTCACCATCTGCACTGAAGGGACTGTGACTACTCGGCCTGGAATTAGAACTATAACTACAGGACTATATTTGAACTATACTTGAACTATGAATGCGGACTTCTGCTAGCGGGCCGCCAAATGTAGGATGGGTTCCCTTTTGAGTCTTGGTCTTCCCAAGGTTTCTTCCTAAATTCCTGCCATCTGTTGGGAATTATATTTTAATCCTTTATATTTTGCTAGCATTATATTATATTACTAATCAATTGCGTAGTATTAGGCATTATATTTTACTATTACATTATTAAACAAACATATTCTCAAAGTGTCTGACAAGCATATTCTCCAAAGTGTTTGTATGTTTGATATCTGTAACCCTTGTGTAATTCCACGGTGGGAAACTGTTTGAGGAGGAAAGTATATGTGGCCTTGAAAGCCCTTTGTAGTGGAGGTCTGGGAAACCGTCCACAAGTTTTCCGTACTTTTGATAAGAACAGGAGGAGAACACTCGGTGCAAGACGAACAGGCAGACAGCTACAGGTGGTTTCCTTCGAAGGTCAGCAAGGGTGGGGGCTACACTCACTTCTCCTATTTAGTTCAGGCCTTTATTGTATTGTCTCTCAGAGCTACCCACTGAGCAGTGAGAACAGCTTAGGCTTTTTCGCTCTTATCGTGTGCTCTCCAGAGATCTCTGTATTTTTATGTTCATTTTAATAAATATTTAAAAGGCAATTAGACTGGTGACTATTTTCTTTTGCATCAAAGAACACGCTGCGCTAGGTAGAAGGAGAGCAAGCGCAACACATCTTAGGGAGTTTTTCCTTGCCACTGTCGTCTCTGGCTTGCTCATTAGGAATCTGGACCCATACGATTGTAAAGCTGCTTTGTGACAACATGTGTTGTAAAAAGTGCTATATAAATTTGACAATCGAAATTCAAAAGGTTACATTGATTTTTGTCCTGTATTTGTGTAGATTAAATATGGACAATTACATTTTCAAGTGAGGCACAGAATATTTTGTGGTGGGGTAAGTGGAGCATGAGTTGCAAATGTTGGTGTTACGAACAGACCACACGGAGAGGGATCCAAGTGCGGAAAAGGGTCCGTCTTTATTTTTCTTGGCAATACACTTAATGACGTGATCACAACTGTAACTGGCAATCGTAAACACGAACGCTAGCTCTTGGTCAGGACGGTCGGGGTTCAACACGGAGAGGCAGAGTCCAGGAGGTACCAGATCGCTAAGCAGAGGAAGAGGTCTAGAACGTAAGCAGAGGTCAGTACACGGGTAATCATGCAGGTAAAGATAACGCAACATGAGTTGGCAGTACTTCGCAACCAGGAAGTGATAGAGGGGTGTATATATACGGAGGGAAAGGGGAGTGGAAGGAAACAGGTGATTAGAGGGCGGAGGAAGAGGTGTTGTTCCTAACATTACCCCCCCTCTGACGAGCGGCTCCAGCCGCACTAACACGGGAGGAGGGCGGGCGACCACGGCGTCTGGGGGCGGGGAAGTCGGGGTGGGCCATGTGAAATTCGGCAATAAGGGATGGGCAGAGAATATCCCTGGCAGGCACCCATGAACGTTCCTCCGGGCCGTATCCCTCCCAGTCCACTAGGTATTCCAGCCCGTGCCGTCTACGCCGAGATTCTAACAGTTCCCTAACTATGTATGCAGGACGGCCCTCGATTTCCAGCGGTTCGGGAGGCGCATCGGGTATGAGGGAGGCAGACATAGGACTGTAGTGGACGGGTTTCAGTAGGGAGACATGGAAGGTGGAATGAATGCGGTACTGAGGGGGGAGTTGGAGTTGGTATGACACAGGCGTTTACTCGACGGAGTACCTTAAACGGGCCGATATACTTCGGGCTGAGTTTTTTACAGGGTCTCCGTAGGTTTATATGTTGAGTGGACAGCCACACTCTTTGGCCTGGGTTATAAACCAGGGTAGGGAGGCGACGGCGGTCGGCGTTTAGCTGACGTGTGTGTAGGGCACGGCGCAGCTGGACATGGGCCAGTTCCCAGGTGCGAGCACTACGGCGGAGCCAGTCATCTAAGGCAGGTATGTCTGATGGGGTCTTGTCCCACGGGAAAAAGGCCGGCTGGTACCCGTACACACATTGGAATGGCGTGAGTTTGGTGGAGGAATGAGTGATCGAGTTCCTCACGTACTCAGCCCAGGGGATAAACGTATGCCAGTCGTGGTGGGTGGTACAGTATTGGCGCAGGAAATGCCCCACTTCCTGGTTGGTACGCTCCACCTCCCCATTAGACTGGGGATGATAACCCGAGGTTAGGCTGGCCGAAACTCCGAGCATCTTACAGAATTTTTTCCAGACTGAGGAGGTAAATTGTACCCCCCTGTCTGATACGATATCCTCCGGTAACCCATAAATACGGAACACGTAGTTGAACATAACCAGAGCCGTTTCCATGGCTGTGGGTAGCTTGGGTAAGGGGATGAGGCGGCACATCTTCGAAAAAACGGTCTACAATGACCATGATGACTGTATTTCCCCCCGCTATCGGTAGATCAGTGATAAAATCCACCGCGAGGTGGGTCCAAGGGGCGACGAGGAATAGGAAGGGGAGGAGCTTTCTCCGACGGGTAGGGTGCGAGGGGTGCGAGATTGGGCACAGGTGGCACAGGCGAGCACGTAATCACGGATGTCGTCTTCCCAGGATTGCCACCAGTAATGTTTGGAGATTATGTGTTTCGTGCGGGTAATTCCTGGGTGACTTGCGCTCGCCGAGTCGTGTGCTATTTGGAGGAGGCGACCCCGAAGGGACACGGGTACGTACTTCTTTCCCTCGGGGCAATCCTCCGGCCTGGGCTCGTTGCGAAGTGCCTCCTCCAGCTCCTCTTGAAACTCCCATCTAATGGCTCCTAGAAAGCAAGAGTCTCGTAGGATTCGTTCGCGTTCCTTCTGGGGTGCAACTCTCTCGAATATCCGGGAGAGTGCGTCTGCCTTCGTATTCTTCGAACCCGGCCTGTAAGATACCGTGAACTTGAACCGGGAGAAGAACAGCGCCCACCTGGCTTGTCTGGGGTTGAGGCGTCGTGCTGACTTCAAATATTCCAGGTTCTTGTGGTCCGTGTAAACGACGAAGGGATATTCCGCTCCTTCTAGCCAGTGACTCCATTGTTCTAAGGCGAGTTTAATCGCGAGGAGTTCACGGTTTCCCACATCGTAGTTCCTCTCAGCGGGTTGAAGTCTCTTAGAGTAGTAGGCACAGGGATAAAGTTTCGGGGGTTGTCCTTGGCGTTGGGAGAGAACTCCGCCTACACCTGTCTCTGATGCGTTGACTTCGACTATGAAAGGGAGTTTGGGATCAGGTAGACGTAGTACTGGGGCAGTCGTGAAGGCTCGCTTTAATGCGGAGAAGGCTCTGTCTTCTTGGGCGGTCCACTCGAAACACCGCTTCTTCCCCCCCTTCAGGAGGTTGGTGAGTGGTGCTGCCAACGCGCCGAAGCCCCTGATAAATCTTCGACAGAAGTTAGCAAAGCCCAAGAATCGTTGTAGTTCCTTCGGTGAACGAGGAGTTGGCCATGACGTCACCGCCTCTACCTTATCTTTATCCATGGCAATCCTCCCTGGTGAGAGCGTGCAGCCCAGAAAAGTCATCGAGCTCCGGTGAAATTCGCACTTCTCCGCCTTCACGAAGAGTTGATTCTGACGAAGGCGTTGCAGAACTGCGGATACGTGCCGAACATGTTCCGAGGGTGAAGAGGAGTAGATAAGGATATCATCGATGTAGATGAACACGAATTTATCAACCATATCTCGGAAAATCTCGTCCATGAAAGCCTGAAACACCGCGGGACTATTTGCCAGTCCATACGGCATTACCAGGTATTCGTAATGGCCCCTGGCTGTGACGAACGCCGTCTTCCACTCGTCCCCCTCCCTTATCCGGACCAGATTATAGGCGCTCCGCAAGTCTATCTTGGTAAATATATTCGCTCCCATCAACCGTTCTTGTGACGCTGAAATGAATGGGAGAGGGTAAGCGTACTTGGATGTGACTGAATTCAGCGCCCGATAATCTATGCAGGGGCGTAAACCCCCTCCCTTCTTCTCCACGAAGAAAAAGCCCGCGGCCACCGGTGACGTGGATGGGCGGATGAACCCCTTCTCTAGAGCCTTGCGGACATAGGACTCCATGGCGTGATCTTCTGGTCTAGACAGGTAAGGTCTTGTCCTCCGAGGAAGGGGGGATCCTGGCAGGAGGTCGATTGCGCAATCCCATGATCTGTGAGGGGGTAGATGACTGGCACTCTCCTTAATGAATATGTCCGCGAATTCCTGGTATTGGGCTGGTACAGAGTTTGCCAAGGGTGTGTACGGACTCTCTACTGTCGAGGATCGCAGAGGTAAGTGCATACACTGACTCAGGCATCCACTTCGTGAGCTCTCTCGTCTACCAGGAAATGTCAGGGTCATGGGCGGATAACCAGGGAAAGCCGAGGATTACGGGGTCTTTAGGGGAGGATACGAGGAAGAACTGCCTCTCCTCGCTATGGAACAACCCTATCTTCAGTGTAACGGGGTGAGTACAGCGATCAACTAACCCCTCCCCTATGGGCTGGCCATTCAGCGAGTTGATACGAAGGGGAGGAATGACGGAAGTAGTAGGGATTCCTAGGTGTTTCGCCAGCTCTATGTCCAAAAAATCACCCGCAGCCCCTGAATCTATTAGGGCCGATAGGGCATTACAATTACCCCCCCAAAATATCTGCACAGGAAGATTAACCTGGTTCCTCCCTCCCAGAGGTAATAGGGGTTTGTTTACTTGTTCGCCAGGGTGTCCTCCTTCTCCAGGGCGCCTCCGATGAATTTGGCATCTATCGCGGAAGTGGCCTCCCTCACCACAGTACAGGCACAGTCCATTACGGAGGCGCCGGGATCTCTCGAGGGGGGTCAACGGAGCTCTGCCCACCTGCATGGGCTCAGGGATGTCGTGGTTCTCGGTGACCTGACGTGGGAAGCGTACGTGTGTGGCGGCTGAACCTCCTCCTGTACTTGGGCGATGAGCGACGAGCACCTTGTCGACGTTTACAGCTGCTTGGATAAACTCCGACAGTGTCAGAGTCTCGCTCCTGTAAGCCAGCTCCACTTGGAGGTCCACCCTTAGTCCCCTACGGAACACCGTTTTCAGGGCGGAGTCGCTACCTGCTGCCAACGTACGGAACTCTCGTGCATAATCCACTGCACTACGACTACCCTGTTTTATGTCGCAGAGCTGATTCCCTACGTCCCGGCCCGCCGCTGGATGGTCAAATACGGCCCGAAACAGAGTGGCAAACTGAACCTCGGATTGGAGGGCAGGGTCACCACTATCCCAAAGTGCGGTGGCCCACCTCCCAGCCTCCCCCGTCAGATGGGAAATAATAAAGTCCACCTTAGATCTGTCAGACTGGAACCCCGCCGGGTTGTAGGTGAAATACATCGAACATTGCATAAGGAAGTTTCGACAACGTTCGGGGGATCCGTCATATCGTTCCGGTTCTGCTACCAGGACGCAGCACACGGGAGGGGCTGCAGCCGATGGTGTAGGGAAGGCGGCAGCAGCTTGTTGGGAGGAAAGGGTGGCCTCCGAGACTTGTCTGAGCGAATCACCGAGGGCCACGATAGTAGACTCACGGGCTCGAGCTGCCTCGGCGAGCTGGCGTACCATCTCGTTTAGCACAGTAATGGCGGCTTCTTGGTGGGCGAGCCGAGCCATGGCTTCCGCTGGATCCATTGTGGAAGGCGAAGTATTTCTGTTACGAACAGACCACACGGAGAGGGATCCAAGTGCGGAAAAGGGTCCGTCTTTACTTTTCTTGGCAATACACTTAATGACGTGATCACAACTGTAACTGGCAATCGTAAACACGAACGCTAGCTCTTGGTCAGGACGGTCGGGGTTCAACACGGAGAGGCAGAGTCCAGGAGGTACCAGATCGCTAAGCAGAGGAAGAGGTCTAGAACGTAAGCAGAGGTCAGTACACGGGTAATCAGGCAGGAAAAGATAACGCTCGGTACGCAACATGAGTTGGCAGTACTTCGCAACCAGGAAGTGATAGAGGGGTGTATATATACGGAGGGAAAGGGGAGTGGAAGGAAACAGGTGATTAGAGGGCGGAGGAAGAGGTGTTGTTCCTAACAGTTGGGGACTCCTAGGTTATACCATAAATTATGGGTTAGCCCAACAGTAAACCTCTGGTAAAGCAAGTTGTTTCAGCATTAAGGAACTACAGAACATTGGTTATGCATATTGTCATGACTTATGCTGGGCTGTGCAATTCGCTCTTTCTAACACACTTTCGTTAATTGTAATTGGGAGTCAGATAACTTTAATTGGATTAGGTAGGGGTAAGTAAATATGTTAACAAAAAGCCCTACACAGTACATCTCTGCATATGAATAATATTGTGTTGTTCTGAAAATGAACAGTCAATTTGTGGCCACACTGGCTTTGCTAATGACCTTTGTGACTTATTCACACCACCAACATCAAGGATTTAATTTATTTACTACTTTCAAAGGCAGGTGCTCTGGGACTGCTATGTGGTCTCAGACTGGTTCAAGGACCTTGGGAGATATAATTCTGTCTGCTCTTTTTCATTTAAAAAATATTACACCACATTTCTAATGACCTTAGTGAATAGCTCTACATCACCAATGATCAGCACATAATCGATGTGTTGCTAACACAGGTAGGTGTCATGGGATTGCTGTATAGTCTCTGAGTGGGATCAGGACCCTTCAGAAATATATTTAGGTCTAAATGGTCTATTTCTTTTCCAAAAAGGAAAAGACTTAAAAGACTTAATCAACTTAATCAAGGTATGGCAAAATAAAATGGCCAAGAGGACTGAAAATGATGTCCACTTAAAAGCTTTTCACACCACAGTAAACCCCAACACAAATTTCACATCTAGAGATTGTGCATGAAGGTTTATGGATCTAGAAAGTGACATGACATCACACAGACAAAACCAGTTAAGAATAAAGTTTCATGTTAAGTGTGGACTAAGGGCTAAAAAATAGATCACACCCTTCATTTAATACATCATTATACTATTTTCAGGAGAAATATATTGAATTTGAATACTTATATACTCATAGTCCTGTGATCGACAATCGTCAGTCGCAAAATGGCCTAGGTCAGATACTGAGTGACATGACTGCAAAATGTTATATCCAAAGACACCACCGGCACCATTTAGACTTAGATATGTTAAAACATCTTATATGCAAGCTATCACTTAAAGATAGAAGTCCATATGTTGTTTTCCTATCAATGTTAAGTTATTGACCACAGGACCACTGATGGCTGGATATGTTTGAGTGACATGTCAATAGTGATGCTAATATTTAAATGAAAGCAACACCAGTATGCACTGCTATGCAATGCTCTGCCATGTTATGACTATGTAAATGTCAGTTCAGAAGGTCAGAACTGCTCTGGGAGTCAAACATTAATTAGTGATTATGGACTGACGAAGTTGGCAATAAAAGAACTTTAGTCTGTAACATTACACATGCTTCTCTGAGCTGACCTGCTTCAGTGAGCTCCTTATACTTTGTGGCAAGCTCCCTAAAAATATATTTTAACATAAGTTCTTCTGGTGAACATTATGTACTTCACTATGTATTATGGACAAGCATAAAAGATTCATTATCGAATGATTAAGTCATCTTAGAAGCAATATAAACGCTAGTCACACAGATCCTGAATTAGCTTGGGACTTCATTATACCCCTTCACTAGTTAAAGTACATGATAAACATTCATTAGCTTGTGCCTAAGCTCCAGGGGGACTAATTATTATTTGACAAGTTAATGCATCTTGAAAACACCTAATTTTAGAGCTCATTAATGCCAATGCTACAGTTGCTCCTCCTCTGTGGATAAGGGACTCATTAGCAGTTGATGAGAACTCATAGTATTGCTTGATCGGCATAAAGTTTAATCAGTAAATGGCAGTAAATGTGATGTAAGGGTTTTCCTGAGAGAACATCCTAATGTCCTAAAGTATTGTTTGGCATTTGCTGTGTAGGTTGTTTCTAACATTAACACCGTCTTGGGTATTAAAATATCTTACAATTGTAAATGTTACACTGTTTAATCAGGCCAATAGGTGTGTTCTTGGTACCATTCTGTCATCCCTGTAGTACTGTCAGCATGCTATTTTTGACCCAAATTCTAACTTCTTGTTTTTCCATATTGAACATAAGTTACTGTCTGCACAGGCAGTACACACCAAGGCCTCTTGACCTAAAGATTCATGTATTATATTACACTACGTAGATTGTGATGCATAATTTTATTGTGGGTTAAAGGTAGGTGGTGCAGGCACACTGGTCTGTGGCAAGTATTATGGCCTAGTACCTTTCAGGGCAAAATGTAAAAATATAACCATAAAACGTAGTCCATGTCTTTATATGTACTTCTGTTGGTGTGGTTGTTTATGTGCGTCTCATTAGTATAATGTGCTGCACGTGGTGCTTGTTACGTTATGTGTATATATTGTGTGTGTTCGTCTCGTCCTGTGCTGGTCTTTTTGAGTCTGCTATGTGTTCGTTTGCGTGTTTCATGTGCCTGCCATGTGCTGATAGCGCTTAATGCGGCAACCATAATAAACGTCCGTGTTTAAATGCAGCTCGTCTCTGGATCCTCAAGCCCCTCACCAACGTTACAAATATACGTACAATTTAATTAAATGAAATGAATTATGAACACCAAACGTGTGCTTCCCAGCATGCTTGGTCAATGTAGGTGGCGCACGCCAGCACCCTCCTGCATTCACAGGCATCACCCACCATGCTGATGCCTGGAAGCCCAAAACACAGCAAAATAAACCGCTTGGTACTTGGCTTACAGGGCCCATGGGCCTAGCAGCTGTCCCTAGTAACTCCAGTGGACTGCTATGGGTTTGCAGGCTGGCTGTAGGCTCGTTCAGGTTCCAAACCAACCCACTGCCATGCCATGCTTGTTCCCCTAGTGCAGCAGTCACCAACCACCGGGCTGTGGGTCATTTGATTCCCGGCCGCACAGAAAAAAAAATAAAATAAAATATCTTTTTATATATATATATATATATATATATATATATATATATATATATATATATATATATATATATATATATGTATATATATTATCGACGATCAGAGTCTGAGTGATGTTTAATTTTGAAAAATATAAAAAATTACATCCGTCGGTGAGTCTGTGCCTCTTGACACAGGATAATTCAGGTCAAGACGCTCGTCCCGGTCACGTGATATGTTACCCCAGTCGAGCCCCCAAAGCTAGCAAAAATGAGTAAGAAACAGACGTGTTTGGAAAGCTTATTTGGAAAGGGGAACAGACCCAACGAGGAAACAGAAGAAGAGGCTACGACTTCCAAGAAAAAGAAAACTGCATTTAAAAGACAATATCAGGAGTCCTACTTAAAATATGGATTTATTGCCACAGGTTATTCTCACGCGCCAAACCCACTCTGCATAATATGTGGCGACAGGTTAGCAAACGAGGCAATGAAGCCTTCAAAACTGCTTCGGCACATGGAGACCAAGCATCCTGCATTAAAAGACAACCCTTTGGACCTTTTTGAAAGAAAAAAAAACGTGAACAAGAAGGACAAGCAAGTACTGATGGCCTCCACATCAACAAATGTGAGTGCACTGAGAGCATCGTTCTTGGTGGCTAACCGTATTGCAAAGGCCAAGAAACCTTTTACTATTGGCGAAGAATTGATCCTGCCCGCTGCAGAGGACATTTGCCATGAACTTTATTTTTATGCGGTTTATATTTGTTTTTATGCCAGTCGTATCATTTTATTTCGTCGTATTTACCCCCCGTCGTATTTGGGGACCGATGCCCTACTGCACCATACTTGTTTTCTTGGCTAGTTGAGGAGATTGACACCTTTATCCTCAGGCAAGAGTGAAACGGCAAATGTATCTCTGTATACAGAATGACTCAGCACTTAGTCACACTCATCACTCAGCTTGGTTCAGTTTGCCATGCCGACTTGTTTCATCCTGCCGGATAAGGAGTCAAAGGCTCACAGTCTTCCTCCACCTTAAACTGACATGTGCTATACATAAACATGCCGTGCCTTAAAAGTAATGACATAAAATAACTAAGCAATGGTGTAAGAGTACGTTTGTCTCTGACGTTGTTTGCACAAAAAGTGCAAAAGTGAAACTAATTAGTTTAAAAGAAAGGGTTGACGCACTTGTATGACTTAACAACAGTTGATAACATGTATGTGTTTTTTAAACCTTGGAAAGCTCATGATAAAGACATGCAATTGATTACTCGCTAAGTGTATCTATATATATTTCCTCTCCTTAGCAATCGTTTCTCACATACTGTAGCTACATCACTGTCATAGTCTCAGTTCAGAAACATTCCACCAGATAGCAGTAACATGAAACGTATCACACAGACATGTAGAGAGAAGACTAGTGTCTGATAATGCATAGAACCCTTTCAGTTAAGGAACTATGCTTTTGAAAATCGCTTTGTTTTCTAATTCAGACATGCTGATCATATCTGTCGTAGAAATTCTACATATCTCATGGAAGCTAACTGTGCTATTGCGCATGGAATCAAATTCAAATCCATCATATCCATGCTGCCAATTTTAGCTTGTACATCACTTACTATTGTATCTTGACCTGCAGAGTACAATACAGTACAATACATTATCTCATATTCTTGTTCCAGTCTCTGTTGGAACCCCACAGATGCAGTGATTTTCTTATCATAATTACCACTGTACTATCTGTAATGATTTCCACATGTATCTGTGCATCATAACATTCCAGAGTGACTCCCAGTCATCTGAGGAGTTTCAGTATTGGCATGCGAGAAGTCGGTGTGGTCTGGATAGGAGCTTGGGGTTCCTTTATGGGCGTCTCTTTTAGTTTCTGTCAAGCTGAAATAATAATAGTTGTATCAGTAGTGCCTAAAGCCAACTTCTGGCTGTGTTCCAAGAGGATATACAGTTGCAACTGCATTTCGATAAGGTTCATGCAACACAGACACTAACAGTATCGAATGAGATCACTGCATTTTATGTGAAAGCGCAAACATGGAGTTAAATCGAGCCGGTCAGACACAAGCTGCACGCAAAATAAAAAACGAGCAAAAACAGCAACAGCGAGAGCAGAGAAACAAGAATTGTGCATTTCAGACGCAGCACACCGGGGTTAAGCGCACTCGATTTGCTATTTTCAGCGCTCGTTTCAGTTTTTTGGTCGCATCTGAGATTTCTGCTCGCTCCGTAATTGCAATTTAGAAATACGCCAGAGATCAAGGCTGAGTATATAATAACCGCGAATGTTTTGTTTGGTCTCGCTGCTGCAGTTTTTGCTTGCTTTTCTTGATTTTGCTCTTGTGTCTGACTTGCTCGTTCCTTGTGTTTAATCTTATCGCTCCAGCAAGGCTGGAAAATGCTGAGCTCACATGTGTGTGTGCGCATGCATGTGTGCGTGTGTTTGTGTGTGTGTATTCACAATAAGTGGATATTTGAACAATCCAAAGAACAAGGCTTGTCTCTATCTGTTGGTCACAATAACTGTGATAGCAGTCTACCTGCAACAACTTAATAACCAGCACAGAGTTGACTGGCTTACACTGAGAACGCTGACATACCTCTGAAACCTGAATAAAGTTACAGCGACTTTATTATTTTCAAAATAGCTGGAAGGATATGGTGTATATTGCGCCTCGTACTTTGTGGAAATGCAACTTAACAGGCAATATATATATTTTATATCTTAGAGGTTTTTTTTTTATAATTGTAAAACACTTAAAGCACAGGGCTTTTTTTAACTTGGTTTATAAAACATCTTGGAGTCCAGTCCAAGTTGAGCAATTCTGAGCCCGCCCTTTACAAGACATTGTGTTGAAGTTGTTAAGAACTTCCTCTAAGTGAAAGCAGGATAGACCACATTCGACTCAGCAACTTTACAGTAAGTGTGCTCGTGGTAATAGCTTGGGCTTGACTTCATTTTGTGTTGTATGCTGTCTACATGTCTTTGATCTATAAAGAATATGTAATCCATTACCATATTAAAATTATTTCCTTACATTTAAACTGACAGAAGGGAAGCTATTCTAAATTGTAGTACTCAATATTTCTTTTACTTTTCCATTTGACAGATTGTTTAAACATAGAGACAGACTGTTTAGACAGATTGTTTAGACACGTGCAGTTATGCAGAAAGTACACCCACCCATGTCAGTGTAAAAACATGGTAGTAATGCAGGGTTATTTATCTGTCGTGCAACTAAGAATCTAATGTGTGAATGTGTGCATCTATGTAAACAGATGGAAAGCAAATTAATAGAATGTGTGCATGCGTGCAGGTCTGGTGTGTAACGGAATGCACGTGCACATACTCAAAACCCAGAAATTAATAGCAGTCTGAATTCAGGCTGCATTTGAGAGTACTTACTTTACAAAATGACAAATTACATCCACTGTAATCATTTATCCTATAATTCTGCACCAAACGTTACATAAACCTTCTAAGCTTAATTTTGAACATACTGACCCTGCAGACGGCAAGACATTTACTGACCAAAATCATAGATTCAATAAATTAAAAACAACTTTTTAAATATATATTTTTTTATTTAGTTATCACCTTGACACTTCATTTTGCCCATTAGAGGGCAGTGGAAATTTTCTGCTCAGCACACACAACTACGATATTAATGCATTTACTTTTGAATGCCAGTTGCGCTTGCTAATTAGGTCAATCAATTTGTCAGTGCCACCAGAATATCTAGACTGTGTGCCATTGCCTATGAACAAGGCAGTCAAAAAATTGGACTGGAATCAAATTTGTACAGCAATATTGTTTGACTGTATTGTTCACACTGCAATTTGTTGACAAAAATAAATCTGATTGAAATTCAGAAAAGACAGAGAACTTTGTGATACTGCAGTGTTTAGCGTCTATAATTGTTTACCAATTACAGTAAAGGTTCATGAGATGTACCTCTGACCTATGGTTGAGACCATTGGTTGATCTAAACCTTCACAAATTCCCTTTCTTACTGTAACTGAATGTTCACCTGCGAACAATTTAATCAAGTTTGGATAAATTACCAAAATGTAACCGGAAAAAAAAATTAAATGATGCCTTAGAGATTATGACAACATGTTCAGCACTTTTACATCTAATGACCTAGGCGATTTCTGATCTGAGAAATGAACCAAATCGACTGAGGAAAAACTGTAAAATGGAGAGGAAACAAAACCACTGTCATGACGAAGTGTAAATCACACAGATCATGAATGCTCAGATGAAAGAAAACATCTGGGGACATCAGGAGGAAGGTTGTGATAGCCCTGGGGGAAGCTACAAGACCATCTCCAAATGATTCCAGCTCCCTTCATCCACTGTAAGACTCTACCCAGAAGTGGATGGCCATCAAAACTTACAGCAAGAAGCACCAGAAAAATAATAATTCAAGTAAAGGCCAAACCCACACATCATCTCTGACAGCACCTTTGATGAATGTTCATATGTCTACAACCAGGCAAAAAATCAATAGACATGGCATTTGTGGGAGAGTTGCTAGAAAGAAGCCTCTGCTCTCAAGCAAGAACAAAGTTCCCTGTTTAAACTTTGCCAGAGAGCACTTGGACAAACCAGAGGCTTTCTGGAAGTCCATTCTCTGGACAGATGAGTCCAAAATTGAATTATCTGGCTACAATCACAGGCACCATGTTTGGAGAAAAGTCAACACTGCAAAGAGAAGAACTTCCAACAAAAAAGCATGGTGAAGGTCTGGGCCTGTTTTTCTGCCTCTGGACCTGGATGACTCCATATCCAGGGACCATCAATTCCCAGGCCTATCAACAGATTCTTGACCAGAGTTTCCTGCCATCAGTCGGAGTTGATGCTGGGATGGAAATAGATTAAGCAACAAGATGACAACCCAAAGCATTCCAGCAAAACTACCAAAGAATGGCTTGCCAAGAGAAAGATTTGCACTCTGGATTGGCCCTGTCAAAGTCCGGACCTCAATCCCATAGAAATGCTGTAGCCCTAACCCTAGACTTCTGCAAGGAGTGGGCAAAAATCCCAAAAAAGCAGATGTAAGACAATCATTTGTTGTTACAGAAGACGTTTGGAGTAATGGCTGTAAAAGGAAGTGCCACAGGTTACTCACTAAGAGTTCACTGTCATTACCACTGTGACATAATTGTTCTCAGTGAGAACAGGCTTCCAGACAAGGGCTCATTACAGAAAGCAGTGAGTGTATACATATTCATCACACTGCAAGACCCAGTTCAAGCCCAAGATGTACTTGATGAAAGGTTCTCAACGATGTTACCGTTTGTGGGAACCTGTGTGGAACACCAGTGATGATTTAGGTGCTCCAGAATGTGGAATGACAGGACAGGTCTTTTGAAAAGGTGATATGACCGATATATTTGTTATCTCCAGTGGGGTGAAACAGAGCTGTGTACTAACTCTTCACTTGCATTACATCTGCCCAAGGTCTGAAGGAGGAAGTGTACATCAGGACACCTCTGTCTTTTGATCTTTGCTGCTTGAACACACAGATTAAGTCCCTCCATACAGTCATCTAAGAAGCCCTCTCTATTGATGACTGTGCACTCCTGGGACAAAACAATTATTTATAACAGATACTGAACAAGATGATGCTATGTTCTATGGTATGGCAGTCACCCTGAACAAGACTAACAAGACAAGTACTTTAGCAGCCCATGCCAAAGACCGATCCCATGGAGCCAAACTTCAATTTTGACCGCTCCCATCTAATAAAAATAAACAGGTTCAAATACCTAAGAAGTATCATCTTGAGGGATGGCTTTTTGGAGAAATTGCCTCCAGGTTCAACATGTCCAGCTAGGCTTTCGGAAGACAGTGCACCAGAGTGCTAAATCATTAAAAATTTTGCATCTCAACAAAGCTGAAAAAACCTACAAACCCGTACTTCACCCCTGTCTCCTGTATGAATGTAAGACCTGAAATCTGTGCCGACAACACATCTGTGACTGTACTTCTTAAGTGAAAGCTTAAGTTAAATAGTGACACTGTTGTTGAGACATTGACCTCCTGTTTCGTTACGAAAATAAATGTCTTAAGACCTTGTGCGGATAGTATGGTTGTCATGTTACCCACTGGCTTGGCACCACAGGATACCGTTTGCCATCACCATCAACCCAGACAGGTGGAGCGAACTCACCAATATGTGAGTCACCAATCTTGCAATGTTTTAATTGTCACCACCGTGTCTTTATTTCAGAATATTTAAGCACCTAGGAATACCTCTGTTTGAAGTGTTGCTAGTTATTCCTTTGCATAGTAAGTGTTTATAAGGTTCTCTGGTTTATAAGGTTCTGGTAATGACCCAGTTTCCCTGTGTCTACTGTTCTGTGGATTTACCCCTGAGTACTTTCACTGACATTGTGTATTTTTATGGTTTTGACTGCTGCCAGTCTTTGGAATACAATACTTGGATTGCCAATTCTCAGTTAAACCTGGTATACTTGTATCCACAGGTGTATGTCTATCTCTGTCTCTTTACAATGGTGCTGACTCCTGTTGTTTTCAGTGGTCTTCCTGTTTTTTGTGTAAAGTGTCCAGTCAACCAAAGTACTAAACTAAATAGTATACAAATAAACTACCATGGAAAAACCACAATTCAAGAGCACTGTGGTCATTTACCTAGCAATTAAAGTCTCAGTCTAGAGTGTGTAGCTTTTTAAAAGTCTTTGAGTCCAAAGGTCCCAAATGACTTTTTGAATAAGAATGGTAGCTAATCTTAATGTTTACATTTCTTCAGGTTGTGCGTGAATAACCAGGTAAGAAGTTTGAAGCTAAAGAGGCACACTGAATGACAGTAAGACCTTTCAGATCCATGGGCCTCTTCAATAATATCAAGGTAAGAATTTGCCATGTATATTTTATTACATTTATGGTTAATCTACTCATTTAAAATTTGTAGCAATAGTTTTGTATTGTTCCAAAGTAGATCATAGCCATTACTTCAGTTAACTTCAATAAACCTTCCTTAGCTTGCCTTTTAATATAATTTGAAATTATTATTGAATTGAATTGAATTCTTTATTGTCATTGCACATTGCACAAGTACAATGTAACGAAATTCAGTTCCCCCTGGCCCTGGTGTAAAGCACCTCGAACCCAGAGCGGCCCCACATCGTCAGAAATGCTCCGCCGTCATAAAGTCCACAGTGTTTTGTTCAGTGTGTGTTTGATTATAAAGCTTCCTTACTTTCACATGTTGGAGACATTAAACCACGCGAATATCCTTATTTTGTCTTCCTGACCTACTTTTGAGCTGCATGCTCTTTCCTGTCTTTGCATATCCTCACATTGTTCATCCACCATCCCTCCATTGTTCTTTCATTTTCCTAACTACTGGACAGTAAGGAACTACCTGGTCTCTGTATTTTACCCAGATAATGTGCGAAAAAGTAGTCCCAACATTTCTATATAACCTGTTTTTACACATATGTAGGGTTACACCCTAACCCAAACTATGTCCTAAGGTTCATTTATAATGTTCCTTTGTGTGTCACCTCTTCATATTTGTGATTGTATGTGATGGCAGCGTTGGTGTAACTATATGTTCATGTATAAATGTTCTTTTGTGCATCAGTTCTTTGTGCTGTGCCATGGAATGCTGCAGCTTGCACAGCTGTTGGTGTCTGGCTATCTGAAGGGCTCCATATCCACCATTGAGAGAAGATATGGCCTCTCTAGTCAGATGTCTGGATTGCTGGCCTCTTTTAATGAGGTAAACAGAACATTCAAGAGAAGAGTGATTAAAGTTAAGTAGAATAGTCCCTAATGCCATTTGAAAATCAAGCTTTGATACCAGTTGTTTGATAATAATTGTTGAAAGGCTACACTGTCTTAGGGTGATTTAGCCAGTGTCTGTTAAACTCACAGCTGTGTTGGTCCCTCCAGTCACCCAAATTCAACAGCTTACTGAGTTGTGGAGAAAATTTTCAGAACATTCCATTCCATTCAGATTTCACAATTTGATCTATAATAAAAAAGCCTGGTCTGTGCCAGAATGATTCAGCTCAGAAGTCTATTTCCATATTTCTGTGTAGATTATACATATGATATGACGAATACTGTGTGAATGGTTGCATGTCTGTGTTGTGTTTATACTAGTTTAGCTATGACAGTGAACATACCTCTGAAAATCCCAGCTGGCATTTCAACGTTTATTCACCGTTGAATTAACGTCATGGATCACATTATTTCACAGTTTAATTATGTTTCGATTTTGAAATGTGAATCAACATTGATCCCTCAACATTGTTTCAACGTCCTGCTTTTCAATCCACTTAATGGGCATTTCAATATTGCTTCAATTTAAAATTTTTTACAACGTTTAACATTGAATGCTGTTTCAACGTTTATTAAACGTTGACTCAACAACTGACATTATTTCAACCACATTTTAACATTTAAGGTCAGTCTGTGCCAGCTGGGATGGAATGAAGTTTGTTGAAATGAATTTTCCTGATATTACAGCCTTAATATTTAATGGAAAGTTAAATCAAACATGGACATTTATTTTCAAAACTAAAAAAACTCTCTAGATACAGACCTACACTGTGCTAAAATAGAATCCTATCTATTTATTATATAGTGATTTCGGATCCTAGCTGACCTTTATTTTTTTTAGTGCAATAAAGCATCAAGGCAGCCACGGTTATTTCTGTGCTTTCAGGTGGGAAACACAGTCCTCATTGTGTTTGTGAGTTACTTTGGGAGCCGAGTGCACAGACCCAGGTGCATTAGCATCGGAGCGATGATAGCAAGTTTGGCTGCGTTCCTCATAGCACTACCTCACTTTTTCAGTGGAGAATATGAATACACACACAATAACAGTGAGTAATGGCTAATGGCTTAATTTGAAATACCTGGCGTAATTGTTAATTCTTATGAGATCACATACGTTCTGTAATTGGAGAACTTATTGTATCAAAATATGTTTTAGCATGATCTTACTTTTCTAACTAAAACAAAACTTCTCTTGCTGTATGCGATGTCTATTGATGACAGGCACCATAGTGAATGTCTCAGGTCTTTGCCACCCAGTGAGCATTCTCCAGGCTGAACTGTCCAATCAAACCTGTTCAAAAGATGACAGTCATGGCGTCCATGCTGCGTTCCCTATACTCCTCCTGGGCCAGCTGTTGTTGGGCATTGGTGGTGTTCCAATACAACCCTTTGGAATTTCATATGTAGATGATTTTGCAGATAAGAAGAATTCACCATTGTATCTTGGTAAGATCATTTAAATAACCTGCAATTAGTCTCTGTTACTGTATTTATTAATACAAGTATAAATATCACTGCTGTATTCCCCACAGGAATACTCTTTTCAGTAACTGTAATTGGACCAGCACTTGGTTATCTGATGGCTTCATTCCTGCTTAGGTTTTATGTGGACTTCAACACAGTGTCTCAAGGTGAGGGACCACACTCTGATCATTGTGGGCCAAAGTATCACATCCTAACTTGCACAAAGACATGTTGCACAAGTATACACATGAGTCATTGTTAGTTGTTAGGGTATGTTATTTTAGCATGATTGAGGGTATCAAGTTGGGAACAAGATTCAACACATCTTTAAAATACATTTGTCATGAAGCAAAAAGATAAGGGAGGGTATGTTCACATATGCAAACAAGTGTGTCTATTATGAATGCATTTGTTAGCGTACGTGAGTACAGGTGGAAGCATATAACTTTTAAACAACCCTTATACTGCCCCAGCATATTTTTAGGAGAAATTTGAAAAAAGTCAAGGACACGGATATGACGTATATATACACATATCAACATTTTCCATGTTTATGTGTTTCTGTTCTTCGTCATACAGAAGCTAAACTGATTTTTTTTACTATGACTAGAAAGTATCAAGCTGGATAAATCTGATCCCCGATGGGTTGGCGCCTGGTGGCTGGGCTTCCTCATCGCTGGTACATTGCTCTTCCTCACATCCCTGCCATACCTGTTTTTCCCCAGGAAAATGGAAACAGAGGTATGTCCGCATATTAACTGACTCTTCTTAATTCTTCTTTGGCGCTCATTATGTGTGAGTGGTGCATCAGAACAGCGTTTGTTCCATCAGTGGGTGAGTTTGATCCCTGATGTTGCCACACCGGTCTGAGAAAGCAAACCTGACTGTGCTCTCAGGGAGGGAGGACACAAGCTGTTGCTTGAAAAGATGCAGCCATTGGTGATGGCTCTTCCTCTCCATGGTTAGCAGCTGTTGTTAATACAGTATATCGCAGTATATCACAGTTAATGAAACCAGAGTCCAGGTTTGTTTGCTGTTATGGCAGATGAACATTTGAGGTGCAAAAATGGAGGTCCAGTCTCTTGCCTAAAGCAGTAGTTGGTTCTGCTGCACCCATTTGAGTAGTGAAAGTATGGAAGGAAATGATCCAGAGCCCTACAAATGTTTTTTGGAATGCTTAGCTCTTGCCAGCTCTTGCTCAACAGCAGGGTGGATGTCTAATTATTATTAATAGCTAAAGAGAGGGAGAAAGAAAAATGGAGAGAGTTGGGGAGAAAACTGTTAGTGTTATATATTGTGTGTAAGGCCTGAGTTGTGGGAGTCAGGGGAGCACCAAGCTCACAGTGCAGTTAAGGAAACAGGAGCTGGTGGCCATCAGACTGCAAAACCAAGAAACATAAAATCCCCAGGATTACTCACACAGCTATTCACACTGCTAAAAGTAAAAGTCTAATATCTTCTACTTTCAATTTGACAATTATTTTTAGTATTATTTTATGATTTTTCCAGGAAACCACAGAGGTCCCTGTGAAGCCCACATCAGAAAACTTCATTGAAAAGAAAGAAGTGGGCCTAAGCAATGTGCCGGAACTTTCACTCACCCAGTTCCTCAAAAGTGGGTTTCATCATTATGTTAACGTTTCACACTGCATTTAACGTTCTTTATATTTTTTTTATAATGTCTATTTACTGAAGAGTAAAAATGTGAACATGGGACTGACCTATTTTAAATTTGGCTAATACCCTTAGCTTATTTTATAAATATGTTTATTTAAAGAATGACATTGTTACAACTTTTAAGGAATCATTTAGATATAAAGTAAAAATAATGTGATGTGAAATCTAGACAGATTCTGGTTTGCTCTTGCAGGATTCCCAAGCATAATGTTGAGAACTCTGAGGAACCCTATCTTCCTATTGGTTGTTCTGGCCCAGGTGAACCTTGCAGCCATGATTGCTGGGATAGCCACGTTCATGCCTAAATTCATTGAGAGGCAGTTCACAAAAACAGCCGCCTTCTCCAATTTGATGATTGGTAAGATGATGAAGCAAACAGTTTGTTTTGTTAGGTAAATGTTGAAACACTTCACACAAAGGACGAGTATATGTTGGATTATCATAAGCATCCAGTTATGAGCCCACAGTGTCAGTAGATTATAGAAAAGTCCAAATATGAAATTATGAGGTCACCATACTGGATTTAAAAGGTTTAGTAGAATACCCTTTTGAATTTGAAATGGGTTATAGAACAACTTGCATTTCAGTGTACGTCGGTTGTTTTGCCAAAGCCCAGTCATAAGGCTCATATCGGCTCATCTTAAAACAACCCTGTAAAGTGCATATAAATTAATCATTAACAAAATTTCAAAGAGGAAACTCTCATTGAAGCAAAGGTGATTTGCTGTCCGGGGGCTTTTAACCCAACATAGTGTACAGGTTGTACACCACCTGCAGTCTGGTCACACGAGACTGGTAATATGGATGATTTGGTTGTTCTCTACCAAGGTGGCTTGATCATCCCATCAGCTATGGTGGGTATCATGTCAGGAGGCCTGGTCCTGCGCAGGCTCAATCTGTCTGTCAGAGCCTCTGCAGTCATGTGTATTACTGCCGTTCTGCTGGGCAGCATGTTCGCTTTGCCACTCCTCTTCATTGGCTGTTCAACCCAGAGGATTGCTGGGATCTACCCTGACAAGTGAGTCACCCTCAACCTTGATGTGTCAATAAATGTGATGATAAGGTGGTAGTGAGGTAGTGAGAAAAACAGAAAATAGGCGTTATTTAAAAAAATATCCCCATGTTCCCCATGTCACCCTTTCAATGGATTGTTTTCCTCGCTAGTCTTCTATTAGAGGTCTGGGAGTTTGAGGGTTTTAGGTATTTTTGAGGATTGCACTCCTGGAATGAGATTTATGTTGTCATTCATGGGACCTGTTGAAGCCACAGCTCGATCTTAGGGGTCACAGCTTAATTCAGAAGCACTCTGCTTGCACAACTGATGGACATCTGTCCAGAGTATTCTGTTTCTCTGGAAACCTTGTTTGCTACAATGCTACAATTTTGAGTATCTCTACCATATCTCAATCATTTCATGTTCAAAATCACTTAAATCACCCTTCTACCATTTTGTTGCTCGGTTTGAACTTCAGCAGGTTGTCTTGACCATGACCATGTCTACAAGTTGCAGCCATGTAATTGCCTGATGGGATATTTGTATTAATAAGCAATGTAACTGCAGATGAGTGTTTATAACATTTGATGTTGAAACCTACAAGGCATTTCTACCTGTTGCATCTCAGCCTTTACCTGCAGGGATTTCAGTTCCATCCTTAACTAATGTTTAAAATCTCTGAATGACATGACAGTCAGGGATGTCTCCCTGCTGCTCTCTGCAGCTGGGTTTAGATTCCTCCATATAACTTCTTGGTTCTCCGATCTCTAGTCTATTCTTTGTGTCCAGAGCCCAAAACATTCAAAATATGCTTGTTCCGAGAAATCTTTAAGGACATTTTTAACTTTCACTGAAGTGAAGCCATTGTCTCTCAAGAAGCATTTGGTTGACATTACCGCCAACTTTTACTGAATAAGTTCACATCCTACAGCCTTTCTCTTGGCATTGTGCCACTTCTTCAACATACCGTGACTTTTTTTCTTTCATATGCTTCCTGGATGTCATCTTCCCATGGCACGGGTGGTGCAACTGTTAAGACACATCCCTCAGTTGCTGATCATAGAATGATGCCAGGTCTCAGTGGGGTGAACTGGTACTGCTTGTTGAGGTGTGCAATCACTGACCAGTTATTTCCTGGGGCCAAGACAGATATTCTGTTCTGTATAAGACACTTCTGCGCTTGTTGTCCAATTATTACAAAATGAACAAGCTGCTTCTGGTCAACAGTGGGGCTTCTCATTCATCAAGATTCTCATGCTCACTGTGAATTCCCCCAGATTCCTCAGCACCTCGGTATCCTCTGCTAGAGGCCTGGTAGCTTAAGGGTCATGTGTAGTGTTTTAGCTGATCCCAGGACTAAACTCTTTTGGACAGAGATCTTGGATGTTGTTACTGAGATCTGCTGGAGCCATTCTCCTACAGTCCTTAGTGCTCTGATTACCATGGTAACCACTGTTGCCTTCACCTTCCATATCTTCTAGTTCTTTCCTTCTGAGAAATTCTCCCTTTGTGTTTCTCAGCTTTTTGTGTTCCTTGTTCCTGATATTACTGTTGCTTGGGATTCCTACATCTATCACTGCCCTCTTCTACTGTTTGTCCATCACTATGTCCACTTGGTTTCCCATTACCACTTTTTTTGGCTATTACCAATTTTATAGGGCTATACATGTGAATGAGAAAGTGAGAGAGACATTCTTCTGTGATTAGTGCGATGAGTGATTGGAGTGAAAGTACATTGCAGCATAAACAACGTGCACACCACAACTACTTTTCAACAGAAACTCATCAGTGCCAATATAATACACAAATGCTTATACACACACACACACACACACACATATTTATAATGTGCTTTAAGATTAAGATTTCGGGAGAACAATGACAGCAAATGGAAGAGATTTTGATCTCTCTCACACATTCACACCAATATAAAAGTATATGAACTTTATGAAGATTATTTGTAGAACCATTGTAATAACAGGTCAAAACCAGAATTCATAAACAAAACAATGGTTTCACCTTGTTACTACTTCTTGCAGAATATATGGTATTGTTTGTTAGTGTATTATTAAAGCCATCTGCTCCCCCCCCCCAAGATCTCCGTTGTGCAGTCTGGATTGCTCCTGCTCCAGTGAGGCTTTCAATCCTGTATGTGGCTCTGATGGCACAGAATTCCGCTCTCCATGTCATGCAGGTTGCAAGCAGAGATCCTCTGATGAGAAAATGAAATTTTGGGTAAAAATCATCTCACTCCCTTTTTATATTTCATTTCTTGAACCCATTTTGAATTCACATTAGTCTAAAAAAATGAATGAAAAATAACTTCTCTCATGAAATGATGTTAATTTAGAGATGCAATAAAAGATCATTGTTAGGGATCCTTCCTGATGTTTAAATAAAATCAGCTGCTACCATGACTAACAAAAACTTTTGAATTATCATCATAAACACTTTTGACACTCCTGGAGTGTTTCAACCACAAATCAGGTCCAGTGAGTCCATGTTTTTGTAAATTGTTATTGTACAAACCTCATGAGCAAATGGAATAAAAGTTAGATATTTATAACGGACCACCTTTCAACAGTGTTTATAGTCTCCTTTCTTGAGTTAGGTTTTCACAGACCACTGTACAAGGGTAAACACAGATGAGTCCTAATTTTTGCTACTAAAACCGAAACCTATTTATGTTAAGCATTAGCAGCTTCCCCTACACTCCTACCAGACCCTCTACACTGTGTGTGACACCTATGGTAGATTGACTGAATTGGCATTTTCTCCTTCAAAATGTGTGTTATTCATTATTAACCAGAACCTGAATGGAAATCCTGGTAAAACAACTAATAGAATATATTCAAGAATACAAATGCATAATATTTGGGTGAAAGTTGATTGTAGAATCAAACTTAACTCTTTGCTAACAGGGTGAAAATCTTGTTCCTTCTTCTGCAGAACTACACAGACTGCTTATGTGTGCAGTCCAACAGTCTCCCTGGCTTCGCTTCCTCAGGAATGTGTGATAATGGCTGCTCTCACCTCATCATCCCTTTCATGATTTTGTCCTCTCTTTCATGTTTGATGGCATCCTTCTCCCAAACTCCATCCTTCATGATGATTCTCAGGTACCTGTTCCATGATGTGCTTGTAATACATACAATTGTTTTATACAAACAAATATTATACAAAAATAAATATTGGAGAAATGAAAAGAAATATGACATCTAAGACATAAATCCTGGTTCTTTTCTCTCTATCTCTGTGTAATTCTACAGAATTACATGGTAACCTTAACAGATATTGCATGGTGGTTTAAGAGGAATTAAAGGAGTATTGCTGAACTTGGTGTTTGCCTATGGTTCCTTGTGTGCCTTCATAGAACACATGCAGTCTCTGACATGCCACAGCTTGCATGTCCATTCCTACCTCTAACACACTGTTGTATTGACCTACTTATCTGAACTCTGCAGGCTTCATTACCGCCATGACAACCTTTGTCACCAGGTGACAAATTGTTTGTAATTTAAGGTGTTTCTTTGGTTGTGCTTTTGCAGGGACAGTTCCCCCTTCTGTAAACAAAGCAGAATCTACTGTATGAATTTTCTGTCTTAGAGTAATGATAATGTGAAACAGTCTATGGAAACATGTAAAGATATTGCAGACAGGGAAGCAGTAATATCCATGAGAACTGGAAGTATTGTTAATAGATTGTGGGTGTTCATTCTAAGGTCCTTTTACGTCCAAGGTCTAGTCTAGCAGCTGCATTATGTAAAAAGTGCAAAATTGTGGTGCTTTAGGAAGTGAACACATGTGAACTGCCCCCTCACCCCCTACCCACACAATCACATCAGGGCTTACTTCCTCACAGTGCTAAGCATGTCTGTGCAGGCTTCAAACAAGAGATAACACACTGAGACTGAGCACAAACTATATACAACAAAACAGCCAGAAAGCGCGTACCCCACACTCTGTTTTGCTTTGAAGACAAAAGAAATTAAAAACAAGGCTCACTTTAAATATACTAAGCTTCCATGCTATTCAATTACCATTCAGCTCCAGTGTATCATAAAGTACATGGAGATTAAAGAAGTTTGAAAATGGATCTCTTGATATAGAGCAAAAAAACTTTTAAAATGTCAGTATGGATATTATATTTGAAACATTAGTGACATATTTAATATGATAAATATTATATTTAATAATACTTTTATGAAATGTTTTCTTTTACTTAGGACTGTGAAACAAGAAGACAAATCCTTAGCACTGGGAATCCAGTTCATGCTCTTCAGAGTACTTGGTGAGTGGTCAAAGCATTCTTTGAGCAGAACACACAGAGATACTGCAGACTTGTGTCTGTATAACAAACATGGTTCACTCAAAACATCAAAGTGTAGCCTACAGTAATATTTCTCTAAACAAGAACTGGTAGGTTCATACATGCAGGATTGCACAGTCCCAGCTCTTCCTACTTGCTATGTTGTGTGTGTATCTGCTTTTGCATTATGTGGAATGAGCTGACATCTGTTTTCTAGCATTTCTGCCGGCCCCTGTGCTGTATGGCAGTGCCATTGATTCTACCTGTATTCTGTGGGGGCAAAAATGTAACAAGAAGACATCATGCAATTATTACGACTTGGATCTGTTTAGACAACGGTAGGACAACCTGCCTCTCCACATTCACAGTGAACCACTTTTCATTGGAAAAGAGGGAGTTCTGACACTAGCTAGGATTAATTTCAGGATGGATTAGAACTTTTTTTTAAGGAAATGCTAATTTATCTTTCAGATTCCTTGGCCTTCAGACTTTCTTCATTGTTGGTGGCCTGGTCTTTTTCATTCTTTCCTTCTTGGTTTTGAGAAGAATGGATTCCATCCAGCTGTGGAAAACAAAACAGTGGAGTAATGTGGCCACAGGACAGAAAGGCCAGGAAATGGGTGACCAAAATGCCCTTCCTGTTCTGCTCAAACAGTGTGAGACAAACAGTGTTTTGTGAGTATAGTGAATCTAGGGCAGCTTGTGTCAGATGAGTATTTGATTCATGCTTCACGTCTGGTTCATGCTAAAAGGAAAGGGAAGGTTAGTAGCCTCCATTAGCATTGGAATAATATTAGCAATGCTAACTATTCTTCATTGTTGACTATGTCTCATAGAGGAACTACTTCCCAGACTGAGCTGTGGCATTTTGATGAGACAGAAATCTAATCTTAAATGTGAATAAGGACTGCTGTAAGTCACTGTAATCACACCTACATTATATTCTAGTCCCTAAAAATGTAGAATCAAATACTGGTATAGTCTTAGAACACATCATGCAAATGTTGCAGTTGTGCTAATGGATGCACTGTGGACTCTTAAAAAAATAACAACAAAAATATACCTTAATAGAGTTGGAAGGCAATCCACATTCTAAAGTGAGGTTTAGAAATATGTGTGAACTCCTATGGGGAATATGAATTCCAAGCTATAATGTGACAAAAACATCACTGTTGTCAGCAAAACCTGTCTGGTTATTTGGTTGTTTTTCTTTGTCCTATTTACTATGAAAAATGATAGAACCTTTATACTGTACACATTGAGCTACATATTAATGCTTCCTTAGATACTTCATATTCCCTAACCAGTTTGTAACTGGACTTTCATTTGTAACTTTTTTTAGCTTTGGTTAAATTTCTTTTTATACGTATGAAATGTGATTTATTTTTTAAATATGGGATTACTGTACTTACTTTTTGTTAACTGTTACAGATAAATACAATTTTATATATATTTTTACATATAGAAATAAGATATATATTTTCTATTAAAGATTAGCTTTAGTATATTTTAGCTCATAACATGTTGTTTTCCATTCAACATGTTTCACATTTCAGATATATCACAAGACAGCGTAATCTCACCAAATCCTTTGGTATTCAGGACATAACTTCTTACTGGGATTAAACACTGTCCAATAATTTAGGATTTGCTTGTAAATCCAAATAAATCTCCATTTTGAAAATGGGAAACACAGAATAGCTATGTGTCTTTCAGTGTTCTACTGGAAAAAACAGGATGCATTATAGTAGACAAATCTAATATTGGATGTATTAATTTTACCCGTATGATTCAAAACACATTTTCACTTAATCTATAGTTACAAGAAGTCTTCTTATGTAGGGATTGTAATAAAAAATACTTAACCCATCATTTAACTGAAAGATGTTTCTGAAGCATATAATAGGGAATGTACATAGCTATATAATCTGAATTCTTATTAATTTCGAGCAGATTAAGAATTTGTCTGATTTGCATTTGCAGTTGGGCCTATTGTGTGAGCATTTTATAAAAGTGTTTTTATAAAAATTAATAAAATCAAAGTTTTTAAAAATAACAAAAAGCATCTCCGACTGTGCCGGTTTGTTTATCCTATAGTGTGTCACTTTCATTACTACACAGACTGATGTTGCCCGCATCAGGTCAGGGTTCAGCAGTAAAGCTGTTTGCATTATGGCGGTTTGACATCTAATGGCGGTTGACGTAACTAATAGACTTTTCAAGCCAACACAAACACATGCAATTGGTTGCAAAGAGGCAGTGATGTCCTGTTACCAGTCCAATCTTATATATGCTCTTTTCCTCTCCTCTGTACCTAGTTCTATTCGACGCTGTTGTTGAGATACTTGTCAAGATGAGCTGGGGAGGACATGATGATTACAGGAAATCGCTCAGATCTTTCTTTCCCTGACCTCCTTATTTCTCCCACAACTAACCTCTGTCATTTTCTGTTCATGTAGCCTCAGTAAACATTGTATGTGTATTTAATTAGGAACAGATGGTGCTGTGTCCTGTTTTAGAAGTAAACTGAAAGTAACAAATATGCACATCACACTCAACAGTTGTAGACCACAAAATAACTGCAGTTACATTGAAGAAGTGAATCCTTAGCAAATGTTTATGCTCAAAATCTGAAAATATATTACAGATATCCTGAATGTTTGAAGTCCTGGGAAATTGTGGAAATTAATCTAATAACCTGACAATACAGTTCTATTCAATTACTCTCATAAGTTTATGAGTCAGTTACCAAAATGATTCATTAGATATTACTACAAACTGAGGTTGATGTGTGCTCTTGTAGCTAATCTTGCACAGCAGGTAGAGTAAGGTTCAGCAACACCTGGAGGGAGGTGGGTATTCTCAGGAACCAGTTGTACTGATAAATATGCAAGTCTGAGAAAAAACAATCCTGCATAGTGAACTCAGGATGTGATAGTGATAATAATTATTATTAATAATAATATTTAAATGAATAATATTAATGAATAATTTCGTCTTTCCTGTTTATTAAAACACTGGGATGTTTGCTTTGACAATGACATTTTGCTTAGAGGGAAAAAATACCAAGCATATACTCGACAGTCAAAACGTCTTCCTCTTCAACAGATTATGAAAATCAGTAAGTCTCCTGCGCTTAACTTCCCTTGTCACACTTCTAAAAAACAGACGCCATGCTTCCTACGTGGAAATGCTATAGGCTATGTATATGTAATGAACTCAAGCATTGCTTTAAGATAGCTACTCTTAACTGAATGAACAATGACGTTGAACTACATGAGTCCGCACACAGGACGGGTTTGGGAAAACGCGTTTTATCCCCGTTTTACTTTTCGATCCGAACCAAACCATCGTGCAATTCCGTACAGCATTATTCATTTGTTTATTTATTGCAAAAATCAACGTGCATATCTCATTGCGAAACTGTTTATGGATCATTTATTTCTGCGTTATCGGATCGTCTTACAAAATGTTTTCAGCAAGTTACAGACAAAAAGGACAATGAAAAAATGTTTAACTTTTAACAAAGATGTATGACATTGTGTTCCATTATGCTCACATAACGTAATTTACATGCTCTGTATTTATTTTTATATTTTATATTTAAATGTTATTTAAAATTAAAATTGTAACCAAAGTTTAACTTATAAAACTCTGTAATTTTAACTTTAATTTTTGGTAAATTTTTGCTTGAAAATCCATCATCTGGCGCCGCTTGGAGGTAATACACAGCACTGCATCTTTCCATCTTAGTTCGTCAACCTTTATATATATATATATATATATATATATATAAAAAATAAAAAATATTTTATATATATATATATATAAAATATAAAATATTGAGTAATTTTAGTAACACTATAACTGTTTTCTCCCCAAGGTCCTCTGTACAAAACATTTGGTTTCTCTGGAAGCCTTGTGTACTTCACTACAATTTTCAATGTTTCTACCTCTCTTATTACAGTACACTGCAGTTGCTACCCCTTTGTGTGAAAGGTGTGAGTATGAAAGTATGCCCAAAAGTCACATGCCCGAAATGAACAAAGTCCAGCAAACAATCAGAACAAAGGAGCAGGAAAGATACTAAAATGCACAGGGAATAATTTCAGAGACAATAAAAAATACACTGCTATATTCTAAATATACAGAGATATTAAAACATGTATTACCTACCATATAAACAAAAGTTTATAACATTAAATCAAAGGGGAGAACCCATGTGGAATGGGGGAGTTGGATCAGTGTTCAGTGGTCTCCACAGGGACTCTGCCGGCCTGTAATGAATTTTCCAGTCATCTCAGGAAAAAAGACTCCCATGGAATCTAAATCCTTCCCAGAACAGGCCTTCTTGGAAATGCACTTACTGCTTTCTTCATGCATGTCGGGTTTTTTGTTTGGTTTGATTCTCTATGTGGAAGAGGTCTTGCCATGCATACACTTTGAATAAAGACCAACATAGCTATCTCTTTAGGAGGCAAAATAATCATATTTGTGGAGGTATTTAACTGAAATTACTCAAGATCTGTCTGCCAGTCATTTTGCCAGGAAAGTAAAAATGGATGTCTTGAACTGACAGTTATATAAACAACAAGTTGGCCAGCCATATTTGCTGAAGATCAGCTTGCATAATTAAGACAGTATGATGACTTGCACATTGAGTAAGATGCCTTTCAACTTTCTGGGAGTGATTACAACTCGGTAAGTAATATCCTTAGCATTATTTTGGGAATTGCACAATTTCTTATAAGCCATAAACCATTCAAATTTACTAGACAATTTGGAAAATCACCAGTAGTGTTACTCAAATTACTCAACATTTTACATTTTGCCTTTGTGATCATCCAATGCTCTCAATATATATATATATATATATATATATATATATATATATATATATATATATATATATATATATATATATTGAATCCAAATTTAATCCAAATCCTTTGAATCAGAAAGTGTGTCACACTGGTCTCTTTTGTGGTCCAACTAAAGTTGAACTAAAGTGGCCTTTGTAGTACTGCAGAGGAACTGATTGTGAGGTATACACCTCCCTCATGATTGTGAGGCACACACGTCCCTCATGATTGTGAGGCACACACGTCCCCCATGATTGTGAGGTGCACCCCTTCCCCATGATTATGAGGTACAAACTAACTCATGTTTGTGAGGTATACACCTCCCTCATGATTGTGAGGCACACACTTCCCCCATGCTTGTGAGGAATACACCAAAGACATGAAGGAACTTTTTAATAGGAAACAGGCCTTCAGATTCAAGGACAAAGAACTACTGAAGGGGGTTCAGGAAGAGGTGAAGGTGAGACTCAGGGAGAACAAAGAAAAAAGCTGGAGCAGACGCTTCAATAGAATTCAAAGGAGGTGTAATCAGGCATGAAGCAGATCACCGGCTTCAGAACAAAGCAACAGACTTTTTGGGACAATCAAGACAAGGCCAATGAGTTTAATGTATGATTGTTATCCATGTGTGAATGTGATTCAGCACAACACCCTCCCCCCACACCTACAGAGGCATCTGCCCCACTCCCGCACTATCAACACCTCTTGCTCCTCAGCACCCACCTAGCACCCACACTCGTTAATTCACAAACCTCACAACTCCCCCAATCAGAAGTAACAGCCAGCCAGGTGAAAAGACAGCTGGAAAAGCTAAAAGTTGGCAGATTTGCAGGACCAGATGGCACCAGTCCAAGGGTACTGAAGGTTCGTGTGAAGGCCTTCAGCAGCTCTTTAACCTGAGCCTTAAACAAGAGAAGGTGCCCGATTCCTGTTCCTAAGAAGTCTACTACCTTCTCCTTAAATGACTATGAGCAGGAGTGCTCACATCTCATGTTATGAAGGTCCTAGGAAGACTAGTGCCATCACATCTTAGACCTATAGTGAGACCTTTCCTGGATCCACTACAGTTTGCGTATGTTGGTGTGGATGATGCTGTTATCCACTTACTACAGAAGCCACACAAACATCTGGATCAGAACAACTCCACTTTAAGAATCACCTTCCTTGATCTCCTAAACGCATTCAACACCATCCACCCTCTCAGACTGATGGAAAGAATGCAGGTGGACAAGTCCATGATCACCTGGGTCACAGAATACCTGTCTGACAAACCCCGGTATGTGCAGCTGGGAGCACCACAAGGAGCGGTACTCTCACCTTTCATCTTCAACCTGTACACTACTGACTTCCAGTACAGGTCAAATCTGTGCCATCTTCAGAAGTTTTCCGATGACTCTGTGATGGTTGGCTGTATCAGGGATGGTCAGGAGGGACACTTTACCTGTTATAATTTGTTTAATCTTATTGGCAGTTTTTTTACCTATTTTATATTTTTTGTGTGTTTTATTCTGCAGTGTTGCACAATGTTTGTCTTTATGGACCTCAAGCTACTGCAATATGTCAATCTGTCACGATCCGCCCTGCTCTCCTTGTCATTTCATGTCTGTTTGTTGTGATAGCCATGTGTTTCAAAGTCCCGCCCCTCGTTATTCCCATTCAGGTGTCTTGTATTAGTCCTGTTCTATTTAAACCCTGTGTTGTGTCTGGAATGTCGCCGGTTATTTTGTGCTGTCAATTGAATCTTTATCTGGTCTCCGTTTTGTTCTGTTCATTCTCAGCCCCGTGTTTATTCGTGTTCTAGTCTGTAGTTCTGTTCCTGTTAGTTAGTTCTTGTTAATCATGTCTCTTCGTGTTGGTTACGTTTCTATGTCGGACTCCATGAATGTTATGACCCATGCCCGTGTACACGACTCCGAGTTTGGATTGCCCTTTAATAAATCTCGCTCATCTCAGCGTTTGTGTCCGCCAGCTTACTCTCCGCCGCTCCCGGCGTTACACAATCTATCTATCTAATCACCTAACTCTTGATTGTGTGCAGTGAATCCACAGAGACTGAGAGTTAAGCTTCTGCCTTGTCTCAAGGAATTTTTATAGCACCACAAATGGCATATAATCATGACCATAAAAGTAGAAATCATACAGCGACAATTTTTTGAATTTTTTTATTCTTCTTAATATACACATTCAGATTGGTAAATATACAAACGGGATTTTCAACAGCTGAAATGATCTTGACATTTGTGCACTCAAAATTGTTTGGAAATGATCAAAACACTGAAATGGAACAACCCAAATACTTTTCATATATAGGTTGTACTTATAATGTGATCAAGTCAACAAAACAGAACAATTTTGTTTGGAAAGGACTTCTGTGTGATGAAAACGTTACTTTATGCTTAGTTCTCTGTATAACTGTTTCAGTACAATTTTATTATAATGACTATTCATATACATGCACTAATCCATGCATTAGTCATGTTTGGAACATTGAAAATATGTAACCTTAAATCACCGTTAAAGAGTAAAGACCTGCAGATCTGTGGCATACCAACATTTACATAGAAATGTGTATGTGTGTGTGCTGCTCTCATGCACTCGCCAGGTCACGTGGGTTCAATACCTTGCCAATGAAGAGAAGCGCCCCTGATGGCTCATCTCGAACCAGGAAGAGGAAGGGGCGGTCCACTCGGTAAGAAAGGGCCAATGACTGTCGAGCACCAGGAGGCGTGGCACTGGCATACTGGCTGCCCTCTGGTGCTGTCTCCATGACAGCTTTGTGACGGACTGCGTTTAGCTTGATAGCCTGAGTGCTGATTTTGATGAGGTCTGTGTCTTGCAGCCATTCAGACAGACCTTGGTTTAAAGAAAGCAAGAGGAAGACAGAAAATGTATACATAAAAAACATTACGACAGTGTAATGAAAGAAAGGGAAAAGAGAGGAAGATGACGTTGCATAGTGAAAACAGATTTTTTGGCACAGCTTTTATTGGCTCAGGAGTAGGGAGTTTCATGACTTGAGTTTCATCAGTACAATCCCACAACTCAGTGGGTGGGGGAAATCTTATAACTCAAACCAGGAATCTTTATAACTCAAACCAGGATAATAACTCTTGAGCTGAGTCAGTGAAAAAAAAACCTAATCCGCAGAGCACTGGACTCCCAGATGGCTGTGATTGTAAACCAAAGGAACAGGTCATGTCATGGGAGGACAGCAACAAGAAATCCCAGACTGAAGACCTCTGGAGTGATGTGTGAGCCTCACCTAGGCTGGAGAGGAAGCCCAGCAGGTCCGTGCTGTATGCGAGTTTGAGCACGGGCAGGGTGAGCTGCACTTGCGCAGGGTGGAGAGTGTTGGCCAGATCCTGTACAAACTCAGACGTGAGGGCTTCCTCGACCAAAGTCAGGTTCTGAGTCACTTCATTGGGCAGGAAAAAGTACATGCTCACACCGCCTTCCATGGGCACCTGGGCTATCTACGAGGAAAGCAGATGGGGAGGCAAAGAATCAGGATGCATTCTTTTAGTACTTCACTTTGGCCTTCAACACCCACTGCATCTTAGACATGCATTCATGTCAAAAGACATAGTATATATATATATGTGTGTGTGTGTGTGTGTGTGTGTAAACGTGGTAAATGTACTAATGTTTTCTAAAATTCTAAAAATCATAATTTAGTATACATGACGTCACCATCATGTTTTTTATGTGTGTCACAGAAGAGCTTGTAATGAATTTACCGTGCAGCTGAGGTCCGAGTCCAGGCCCATCTTCACTGGGTAATGGTCCTGCTGCATCATAGCAACACGAGCTGGTGCTGCTCCATCCAACTGGAAGTCCTCCATCTGACCTGCCTTACCGAACCTTGTTATCCATTTTCCTACAAAGCAAACCATGCTCTGATGTCACTCCTTGCCATTCTTTGCCTTTTGTGAATGCAGAATGTTACAGGGAGACATCAATCAGATCATTGAACACCAGTTAGCTCTCATGCATTCAACAAAATATTACCAATGAGCCGCATGGTTACAGTATTACTGAGATAATCAAGATTTCTAATTCAGTAAATGTGTTAGATGATTAATGAACCTATAAGAATTGTATATTTTTTACTTGTTTTTTTTATTTGCTTACATAGTGTTAAGAGATAAAAACCTGAAACATTAAATAAGTGCCCTCCCCTGTCAGAACATCAGGAAAGTTCTACACTGCCTGGGAAGCTATTCCTGGGTTGTTCCTGCACTACATGGGTTTAGACTCTGGTTCTTTTTAAGATTTCTTCCTCGTGTTCGGGAGTTTTTCCTTGCGACATTTGGCTTGTCTACTGGGAACTTGGATCTAGACATTTGTAAAGCTGCTTTGTGACTGCTGTAAAAAAAATGGTGAATGAATACATTTGACTTGACTTGAAATACATTTACCTTTGAAGTATGAAGCTCCCACAGGGACCACGAGTGAGCTACGTGTCAAGGGACTTGCAAGCACACGGTCCACTTTACCACCGGTCTGCTGTTTGAACCATTCATTAATAGACTTGAGGTCTCGGGGCCCACCCAAGAGTACATGAGGACGTTCTCCATACTGTTTCTCTACAGCGTTGAGATACTGCTGCATAATACGCAGCCCTCAGAAGAAAAGCAATTATATATAAATATACATAAATAACTGTAGGCATATTTATTATAAAAACAATATTACTATTCTCAAAACTGACAGTGACCACATTCCTCCCCCACACGCTCAAGCATACTCACTCTTGGCAAGAAGGAGACGCTCCACGGATTTAAATCCCTTAGTGGATGATCGGAGAGAGGCCAGCAAGTCTCGCAGAGTATTGTGGATCTCGGCATCCTGCAGGGAGTGGTAGCGCAGCACTCGGTACAGCTGCTTCTCCGCACGCTCAGATGCTCCTGAAAACGCACACACAAAATCCAATGGCAAGTGTTCACAAGCAGCATGCTATTACTTCCAATGTAAACCCTGTGGTCAGAATTGCAACATAGCTCAGCCATTACTCATTATTATGGCTGAGCAGGATTCACTTTCGCTCAACTTTCAATAGAAGACAAACAATCAGAATTTGACTGGCGCTGTATGCAGCTTACTTTTTGTTTGGGTTTCCTTGGTCAGACTTACAGTTCCAAAAGGCAAGGCTCACCCATGGAGAGCTGTGTGAAGGCTGCTGAGATGCTCAAGGGTGACAGGAGGACACTGGCTTTGGGGTCACGGGCGGCCAGCTGACGGAAGAGGTTGTAGCCAAAGTCGGAGGTAGAGGCAGCCAGCTTGGCGCGTGGTGTGGTAAAGAGGTCAACCACTTCCTCATCGCCACCTTCTTCTGTGTCTGACTGAGAGAGAAGTCCAACGGCTACGGAGGAGACTGCAGGAATGTGGAAGATGAGTAATGTAGGTCTTAAGGGGGATGGGGTAGAAGTCTTACCAGTTGAGCATGGCAGAGGGAGAAAAGACCCCAGAGACCTAGCAGAAAGGCGATCCTCTTCATTATGAGAAACAGAAGGAGATGCTCTACACAGAGAAACACTTTTGAGACAATGCACTGTTAACCTGTATCACTGAGTGCAGTTAACTTTCATACAGTACACATAACTCGGTCCAGGTTTTTTTTTATTCTTGATCTGTGGTTTATCTTCCTTCCTTTGACAAAGCCGCATGAATGCAATTCATAAGCAGGTCAGTATACACTGTGTGTGTGTGTGTGTGGTGGGAGGGATAGAGACAAGCAGTTAGAAAGGTACATTATATAAGGGAAAGGAATAAACACTCAATCTTTATGCACTTTGCACACTGTCTAAATATTTTAATCATTGTCTGTGTATTAGAAATGTTTATATGAACAAAAAGGTGTGAAATTTATAGGACATTCACTTCAGAGTGTGATTAAATAAGATAATCGTCAACGATCAGTGTTTATGCAATTTTGATATTTAGAAACAAATTTGAGGTGGAGTTGACAGTTTCCAAAAGAACACGTATGCGCGCACACACCAACTTTTTTCTACAGCACATGTGGTTGTCATTAAAGTTGCAGCGTTTCCTGCTGGGAGCATAAAGAACATCCATCACTGAAGCAGACACCACACCCAATTCCCACTCTTCCAGCTCATCCACCCAACAAAGTGCTTTCCCTATTGTATCTCAAAACGATTCTTGAAAAGTGCTAGCTTAATCAATATATATATATATCTACTATAAATTCTTAGTACACAGAGATTGTTTTATAAATCCCAGTCGACAATAGATGCATATTAGAAACAACATGGCCACAACGAGGCCAACTTTGACTTGTTTTGGTCGTGTTTGGATGTAGCTCCATTGTTTCACTTTAACAAAAACGTTTTTTAATTACTTTAAAATGTCAAAAAAGTCCTTTGTCCTTACAGTACATGAGCAAACGTGCTCCCAGTTCCTCGTGGAAAGCAAATAAAAAAATAAATAAGACTTGCATTAAGAAGTGCATTAAAATACGTGTATTCACAATACTGTGGTTCCTTCAAGTTAATATAAAGAAATTAACGAACGCCCTTTGCTTGTACGTTAGCAATTATGTGCAATTATGCTCAAAGTCATTTAGCTTTCATCAAAACGACTTAATGCGCTGCAGAGACAAAGCGAGAATGGGGTTCATTTGCATTCATTTGTGGGTGCTGTAAACTAACCTGTTTTCAGCTGTCTCGTAAATGCCTTCTCTATGCACCGCTGCCCACGCCAACTGCCCCGCCAACAGATGAGAACGCTTTTCCCCACAGCTGTTCAATCCCGCCCCTGCTGACGTTAAACGTTACTACTCGCTTTGAAGGTAGATATTGCAGTTGCCACTGTTGCTAGCTTGTGTGAAAAATCTGTATTACTGGTAAATCCTATCTGTGTACCCCTAAATTGAGTCCCAGCAAAAAAGTCGTTTTTGTAAGGGACGTTTGTCTTTAATGAACTGAAAAATATGAACACCATAGGGAATATATGATAAAATATTACATTTAACAACAACAACAAAAAATGCCGCACAAATGGTACAATCCACTTTCCTCTCCTACCCCTGCCCTGCTCTCACCGAAACACACACACACACACACACACACACTAGTTTGACTGTGGTGTAATGGATACAGTAAGTAACGCAGGCGACGATTTTTTTATCACTCACCACCACCACATTACAAACTTAAACAGCAGTCCTCTTTTTGCTGCACTAAACCACCGATCACTCTTCATGTTATTGGTAGGTAGGAGTGCGGCTATCTGATTTTTATCTAGCAAGCTAATGTTGAGCTTTAGCTTTAGCTCTGATACTAGGATCGCCCATTTTGTGATGACAGTAATTAACCGACATTTTAAAGTAAAGCTCATTAAACATAGCAAATAGATTTGAGCGCCAACATCATGGACATGCAGGACATAACGTTCATAAAACGTACTGTGCCAATCTAAAAGTGTGATGAGTCATATCTGCAATTAATGTTATCCGTACATTGTCCTGTTTTATAAAACTGCACTTTAGAGTCCTAGGAAAAGTCATAGGACAGCTTGAAAATGAATATCAAGCCCAGATGAATCTTATGGCTTATCTCATTATGTAGTATGCACGTCAGCTGTCACTAATCCATGTTAATGGCCCCACATAAAACGTGGACGCAGTATGCGGTAGGGACAGATGCACGTCATGCTCCCCACTTCTAGTGCTTGAGGAGACTCGCCATCTCCTCACTCACGTCAGACATATCCTGGAGCATGTTATCCCAGTATGGGTCTTCGTTCTGCGGTGAATCGCTCGGCACGTTGGTTATCATCCAACTCGCAATTTCTGGGTCGTCACTTCGCTCGGATTTGGGTTGGTGACCATACCAAGGAAGAGGGGCGTACAAGATGCATTGTCCGCTATGCAGTTAACTTTCATGTACACATAACTCGGTCCAGGTTTTTTTTATCTTACTTCCTTTGACAAAGCCACATGAATGCAATTCATAAGCAGGTCAGTATACACTGTATGTGTGTGTGGTGGGAGGGATAGAGACAAGCAGTTAGAAAGGTACATTATATAAGGGAAAGGAATAAACACTCAATCTTTATGCACTTTGCACACTGTCTGAATATTTTAATCATTGTCTGTGTATTAGAAATGTTTATATGAACAAAAAGGTGTGAAATTTATAGGACATTCACTTCTGAGTGTGATTAAATAAGATAATCGTCAACGATCAGTGTTTATGCAATTTTGATATTTAGAAACAAATTTGAGGTGGAGTTGATAGTTTCCAAAAGAACACGTATGCGCATGCGCACACATGCTCGCGCACACCAACTTTTTTCTACAGCACATGTGGTTGTCATTAAAGTTGCAGAGTTTCCTGCTGGGAGCATAAAGAACATCCATCACTGAAGCAGACACCACACCCAATTCCCACTCTTCCAGCTCATCCACCCAACAAAGTGCTTATCGTTCAACTCGCAATTTCTGGGTCGTCACTTGGCTCGGATTTGGGTTGGTGACCATACCAAGGAAGAGGGGCATGCAGCCGCGATTCCAGACAGGCCAGGTCTGCCGAACAGATCACCCACGGCCTGGGTAAGAGAAGGACAAAAATCAACATACAGGAGGAAACGTTTGCTGCTCGCTTCTTAGCTTGCCTCAAACTGCAGTGCTAGCTTTATTTTTCTGTGGGAAACAGGAGCAAAGCTTTTTTAAACCTATTTTACAAGAGGATGCAAAATGAATTGGACAGTCAAGCAAATATTGCGTAAGCTTTGTCGTGGAAATTTCTGAAATAGATGAGGACTCAGACGTGGTTAAGAGAAAGGTTTATTAACAGGTAGTTAAAATGAGAGCTTCCTTTAGAACAAGACTCTAAGGAGGGAGGGCGCTCCTCCTCTCCTTTATACCGCTCACAGGCGGGTCAACTATCTTAAGCACAACAATCTTCACAATAGGTAGAAGTTAGCCTCACATGTGTATTCCTCCTAATATGGAGCTTCCTGTCTTAAAGGAAGCCAAATGGGTGTCAGTTCAGAGGCTCAGTAGCTGAACGTCAGAGTAGCAGAGGCAGATAACATAGCGTCTTCTCCCTGTGCACATTCCTTCAATGCAGGTTACAATATATGCATATGATGCATACACAAGCATATGATTATTACTGATTCATTTCACAACAATCCCTCTACTAGTCAGAAGGACATGTACTAAGATTATAATGATCCCTGTAATAGAAACAACATAGTCAAAATATAATTTCCTCCACAGCTTCTTGACACCCTAGGAGAGTTTCTTACCCATGCTTGTGTGCGCTTCTTTCAAATCCTCAAATCCTGTTTCATATTCAAGTTTGAACTTGGGCAGTTTGACAAGGATGGTGGTTTCACTTTGGAAGATGCTCATAAAGATCTGAGATGTTTAGATTGGCAGCTGCTGTTAACAGACTCAGATGGCATTGGCATGACTACCAGATAACTTGTGTTCCCCTAAAAAAGGGAAACATGCAACATAGACAGGTCAAGGAATTCAGTTCAGTTGAAATCAAGTGAGTCATTATAATCTGTTCGGTTCATCACCAGATGTAGACAAGATTCATTACATAGTCATAATATGGTACTTTGCAGTGCAGACCTCTATATCAGAAAGGAGTGGAAATGCATAAGTATGAGATCTACTTAGGACACTAAGTGGACAGTGTAGTACAGTGTGCGCAGTTTTGCAGAAGAGAGGCGAGATACAAATACACAGTGTTGGGGATCCAAGAAAAGAAACAAAAGTACAGAGAGAAAAAGAATTTGCCAGCAATGTGCCTTATAAAAGACCTAGTCCAGAGTAGAATACACAAGTCACTGAGTTTAGGAACAAGCTTATAAAGCAAAACTACCTGTGTGCTGAGCTCCCCATCCACAAACATGCTGAGTGGATATTTGGATCCCATCATCATGTGAACTTTTACAGAGGACTGTTGTTTGACATAGAAAAGATGCTTGGCAGTGAAGCACAGGTCAAAGAGGGACTTCCACTTCCCTGAAGGCGTAAGGGCTCACTTATACAAAGCCTGTACACAAGCCTGTGCAGCCTTGCAAAGAAGATTTTAACCTGTTCCTTTACATTTCAGCATTTACTGGGCATAGAGTTAATAAAGCAGCAAGAGGTTAATGCCATTTGAAATTATGTCTGCATAAGAATAACCTTCTTTCTAGATCAAAGTAAGGCAACCACTAGATGTATGAGACAGACTGAATGGTGCCTTGATTTCATTACCTTGATTTGCAGTGCCAATACAATGCCCTGACAGTTACCACAGTACAGTTGCATCTTAGTAAAATATTGTTTAAGTTGATTCTTTTTGTATGTTATCTTTCGCTATGTTGTTCAAAGACAATGTGTTTTTTCTGTGATAGCGAAATGTAACTTGCCTTTAAAATGAACAGTATTTATCAGCATCATGACAACACTGGGTGGCAGGTTGGACAAAAAGTTGCTTATGAGACAATTGGTGGCTTTTCTCTATCCAATGTTTCATATCCTGTGACGGTTGGTCATGGACAGCAGGAGACAGGGGTTGTGGGCTAAAGGATTTATTATCCATAGCAGTCAACGAAAACACTCAGGCCAAACGGCAACGAAGAACATAAACAAAAGGCAGGAAGGCAGACGTAGCACACTCTGGAAGAGATAGGTGAAGTCCTAATCCAGTGCTCTCCTTAGGTGTAGGCTGGTAATGTGCAGCACTGGATGGCGTAACCTGTGGGCTTAAATAGTGACAGGTGATTGTGAACAGGTGTTAATATTGTGGTGATTGTGAGAGGGGAGGGACGTGTTGCTAGGACGCGTTTGAGCGTCGTTGTCATGACTACGCGTCCATACGCGCGCCCTCTGGTGGCCTCTCCTCCGAGCCACCGTGACAGAGCCCCCCTCCAGGGACTCCTCCAGCCGAGTCTTCCGCGGGCGACCCGGGCCGCGCGGCGCCGGCCGCTCCGGATGCTCGCGATGAAAGGAGGCGATCAAGGAGGGGTCCAGAATCTGGGATGCCGGCACCCAGGAACGTTCCTCCGGGCCATAACCCTCCCGGTCCACGAGGTATTGGAGCCCCTTACCTCGTCTCCTCGAATCCAGTAGCCTGTTCACCCGGTAAGCCGGACCGTCCTCCAGCGCAATCGGCGAGGGTGGCTTTTGCACCTCCGGACTCTCCAGCGGTCACGCACGGTAAGGCTTTAGGGCGGATGCATGAAACGACCGGGACACCCGGCGATCCGTTGGAAGACCCACCCGATACGTGACGGAGTTCAACCGCCGCGTGATGACGTACGGCCCCACGTATCAGTCATCCAACTTACCCCGTGCACCCAGGCGCCCTTCTCCTGTGGACACCCACACCTTTTGGCCCACGCGGTATTCTGGCGCCTCCGATCTCCTGCGGTTCGCCTTAAAGCCCCTCACCGCTGCTTTCAACCGCCTATGCGTCTCTGCCCAGACCTTTTCACTGCGGCGGCACCACTGCTCCACGGCCGGCTGGTCCGAGATCACCGCGTTCCATGGGTACAGCGGCGGCTGCCTGCCAAACACACACTCGAACGGAGTCCTACCCGTACTGGACTGCACCAGCGAGTTTTGTGCGTATTCCGCCCAGGAGAGCAACGAGCACCACACGTCCTTATGCTCGCTGCTATACGCACTGAGGAAGCGTCCCAGCTCCTGGTTGATCCGCTCCACTTGTCCATTTGCCTGCGGATGATAGCCAGAAGTGAGACTGACCGTGACATTGAGCTTACTCATAAATTCCCTCCAGACCCTGGAGGTGAATTGCGGACCCCGATCAGACACAATGTCCTCAGGCAGACCAAACTGCCTGAAGATGTGCCTGAATAAGAGGTCCGCCGTCTCCCACGCAGTCGGCAGCCCTGGCAAGGGAATAAAACGCACCATTTTGGAAAAACGGTCCACGACCACCATGATAACCGTGTTCCCCTCCGACTCTGGCAGGTCAGTCACAAAATCCATTGCGATGTGAGTCCAGGGCTGGTCGGGTACAGGCAGAGGGTGCAGCTTACCCGCCGGGGGCTTCCGCGGCACCTTGCTCCTCGCACACACAGGGCAGGACCCTACATGTGCCAGCACGTCTCGGTGAAGCCCCGGCCACCAATACCGCGCTCCTAGTAGTCGTGTCGTACCCGGGTGACCCGTACCGAGAGCCGTGTGTGCCCAGTTTATCAGGGCCGTGCGATGTGTCAACGGCACGTACTTGCGAGGGGACGAACACCGCGGGTGAGGGTTGGCCGCCTCGATCGCCCTGTCTATCTCCCACTCAACTGTGCCCAGGAAGCACTCCTTTGCGAGCACCGGCTCCTCGCTGGTCGACTCCCTACTCCCCGGAAAAGAACGAGACAGTGCGTCAGTGTGTGCGTTCTTCTCACCTGGACGGTAGGTGACCTGAAACACAAATCGTGAGAAAAACAGCGACCATCTTGCTTGACGCGCGTTTAGTCTCTTAGCGTTCTTTAAGTATTCCAGGTTCTTGTGATCAGTCAGAACCACGAACGGATGTCTCGCCCCCTCCAGCCAATGCCTCCACTCCTCCAAGGCCAGTTTGATAGCCAAGAGTTCACGATCCCCTACACCGTAGTTACACTCAGCCTTGCTGAGTTTCCGAGAGAAGAAGGCTATGGGCTGGAGAGGGCTGCCTCGTTTAAACCGTTGCGACAAAACTGCCCCCACGCCTACATTAGACGCGTCCACCTCCACCACGAAGGGCCGTGTCGGGTCGGGCTGATGGAGTACCGGGGCGTCCGCGAATGGCTGTTGGAGTTTTCTGAAGGCTTGTTCCGCCTCCGTCGTCCACTTAAGCTTCATCGCTCCGCCGCGCAGCATGTCGGTAAGAGGCCTCGCTATCAGGCTAAACGATCGTATGAACCGCCTATAGAAATTAGCGAAGCCCAGAAACCTCTGTAGCTCACGTCGTAGGTGAGGCCAGGTCCAGTTCAACACCGCATCCACCTTGCCAGTTTGCATGTGCACCGAGCCTGGCTGGATGGTGAAGCCAAGGAAGTTAACCGGAGATGGAATACACACTTCTCAAGCTTGCAATACAGATGATTGCACAGGAGAGTGGTCAACACAGCCCGGACATCTCGTACATGTTGGTCGAATGAGTTAGAATAGATGAGGATGTCGTCGATGTAAGCGACGACGCATCTATCCAGATACTCACGCAGGACCTCATTTATGAACGCCTGAAAGACTGAGGGCGCCGAGGCCAGACCATACGGTAGGACCCGGTACTCATAGTGCCCCTTCGAGGTACTAAAGGCAGTCTTCCATTCATCCCCTGAACGTATGCGGATGAGATTGTAGGCGCTGCGTAGATCTAATTTGGTGAAATAACACGCCCCCCGCAACTGCTCTAGTGCCAAAGGCACTAGAGGAAGCGGGTACGAGTACCCCACCAAGAGGGAATTGAGCCCTCGATAATCTACACATGGCCTCAAACCTCCGTCCTTCTTCTTCACAAAGAACACCCTGGCTGAGGCTGGCGAGGTGGAGGGAACGATGTAGCCCTGAGCTAACGCCTCTTTGACATACCGCTGCATAGCGGACTCCTCAGCTTGGGACAGCGGGTAGACACGCCCCCTAGGGGGTACGCTTCCAGGCTTCAGCTTAATCGCGCAGTCCCATGGTCGATGAGGTGGCAGCTGGGCTGCTTTGCCGGGACTGAATACCTCCACCAGGTCCTTGTACTGAGGGGGGAATGTCAGGTGGCTGGAGGCACTAGGGCTCTCTTTACTATATTGTACACACTATATTGCCAAAAGTATTCACTCACCCATACAAATAATCAGAATCAGGTGTTCCAAACACTTCCATGGCCACAGGAGTATAAAATTAAGCTCCTAGGCATGCAGACTGTTTTTACAAACATTTGTGAAAGAATGGGTCACTCTCAGGAGCTCAGTGAATTCCAGCGTGGAACTGTGATAGGATGCTACCTGTGCAAATAATCCAGTCATGAAATGGCGGTTGCCAGGAGAACGGAACGTTGGAGGAGGGGGGATTATGGTGTGGGTTTGTTTTTCAGGAGCTGGGCTTGCCCCCTAAATTCCAGTGAAAGGAACTCTGAATGTTTCAGCATACCAAGACATTTTGGACAATTCCATGCTCCCAACTTTGTGGGAACAGTTTGGAGCTGGCCCCTTCCTCTTCCAACATGACTGTGAACCAGTGCACAAAGCAAGGTCCATAAAGACATGGATGGCAGAGTCTGGTGTGGATGAACTTGACTGGTCTGCACAGAGTCCTGACCTCAACCCCGTAGAACACCTTTGGGATGAATTAGAGCAGACACTGAGAGCCAGGCCTTCTCATCCAACTTCAGTATGTGACCTCACAAATGCGCTTCTGGAAGAAAGGTCAAAAATACCCATAAACACACTCCTAAACCTTGTGGACAGCCTTCCGAGAAGAGTTCAAGCTGTTCTATCTGCAAAGGGTGGACCAACGTCATATTGAATCCTATGGATTAGGAATTGGATGGCACTTAAGCTCATATGTGAGTCAAGGAAGGTGAGCGAATATGTTTGGCAATATAGTGTATGTCTGTCAATGTCGTCACTATGTGTTCAATAATCATTATGTGTTTATGCTAAGTGCTAACTGTGCAGCAGTAGTATTTAAAGCCTTTGTGAATGTATACTCATCTCGGCTTCCTGTCTCCCTCGCCAGAGTTACAAACACCATTTGTGTTACTCTATTTTGGTTTTGATTTGTTTTCACCTAAATTACCATTGTGATTAGTCCCAGAGGTTGATCCCCCAGATTATCATTTTATAACCATAAGCCAAAATCTGATGATTCTAATACCTAATTCCTAATAATACACAATTTAAGTCAGTGAGCTCTGCCCACAGAGTTTTATTGAATTTTTACTTTTTTGATCATTATTACAGCATATGGAAGCTGTATACCAAGACTCACAATGAGACAAGTTCACTGAGTGAAATTCTTGCGCCACCTAATGAAGCCAATATGCCAACATTCTTGCACAGCCCAAGACCCCTCTGAGGTGCACATCTGTAAACATTGGTGCCGTTTGGTGCCATCATTCATTAGTTATTGGTGTCATTACAGTTTTCTTGAGCTGTATTTGTACAGTATTGGAAGTGGACTTTCCACCGCAGATTCCATCACCATAGTATTGAAATTTCCAGATTTGTATGTTTTTATTTTATTCATTCAGGCTCTTGGGACTACATATGTGTTGGTCTGATGAAAACCCTTGGACAAGTTTGCTCTGTATTGGAATAAAGTTGTTCTTGTGAGTTTAAAGTTTTTTAAATACTGGCTAAGATAAGGGGCCTGTCCAGGCAGTCTTCAAGCTAAACAGACACACAATTCTGCAAATCAGACAGGATTTTAAAATCTTTTGTTTTTTTATTGTGTATTTTATCAAACAGCGTTATTAACTTCACCAAATAGCTAGATTGCATCTGTTTTGGCTTCAACTTTGCTCTTGTTTTGAAAGATTTGTTTAGATCATAACCCAAAGCTTAATGGGTAGTGGTCTTGAATATACAGTGTATTAACTTCCAGAGCAATAACAATCCCCAGTGTTTTGGCTCTAAATGCGTTAAGCAGTGAGGGAGAGAGCTTCATATTGTTCATGTTGACCTGGAACACAGTAGAGTCACCAGATATGATCAGCTGAAGATTTATATTCAAGTTCACTGCTTTCAGTGTTTCATCATCCTGTCAAGAGGTTTAGTTGGAGCACTTCATTTACGTCTGTTGTCTGCCTTCTATAGTGCAGATACTTAAGACAGTCAGGCGGCATAAAATGTACAGACGTGCTTTGGCATCCTATCCTTAAAAATTTAATTTTTTTTTTATTCAAGGTTTAATTCAAGTGACTCTCTACGTGAGCATCCATGTTCCATGTTTTTGCAAGCACCATTGATGATGCATTCTGTAATCAGTTGTAACCTGCCTTCATTTCTTTTAAGACTTTGAATGTATAGTGAATTGAAATAAGCCACATGTGAAATATACTCCCTTTTCCAAATAAAAAACATTTTTCCCAGTGCATATTCTTCAAAGAACAAATATATATTTTTTAGTTTAAGCCAGTCAATGCTTTTGATTATTTGCCTTATCTAATCTTAATAAGTGTCACAAACCACATTATTGACTGTCTTCCTACACTGTGTCAGTGGTGATAAAATGTGCTTAAAGTTTAGCCTACCATACAATTAAGTGATAAGCCCAAAGAGAGCACTCTGTTAAGTGCAGCTAATTTACAGTATACTGTAGTTGTCCAGCAGGCATATAAATGCAAGTATGGTGCCATCTACTGTTATCCTTTAAAAGTGTATTTTCAGGGTCTTTCAAGAAACTCCTTGGCATATTTAGTTGGATATCTGGTTTCTTGGGGATAAAACTGCACTTTAAAAAAGTATTTTTTATGTTGAGCTCTTGCTAAATTTCTGAAGTGTACTAATTGGAGTACAATTTATTTAGAGTGAAAATATTCTGAAAAATAAAAATGTACTAGTTGTAAAGAGCTCCATGTTTTGTCACTCTATACCCACTTTCAGGTGGTCTAGAAAAATTACACACTCATAGAAATACAAAAACAAATAAACATTTGATACATATTTTAATATTAATTTGCTGATATTTTATGATGTTCTCACATTAACTACAGTAAAAAAATACAGTATATTTATTAACATCATATTTACATAAATTTAAAATTGGAAGATGTTACGTGTGTCTGGGTATCCATACTGTTTCCCGTTTCCTCCCATGTAATTTACGTTCGATTGGCAGTTCTCGTTGTGTGCCTGCCAATGTCTGTGCGGCCTAGTCCACAAAAGGGGCGTGGTTTTGATTTTAAATGGGGAACAGCGCGCAACGACAGGAGAGAGACTCGCAGACTCCCAGCGCGCTACGAGCAGGGAGGCTCGTAGGAAGGTTTTGACCACCGTAAGATTGGCAGACAGATTTAGAGGGCTGGGTCAGTGCTTTTTACGATAATCATGTGCAAGTGTGTGGTTTTGACAAACGCTTTACTTATATCTAAGCACACTATGGAGATCATGGACTGAGACACTTTAATATTGTGTTGGTTTGTTTCTTATGTTGGTCTTTGTTTTTTTCTTGTTTGTTGTTCCTATAAGTGGACAGTTTAGATGGGCCCATTTATCCTATTACATTCACGTAGGATACTGCTTGGTTAAATACACTAGTTTAGGGGCACGTGCCACCTCTGCATTTTTGGTTAGGGGAATAGTTTGGGTTAGGTAGGTTAGTTCTCATTTTCTTTATTTCTTTCCTTTGGCACGGTCTACCGTTCACTTATAGGAAGTCTATGTTTATCTTGTGTGTTGCTCTTCAGTAATAGTCAATTTTTTTTTCAAGTCAATTTTATTTATATAGCGCTTTTTACAACACATGTTGTCTCAAAGCAGCTTTACAAATTGTATGGGTCCAGATCCCTAATGAGCAAGCCAAAGGCGACAGTGGCAAGGAAAAACTCCCTAAGATGGCGGGGAATAGGAAGAAACCTTGGGAGGACCAAGACTCAAAAGGGAACCCATCCTCCATTGGGCGGCCCGTTAGCACCAGTCCGTATTTGTGAACAAGAGGTGGTTCTACAGTTAGCTTAAAGTTCTTGTTCCCCGGCCAAGTAGTCACAGTCCCTTCGGTGCAGATGGTGCACCTCAGGTAGGAGCCAGCATCAGCACGTCCCCTTACGACAATGGTACATCCAACCCCGGCATCAGTACATCCACCGGCGAGCCGGACCATCTCCCAGGTGCTTGTAGGTGCTTGCATGCAGTCGTCTTGGGTAGAAGCATGCAAAAAGATGGACAATACAGACTGAGTGTGAGGATGTCAGTTTAACCACCATTGATTTAAATGTACTTAGCTCATGTGCCAGTGATTAGCATGTAGCTCCGGCAGGCTAATCTATAGCAGCTTAACTAAAGGGAGGAGTCCAGAGGTGACCACAGTCATGAGGGCTCACTGAGACATTGCTTTCCAGTCAAGTCAGTCACAACTAGAGTGATACCATGACACAGCTGGATGACAGCATCAACATCTCAGATTACCAGAAATCTCAACGTCTGGGGGCCCCTGAGCCCCGCACCTTACTAGGGGAATATTTAACTGAAGGCTTGATTATATAGGTGAGTCTTAAGTCTAGATTTAAAGATTGGAACTGTGTCAGAATTTCGGATTGGAGCTGGAAGGCTATTCCATAATTGAGGGGCTTTAAAGGAGAAAGCTCTGCCTCCGGCTGTAGTCTTACAAATTTTTGGAACTAAGAGAAATCCAGCATTTTGGGAGCGTAAAGGGCGAGATGGGTTGTAGTAAGCAATGAGTTCACTCAGATATTGTGGGGCAAGACCATTTAACGCCTTATAGGTTAAGAGAAGAATTTTAAATTCAATTCGATGTTTAATCGGAAGCCAATGTAATGCCGCGAGAGTGGGACTAATATGATCGAATTTTCTAGCCTTAGTTAGGACTCTAGCTGCAGCATTTTGTACAAGTTGTAGCTTCTTTATGGACTGTTTAGAGCATCCAATTAGAAGACCATTACAGTAGTCCAATCTTGACGAGACAAAAGCATGGACCAGCTTCTCTGCATCAGCTAATGAAAGTAAGTGTCTCAGCTTGGCGATATTACGTAAATGGAAAAAGGCAGCCTTAGTGACATTGCATATATGTGTGTCAAATGAAAGATCCGAATCAATAGTGACACCTAAGCTTTTTTGCGGTAGACTTGGGTGTTACTGAAAACCCATCTAGGGTAAGGGGAATATCAGCCCAGCTGCTTCTAGCAGCTTTAGGCCCAAGAATCAGCACCTCAGTCTTATCAGAATTTAGTTGAAGAATTAGATGCCATCCAGTTTTTAATGTCCTGGACGCAGCTCTCAATCTTGAGAGTAGTGGTGATATCATCCGGATTGGAAGATATATACAACTGAGTATCATCTGCGTAGCAATGGAAACTAATACCATGCCTACGGATGATAGTGCCCAGTGGAAGCATATATAATGTAAATAATATGGGGCCCAGTACAGATCCTTGTGGGACACCATATTTTACCTTAGAACGCTCTGAGCATTCGTTGTTTACTAGTACAAATTGGTAACGATCTGTCAGGTAGGACCTGAACCAGGAGAGTGCTTGACCTCTTATACCAATGAGTGTCTCCAGCCTATTAAGTAGAATATTATGATCAATGGTGTCAAAAGCCGCACTGAGGTCTAGCAGTATGAGAAAAGAAATGTGTCCTTTATCAGAGGATATCAAGAGATCATTTACTACTTTAGTCAGCGCAGTTTCAGTGCTGTGGTGGGGTCTAAATCCAGACTGAAATAATTCTAAGACATGTTCTGTCTGTAGGAAGGAGGAGAGTTGTGAAGAAACTACTTTCTCTAGAATTTTGGATATGAATGACAAATTAGAGATAGGCCTATAGTTGGACATTTCCTGGGGGTTAAGACCAGGTTTTGTAATTAGCGGCTTGATAACTGCAAGTTTAAATGAACTGGGAATATAGCCCAGGCTCAGAGAGCAGTTTATTATAGTGAGCAAAGGTTCTATATTGCTATGCAGTAATTCTTTAAGTAAATGGGTTGGTACTGCATCTAGTATGCATGTGGAGGGCTTGGCAGATTCCACCAATGAAATAAGCTCCTCACGACCAATTGGGGAGAAGGACTCTAACAGGGCATCAGAGCTGACCAGACAGCTGTCAAGGTGCATAGGCATGTTGACAGGCTCTAAGATAGCACAACCAATTTTTTCCCTAATTTTATCAATCTTATCATTAAAGAATTTCATAAAATTATTACTGCTACACTCTAGTGGGATTAGTGAATTGATTTGATCATGGCTCCTTGTTAGACTGGAAACAGTTTTAAATAGGAGTGCAGAATTGTTTTTGTTTTTCTATTAAAGCTGATAAGTATGAGGATTTTGCCGTATGGAGGGCATGCTTATATTCACTAAGGCTGCTTTTCCATGATAGTCTAAACACTTCTAACTTTGAATTTCGCCATTTACGCTCCAGGATCCTCGCGGCTCGTTTGAGACTACGCGTGTGCTCGTTATACCATGGCGCTATTCTTCTCTCAGAGGCTCTCTTATAGTGTAATGGTGCAACCTTGTCTAATGCTGTACGAAGAGAAGTCTCAATGTGCTCGGTAAAATGCTCTAGTCCTTCCGGAGCTACAGGTGTATCAATTTCTGTCAAACCAGGTAAAATGTCAGTGAGTGCGGCTATGGTACTAGGTGCTATAGTTTGTTTCATTCGGTAGCGGGGCGGCTGATGAATACCGTCAGTCATAGTAATAGAAGTAAGTAATAGAAGAATCTGGAAAACCCTTATATTTGTCTCCTGATTTTAACAATTCTGTTACACTCCACTGTGTTGTTCTTTGTTCGGCCGCCTCTACCCATAGACGGGCGGGTCATAACAGAAGGTCTTACAAATTGTTCCAGGAGTGTAGGTTCATCTGTGCAAGTGATATAGCAGAATATATTAAACAAGAATACAATGATGTTTGCATTTGCAAAGTGAAATCCCTCACTCTAATATTGTATAGGATTCTGAAAAAAAAAACATTATGCATTACACTAGTGATATAGATAGACATCAAAGTAACTTAGTTTAACTTTTCTTACCATCCACTATGTCTCAGCCTAGAATTTTGGTCATTTGTGTATCTTTAAATTACCTTAATGCTATAGACCTTCAGACACAGTAATAACCAAATCATTTAAGCTTTTAGAAGTTTGTTGGTTCTCTATAAGGCTAGCCAGCAATCAGAGTTATTTGGGGGACTGAAGCAAGAGATTCAAGCTTACCAAACCCACGTTTTCACAGGAAACTGGAAACTAGAAAATATAGGGCACGATGAGTGCTGTTAACCACTGCATTAACCACTGCTGGTTAATGTTTTATCCCACATTGATTCATGTCTCAATACTTTCTTTTAAATAGGAAAAATGTCTTGTAAATAAATGTGTGTACACATAGCAAGGAGAGGTAGTTTCAAAGCTGTACTATTTATTTTGTGTGCTCTGTTCTCCACTCATGCAGGACCTTGGAAGTTCCCACCCCCATTACGTTCCAGGGGCATCTGGGGCATTTATTTGTTTTTTGCACATGAACATGGTGGTTAACCTTTGGCCCCTAGGTTTCACTGCCTTAGTGACCTGTAATTAAAATTAAACCACTGTCCTTTGGCCACCATCATGTGCCACGGTCAGCATGTGTCACAGTTAGCCTGTCATGTCGTCGTTTACGTCTTACTACGTTTGTTGTTTTATTTCAATAGTCGTGTTTGTGTTTCCACCTCATTGCAACCACCTGTGCCCAGTTTACCCTTGACAATGAATGTATTTACATCTTGTGTCCTGGACTCTCTCCTGTGCCTTTGGTTGTTGGTCAGTGTCTTGTGAATGCTCGAAATGGTTTTAGGCTTTATGAGACTCGTTCTTATTTACGTTCTTATTTACTCCTTCCTGATCCTATGTTTAGTTTCCAAGTTACTTCTTGTTTCCATCTTCTATCTACGTATGTTCAGTCATAATCCTTGTTTCAGTGTGTGTTTGCATTCTAGTGTCTAAGGTTTGTGTGAATAGTCTGTTGTTGCATGTACTTTTGTCTGTGTTACTTTTGTCTCATGTTATTGTCTATTGTACTTCAGTTGCTTGTGTATTCTCTGAAAACGCGCACTCTTGTGTGATTTGGAAGTGTACATTTAGCTATTGCTGCCAAAATATTCACTTCCTGAGACGTATTGAGCACCCTCCAAATGAACAGCTTTTTATTTAATTTTTAGGATTCATAAAATGTGATTTTTATTTATTTGGAAGTTGGTGCATCCACTTTCCATCAACATACAGGTCAGTGTTTCAAGCACTTGTATTTGTAAGTTTGTTGAATAAATACTACTCCAGCACACTGAATGTTAATCAATGGCTCGGGTTATGGTGCTAACTTGTTCATTGTTATTTGTTGCCTGTTCCTAAATTTCGTCTCCTCCCCCTTTAACAAACTAAGTCATGCAGCATCATTGAGTATGCTTTGAGGTGAGCACCGAGTTATATGTTGGTATATGGCAGCTGACAGTAACTACAGAGAATATCTGCTTACCGGCATGTTATACAACCTAGTGTTTTTCACTTAAAAACTTCAGAGGTGGCATGTGGTACAGCTACCTGCACAGGGAAACTCAGGTTGTATTTTGAGATATTGGTATATGAAGTCTAAAGCCCTCCCCCAAATAAAGTTTCACCCCTGTATTTTTCCTTAAAGCATATTCCAGATACTCATTCACTATACTGTAAAATCATCTGTAACAGCGTTCCTACACCCATAAATCCTCACAAGGAAAGAAGAAAGTCTAAAAGGAACATTTCAACCTTAATTTACATGTCTAACCTAAGTATGTCAGAGAACTTTCTACTGAAAGCTTTCTTTATCATAATGATTTTGTACGCACATAACCTCATACACACGGTGGCAGTATAATAATGCTAAATACCTTTTTACATGCTACACACTAGACAGCAAAGGAGCTTTTGGCCTGTGACAAATAAAGCCATAAGAATGTAATATGGATTATGGAAAACACACTGCTGGATTGTGGCACACAGACATTGATGCAAAACTAAATTGTAGCTAAATCAGTGATGAGAAAAATTGCTTTATATATTTAAAAAGTAAATCCAGTACATATAAGTTAATCCAGTGAAATGAAAAGCCACAATAAAAAAATCAAAGTTAAAAAAATATAATTGATTGCAGTCAAGAAATTTTAGTCAGGAAGTAAAACAATTTCTGACTACCACTGGGGTACAACATTGTAGAACATTTAAAGGTGTAACCTCTTAGAATCTGTTGGTAAAAACATTTGTTTCATGTACATAAAAAGATACATAATGTAAACATTAACACAATAAATGTTGGTTGCTACTGATCCATGAATCAATACACAATCTTTCACATTCTCTCTTTTTTTCAGGAAACGTGCGACCAAACCTGGGTTCTCCTAGAATTCCCACAAATTCCTGATGACTTAAAGAAACCTCATATGCATTCCCTCACAGAGCCCCATTGTCAGTGTCTCAGCAGGCCAGTCTCTTTGCCTCCCCACTAACACTGTGTTGAGTTTCAGTAAGAGCAACACTAGATCCTCTCTGTTTATCCCCCTGTCACTCCTCTTCTTACACTTCACACAGACAAGACCTTCTATTTGCCTTCCCATATCTCTCTCTCTCTCATCATACCTCCTGAATCCAGTATGTTGTTACTTTAGATTTTGAAAGTTTGAGTTTAAGGTTGAGTCAAGCTGTTTAGCTACACATTTTATAGCTTAAATGTTTATCCAATTATAGGTCTCTATTTGTGTTAATCAACCAAACATGATATTGAGTTGGGATTTTTCCAATGTCATGTTGGTCTGATATCGACTGTACGATAAGCTACCAAGTAACAACATACTTGTAACTTACAGTAATTAGAGCTAGTTATTATAAACACAGAAACAATTGAACTCATTTAGTTGAAAGAAGATAACAAATAATGATATTTATTTTAACGTTTAATAAAGATAAATAGATGGGTGATATAAACGTGAATGGTGTTTCCATTATGTACTTCACCATTGTTTACTATTGTATATCTCCCACAAGTGTACAGTGAGGGAAAAGGAAGAAAAACAAATTGTACCTATTCTGGTACATCAGTGCGGTACGACTGTACATCTGTTGGGCAGCAATTGTCGATGTATTGGGAAATGCTTCAAAATACAAATACCTATTCTTAGCGACCACAAATATATCGGAAAACAAAATTTTCCTTTAGAGTTTCCATTATCAAAATGGTTATTATCAAGGAAGTGTGGACATAACTATGTATAATAATATAGACTGAGACTTAAAGATTTGACTTTTTTCTTTTTGTGACATGTTAGCGTTAGTCGCAGTTACTCGCAATTATGTTGCTAGTGGCTAGTATGTGGGTAGTTCTTCTTTGTGTCACTGTTGAGAGTAACTGTCGTTTTCAAAGTAATTTTAATATCTTAGCCTATATCACAGATACATTTTTTCAAGCGTATTTATTTACTTATATATAATAGCATCATAGTTTATAAGTAGTTGTTAATTAGAAATGCGTTTCAAAACGTCATTGGACTGCGATTAAGTGATTTTAACTCTGAAGTAGACGAGTGATACTTCGGAGATCAGCAGTTCACTTGCAGTGCAAATCTATGTAAAGATCCAGTGTTTTAATTTTTATTTGCGTGTTAAATTCGAACTATACAGTTTAGATAATGTTACTGTTCGTAGTCGTATAAAATAATAGACCATGGCGGACAGTGTCTTGCCATTTTCCTACGAGACATGGTTGTTGTGCCCTTGAAACTCTTAGGCAATGCAACAAAAAAGACATTATAGAGTACAGAGGTTAACAAATGCTTTCTGAATAGTGACTGGTTACTCTGTGCGCGAGGTGTGTGTGCACTGTGTGCATGGGGGCGTGAATGAGTGATTAAGAAGGACTGAAGGTGAGAGGGTCTGTGAAACGGTGACTGCGTGCAAGGTGCCGACAACCCTCATTGGACAGTGTTCCTCCCCATTTGCGCACAATTTCAGAGGTTGCAGCGCGGAATACGCGCGTTTTTTCTAGTAGCGTGAGTCATTCCATCAAAGAAAAAAATGGTATCTTTTATGAAGTCGATTTGGGTATTGAAAAATGGACTCATTCTCTTCTTCACTCCGTTCCTTCTACTTCCCTTACCTCTGGTTATTGGAACAACGGTACGGAACTCAATTTACTCAATTATTCCCACATAGCTGTACAGTTACTGAAGGAGCGTAATCTGTTGATATCACATAGATATTGCACGCGCCTGTACTTAATGCGGATAGTCTTTAACATCAATATGACCGCAACAAAAGTTGTCGGTAGTTATAGCACCTGTGAAATACTTTGTAAACCCTGTTTTTCTTGGTCATCGTACATTTGAAAGGAATAAGATAAACAATATAATTATAATCGATTTTTCAGTTAGGTTTCATTTGAATTTAGATTTTGACCTAAAATGTGGTTTTTATATGGTTATGGATGTGAAATTAGAGAAATTGCTGCAGTTGGATAGGGTTTTGGCATTCCTATTTTTTAAATTGGGGCCTTGCGTGTCAGCGGGTGGAATATTCCTCTGTTTCTTTAAGGGGCTTCAGTAGTGGCCCGGATAATACACCCCATAGGCCACTTGTTGTCTTTACTCTTTGTTATCATAATGGAACGCGGTTCCACATGAAGTCGTGGGAACTCCCGCCCGTCCTTTTTGACCGGGATTTGTGAATTCTCCCTGTCTCTGGGTTTCTCTCTCTCTCTCTCTCTCTCTCTCTCTCTCTCTCTCTCACACACACACACACACATACACACACAGACACACTCTATACAAAAGTGGGACTGAATCCTTTTCAGATTTAACTTCCTTAATTTAGCAAGTTTGGTTTAATATAACAGGTGGAATCTTTATACCTCCTCACCCATTATCATGTTTACCACATTAGCTTTTTTCTTTTTTATTGTTTAATTGGTTTAATAATTAACATGATAACGGAGGTCAGTTTTAAAAATGTAACAGACTCTTTATGTTTCTTTTTTATGAAAGGACTGCTATGTTTTTGTTTATGATCTAAAAGCAGTACTGAGTGTGATGCTGTGAAAACATGAATCATAATTGAGTTGGGTTTTGAAATGAATTTTTGTAATGGTTGCAAGGGAGTTATTCAAACAAGTTTTCAAAGTGTTTGTTTTAGTTCATAGCAACATCAGAAGCAAAATTACCATCAGGCTGTTGTGTCATCATTAACAAACCCGGTTTAAAACCAGCACCATGATTTGTCAGTCTGCTCTGAACCTGTACCTGAAACAAGGCTGTGGAGGGATAATGCAAATGATGACCAAGTTCATGCTTTTCAATACCATCACTGAGGAGAAAGCTGTAGTTTTTTGTGTATCTGTTTGCTCATCTCTGCGGTCTCTGGGTCGTGTGCAGGAGGCTAATTGCGCATATGTCATCGGGCTCATGGCAGTGTACTGGTGTACCGAGGTGATTCCACTGGCAGTCACTGCTCTCCTGCCTGCTGTGCTCTTCCCTCTGTTTAATGTTATGGCATCCAAAGATGTAAGTTCTGCTTTGTCAATGCATATCAGCAATTTGCAGTTTAGTACAGGCGGAGCACCTTTGCAATAGAATTTTATAAATTATATGAAATCTTAAATAAGCTTTGACACACATCAGTAAATGTTCATTATGTCTATCATTTATCGTATGTGTAACTGTTATAATATCAGTTATAACATTATCCGTGTGCATGTGTGTGTGCGAGAAAGGTGTGTATGCAGTACCTGAAGGACACAAACATGTTGTTTCTGGGTGGGCTTATGGTAGCTGTGGCTGTGGAGCACTGGAACCTGCACAAGCGCATCGCCCTGCGGGTTCTGCTCATCGTTGGTGTGCGACCAGCTCTGTAAGTGCCCAGCTCCTACAATAAGACCCGCACACCTACACCAAAATAGAGTGCTTTCAGCAACACATCAGCCCGTCCGTTCTGAAAAACAACATACTTAACCCACACTTTCCCTTGCATCCTTTTGCACTCATATCTTTATTGCTGTCCATGAGATTATAATCAGTTGCCAGACGGTGTTATAGTTGACTAAAAAGATAAACATGAAGTTTATTGTCTATATGAATTGTCTAGGCTGATGCTAGGTTTCATGGGCGTGACGGCCTTCCTCTCCATGTGGATCAGTAACACCGCCACCACGGCCATGATGGTGCCGATTGTGCAGGCAGTATTGGTGCAGCTCAATAACACGGAGCGGGAGGAGGACATCCGAACCATCACCTCTCTGGACTGTGAGGAGAAACAGTCTGACAAGGAGGCTCACGGCCCAGGTGAGGGGAGCAAGCCTGGCCTTCGTAATCCGCAATAATCCACAACAATCTACAATCCAGTTGTGATTGCAGGAGCAAGCTCCTCATTCACCAATCATTCTATTCATTCTAAGATTGGACCATGTTCGCATAACATGTGCTCATGCCATGTCTGTGTGCAGTGGTAGTGAATGGACTCAGCTTCTCCATGGAGGTGGAGTGTGCAGAACAGCGCCAGGAAGCCGAGGAGAGGTTGAGGATGTGTAAGGGTATGACGCTGTGTGTGTGCTACGCTGCCAGCATCGGTGGCACGGCCACCCTGACTGGTACAGGGCCTAACCTCGTCCTCACAGGCCAAATGAATCAGTAGGTTCCCCGTGCCTCTCTGTACCATTTACAAACACAGTACCGGAAGCCCCAAATGTGTGCAGGTTTAACTGTGTCATGGCTAGACTTGATATTTGTCTGATTATTTGAGTTTTTTCCACAGGCTCTTCCCAGAGAACGCGGATGTCATAAATTTTGCTTCTTGGTTTGGGTTTGCTTTCCCCAACATGATCATCATGCTCATAGCAGCCTGGATCTGGTTGCAGTTGATATTCCTGGGGTTGAAGTACGTACCTATTCACTGCCCCTTGTGGTGGCCGCATTTTCTGTTTCAAACATTCAAACAACATTAAAGATAACATTTTATGAAGGTTAACAATAGTGTGATTGAGGATGACGAGGATGCAAAACAACAAGACTGCAGACAGAATAACTGCAATAAACGCTTTAACGTTTTACTCTGTGATTGCTTATTAATCGATTTTTGTGCTTTTTTTGCTTTTTCCTTGGGTTGTGTCTACAGTTCTGTATATTGGGAGAGAGTAAGCACTTTGAATTGCTGCTGTGGGTGAAAAGTGCTATACAAATGAACCTGTATTGCCTTGCCCAGGCTTTATGCCATTTCTGTAGCATATATCTAGGCTTTCTTCCATCCATATACTGAGAATGCAATCCCCTCCCCTCACTAATAAAATTTTATGTCACAGCTTTAAAATAACTGCAACTTGGCGGTACTTTGAGGTAGTGTGTTGGAATGATACAGCCTGATGTTCTGATGTCAGTGAATTTCTGCTATACAACTCTTGATTTTTTTGTATGACTGCCTCTGTCTCTATCCCTCTTTTCCTCTCATTCTATTTCTCTCCAGCTTCAGAAAAACATGGGGCTGTGGCGCAGTGAAGACGGAGAAAGAGATTGCTGCCTATAACATCATCCGTGAGGAGCATGGGCGCCTTGGTCCCATGTCCTATGGGGAGATCAATGTGTTAACGCTCTTCATATTGCTGGTGGTGCTGTGGTTCACACGTGAGCCAGGCTTTATGGATGGCTGGGCAACAGGCTTCTTCAATGCTCAGAAAGAGTATGGAAAATTCCTCACAACACACATTTGGTTTACTACCAGCACAACAATAGAGCCAAAACACACAGGACATGGATTTCCTTGGACCAAGATTCATAAATGGTGTGACAACAGGAAATCCAATGTAACATTACTTGTGTAATGGCTAATTTGTACCCTAACCCATTCTTATCTTATCTTATGTTTCATTGACCAGAATAAGTCATCATGCATGGTTCATAGGTGAATGTTTTATAGGATGTTTACCCACAATGGTTACTGTCAACAGTGAAGCAATGTATAGCAAAATATCAAATGTCCTTAGATGTCATGTAACAAGATCTATACAATAAAAAAAAACACCCCAAAGTAAGAACCTTGGCAACTTGGAAAAAACTTGAACAAGAAAACAGAACAGAAGCAGACGAAACGTCTCTCTAAACGTTGGGACAAATAGAATCACAATTATATTGATCTTTAGCTTGGTACTCTCTACATATCCGCTAGTGTGGCATAGATTCCTTATCTAGGTCAAATGTCTTAGGATTTGTGAATGGAGTTTCCAAGAGGAAACCATCAGCAAACAGTGGCTGTGTACATAGCGGTGCAGGGATTAACAAATCAACTCACATGGTCACACGTGCCATCCTCACGTGGTGACATGCAATAAATTAAAAGATTGTTCCATACAACAAGAACAAAAAAGTTATTTTGCCTGAGATGTTTTTCTCAGTAAACATGTTTTAAGATTTACCCATGATATTTTGTGAGATAACTAAAATCAATGTGCAAACATTTTCCAAAATACATTAAGATGAGGCCAAAATAATATACAAAAATTGCTGATAACACATTTAATAAAAATAGTTTTATTGTCCCATTTGACCTATGTCCTCACTCTTAACCCTAATATTTGATTCTTATCTGGGCAGGTATGTGACAGATGCTACTGTGGCAGTTTTTGTAGCAGTTCTGCTCTTTGTTCTTCCAGCAAAACCCCCCTGCCTGTGCTCCTGGGGGTCACAGAGCTCCGATGCAGGTGTGTTGGAGATGACCTGCAGATCTGTTTAAGTCAGCTCCATGTAGTTCAGTGTGATTCAGTGTGTTTTACAGACACATTTGTGACAAGACTTTTCTTGCTTTTATCTGTTAAGTAGGGTTTTCTCAGTATATATTTAGTATATCTAGTACTGACTGTATCTAATAATATCTTTGCTTAAAGTTTCTTCCTGATTTTAGCCCCAGCTAGTGTAAAACAATGAAGCACTTTTTGTAAGTTTTGCTCTAAACGTAAATGTAAATGTAAATGAAGATATAGTAGTAGTAGTAGTAGTGGATGTAGTGCTCTTTTTGCTCACATGAAGATATTTATATGGATGTATTCTTTTCCAGTTTCACAGTCAGAACCCAGATCAGCATTGTTGACGTGGCAGGTGGCTCAGGAGAAGATGCCATGGAGCATAGTATTGCTGCTTGGGGGAGGCTTTGCTCTGGCTAAGGGCAGTGAGGTACAAACACACAGAACCTTCAGTATGTGTATTTGAAGGGAGGGGTATCCTAAAGAACTATGTATTATTGCATTTTTATGGAAATCAATAGATCCAGCATCTCCGTAACATTAGAACTACTCTTTGTCTTCATGTCTCAACACTTCAGGAGTCAGGATTATCAGCATGGCTTGGACAACAGTTGTCTCCTCTCCAAAGCATTCCTCCATGGGCCATTGCCATCATCGTGTGCCTGATGGTCGCCACCTTTACGGAGTGCACCAGCAATGTTGCCACAGCAACCCTGTTTCTGCCTGTACTCGCATCGATGGTACAGAATGTTTTCCTTTCACTCATCCACCTCAGCAGATATTTGAGCTCGAGCAGTTAAAGCAATACATGTTTATCTATGGCATGTACAGTGTAATGGTGACAAAGCAGGCTCAGAGTTAGGATCCATGTGCAGGGGACTCTTTACTGAAAATGATATGACAAGGTCAGAAATAAAAATGACGGCAGGCAGAAGACCCAAATCCTGAAAATCAGTAACAACAAATGTCTTTGGATGCAGACAGTGAAATGTTAGCAATACCTTAGCTGGAAAGTTCTGGGAATTCCTGGAGGTATTATATAGTATTTAGTTACAGTAGTAGAAGTAGTTAATGAGACTGAGGAACCAAGTGAGTATGATGAACCACCATAGAGATCACCAGCGTTCTGGGGATGAGGACCTCTGGTGGTTGGAAGCATGCATGCCAGACTCTTTGCTAACAGTAATGTGGTGTGGTCAAAATGTTTGTAATAATCTCACAACAGAGTATTTTGTGACTAGCAACATCAACAAAAATGGAAACTCTTCACATTTACATGTTGTAATCATTTAAATGCAGGAATGTTGTCACATTCATACTACACAGAACAGTAACATCTGAAATAACTGAACAGTACACTAAAAAATTAAGGGTAACACTTTACATTAAGTGTTGACTAACTAACGTGAAGTAATTCAATGCATTACTTAATTCAATGCATTACTTAACGTTAGTTAGTCAACACTTAATGTAAAGTGTTACCAAATTAAGTGCTATTATGAATTTGCTCTACTTTGAAACTGGAAAAGCATACAACATGTATTTTTTTTGCATATATAGATAGAGATTTTTACAAAACTGATATATCCACAAAGAGCTTCAGAGCTAAGCTGGTAACTCTTAGCTCTCATAACACTTAACTCTCATCCATGCATACGGCTCCCACCCTTCCAACCCTCTCAAAATGATCTTGCCCTTACCTCCTTGCTATTGTGAGGTCTTGGCACATAGCCAAGGCCCATAGCAAAAACAGCTTCTGAATAGGCCAATCTTTGAGCTGCAGTGGCTCCTAAAGTAGGGCTATGAATATACCATTGTGAGAGAGAGAGAGAGAGAGAGAGGGAGAGAGAGAGAGAGAGAGAGAGAGCACAAGAGCAAGAGAGAAGGGGATTGTGTACTCCTGCTGCTTGTGTACTCCTGCTGCTGTTCCTCAAACAGCTGTGGAAGGCGAGCCAGCTCTCTCCTTCAGTACACTTTAGTCGTTTCTTCTTGTTCTTGCCCGTTTTCATCTGAGGTGCTTGTGTTTCGCTGTGCCAACCTGGCCTGTTGAATTTCAGCATTTCAGTCCAGAGCCTAATTAAACTATCCTGATTGGTGCCCTTAATATATATTAATCCAGTGTAATCAACCAAGGTAGTTTTCTGTGCTGAAAAGTGCTCAAGCCTTCTGTGGTGATAACAAATGGTCAGTTGCTTATTTATCTAGTAGAGTAATTGATACACTCAAATCATGCTGCAGTGAAGGTTATCTTGTGGCTCATTTCAACAGTGTATTTTGGCACTACTTGCTAATGAAGTGTTAATGTAACATTTGAGTTAAAATGCTAATAATTAGATTTGGAGTGCACATACAATTAAAAGTACACTCTATTAAAACCTGTCAATGCTTTGAGTGCACATTAAATTATGATACTATCATTTCTATCACAAAGTGGCTTGAGGTGATTGGTATCATTTTGTTAGTCTCAGTCCATAGGTGTCAACCCGCTGTATGTGATGGTTCCATGTACCCTAAGTGCTTCCTTTGCCTTCATGCTTCCTGTGGCGACCCCTCCAAATGCCATAATTTTCTCTTACGGCTATGTGAAAGTGTCAGACATGGTGAGTGTACTTAATTTTTCAGGGCTTTTCCCATACAATCATAGTTCATCGCCATAAATACGTTATAAGCCTTCAAGTAAATCTGCTTAGTAAAGAGTCTAAAGTTTAGAAATGAAATCTATGGTTACCTCTTCACCATCAGGCCAAAACAGGCATTGTCATGAATATCATCGGAATCCTCTGCATCACCTTGGCAATCAACAGCTGGGGAAGAGCTATGTTCAGCTTAGACTCCTTCCCAAGTTGGGCTAACTTCACCGGAGTCTGAGAAAATGATCTCCAGCCAGCCGGACGGCAAAATGTATATCGCACCAATTACGGGTTATCTCTAAAGGCACCAGCGTGACCTAACTGGTTATACATTATAACAGAGTGCTACATGCATGCAGTTTATCAGTATCACTGCAACATGCAATGCAGGGTGCAACAAGTACCATAAAGTGACAGTGATAGTTTTGGGTTTCATTTATTGCATAGACTTTATGAAGGATATCATATATTCACTTGATCCTATAAGGGCTAGAATCATATTTGTATGTAAGATTTTGTTGTAAGATTTTTAAATGCTTTTCTATTTATCTTTATACAATTAACTGTTGAATATAAATGTATTTTACATAAACCAATATTATATTGTGCTATCCTAACAGAGTCTAATCTAAACATAATTAATATAATGGTATACTCCAGGGAGAGTACTGTAAATAATATAGTCAAAACTGCTTTTGTATTGAATTGCAATTTTGACTACCTATACAATTATAGAATTTGTATTTATATGTATGTATATATAAATGTGTGTAAAGTAAAAAAATATATAAAATCTGTGTTCCACAGTAATATAGGCATGAATAATTCTGAAGGATATTTGAATTTGGTCTCTTTTTTTTGGTAATGCAAATTAGGTGTGTGTGTGTGTGTATCAGGTTTGCGTGTTTTCCACATCAATTTTAAACTAATTTGATTTTAGTCTTATTCCATATTTTCCTTGTGTGTGTGTGTGCATGGCACTGTATTGTTCTTCAAGGATATATAGACCACTATAGGCCAAAAAATCAGTGATATTAACTACACTACCAGAGCTTCAGCTGATGTACAATCTGTTTAATAAAAATGACCATGGGTTTTAGATGTTAAAAACCTACCCTCCTCTCACTTACAAGCAAACACACACCAAAAATATTTAGCTGTATGGCATACTTAGTGTTACCTCATACTGCTCATATCTGAATAGAATGAAGGTGGGTAGATTTTGCTCACGTATGTGCAAATAGCAAACTTTGTATCACGTTTAAAAGTAAGCATATCAGAGGGAACAAAGCAGGAGAAAAGAAACAGGCTTAGGTTGCTTTAGGTGCTATAATCTTGTCATTCTTGTCATCTCATTATCCGAATTTTAATTTGTTGATTTCAACGAGGTGGACGTAGGATGTTCTCTTTGTCGTACTCCAACTCCATACGCATATTAACTGTCGTAAAAAGTACAACGTCATTATTATCATGTACGTCACTGAGAACAGCTTGATGGCAAATATGGCCTAGAGAACGGGAAGCACTGAAGTTTCAATGAAGAACCTAGCGCTATTATAATAAATTAAACATACTTTCAGTATTATATTGCACGATTACATGGTTTGTTAAAATTGCCGTTCCTGTATTCGGTCGTGTGCAAAGGCTGGTGTTATGGAAACAGGTTTGTAACGACAAACAAAGCTTTTCGGTGTGTAGCTAGCTAGCTAGCTCTCTTACAAACAGAACAACCCAGCGCTTCAGATTTAACTATGACTTATGTGATAGTCGGAAACAACAAAGCTAACTAGCTAAAACAGCTAACTGGCTAGTATAGTTTTTAAAAGTCGTATCGATGTTTACTAAAATTCACCTTTACGTGTGCAGAAGAGCAATCGAGGAACCGGTTCCAGTCGGAGTTGGAGTTTGTTCAGTGCTTGGCCAACCCAAATTACCTTAACTGTGAGTAAAAATACTCGTTTATATGATGGTTCACTTAGCTGCTACAGTAGCGTTAGTCTCCTTAGCTAACCTAAGTTAATACTGATGTCGTAGCAGACTATAAGATACAAACTAAAACTCGACAAATCGCAGTTTTCATTGTGCACAGGGAGCACCCAGACCATTCTGTATTTTCGGTATCCCATCGAGTGTTTCGGGATGTTCACATGATCTAACAAAACTGGACAAACATAGTAACCTACATTGAGTTGGCTGAATTAATGCAAGCAAAAGTCGAATTAAATATTCAGTAATACAACTGTGAATATAATGGCTTCAAGTTCTTTCTTTTCAGATGCGAAAAACTTTTTTTTTCAGATATTAATAAATATTCCCACTAGATTGGCCATTGTTGGTTATTCTATAAACTCAAGATGTCGATTTAGTCGTTTTTAAATGTTCTTGCTTAATATTTGGTTGCGTAGATCTGTTCAGTAAGCAACTCACCTAATGTAAAAATTAAAGATAAAGAAGATAAAATAAGAAACCTGAATCTTTAATAAGCTTGTGCAAAATTTATTGCTAGAGACAAAAATTGTTAGATACCTTTGTCCGTTTACATTTGTTTCTCTTTCTAGTTTTAGCTCAAAGAGGCTACCTGAGAGAAAAACATTTTGTGAATTACCTGAAGTATTTGCTTTATTGGAAAGAACCAGAATATGCCAAATTCCTAAAGTAAGTGCTGTGTACTTTACCTCATTGTTGTTTTACGATTCATTGTTTTTCACTAAGCTTTTTAAAAAACATTAAAACCTCTATTGTCATTCATAGAACATGTCAAAACATTTGGACCTTTAAAATTTTGTGTTTACAGTGGGTCAGGGTCAACTTGTATCGTAGCAGAAAGAACATCTGAAATATGAATACAACCAACAGACACTACATATTCTGACTTATAGTTGTCCTGACACGTGGGCAAACTCTTGTTATTTAGTTCCATTCTTTCTTTCACTAAAAAAAAATACTCCTCCCATGTAGGTGGGAATTGGAATTTACTGTTGGTGTAGACGTTTCAAAACCCAAATGTTTTCCTTCTTTTTTCCCACCCCAGATATCCACATTGCTTGCACATGTTGGAACTTTTGCAGTATGAGCACTTCCGGAAGGAGCTGGTGAATGCTCAGTGTGCCAAATTCATTGACGAGCAGCAGATCCTGCACTGGCAGCACTACTCACGCAAGCGCACGCGCCTTCAGCAAGCTCTAGCTGAGCAGCAGCAGCAACAGCAGCAACAGGCCCCTCCCCATGGCAACCCCACCTCAAAATGAGGCTTCCACACTTTGACTAGTGAGTCAATACTCCATGCCTCCAGTCACTTTTTTTATGAAGACATTTTGGTAAATAGTGTACATTTTCTTATGCCTCTTTTCTATAGGGTGATGCTGAAAGTAGGTTCAGAATAATATGATTGGAACTGATTGTCAAAACTATCATTATGGAAGATTCATGATGTACTGTGCTAAATCCACAGTGGGGAAATAAGAAAGCTTAGAGACAAATTGTGATAGGAATACAAAGCATATTTAGTTTTGTTTAGAATTTTGTTTCACACTGGTATTTTGATTCTAATTTCTTAAGACAGACAATCCAGTGAACTGAATAATTCCAAAGCCTGGAGAATTTTTCAAATTGGTTGTTGTACAGATTTTTCCCCATTTACTTCAAATTGTAAATTGTCTGAGTGAATGGTGCCTTGTTATAAAAGAGCTTAAAGTTATGTTTTAAGATATTGCATTACATGCTGTTAAGGCATCACCTTAGAGGCAAACATGTGTGTGTTCATGTACTAGTGAGAAAATGCAAAGTAAGATTCTGTAGTAACTCAGAACTGTGACTTTGACCACCTCAGCTTTTTTATTGCCTTGTACAATAAAGATATTTGTAAATGTATTTTGTCAAAATGTGACTTTCAGACATTTAACTTATGTAAAGTCAAAGTCAAATTTATTTATATAGCGCTTTTTACAACACATGTCACAAAGCAGCTTTACAAATTGTATGGATCCAGATCCCTAATGAGCAAGCCAAAGGCGACAGTGGCAAGGAAAAACTCCCTAAGATGGCGGGGATATAGGAAGAAACCTTGGGAGGACCAAGACTCAAAAGGGAACCCATCCTCCATTGGGCGGCCCGTTAGCACCAGTCCGTATTTGTGTACAAAAGGTGGTTCTACAGTTATAGCATAAGGTTCTTGTTCCCCGGCCAAGTAGTCACAGTCCCTTTGGTGCAGATGGTGAGCCTCAGGTAGGAGCCAGCATCAGCACGTCCTCTTGCGGCAATGGCACATTCAACCCCGGCATCAGCACATCCACCAGCAAGCCAGACCATCTCCCAGGTGCTTGTAGGTGCTTGCATGCAGTCGTCTTGGGTAGAAGCATGCAAAAAGATGGACAATACAGACTGAGTGTGTGGATGTCAATTTAACCACCATTGATTTAAATGTACATAGCTCATGTGCCAGTGATTAGCATGTAGCTCTGGCAGGCTAATCTATAGCAGCATAACTAAAGGGAGGGGTCCAGAGGTGACCACAGTCATGAGGGCTCACTGAGACATTGCTTTCCAGTTAAGTCAGTCACAACTAGAGTGATGCCATGACACAGCTGGATGACAGCATCAACATCTCAGAATACCAGAAATCTCAACGTCTTGGGGCCCCTGAGCACCGCACCTTACTAGGGGAATATTAACTGAAGGCTTGATTAAATAGGTGAGTCTTAAGTCTAGATTTAAAGATTGGAACTGTGTCAGAATCTCGGATTGGAGCTGGAAGGCTATTCCATAATTGAGGGGCTTTAAAGGAGAAAGCTCTGCCTCCGGCTGTAGTCTTACAAATTTTTGGAACTAAGAGAAATCCAGCATTTTGGGAGCGTAAAGGGCGAGATGGGTTATAGTAAGCAATGAGTTCACTCAGATATTGTGGGGCAAGACCATTTAACGCCTTATAGGTTAAGAGAAGAATTTTAAATTCAATTCGATGTTTAATCGGAAGCCAATGTAATGCCGCGAAAGTGGGACTAATATGATAAAATTTTCCTAGCCTTAGTTAGGACTCTAGCTGCAGCATTTTGTACAAGTTGTAGCTTCTTTATGGACTGTTTAGAGCATCCAATTAGAAGACCATTACAGTAGTCCAATCTTGACAAGACAAAAGCATGGACCAGCTTCTCTGCATCAGCTAATGAAAGTAAGTGTCTCAGCTTGGCGACATTACGTAAATGGAAAAAGGCAGCCTTAGTGACATTGCATATATGTGTGTCAAATGAAAGATCCGAATCAATGGTGACACCTAAGCTTTTTGCGGTAGACTTAGGTGTTACTGAAAACCCATCTAGGGTAAGGGGAATATCAGCCCAGCTGCTTCTAGCAGCTTTAGGCCCAAGAATCAGCACCTCAGTCTTATCAGAATTTAGTTGAAGAAAATTAGACGCCATCCAATTTTTAATGTCCTGGATGCAGTTCTCAATCTTGAGAGTAGTGGTGATATCATCCGGATTGGAAGATATATACAACTGAGTATCATCTGCGTAGCAATGGAAGCTAATACCATGCCTACGGATGATAGTGCCCAGTGGAAGCATATATAATGTAACGCTCTGAGCATTCGTTGTTTACTAGTACAAATTGGTAATGATCTGTCAGGTAGGACCTAAACCAGGAGAGTGCTTGACCTCTTATGCCAATGAGTGTCTCCAGCCTATTAAGTAGAATTTTATGATCAATGGTGTCAAAAGCCGCACTGAGGTCTAGCAGTATGAGAAAAGAAATGTGTCCTTTATCAGAGGATATCAAGAGATCATTTACTACTTTAGTCAGCGCAGTTTCAGTGCTGTGGTGGGGTCTAAATCCAGACTGAAATAATTCTAAGACATGTTCTGTCTGTAGGAAGGAAGAGAGTTGTGAAGAAACTACTTTCTCTAGAATTTTGGATATGAATGACAAATTAGAGAAAGGCCTATAGTTGGACATTTCCTGGGGGTTAAGACCAGGTTTTTTAATTAGGGGCTTGATAACTGCAAGTTTAAATGAACTGGGAATATAGCCCAGGCTCAGAGAGCAGTTTATTATAGTGAGCAAAGGTTCTAAATTGCTATGCAGTAAATCTTTAAGTAAATGGGTTTGTGCTGCATCTAGTATGCATGTGGAGGGCTTGGCAGATTCCACCAATGAAATAAGCTCCTCACGACCAATTGTGGAGAAGGACTCTAACAGGGCATCAGAGCTGACCAGACAGCTGTCAAGGTGCATAGGCATGTTGACAGGCTCTGAGATAGCACAACTGATTTTTTCCCTACTTTTATCAATCTTATCATTAAAGAATTTCATAAAATTATTACTGCTACACTCTAGTGGGATTAGTGGATTGATTTGATCATGGCTCCTTGTTAGGCTGGAAACAGTTTTAAATAGGAGTGCAGAATTGTTTTTATGTTTTTCTATTAAAGCTGATAAGTATGAGGATTTTGCCGTATGGAGGGCATGCTTATATTCACTAAGGCTGCTTTTCCATGATAGTCTAAACACTTCTAACTTTGAATTTCGCCATTTATGCTCCAGGATCCTCGCGGCTCATTTGAGACTACGCCGTTATGTTTGTCATAATTATGTCTTGTGATTATTTGACAGGAATTTTACTTTTAAACTGTAAGAGTATTTAATTGAGTTATTATGCAAATACAATACAAACTAAACCAAAATTTAGAATAATTATCATTTTGATCCATACATTGGTAATATCTGATTGGGCCTTGTGCCACTTTAAGTTCAACATATTGGGCCCGGAGGTCAAAAAGGTTAAGAACCCCTGAACTAAAGCACACAGGGAAACTAGGCAGGCTAACACAACTACAGAAACATAGTGTAAATTAAACACGTGGGTAAGTGACAAAACATGAAACAGCAACACAAACCAGGAAGCCAAGGAGCACACAAAAACCGAACTGGACATAAGTTAGAGAACCAGGTATACAACATGACAATGACATTAGCATCATCACATTAACTGGCAGGAGACAAGAGACACACAGGCAAAAACTGAAAGAGACAGACAAACTGAAAATGAGAGACAGCTGGGAACGATCAAGACAAGGCGTGACAAACAGAAGGGTAACCAGGGAGAACACGGTGGGACTACACAGACGACACAGAAACAGGGGCGGAGGGCGGAGCTAGCCGTTACACAGCCCTTCAGAAGCTTTTTGTTTTGGGGTGTATGTGTATTATTGTTATTACTATTTGTGTTCTTTCTCGTTTTTTATTTTGTCTGTTGGCTGTGAGGATAACTCCTGGCTCAGATGCTGCGAACTAGAGTGCAGTGAAGTGAATGATTTTGTAGTGTATTGCAGTGAGTTTATTTGTGTTGTGGTCACTGAGTGGGTGATTTGCTGTATTTTCTTCATTTTCCCTTCAAATAGTGGCATCAGACTAAGCCAGTATAGCAGCTACGGTATTATTTTGGTTGTTGGCTTTTTTATTTTTCTATTTTCTACTTTTTTCCTTTTTTGCTTTGGTTTTAGAACAAACCCTATGCCTAGTGGAATGTTTTTATTTATTTATTTATTTTTAATATTTTCCCTTAATTAAGTGTCTTGCTGCTACCTCCGTGCTGTCTCCCTTCATTCGGTTGAAGCCCTTTGGTGGGGGAACCGGAAGTGCTTAGTAATTGTGGTGCTACCTAATATTACTATTGCTTCGGGTTACAAATGTCTACTTGGTCTTACATATGTTCAGTATATGTTAATAAAGTGATTTCTATTCTACTTATTACTGTGATCAATACATATACATTTACTGATGAAAATTACTACAGAAAGGCAAAATATGAATTTTCCCATTACACTACCTAGCTACCTACATTTAAAGAGCATTTAGCTTAGCCGTGATATAAACAGCGACTACCTAGTGATAAATGATCTTATCACGGGTAAGGTAAATGATGCAGTATGTCTCAAAACTGTCAGGGCTGGCTCCAGCGCTACTCTTCCTGCAGCCACAGGAGGGGGCTCGCGAGCCAGTTCCAGACTGAGACGCAATCAGCAATGATGGCCTGCAGCTGTCTTCTTCCCCTCTTACGGAAGACAGTTGCAGTGTCTCATTGCTGAGTTGTTTGTCGTCTTACCTCGATTCATCCAGCTAGCCTCTCAGTAACGTTGTTGCGTACCTGGTGCCTTGTCGCCATCCTGTTACGCTTCGAGTGTTGTCACTCCTGCGCCACTTCAGGCCTGTCTCAAGTTTTCCCCACGCTGTATTACTTCCTATCCGTTTATTATTTTATTGGAAGGTTTTTGTTTGCTTTTGCTCTGGACACGTTGAGAGTATCTCCGTGCATTTTTCGTTCTCTCCCCGTTTGGTACGTTCACGTTGAGAGTTCTCCGTGTATTTTTGTTTAATCTTTTTTTATATTTATTTTCTCCGCGTCTCCCGTGCTGTTTTACGGAGGTCTCGGTTTATGATATTTTGTGGTGTGACATTTGAGTTCATCATTCTAAAAAACCCGGCGATTAGTCCTCGGTGGACTAACCGCCTTACAAAAACGACGTTCACAACACACGGGTGCCAGGAAAGAGTTTCAAAGTTTAATAAGAAAAGAGAAGAATAAAAGTTGTACCTGAGGACACACAGATAGGGGAAAATGTCAGACTGCTCTGGTTGAGCTTCACGGACAGTGGATCATAAACCCCCTTGCATACAGTCTCTCATTACAGTGAACGGCGTTGTGCCGAATTCCGACTCCTCGGCAGAATCAGATTCCCCTCGTTTGCACACACACAGACGCTACAGATGATATTCGCTATTTCTGTTGTTTCTATGCATAAATAAGGGATAAACTAATTATCCATCACAACAAACGGCGCTGCATTATCTATATCGAAACAAAGACACACTGATTCGTGGATGTTCAATTTTAATAAAATGTAATGTACCAAAGATTGGTTGTTACCTTTCATGCTAAGAATTATGAAAACACTTTACATACATTTTACTTCTCAGGCCTGGAGCAGTAACATACCGAAGTTCATCTCTGACCACGTGACTTCGCAGTATTACTTTGTTTCTCGTCATTACTGACAACCTTACATCTTATATTATGGACAACCTGAATTATTTCCTTTTTAATACGATTTTTGCCAAACATTCCCTAATAATGTCTAATTATCTAGTTAGGACAAAACTACAGTGCTCAATGAACTAAGTTATAATCACTGTAACTCACATGACTGAAAATGTCTGGTTAACATCTTTTTTTATTTTGGTGACTTATCTGGACGTGTAGGCTTTTCCACTCTTGTTTCTAGTTAAAAACCTAGAGTGTTATTCCCTTCGTCTTACCCGGTTATGTTTAGTCTATTTTGTGGACTCATTTTGAAGCATATTGCATCATCCCACTAAACATTAGACGTCTTATGGACGTGCAGATCTTTTCTATACGTCCCTCGGTCTGACACCAATTCTGGACTTTACACGACGTGCAAACCTTATCCGCTATTTGGACGTCTAGTTATGACCCCATTTGGACGTCAATATGCAGGTAAACATTTGAACGTTGGACCAGGTAACTTTTTTGGACGTCATGGGGACGTGTAAGACAGGTTATTTTTTAATTTATGACAATATCAAAAAACGCAAATTTTCAAAACAAGCGGTAGCTAAATGTTCATCAGCAAACTGTCCAATTGAAGTTAGGTTGTAATGTTTTGCTAGAAGTGAATGGCTATTTTACCATCATGTATATGTAAATGTTATTGAAAATAAAGTAAAATTAAATCGTTTATTCAGGCTACTAGTCATGACATATTGTCTAAGGTATAACCTTTATAAGTCTTTTAACGAGCTAACGTTAGCCTCTTGGTTAGCTACAGTAGCTAAATTAGCTTATGTAACTGTTGGATTAGCTAACTTTGTGTATTTACGGCAGTCCATTAAATTATAAGTAAATAAGCAAAGTTTCAATAACAAACCAGCAAACACTTTGTATAGAGGAGTTTGTTAAATAATTCAGAGATGAAGTGAATATTAAGATGGGGAAAAAAATCAAAAAGTAAAATAAGGTAGTTGCTGAGGGAGTATGAGGGTTAGCTAATGTTAGCAGAACAGCACTTGTGGGTGGGTGATGTCTCGGCGGCATAGCCGTAGGGCTGAGCACCGTTCTACTCAGGTTCTCATGTCAAACAGTTTTGCCCCACTCAGTAATACACCGACTGAGCGACCTGTTAAAAGAGCTCTGGTTATAGGAGACTCCCAGCTCCGACACATGAATGTAGCAACCCCTTTAGAGTCACCAGCGGCCATAGTTAAGTGTATCCCGGGGGCTAGAGCGCCTGACATCAGGGCTAATCTAAAGGTGCTGGCTAATTGTAAATACTCAAATATAGTACACGTCGGCACCAATGATGTGGGGTTGAGATAGTCCGAGAACACTAAGGCTAACGTTAAAGAGGTGTGTGAGTTAGCGGGACTATGTCAGATGCCGTAATATGCTATGGTCCCATTCCAATTCAGCGTGGCGCCGAAACCTACAGCAGGTTATGGGCGCTACACCGCTGGATGTCTAAATGGTGCTCAGAAAACAACGTGGGTTATATAGATAATTGGACGCGTTTTGAGGGCAGGCCTGGCCTTTTGAAGCGAGACGGCATTCGCCCTTCTTGGGAGGGTGCTGCTCTCATTTCCCGTAGCATATCTGGTAGGCTTACTAGTGGTAGTGTAGGACTTGTTAATGGGGATTGACAAACCAGAACCGAGGCCAGGCAGCAGACACACAGGCTAAACCGACTGTCTGCTAGCTGCAAAGAGACGTCACCTAGGTCACACTGGATTGAGACTGTGTCTGTTCCTCGACTATATGGCCCTAAACGAAGCTTCTCCCTCTGGCTATAGATATATTCATAACCCCCGTCCAAATGGTCGAGGAGGTGGTGTTGCCACAATATATGACTCCGATATAGACATTTCTCAAAAATTCGGCTTTAAGTTGAATTCTTTTGAACATTTCATCCTCACTGTATCAAATGTATCAAATTTAACAACCAACAAAGCGTCGCAGTCGTTTATGTTAATTACTATTTACCGCCCCCCTGGTTCATACTCTGAGTTCTTGCAGGAGTTTTCAGACTTCCTGTCTCCTGTAGTGCTATCAGCCGATAAGGTGATCATTGTTGGTGATTTTAACATCCATTTTAAGAATCTATGTGACTCTTTCAGCAAAAAAATTCAAGAAATTCTTGATTTACTGGGTATCACTCAGAATGTGGTGGGTCCTACGCATAATTGTGGTCATATTTTAGACCTGGTCTTATCATTTGGTATTAACATATCCAGTTTAGCAATTTTACCGCAGAGTGAGGCCGTTTCTGACCACAGCCCCATAACGTATGAGTTATGCTTGACTGACGGTATTCATCAGCCACTCCGCTACTGAATGAAACGAACTATAACACCTAGTACCATAGCCGCGCTCACTGATATTTTACCGGGTTTGACAAAAATTCATACACCTGTAGCTCCGGAAGGACTAGAGCGTTTTACCGAGCACGTTGAGACTTCTCTTCGTACAGCTTTAGACAAGGTTGCACCATTACGCTATAAGAGAGCCACTGAGAGAAGAATAGCGCCATGGTACAACAAGCACACGCGTAGTCTCAAACGAGCCGCACAGATCCTGGAGCGTAAATGGCGAAATTCAAAGTCAGAAGTGTATAGACTATCATGGAAAAGCAGCCTTATTGAATATAAGCATGCCCTCCATACGGCAAAATCCTCATACTTATTGGCTTTAATAGAAAAACATAAAAATAATTCTGGACTCCTATTTAAAACTTTCCAGCCTAACGAAGAACCATGAGCAAATCAACTCACTAATCCCACTAGAGTGTAGCAGTAATACTTTTATGAAATTCTTTAATGATAAGATTGATAAAATTAGGGAAAAATTGTGCTATCTCAGAGCCTGTCAACATGCCAATGCACCATGACAGCTGTCTGGTCAGCTCTGATGCCCTGTTAGAGTCCTTCTCCCCAATTGGTTGTGAGGAGCTTATTTCATTGGTGGAATCTGCTAAGCCCTCCACATGCATACTAGATGCTGTACCAACCTTACTTAAAGAATTACTACATAGCAATGTAGAACTTTTACTTACTATAATAAACTACTCTCTGAGCCTGGGCTATATTCCCAGTTCCATTAAACTTTCAGTCATGAAGACACTAATTAAAAAACCTGGTCTTAACCCCCAGGAAATGTCCAACTAGAGGCCAGTCTCTAATTTGTCATTCATATCCAAAATTTTAGAGAAAGTAGTTACTTCACAACTCTCTTTCTTCTTATAGACCGAACATGTCTTAGAGTTATTTCAGTCTGGATTTAGATCCCATCACAGCACTGAAACTGCACTTACTAAAGTACTGAACGATCTCTTTTTTAAAATTTAAAATTCTTCTCTTAACCTCTAAGGCGTTAAATGGTCTTGCCCCACAATATCTGAGTGAACTCATTGCTTACTAAAACCCATCTCGCCCTTTACGCTCCCAAAATGCTGGATTTCTCCTAGTTCCAAAAATTTGTAAGACTACAGCCGGAGGTGTCAGGGCTGGTTCCAGCGCGACTCCCTCTGTCTCCACTAGAGGGAGTTCGCGAGCCCGCATTCCCCGCATTCCTCTCATTCCTCATAATCAGCAATGAGGTGCTGCACCTGTTCTCCCTCCTACTTAAGGGAGACGGTGGCAGCATCTCATTGCTGGATTGTTTGTGTCTCTATGCATTCAGTCAGCCTCGCTCTCGCTTATCTTAGGTGTTTATTCGCCTACGCTATTCTCATTCGAGTTATTTACTCATGCGCCATTCCTGGCCTATCTCAAGTTTTCCTTACTCTGTTTCCTTCCTATCATTTATTATCTTTATAAAGGTTCTTTCAGTTGGATATTTACCTGTTTGCCACGTTGACCTTGTCCGTGTGCTTTTTGTTTTCTCTTATTACTTATCGTCACGTAGAGTTTTCTCCGTGTCTTTTTCGTTTACTAGTTTATTTTTATTTTAGAGTTTGCTATTTTCTTTCTCTGCTTTTCCCGCACTATTTTGGCGGAGGCCTTAGTTCTTTGCTTTTGTTATTGCCCCTGTATCCGTCCCTAAGAACCCGGGTGATCAGTCCTCCCGGACTGAGCCACCCTTACAGGAGGCAGATCTTTCTCCTTTAAAGCCCCTCAATTATGGAATAGCCTTCCAGCTCCAATCCGAGATTCTGACAGTTCCAATCTTTAAATCGAAACTTAAGACTCACCTATTTAATGAAGCCTTCAGGCAATATTCCCCTAGTAAGGTGTGGGGCTTGGGGGCCCCAGACGTTGAGATTTCTGGTAATCTGAGATGTTAATGCTGTCATCCACTCTAGTTGTGACAATGACTTGACTGGAAAGCAATGTCTCAGTGAGCCCTCATGACTGTGGTCACCTCTGAACCCCTCCCTTTAGTTATGCTGCTATAGATTAGCCTGCCGGAGCTACATGCTAATCACTAGCACATGAGCTATGTACATTTACCCAAGACGACTGCATGCAAGCACGTACAAGCACCTGGGAGATGGTCTGGCTTACCGGTGGATGTACTGATGCTAGGGTAGGATGTGCCATTGCCGCAAGAGGACGTGCTGATGCTGGCTCCTACCTGAGGCTCACCATCTGCACCAAAGGGATTGTGACTACTTGGCCGGGGAACAAGAACCTTATGCTACAACTGTAGAACCACCTTTTGTCCACAAATACGGACTGGTGCTAACGGGCCGCCCAATGGAGGATGGTTTCCCTTTTGAGTCTTGGTCCTCCCAAGGTTTCTTCCTATATCCCTGCCATCTTAGGGAGTTTTTCCTTGCCACTGTCGCCTTTGGCTTGCTCATTAGGGATCTGGACCCATACA